>CM064865.1:67991281-69191281 GCA_032719365.1 Prinsepia uniflora | reverse complement strand
GATTGTTTAGTTATGTGGGTTTGAGTATATTTGTTTTTTTGAGCTTGTAAGTAAATTTTAGAATTTTTTATTAAGTTTGAACTTAAGGTGTATAACTCATAGGGTATGATCTAGTATGATATCAACGTAATCAAAACCTTTATTAGAAACACCCTCAAAATTTAACAGAAAAATAATTTTGTTATGTTTTGGTAAAACTAGCTACGTTTGTTACTTGATGATATGTATGTATCAATTAGGACTTTGGGATAGAGGTGCCCCACGTGTTATGCATTATAGGACATTAGGAACATGTGCTGATCCCTCAACTAAAACTGCTTACAAATCTTGTGCGGTCTCCATCAACATTTCTTCTAATAAGTAATAACACAATAATTTAAGGTAAGTTGATATAATCCGTACTCATACTACAACAGCGGAAAAATAACTAATTTAATTATCTGTAACTATTGTAATATAACCCAGCTATGGAATTATGGATAGGAGGGAGCGCAGACGATGCAAGCGAGCAAGAGAATGGCGGTCGACGCGGCGTCCTCTTCCACGTTGGAGGTGCTCCTCTTGAACTTACAAACCCTTGCTTTGTTACACTGTATTTGCTTCTGCTGCGGCGGCGGTGGCGGCTGTTGGTGATTGTGGTGATGGTGATATTGCTGCTGCTGCTTCTGCTTTATCTTCATTGCTTCTTCCACTTTAGCCACCATTTTTTTTGGGTTTACTTCAAAATTCAAATTAAAAGTAGTTCAAATTCTTTTTTTTTTTTTTTTTTTGTAAATTCAGAAATATGAAATGATGATGAAATTAAAGGAATGAGGGACAAACTAAGTGTTTGCTTGAGGAAACAAGACATACATGCTCTTCCCTATATATAGCCAGCGACATTTTTTCTCAATGCCCAAAATGCCCTTGGATAATTTATGTCTAGGGGATAGATTGGCCCTGCTTTCTAGTAATTTTATACACAGACGATCTGGGAGGGCTATAACCCTTTCCATCCAAGCTAGATTCTTTAACATTTTGAATTCAATCAAACTTAATTTAATTAACTTAGTCAATTTAATATCAATAATAAAGAAATAATGAAGAATTTTGATGATATTAAAATTCGAACTATACAATTGAAAATTAGAAAGTAATCTTTCGTATTTGCATTATATGTTTAATTATGAATTTTATTATAATTTTTCTTTTCTTTCCATCAAACTTTTATTTATATATATAAATACATTTAAAGAATGAAGCTCGTTATGTCCCCTATCCAAAGTATATTTTTTTTATATTTATTAATAAATTTAACTCATCTTCCAAGTGCCGTATTTGATTTTATATGATGACTTGGGTCAACGTACAGAAGATTTGAATATCAAATAATTTTGCGCATGTGGTGGGAATATGATCGCCCATTTCTGTGTTCAATGACTGGGGCCCTAATTGCCAACATGTTTCAATGACTGGTCTTTTCATTTCCTCAAATTTTAAAATTTACCACAACAACAGCCGTCGTTTGAAATTTGAAATGTATCTTTTTGTCGAGATGATGAAAAATAAATTTGCAACTACATTAAATTGACAGCATACATTTCTACATATCATAAACACAAATAACATATAGATAATAAACTAGTCTTGTTAAAGCAGACACGAATTGAGGAGTTAAAAATGAGCTGAGTTAAATTTTAATTAGAGTAAAAAATATATATTTTATACAAAGAAGCAATAAATAATTATACAAATAAAATAAAATAACATCTAAAATTACAATAAACACATATTTTATGTGGATAAGACATCATATAATTTTTAAAAACATCACTATCTCTCTTATTTAAGTATAAAATAAATTAATAAGTTACATGAACTAATATTACATAAAATTTTACACTAGATTATTAATTTCGAGTGAACTGGAACAAACCCCAACCCATAGAAACGCCTCGTGCTTGCCTATAATTATTCATGTTTGTTGGAAGAAGAAACGTAAGGAAACAAATATTGTTGTATTTTGATACCGATTGCCAAAATTTAATATATGTTTGGTGTAGATTACACTAGTTGATCTATAAATTTAATTTATTTTTTTGAACTATAACTAAGAAAATTATTTTAAAAGTTGTGTCTATGTGGATCACTCGTATAGAGTTTGGCGACTCTCTCGTAATGATAGAAAACAGTCACTTACATATGTTCATCATGTGCAAGGCCATGTGAGCACGTGTCCGTGTTCTTGTCCTCTATCGGGCTGAATGGTCTGCATGGGCCCCCAAGGTTTCCCTCTCTACTACAGTATGTATGCTTTACATCATTTTATGACCCACATGCCATATTTTTCTATCATATATCATGCATTTAATTATTTTTTTTTATGAATGTTTAGTTTAGTAATATTTTCGATTTATTGTGGAATGAAAGGTATGAAGTTAAACTCTCATAAAATATAATTTTTTTTCCAATATTCTTGTATAAAAAAAAATTACTCTATCAATTGACATTGCAATATATAGTCTCATTTTCATGGCCAACAAAGTAAATTTTTTTTTTTTTTTGATATGCAAGATGCATGATGTTATCTTCATAGACTATAAATAAAAAGTTGAAATCATTTGTTTGTCTATTAACAAAAAATAATAAATTTGAACTTAAAGATAGTTTTCAAACCCACATCTATTATAAATAGTCAAATAAGATTAGATATAATTATTCACAATGATTGCACTATAGCATATGATTTGATTATGTTAACAAACTAATAGAATAAATTCTTGAGATTTGCTTCAAAAGTATCTTGGTAATTAGCTTTATGCTTATAGTTGCATCGGTTACATATTACACTTTCTTACTATATATATGCGATTTACATTTTATAATATGTTTATGTTTGACTTGTAAAATTCAAAAAACACCCTCTGTATTTTCTAAAATATAATAATTTATCTAGCCTGATTAGAGTTAAATTTTTTGTTATAGTTTCTGTTAAATGCTAACATGGGTCCAATTTTTTTCAACTATTACCATAGTGAATTTGCCTATTTTGGACCCAATTTTTTTCTTGATTTTCTTTCCTTCGTTTGAGTTTTGGGAATCAAAAGAGACAAATTTATATATATATATATATATATATATATATAACGATCATGCCAAATTGTTATATAACGATCCAGAAATTCAAGAAAAATAAAAGTAAGAAAACTTAAGTAAAAAAGACGATTTTGCCCATAAAAGATCAAATAATTGACTTTCAGGGTACGTTTTCTCTCTTTGGATGATAAAAATCTTCTTTTGTGTTCGATTAGATTGTAATAGACGAAGAAAGGAAGAAAACACATGTAAAATAAGGGAAATAGGATTGGGTGGGATCGCTGCCCCGGGTACTGTGTGCAGACCTGACTCGCTGGAGGTTGAAGAAGGTGACACTGCAGGCGGGTGGCCCCCACGTACAGAGAACCACAACGGTGCGTGAGGGCGCATCCAGTGGTTTCGGGTGGTGCGTTTAACACGAAAGTTCTTCCTCATTTTCTTACAGATCTGGTGGTATAATTTTTGTGGTTTTTGGACATCGTTTGAGTATAGTTCTGAATTTTTGATTATTTATGTTTTAAATTGAAATTTAATATAGGAAAATTATGGAATACAAGATTATGGAATATATGTGTTTACAATTAACCTAAATATGGAAATTTGGAGATGAAGAGGTAGAGGTTAATTATGGAATTTAGTTATGAGAAAATAGAAACCTTCATTACATTATTTAGATGCAAAAAAAAACTATAATGGCACTTTTGAGAAGAAAATCCTTTATGGAAAAAGGATTAAGGAAATTTCGTTATGTGCTAGGTATGTAAATAAGTTATATGAGTAGACTTTATTCGAGATAAATAGAATCATCATGATCAATTATATATTTGAATTACGTTAATATGTTATTATATGTTTGATTTGGCAAATTAATAACGAAAGTAAGACCCATATGTAGTTAAATATGTAAATTACACTACTTATCGGAATTAGTGGGTCGGATGTGGGTAGTGACCCCCCTAAGACCGGTACAGTTTTTACAGAATTTAGGGACAGGTCCTATCATGTTATGTTGTAGAAACTACACAGCGATGTTTGTCAAATTTTAAAAGTTATATGTAAATGTGTTACAAAGTGTAAGCCATGAAATAGTAAAATATAATATGCCCTATAAGAATTGTCATATTTCATTTAGAATTTGCAGTAATATATAGTCTTTGATAAATATATTGTTGGTAAAATTATTGATAATTGCTATATTCACATAAATATGAAATAAAACAAACTTTATAATCAAATAAATAAATTACAAAGGAAATAAGTAAAAGACACTTTACAGGTATGATCGAGTATAGAACTTAGTTCTATTTCCTTAAGATGAAATTGCCTACTCACCGGTGCTCAAAGATTTTGCTTGGCAAACGCCTCCCAGGATACAACGATCGACATCTTGGGGAAGCAGCACTTCAATCCACAAGAATAGCAAACACAAACTGTGTTTAAAACTCTCTCTTGAAGTATTCTAAAGTTGTATGCTTTCTAAAACTAATATTCAATCTCTACAAATGTATTAAATGATTGAATATTTTTTAAATGAATGGATTGAATTATGGGCAACTCTATTTATAAATATGCTAACATCTCTTCACAATTGATATATCAATTCATTAGAGATACAACTCTTAAACCAATACACTAATAGACGAATAATTAGGTTAATGGAATCAAGTCCCTTTTGATGGACTTCCGTCACCAATGGTCACCAATAGAAATGGCACCTTCATTCAAATAATATATATTAAGCAATTTCCTAATCTAAACATTAATTTTATATAAATTAATATTTATCCAAAAAATCGTGAATTAGTTAGGGTCATACCCTAATTTCAAAGGTATAATGGTCCAACAAAACTGTCCTTTGAATTTCTATTCACATATATACCATCAAATTTCGTTACAGTCAATTACCATATTCTTTTTTATTTTATAGTAAAAGGTCCGAAATTCAATTTAATCACATAAATATATAATAAAGATAATTTAAATTTATGTTCAATTTAGTACCTCGATATATATACACATAGTATCCCATAATAATTCATTCAGCAGAAGGGTCCAAGGAACATAAGTTAAACAAGAAGATGGTAGACAAGTTCGGTTTGATTGGAATATACAAGGCGAGAGAGGGATTTGACATTAGTTAGATAGGGCAATAGATTCATGCACCAATCATTTTCAGCAAACAAAAGCCTGCAGGGACCATAGTTTCACAAAATGGGATGTTTCCCATTTTCTCAACACACCATTTTGGATGCTTTTAGTCATTTTATAAGCTGTTTCTTTTAGGGCACCAAAAATGATACAAATGAGACGATACAATTCCATTACGATCATAGAGAGGATGTTTGTTTTTCCTTCGTTACTAAGCCAGTGGCGTAACTAGAAATTCAAGTCAGTTGGGATATTTTATAAATAATACTAGAAGTATTTTTGATCGAAATAATTCTGTAATAATGTTTTGATTTCATCATGAAAAAAATTAATATTATGAAAGAAATTTTATAAAGACAATTGTAATGGGAACAAAAATAAAAATATATAAGTAATGACAATGGTTTAGATCATGAACATGTGTTTATTCATTTTTCAATATCAATTTTGTTATCTTCAATTTGAGTACATAAAAATCTGCAAAATAATTACTTATCCACTCAAACTTCGGTACTTAGTAAGTAATAATTAAATAATATTTTCTATGTTCATAGGAAAATAAAAATTATAGAATAAAAATTATAAGAATATCAGTACGTATAATTGCATATACATATAGACGTAACAAAAAAATTCACGCTCCCTCTGAGCATTAAGTGGCTCCGCCAGTGTTCCTAGCACTGTTGCCCTGGCTATATTATTGCCTACATATATGAAACCCTATCTTTCATATACTCGTCTTCATTCAATTATTTTTGTTCAATTATTAGCGCTTTATAAGTATAACTAACTAGTTAGTTTCATAATTGCAGAATTCATCATTCCATTAGACTCATTCTACGAAATAATATCATATAATCTAACCGTTTATTTTATAGTTCATTATTCAAAAATCATCCGTGTACAAATTCATCTAATTCATAAATCGTTTTGTCATGTCATTATTAATAAAAACATTTCTTGACTTATCCAACGCACTAAGTTTGTCTGCATATTTAATTATTTTGTTATATAATCAAATAATTACCAAATTATTAGATTAATTTTTGTAAAGATAAATTTTGAATAATGAATTACAAAATAAAAAGATAGATTGTGATGTTGTTGTGTATAGTAAGGCTATAAAGGATTACAACACAAACACTATAAAGGGAGAACCCTCTAAGAAAAATGAGCACAAAGACCCGCTAGTAGTCAATCAGATCTAATAACACCGGATGCAACATGAGAACTTAAACAACAAGAAATTTCAACCTTAACAAATCATGTGACTTAGAGGCACCAAGAAGAAGGGCATTTCCGCTCAAAGAAACCTCTGGATACTGCAACGAACATCCCTCCAAATCACGTAGGTCTTATGAGTATCACTAACAAAGATTCACTCTAACTCCCACACAAACTACATCCACAAGGGGTCTATATAGCAAACTCAAAAAAACTACTGGACTTTAGGGGATTAAATCCATAACTTAAAAACTAACAAAAAAATAAATAAAAACATAAATTAAAATACCCAAGCTACCTCACTTTCCAACCGATCTCGACAGAATCGACCCAGTACCTATTCCATCCATATGGGAATCCGCCACTCCCCACAACTTGGAAAGCCGGTGTCGGCCCGCAACGCAGAGCAGTTTGGACATCATACATACATATCCACCATGCATGTCAAGGAGGGAAGACCTAGAGGAAACCGAGAGGGGACTGTTAGTATAACCGGCTGGGCACACACGGATGAAAATATCGATCGACGAAAATATTGAAGGTCAAATTTATCAAAATATCGATGGATATTTCGATATCGATATAGATATCATTCACGCTCCACAAAAATAGTGGAGATTTAGTCCAAAAGTTGAAATTTTTTAATGAAAATTTGAAAAAAAAACTTAATATAAGACTAATAAAAATTATAAATGACTTGGATATAATAAGTATATAATATATAATATGGTCTGATGATGAATAAAAATAAATTATATAAAAAAGTTTATATAAATTAATTAGATTTTACTATTACAATCACTTCAAAAATTAATTAGATTTTATTGTTATAATCCGCTTAGGAAATCTAAATTGAAATTATTAAATTATTAAATTATCAAATTATCCTTCTATCTTATAAACATACTTGATTTTCTTGAGTTAAACTCTGAATTATTAACTTAGGGGGGTGTATTCGATTAGCACATTGAAATATATTTAAAGACATTTTTTAAATGACAAATTTTAAAGACATTTTAAAAACCTTATAAATTGGTATGGACATTTGGGTATTATCTAAACACTTTTTATAAATCATATTCTGGACTCTCTTTATTTGGACAATTTTGGAGGATATATATTAACAAATTTTGGTGGGTATTTAATTTCTCCATTTTATTCTCTCTTTTTACAATGTTTTCTTTCATATGAACATTAATGGTTGCTCGTGTCTCTCCATTATCATCATCTTGAGTCACACATTCAGCAGAGGTTCTTATCACACACTAACACTTATCACATTTTTCTATTGGAATTGATCACACCTTAGAAATGATCTATTAGATGCTTTTGATTATGTTGGATGCTTTGGAATCGTTTTAAGGTGGTTCTAGAAATTTCGGCAATATTTTTGAATTTTTTTCTTGATTTTCTAGAAAATCTAATATTATTATGAAGTTTTCGTCACTAAAAGCTTGGTGACGAAAAACATGAAGAACACCGTCGCAAAAATGAGCAAAAATGATATTTCTGGAAAAATTGTACAAAATTATGCCAAAAAAATCTACACTAAAATAAAGATTTTTGTGCCACCTTTTGACACATGTTTCTTCAAATTAATTTTTACTGTGGGATGGACCATTCTTATAAAGGATCATAAGTCTATTTGGAGAAAATGTTGTCGGAAGAAGATGACCTTCTTGAGAAAAATGTCTTGTGAGATTCACAAGTAAATCCCTTCACTTGAGATTAGACACTTCTTGTCTTATTATAGGCATATTTTTAACACTCAATCTCATTAAATCCACAACTTAAACAAATCTTTAAAAAATAAATACTAATCGAATATCTTAAGACTTATTTTGACATTTTTAATAACATTAAAAGTTTTAATTGAATACACCATGATTTTTTAAAAGTCTTTTAAAACATTTAAATGTCTTAATTGAATGCAATTGTATTTTTAAAGTATTTCAAAATATTTAAATATTCTAATTGAATACACCCTCCTTAAATTTGTGAGTTAGACTCCTAGTTTTTAACTTAAATTCAGAGTTTGGTAGACAATTTTTAAAGACGACATTCAAAAGCCGAAAATCGAATTCATGAGATTTTATTTTTAGAAATAAACTATTTAGGATAATTATAAATTAATTATCTTTATTTATTATTAATTATCTTTATTTTATTTTAGAGCAAATTATATTTTACTACTATGTGATTTACACCTAATAACATATTCATACTTAAGTTTTTAAATGTTGCAATTTCCAGCCTGAACTCTTCAAATTGTTACACTTTGACCCCTTTATTAAATTTTTTGTCAAATCTAAAATGGGACCCATAATTTTAAACAATAAAATATTAATTTAATTTATAAAAATTATTTATTTTGAAAAAAATACAAAATTTTTACTTTCATCTAATAAAAATAAGAAAAAAATTTTAAAAAAATTTATGTATGAAACTAATTTGCCTCTCTCCATAAATATATATTTTTTAATTTTATTTTTGTGAAATAAGGCCTTAGTAAAAGAAAATACAGATGATGAAAAGAAAGACAAATTACTTTCATATATAAATAAGTTTTTATTTTTTTTTTAATTTTTATTATTTGAAAGTCTTTTTTGGATTTTTTGAAAATAAATAATTTTTATAAATTTAAATTAATATTTTATTATTTAAAATTGTGAGTCTCATTTCAGATTTGATAAATTTTTTAATAAAGGGATCAAAGTGTAACAATTTGAAGAGTTTAGTGTGAAAATTGTAATATTTGAAAATTTGAGTATGAATATGTTAATAGCTGTAAACCACAAGGTAATAAAGTATAATTTTCTCTTTATTATTATTATTATTATTATTATTATTATTATTATTATTATTATTATTATTATTATCTATTTTTCCCCTAAAAAATCCTCCACCAATCCATCAATCACAAAAAATATATTTGTAGTCCATTTTCCTTTCTATCTCCTCAAGTCTCCTCCTTCCTGCTTCACTGCAATCGCAACACCAACCAGCACCATCGCCCTTAGATCTGACCACCATCGAGCTCATCAACGGCACCAAACGAACCACCCCTTCCTCCGGACAGACCATCCATGCATTCACCCGCAGTCGACTCTCACGTTAGAAGATGGGTCACAACAAAAAAAAACCCAAAACTTTTCTCGTCTCCATTGATGTTCCTGGCCGACCTAGTCCTTGAGAGCATCTTCGTTCACTTCATTTGGGAAAGGTGAAGCTGATCCTGCCCTTTGTCATCATTGCCATTGCATGTAGCTCCAAATCAATTTGGGTGTCGGTGGATATCTTCAAATATCGGTCGATTTTGCTGGTATCCGAAATTATGGATAGTAGAGGAAAAAATTTCATCTCGCAACGTTTTGATGTCGACCCCCAAAAATGACGAAATTTCCATAAAAATATTAATAAAAATGCCGATATTTTTAACCATGCACACCATAGTGTGACTTATACCACCAGTCCAATTATATTGGGAGAAAATAAGAAATCTTATTTGGGTCTTCATCTGTTATTATATTGGGCCTTCGATGAACCCATTATATTGGGTCTTCATCTGTTAATTCTCCCTCAGCAGCTTTTGTGAATGCCAATTTTCAATTCTGTACATAATAATTTTCCTTTTACAAACAAATTATAGCGTGGCCAGTTCAAAATTTCTTTTCCCTCGGTATTTATTTTGATATTAGTTTTTTTTATTTAGTCCTATTTTTATAGAGTTTATTGTGCAATGAGAGTTTTGATTCGACATTCAAAAAATACAAAATCAGTATTTAATGTATATAATTCTATTCATGAATACCAATTACATGAAATTTGAATAAATTAAAAATAAAATCGAACTGAACAAAATTTAATTATACGATTTAAGGAAAATTGATTTGTCTTAGTTTAGTTTGAACAGTAATTAGCTGAGTTGATTTTTTGGTGTTAGGCAATTATCTTAGTTGGCATGGAAAGAGAAATGTGTGTCCCTATCGTGTAATTAGATAATGAATTGGGTAAGGTCTTGAAATTCCAAGGCTTGGGGTTGGGGTTGGATTTGATCTTCTCGAGAGTCGGACCAATTGCTCTAACCACTCTTTGGGATGTATAGATCAAGTCATTTTCCTTCTTCTCACGTTGCTTTCTGCATGACCAAAAGTTGCACCTTTTCATCAATAACACACACCAAAACCATGAAAAGATAGCTTTTTTTTGGTTCCAATGTTATATTCACAAGTTCTAAATTCAAGGACATTTATGTATATAATATATAGTATCTAATGACAATTATCAGTAGGTTGTGCCTGAAATTAGAGGTTGATTCTAGCTTGTTAAGCATCTTTAATGTACATATTGGTAATTTAATGTGTGTTTGTATTTTCTTTTTCAAAGTAATATGTGTTAATTTTCACTAAAAGATTGTAAATTGGGGCACATAGTTTTCATTGCGTATGAGAAATATTATAAATTTATATTTAAATAACTTTAATTTTAGAAAAAAACACTACATATAAACCTTCAAATTATATGGGTCACTACAAAGCATATTCAAACTATCAAAAGTTTCACCCAAGTACCTAAACTACATGGCCACTAAAGTTTAATTACCTTAGTCAAGATTTCCATCCATTTGGGCGCTAAAATGTCACGTGTCAAAAATGTTCTCCATCCATTAAAGAAGATGTCCATCTCCATTTTGGTTCCAAAATGTCACCTGTCAAAAGTTTTCTCCATCCATTTAACTACCTTAATGCGTATGAGAAATATTATTTGACTGAGATGGACATTTCCATCTTTAATATGTAGTAAACTTATAGAAGATGTTGATGTGCTTAAGATGTGTGAGGCTGTTCTAAGTGTGACTGAGATAGAAATTTTCTTATCACATATTAATGTGAAGAACCTGAGGACATTCTTAAAAGAAGTAAGAAGAAGGGAGAAGGAAAAGAAAGCATCAAAAGTGATGGAACCACAATGTCAATAGTTGTGATTGAGGAGTTAGAAAACCTGCTTGAAGAAAAAACTAAGAAGATAGAAAAGGAAAGGGTAAACTAATAAACAAAAGAAAGAGGGAAAATATAGCATCACAATTGATGGAGACCACAAAGTTAATTGTTGTGATTGAGAAGTTAGAAAACCTGCCTGATAAACAGCTAAGAAGGTAGAAAAAGGAAAGGGTAAACTGATAAACAAAGGCAAGGGTAAATAGATAGAGAAAGGTAGGGATAATAGTGGTGAGGATGAGTTGGTGGATGAGTTTGAGGACTCTAAAGTATCTGAAGGTTCTGGATTTGATGATAGTGGTGATGAGGGTACTCAGACTAAGGAAAGATATTGGATAGAAAAATTCTCGAGGGATGGCTTAATGAAGTAGATCAATTAGAGGACTTCTTCACTTATGGTGAAGCTAGAAACTCAAGAGCTGCTACTCAATCGTTTTCCTCTGCTCTGGACTCACCATCTGCTCAGCCTTCAGCAACAGCTCAACCTTTTGCTCAGCCTTCTGCTCAACTTTCTACTCAGCCTTCATAAGGTGCTCAACCATCTGCTCAGCCTTTATCAGCTACTGAACCTTCAAATCATCCTTGTGCCCAGCCTTCATTAGCCACTGAACCTTCAGCTCAGCCTTGTACCCAGACTTTTGTTCAGTCGTCTACTGAGCCTTTAGATGCTGAAGTAGTATAGAGGTCCACATTCACACAAGGTATTGCATATTTGTTTGTTTGGGATATAGATGACAAGCAACTTGAAGAGGGTGATCAAACACAACAAGAAGAATTAAGACAACTTGTGGAGGATGATGAAGCTGAGGTTCATGTTCAAAAAAGGCCACGTGGGAAGAAGTTTACCGAGTATAATCCGGAAACTGATAGAGTCAGTCATTTCTTTGATATTGGGTTATTATTCAGTGATTGTAGAGTATTTAGGCAAGCTATTACAAATTATTACCTATATGTCAGGACCCACCCCTAATCCCCGGGATTAAGGGCTAAATCCTGATCCCGTCTAACTTACGCATGATATGAAGGCTAAACTGTCATCCAACCTCCATGTGACACGTAAGTCGAATCAGGGATTCTTATTCCAACCGTCCTAACGTATCCGGACTGCCCAGAGTGCACCGAACTACTGTGGATCGCGGGTGTGATGTCTCCATCTCTCTCGACCAACAGCCCGTGCCGCAACAACCTAGAGGGTATCGAAAACGCAAAAGACTGGGAGTGGACAAAAATAAAGAGTAAGTTCAAAAACTGTTCAATAAAATAATTACATTTATACCCTCAATTTAAAAAGCAATGCATGCATATCAAATTCATGTAAGAAAAACCGAACACAGTTTCCTTTTCTCAAATCCCGGGCATCAGCCCAAAACCATCGAAAAACTATATTTTCAAAACCATCATCATCAAAACTCAGTGAAATCCAAACACATTTGAAACCACATATCCATCCATCGAACCTACTGGATCTATCCGAGTCTTTAAACTCCCGAGTCTTTAAACTCAATTCAGGCCTCAATATAATCCGAGTCTTTAAACTCCCGAGTCTTTAAACTCAATCCGGGTCTTTAAACCCAATCCGGGCCCGACCCTGTTATAATCATATCCGGGTCTTTAAACCCAATAACCAGATCCAGCAAATCCAATCCAAAACCACTACCCATATCCGAATCCGAATCCGCAATCTCATCAGGATCCCGGATCCAAACTGACACGACCCATCCCAATCCCCCCGGGATTACCACAGGATGTGACGTGCTCCCGTCTGACACGAAGTGCCAGACAAGAGATAACCCAACGCCGCTGCCCCTACGGGCATCCAGAGTGCGCAAGGATCGATGGAGGAGGCATGCAATGTCCCGGTCCCCTGCTGCAGTCGCATCCGCGCTCAACCTGAAGGGCGTTAAAAACCAAAAGCTGTGAGTGGACGAAAATAAACAAGTTCGTAAAATACATTTTATAAGACATTTATGCCCCTCATTAAAAACATATGCATGCATCAAAAACCAATAATCAAATATTTATTTGGATTAACCCTTAGGGCCTTAGCCCGAAAACCGCAAACATAGTTTCAATCCAGAATCAATCCAAAAGTTATTTCATAAATCCAGTGGCACATGTTTATTACTTTACCATCTCCGGCATCCCAGATGCCTAGCATCCCAGACGCTTGACGTCCCAGACGTCATATCTCACGGTATTAAGCAACGCGTGCTGCCCGGGGTCTCACCGGGTCCATATCTCTGACATCCCAGATGTCTGACGTCCCAGACGTCTAATCATAGCAATCCTGCTCCTGAGTCACTATACGGTCCGGCCGCTCCGTACAATGACCCCTCGCAGGCAATGCACCGTGACTTCCCCAGTGTCCCAGACACCTGGAGGAGACCAATATATATCCTCGTATCGAGATGGTTTTATGGAACACATTTTATTATTCGTTTTCAAAATATCACAAGGGCCCTGCCCCGAATTTCCATAAAACCGTCATAAGTCCAATTATTTGATTATTAAATCCGAAATCATTTATTCAATTCCATTTTAGGGTCCCTGACCCGAAATCACATATATAAATTAACTGGGCCCTTGGCCCGATTCCTTAAATCAACTGGGCCCCTGGCCCGAATTTACTTTATCAAATCCGTAACTGTTTCATAAAATCATATTCAAACCACAATCATGGAAATCAGTGCAAATTCGGAAAATCTCGATTTACGCGCAACCCGTAAATCGCCTCGAAATGCGTGAAACCACATAAATTCACCGATATCCAAATCAAAGCATATAAAAGCAATTACCACAATCATGAAACAGTTATGCATGCATAGAATTTATCAAAACCAATGTCCACTCACAGACCATTTAACCGAGCGCCTCGATACGCGTGCCACCTGCCTTCCCGGGCCTCGTCACTAACACCGGGACTGTAACGACCCGTCCCGAATTCCAGGATTAGATTAGTGACTAATCACGATTAGTGAGGCTAATCCGTGATTAGTAGAGCGAAATCGGACGAACGATGCGAAATGACCGTTTTGCCCTTGATGGTGGCAAAACGTTGACTTTTCAATCGGGCGGTCAAATGGACTTTGACCGATGACCGTCACGTAGTTCGTGACGTCACGAGTTCATAGACAGGTGGCACGTTCAATTCTGACGTTCGAGGAAGAGGTTATGACGTTCGAAAGTTTAGGGGCATTTTGGTAATTTGGGTGAATAGGGGGTCAAATGTTGACTTTTTGACCGGGAGGTCCGATGGCCGAGGGCCGAAGACCGTTACGTAGATAAGGACGATACGAATCCATAGGCAGGCGGCACTCTGAAATCGGACTTCAAACGGGAGAGTTATGGGTCACGGAAGTTCGATTTCACTATGCACGAACTTCGAGACGGGGACGTTTCGGCGAAATCTAATTGGGTGGATATTTTGGTGGGCCCCATGGATGAGTGACAAGTGTCACTCATTCCATTGATTTGATCCCCCAAAATGTGGATCTAAATAATTAAATATTATTATTTTAATTATTTTATAATTAAACCTAACAACTATTAATCCTAACCATCCATTACCAACTAACTATCAATCCTCACCATCAATCCTCTCTTCTCTCATCTGATCACATCATCTTCTCTCCTCTACTCTTCCACGACACCACCACCAATCTCATTTCATTTTCTTCCTTTTCTTCATTTTCTTTCAAAAACCGAAACAACCACACACCATCACTATTCCTTGCTTGGATGAGCTGAACATGACCGTGAGATGGTGGAAAGAGGCTGGGGATGGCAAGCCACGGCCAGCCACGGCGGAGGACACGGCGGGGAGAGGGAACCCGAAGGTTTAGGTTAGGTTGCTGGTAGCCCTAGGAGTCGAATAGGATTAGTTTTGGGTATGGGGAAGGCCTGGAACGGCCGTGAACGGCAGAGGAATACACGGCCGCCATGGCCAAACTCGAAGGTATGGTTTTCGGTGTTTTCCTTTCAGTTTAATGTCATAAAACCCTAGGTTAGGATTAGAGGATGAAAATGGGACAAACGAGAGGCATTTTGGTGGTCGGACGGTGGAGAACCGGCCGGGTCAAGTCGCGGGTCACGGCGACCCGGTTGCAGGGTTCGGGTCGACCCGTCGAGTGGTTGAAGGCTGTGACGTGGCATGATGACGTGGCACATGTCAGATTGTCAGGTGACGTGGACCACTCATCAGCCGACACGTGTCATATGTCAGTGCACAGTCAGCACTGACATGTCAGTGACGTGGCCCAGTCAGGGGCTGACACGTGGCACATGTCAGACTGCCACGTGGCACTGACAGTACAGTGACGTGGACCAATGTAAGCTTGACACGTGGCACCTATCAGAGTCTGACATGTCAGACCTGACAGCTGTTAGATGACGTCATGCTGACGTCAGCGATGACGTCAGCAGGTACTGTAGCAGGCGCGTGAAGCTCACGCGCAGCCACTTCAGACGGCGCGTGAGGGTGCGTGGCAGGGAATCTAGGGAAGGTTCCAACATACGAAATCATCTATTCGATGTAACGAACATTTTGGGACTGGTTTCGTGTCGATCGGACACCGTCTCGATATGTTTCGGGGCATCGGAAGGTTTAGGTTCGGTTTTAAAAATAGTTAAAATACGGGAAAATTACGGGGCTTTGGTAGGAGGTTAATTAAGTAGTTAGTAACCTTCTATTACGATTTGAACAGGTTTGGGAGTCCCGGTGACGGTGATCGGCTCGGGGAGCCGTATGGCACGCAAATCGAGGCGGCAGCTCGGACGGTCTGTGAGTGGACCTTGTTTTCTAAATTGGTGCATGCATAAATGTTTATTATATGTTTTATTACTTGTTTGATGATGCCATGGTGCATTTGTATATGGTTACGTATAAGCACGTATTTCGAGGTTTCGGCCTTATACGGTACTTATACGGGTCTGTATTTCTGTATTGATTTAAATGAACTGGATTTGAATTTCAAAAGGATAAACTCGGGTATGAGACCCATTTGGTTTTGTCTCGGGCATATGACCTCAGATATCGGGCACGGTGTCCAACTGATGTCCTATGTCCGGGTACGAGACCCAGTCACTTTACGGTTTTGATTTCAGGTCAGGGAACCTTAAATGGATTCCCAGGTTCATGACGGTTCATGGGAACCGGCATGAACCCTTGTTAGTTATTACGGTACATGACGGTTTATGGGAACCGGCATGTTACCTGATTATGGATGTTATGGATCATGACGGTTCAGGGGAACCGGTCATGAATGTTTATGTTATGTATATATATGTTCGTCTACCTTCCTTTACTTCTATTATCTCCTCCGGGGAGGGTCGTTGGCCTGGGTGGACCCCGGAGTAGTCACGGAGCACCGACTGAGTGGAGTCACCCCCCAGTTGGGTTCCTTACTCTCAGGAAGGCTATGGTTACTATTACCTCGGGTAGGGTCAGTGGTCTACGGACATTGACCTTGACTTTGAGATGACTCGGATTGAGACCCGGGTAGCGCGCGCGTGGCTTTGGATACCGTGACAGGATTGGTTGTGTGACTTATATATATGTATGTGATGGATATATGATATATGATATGTGGTGTGTACAGGTGTGCACAGGATTTGAGCAGTGGCTCGTGTACTTGGTTGTACTTGGTTTCTTTATGGTTTGGGGCCGAGTCCCGTATAGATTTGGGCAGTGGCCCGTATGGTCATTTTCATTGTGGTCCCTTCGACCTTGGTTTATATCTGCTTTGGGCTTAGTCCCACATATGGTTTGTTTTGGATAAATGGTTTTCGAATGCATGCATGCTTTTTAATGGAGGGTACAAATGTCTTCTTATTAAATGTTTTTATAAACTTTTGTTTTGTCCACTCACAGTTTTTAATGTTTTGACTGCCCTTCAGGTTGACATCGGATGTGGACTGTAGCAGAGACCGAGATATCACATACATCCTCCGGATCCTGGCGTACTCTGATAGCCCGGGAGGGCAAAGGACGAAAATATCCCTTGTCTGACACTTCGTGTCAGACGGGAGCAGGGTCATCCCGCACTAATCCCGGGGGGATTGGGATGGGTCCTGTCAACCTGGTATCAGAGCGGGGTTGTCTCTATTCGAGCAACCGTGTAGCTCCTGGAGTATGTACGCAGGTCAAGGATGTGATATCTCAATGGGCTACAGTTCGTGGTCAACCGATGTTGGGGTGCCGGTACGATAGTTAGTAGGATTGGATTGACGTCATTACGATGTCAAGACCGCGGAGTCGGTCAGATTGTGGATTGTACTGCCTTGTGCAGTTGGGTTCGGTGGAACTCTAAGTGTGATCGTGGAATCCTATGGTAGGATGTGTATGGTTCGGAAATGTGAGTTGACGAGTGGTTTGACTTGGACGACTATTCAGATTTGGATTCGTTAGTCGGTCTAGTCATGTCAGCTTGTGTTGGGACTGCACTTCGTAGTCAGGGTTGTACATATCGGTTAGACCTAGTAGTTGGGTTAGTCGGGTTACGACTGGTAGAGTTTGATTTGGACAAGTTATCAAGGTTGGTACTTGTCGATGGAATCCCGGAGCGAGGATACGGAGTAGTTGATACGAGCGGTTGATTCTGTTGGATGCGGAGTTTGTATATCGTGATTCCTGGTAGTTAGGTCTGCACGAGGTTGGGGCAGACGCTACTATCGAATCGAAGTTCCATGTCCCTGATTCACCAAGAAAGTCCCAAAATTAGATCCACGACCCGTGATCACCCAAACGGGTCGATCACCCAAACTCTGTGTTTTCTCAATCAGACTCAAATTAACTTCACAGTAAGGATTCTAGGCCTAAAAGGAACTAAAATGCAAGATCAATTGGACACGACATTACCATGGGAGTGATCGTCCACAGCTCTGCGATTATCCAGAATCGGGAACCTGGGTTCCTGGACAGACAGCGATCGACTCCCCTCAATTCCTTCGTGGTTGAGTTCGTAGTGCACCCAGTAGTCTAATACAGCCCTCAGTTCAGCCCAAAACACCCCAAAAATTGAAAACCAATTTTTCCCTCCAATTTCCAGAAACGGGTTCCCTCACCGTTTCCCTCAATCTCTCAGCTTCCAACTGAAACCCTATGGACTCCTCGTCTCAGAGGTACTCAAATCGTCCTTCATTTGGTCCAACAAACCTCAGAGATTAAACTCTGAATTTTCCCCCCATTTTGATTTTCACGGTTCCAGAATCCTTCAAGTCTCCTCAGCCCGTTTTCTCTCCAAAATCATTCACTCAGCTCACTCTCAGTCCCTATAATCAAACAGCCCGTGGAAAAACCCCTCAGTGCCTCTGTGAATTGTCCCCCACGACTGGCCCAAAACGGGAACAAAACGGTTGCCCGTGCTCTGAGTTTCCCCCAGTCCAGAGCATGCCATGCTCCCACGCAGCCTCCAACACGGTTAACAGCTCCCCCCAAAGTCACTAACACAATTAAACAATCCCTTGGACTGATAACAAGCTTAAACAATGCCCCCCGTGCACTGGTCGTGTTTCCCCATTCACGGTGCTACAGTGCCCGTGCAGCAGCCCCCATGAAATTACCATTCTGCCCTTGTGCAGAAAATTACCAAAATGCCCCTCACGCATCCAGACCCGTAACTCGGTCATACGGACTCCGATTGATGCGTGCTGCCTGTCTACGAACTCAGGGCATCGAGACCTTCCTAACGGTCCTCGGTCCTCGGCCATCGGACCACCCGATCAAAAAGTCAACATTTCCCCTTATTTCGTCCAAATTACAAAAGTGCCCTTGAACTTCCGTACATCATAACTTCCACCACGAACGTCGGAATCGAACGTGCCACCTGTCTATGAACTCGTGACGTCCCAAACTACGTCACGGGCATTGGTCAAAGTCCATTTGACCGTCCGAATAAAAAGTCAACGTTTTGCCCACGACCAGGGGCAAAACGGTCATTTTGCACCGTTCGTCCGAGTTTGCCCAACCAATCACCGATTAACCCTGCTAATCATGATTAGTCCGTAATCTAATCCCGAATTCCGGGACGGGTCGTTACACAAACCCATAACTCATATGCATTATCCATTTCCAAATTCGAATCCAAAACCATCATTCCGTAAGCCGGCATTCGGAATAACCATTCTGAACCCAAACCCGAAATCCATTTTCAAGTTCCAAATCGAATCCCGAATCGTCATTCGGGAATCCGATCCCAAAACTCGAAATCACGTTTCTTAAAACCACTTTTTGAACTGGGCCTCTAAGGCCGAAGTCATTTTTCTGAAACCCTTTTTAAATCATTGAAATCATATTTCAAATCCCGAAATCAAACCATTAAAACCATGATCAAATAACAAGATCGTTCCAAATCTCGTAAAACGTGAAATTTCGTAAAATACCTTGAAAAACGTGCAAAACCGTAAACCATCAAGATCATAAAGCAAATCATAGAATGACGTATGAAAACATATTAAAACATATATGCATGCGTCATAAGTTAGAAAGAAAAGTCCACTCACAGACCATTCCGACGTCGCCTCGATACGAGCGCACTTACGCCGTTCCCGGCCATTCCGCTATCCTCGGCTTTCCTGAACCTGTCCAAATCCCATAATAAGGTCACTAATTATTTCACAAAGATCATACTAAAGTCCCGTAATTTTCCCGGATTTTTAACTATTTTTAACCGAGGCCTAAAAGCTTCAAACATCCTGAAACTTATCGAGACGATTTCCGATTGACTCGAAACCAGCGCCAAAATGTTCGTTACGTCAAATAATTTAAAAGTTGTGTTGAAAGATTCCCCAAAATACCCCTCACGCGCCTTCACGCGCGGTTACTGTTCATCATCCCTGTCCTCAAGAAACCCAGTCTGAACCGGTTCTGCAATCCTATCCAGCCGTGAACCGGCGTTCACAGTTTTTAGAAAATTCAATCCGTTTTTCACTCCTAATTAATCTAAGATGTTCGTCCCTTCATTTCCCATAATTCCATAAAGGTAATTTGTGAAAACTGGGGCTAGAGATTACCTCCCAACCATCCTTCAAAAATTCGATATTTCCTCCGCTATTTCCTCAGGTTTCCAGCCACCATTAGCCATGATTCCAAGCCTAAAAGCCCCGTCCTCACCTTTAGAAGCTCACCTGATCACTCATTACTTGTCAATTCACAGAAATTCACAGATTGCCACTTGAATCGAAACAGGGCTTAGTTATGGGTATAGGTCCTTACCTTCCACCTCAGGCTTTAAAATCGGGCTCAAGCATGTCCTCTGACTGCCAGGAATCTCAGCCCAACATCCAATTCGAGCATCGAGCCTCAAACAACTAATTTCCAATTTGAATGGAAACAGGGCACTCACGGTTTCCCTCAGTTACCACCGCCGTCGAGCCTTGTCGTGGACACCAACCAACACTGTGCAACCTCCCCCCAAACTTTCCTTCACATCCCAACCTCTTCTGATCAATTCTAAGGGGGGGGGGGGGTGTGTAAGGCTCACAACTCCTCTCTGTCTCTGTTCTTCAAGGGAAACCACCGTCCACGACGGTTATACAGAGTGCACCACCTAGTTCTTTCCTCACTATTTCCTCATATCTCTCACAACAGGGATCACTTACCAAGCTCTAAACTTCCTCTAATCACTCACACTCAAACTCAAAGACTCACTCACCTTGAACATTGATCGATTTCCTCACTGTCTCTCTGTTCTCTCATTTGAACAACTAATCGGCCATTTAAAATTGGCTCAAACCGTGTAGAATTAGGCAGAAGCTGTAACACCCCGGAAATTCGAGGATTTCAATATTGTAATTTAATGTGTGATTTGACGATTTTACCCTTGTGAATGGTATGGTCAAATTGATGACTTTTTGATTGGTGAACTAAATGAACTTTGACCTATGACCGTGACATAGTTCGGGACGTCACGAGTTCATAGACAGGTGGCACGTCCAATTCGGACGATCAGGGTAAAAGTTATGACTATCGGAAGTTCAGGGGCAATACCGTAATTTGGACTCTCGGGGGGAAAATGTTGACTTTTCTTTTGACAACTAATTTTCAGTTGACTCAAGGACCGTTGGGTAGGCCTCGACGTCCTGAGTCCGTAGACAGGCGGCACGCCGAAATCGGACTTCGTACGAGGAAGTTATGGTCAGAAACGTGAATTCGGGAAGTTCGTGTCTCGATTTTCGTGTCGAATATTATATTCAGGAAATCTGATTGGAGGACACCTGGTGTCACTCACCCATTGGCTAGATTGGATCAGATCCACTATGGGTTTAAATACCATTAAAACCAACTTTTAATTACAGCCATTGATCTGAAACCTCCAGATCTGATCTCAGCCCTTAATCTCATTTCTGAGATTCAATCTGGGCCATCCATCATTTCCCTCCATTTCTATATATTTCCATACCCGACACCCACATGCTGCCATTTCGATCATCACACCTGCGTGCACCTGACCCTTTTGCTTCAGGCGTGGCTGAACTGAGCTGGTGAGGGCTGAGGCAAGACGGTGAACGGCGGCAGGCGGCGGCGAGGTGAGCGGCTTAAACCCGAAACGGGTTCAAAAACTCAGAAATGGAAGCTTGTTGTTCAGCGGTTGTTGGCATTC
Organism: Prinsepia uniflora; assembly: GCA_032719365.1. Lineage (NCBI taxonomy): Eukaryota > Viridiplantae > Streptophyta > Magnoliopsida > Rosales > Rosaceae > Prinsepia > Prinsepia uniflora. Next base: position 69,169,239 of record CM064865.1, on the reverse strand, counting down.
CTTTTTGACTCTATTCACTTCTTTGGACTGTCAGGGACCTTCTGCGATTGAACTCGTGACCGGAGGAGCTCAGGGCGGTGACTAAACGGCGACGAAAACCGGTTCGGTTCTTCGAGGTAGGCCCTCGATCCTATCGGTTTTTCTCCATTCTTTTTACACTGAACCAATCTAGGGACTCAGACGAGTAGTTAGGAATTGAAAGGAACGAAAATGATCCAGAAATGAAGTTATGGCAACCGGGTCATGATCGCGGGTCTGATCGACCCGAGTTGCAGGTATTCGGGTCAACCCGTCTGAGGACAGCGGTGATGACGTGGCACCCTGTCAGTCTGTCAGATGACGTGGACCAACCGTGAGCCGACACGTGTCACATGTCAGTGCACAGTCAGCACTGACATGTCAGTGACGTGGACCAGTCAGGGACTGCCACGTGTCACTGACATGTTAGTGACGTGGACCAGTGCCGTGCTGACACGTGGCACATGTCAGATCTGACACGTGGTCTGACAGATCAGTGAGGTGGACCAATTGGATGTTGACACGTGGCACCTGTCAGAGTCTGACACGTCAGACCTGACAGCTGTCAGATGACGTCAGCAGTGACGTCAGCGATGACGTCAGCATGAACTGTTCCTGCGTTGACCGACGCGTTGACCGGCGCGTGGGGGCGCGTGTGAACAGTGTTTCTGGTGGGACCACCACCATTCTTTAGGTTTCGACGATCCGGATCCAATGGCGGTGGTTTCGGGTCGATCGGAGATCATTAAGTTGGTCAAAATAAGGTTTATTGCCTTGGAAAGCGCGTTCGGGCGGCTTTTCCGGACCGGTTTCGACCCAGGCTTTCATGGTTGAATGTTAGGGGTTTGTATTGATCTTTACGAATACTTTGGACTTGACAGGGATTGTTCATTTGTACCAGGACGAGGGTATACGTTCGGTTTCTAGCAGGATTGTACTGTGAGTGGACCATTTTCTTAAACCCTTGCGTGCATAAATGTTTTCTGGTTATTTATACTTATTCACATGCTAAAACAATAATGGTTTTGAGGATATGGAAAATATGGTTATGGCATGTTTCACGGTATTTGGGCTTGAGACCCGTCTGGTGAAACTTAATGATCGGTTCGGATTTTATCTATGTATATATATATGCCTTGCATGTGGATATCAACAAAATGCATTTGTTACTGCACTGTATAGATCCTTCCATATTATATTGTCTCCTCCGGCGAGGTACCCCGGAGAGGTCACGAGCGTCTAGTACGTCCAGCGTCTATGACGCTAAGCATCAGGTGATGCTGCATCAGGTGATGCTGTACCCGAACGGGGTTCGGGGATTTAACTCGGAAAATTGAGACCCGAGTGGCACGCGTAGCCTTGTGATTGTGACCTTATTGGACGTCAGGGACGTCAGACATCAGGGATGTCGGGATTGGAGTGTATAGTGCAGCAACTAAAATTATACTTATTGTTTTATTATATGCCTTATGGTTCATATTATATGGTTTATGATTTTGAATTATGATGCACGCATGTTTGGAAAACGGAGGGGTAAATTATATGTTTTACTTATCAAACGATTTCATAAACTTGAGTTTCGGTCCACTCACCCTTAATGTTTTGATAACCCCTCCAGGTCGGGAAACTGAGGTAGAGGAGGAACCAGAGGCTGAGGCATAGATCTACTTCTGCGTACCTGAACCCCTGCTGGGCGGTGTACCCGCAGGTTTACTTTAGAGTCGTGCTCGCAAATTTGTAATTTTGGATTATATCCCTTGTCTGACATTCGTTTAATTCGGATTTGATGTATGACTTTAATTTGGTTATTTATGCTTTTAAATGTTTTGAGGTTAAAATTGGTATGAATTATTGGGTGTCAGACGGGAGCAGGGCACGTCCCCTTGTGGTCCCTGTGGGATCGGGGCGGGTCCTGTCAGAAGCCTCTAGGATAACACCAGGTGTCATTCACCCTGTGGACACAACCCCAAAATATCCAATTAATTTAGCTCATATGCCCTTAACCGGTTTGCACAAATCCCAAAGTGTAAAAAAGACTAAAATGCCCCTAAAAGTTCAAATTACGATTTTACCCTTCTCTTTCCAAACCCATATCTCAACCGTCCGATGTCCGATGATGGTATGCCGCCCGTCGTTGTACTCAGGACGTCGAGACCTATCTAATGGTCATCGGTTTGCGTGAATAAAACTTATCGTGCAAAAAGTCAACAAATTCCTCTTTTTTAACCAAATTACGAAAGTCCCTCAACCTTCCGAACATCATAACTTCCTCATCGGATGTCGAAATCGGACATGCCACCTGTCTACAGACTCGTGACGTCCCGAACTACATGTCGGCCATCTGTCAAAGTCCTTTTGACCGTCCGAACTAAAGGTCAACATTTTGCCTATTCTAGGGGAAAAATCGTCATTCTGCACCGTCCGTCCAAGAGTATCCAACTAATCACCGATTCTCTTCGTTAATCCGTCATTAAACACTAATCTAATCCCGACTCCCGGGACGGGTCGTTACACTATACATGGGTAGATGACACGACCCATCCCAATCCCTCCAGGATTAACGCAGGATGTGCCATGCTCCCGTCTAACCCACGTGTGACACGAAGGCCAGACAAGGGATAACCCAACCTTAGCCCATTCGAGGCTTCTAGAGTGCGCCAGGATTAATGGAGGAGTGTGATGTCTTGGTCTCTTCTATAACCCGTATCCCAATCAACTTGAAGGACATTAAAACCATAAAAGCTGTGAGTGGACGAAAAAAAATAATTTAATAAAAACTCATTTTCGAAAGAAGATATGTATGCCCTTCACTTAAAAACCATGCATCCATTCGGAAACCAGTTAGTTTAATCAAATCAAATATATATAATAAAAGAGTTTATAAAACTAAGGCCATTTCCTTCCTCAAATCATTAAGGCCTTAGCCCAAAACTATAAAACCAAACTATGTGGGAACTCAGCCCAAATTGTAAATCCAAACCCTTAAATCATTAAATCCGTAAATACGTAAATCCAATAAAACATGTTTATACCAATCCTTGGCATCCCAGATGCCTGGCGTCCTAGACGCCTGACGTCTCAGACGTCATGTCATGGTCTAGGCTACGCGTGCTGCTCGGGGTCTTTCTGAGCCCATCTATGACATCCCAGATGTCTGACATCCTAGACGTCTAATAATATCAATCATGTTCTTAAGTCACTATACGGTCCGGTCCCTCCGTGCAATGACCCCTCACAGGCAATGCGCCATGACTACCACAGTGTCCCAAACAGCTAGAGGAGACCATCTAGCATGACCCATCCCAATCCCCCCAAAATTAACGCGGGATGTGCCACGCTCTCGTCTGACCCACGTGTCGTACGAGGTAACACGAAGGCCAAACGAAGGATAATCCGAAATCTTGAGCCCAAATAGCTCCCAGAGTGAGCTGGGATCCACCGAGGAATGTGAGGTATCGGTCTTTGCTATAGCCCGCAACCGTTATCAACCTGAAGGGCATTAAAAACCATTAAAAGCTGTGAGTGGCTAAAAATAAATAATTTAATAAAACTCATTTCACAAAAGACATTTATGCCCTTCACTTAAAACTATGCATGCATTCGAAAACTAGTTAATTCAAATATCATAAATCGTTTAGAAAACCAAGGTCATTTTCTTTTCTCAAATCACTAGGGCCTTAGCCCAAAATCATAAAATCAACAAAGTGTGGGAACTCAGCCCAAAACCGTAAAATACCAAATCCAAGTGGGCCACTACCCAAATCCATAACACAAATCCATAAACACAGAAATACCATTTCATAAATTCAATAATTCATGTTTACCAAATACTCATCATCGACATCACAGATACCTAGCGTCCCAAATGCTTGACGTCCCAAACGTCATATCTCACGGTCTAAGCAACGCGTGCTGCCCCATGGTCTCTCTGGGTCCATATCTTTGACATTCTAGATGTCTGACGTCCCAGATGTCTAACGTCCCAGACGTCTAATCATAGCAATCCTGCTCCTGAGTCACTATAAGGTTCGGTCGCTCCGTGCAATGACCCCTCGCAAGCAATGAGCCGTGACTTCCCCAATGTTCTAGACATCTGGAGGAGACCATCCACATATCCTTATCTAAGGATGGTAAATGGGAAACATCTGTTTAAAATCATTTCCAAAACATCTCAAAGTCTTTCAAAGAGGCCATGCCTGGACTTTCCATAAAATCATCATAAATCCATTTATCTAATCCATAGATGGGTCACCGACACGAAATCACATTTATAAAACACCATTGGCCCTCATGCCTGATTTCGTATACCAACTGGGCCCACGACCCGATAATATAACTCAAATGGGTCTCAGCCCGGTATCTCATTAAATCAAATGGATTTCAAGTCCGATAGTTTCCAAATCAAATGGGTGTCATGCCCGAGTTCATCTTTTCAAAACCAAAATGATTATATCAAACCATCATTGAAAACACAAGCACATACAAATTCAACATAAAATCATACACCTCGAAATACGTGCAAATACGTAAATCATAAATACCACAAATATACGTATTCAAGGCATTCAAAGCATAGATATAAAACATATAAAACAGTTATGCATGCATCCTATTTATAAAACAAAAGTCTACTCACAGACCGTCCTAGCTACCGCCTTGATACGCGTGCCATAAGCCTTCACGGGGCTAATCACCATCACCCGAACCTCTGGACATGTCCAAACCATACCCGAGGGTCACTAACTACTTAAATTAACCTCACATTAAATCCCCCTAATTTTCCAGAAATTTTAAACGTATTCAAAATAGACCCTAAACCTTCGAATATCCAAAACTACCCCGAAATAATGTCTGATCGACTCGAAACCTGTCCCAAAATATTCGTTACATTGAAGGGATGAAAGTACATGTTGACTACATCTCCCAAAACTACCCCACGCTCCCCCACGCACCGCCGCAAGCGGCTGCACATAAAGCCCACGCGTCTGCACAGTGTCATCCATGTCCTCGCGTCGAACCCAGTTCACTGCAAATCCGATTCGAATTAGCAAGACCGGTTCTCAGCCAATACTAACCCGTTTTCACCCTAGTTTGTTCCTATAACTTCGTCCTCCAATTTCCTATCGACCTATAATCCCAAAAGCTGAAGAGAAGCTCGAGAGATTACCTTTCCGATCAAATATTAAACCGACCTACTTCCTCCGTCCAGTTCTCACGATCCCAGCCACCTCTGACCACGATTCCACGTCCCACGAGTTTCTCTCACCTCTAGGGACCTCATACGAACCACCAAAATTGTCAGAAACCATTGAAACGAAATCCACCATTTTTGAATTTAAAACAGGGCTTTCGGGTTTGGGCTTACCTCCACCGTCGTAGCATCTCTGTGGCTACAGCCACGGTCGTCTTGACCTCAAGAGAATCATCCGAACCTCCAAAACGTTCAACAGAAATCAAAACTCGTCCTTTCATTTTTGAACCCAAAAACAGAGTTCGGGTTTAACCTTCAAACTTCCACCATTGTCCACGACAGTCGACACCGTTGCCACCATCATCATCGTCTGCCCTCACTCTCCAACTTCCGTTCACGGCCCAATAGCAAAGGATGATGATTTGGGGGTGTTGTGTAGAAATGGGTACACAGATTGTGGGTTTTCCACAGGTTTGGGAAGAAGGCTCGAGAGGATGATCGATCAGAGGGGATAAGGAACTCAATTAATTGGGTTCTGGGCCTATCAGATGGGCGACACTTGTCACTCATCTGGTGGGTCCTTCTAGAACCTTCTCCAATTAAATTCTGCCACGTGTCATTTTCCTCAATTTTCGTGCAAGTGTGCTGTTTTCCATTTTAGACCCATAACTTTCTGTTGAACCTCCGATTTTGACGTGTCACTTGCCTACAGACTCGTAACGTCCCGATCTACGTCACGGTCATCGGTCAAAGTCCATTTGACCATCCAGGTCAAAAGTCAACTTTTCGTCCCATTCCCAAGGGCAAATTCACCATTTTATGACGTCCGTCTGCGATTCTCCTTTTAATCCCCGATTAGTCCCGCTAATCCACGATTACTCACTAATCTAATCCCGAAATTCAGGACGGGTCGTTACACCATTCACATATCCACATATAAGGATGGTATTTGGAAAGCATTTTATAAAATCATTTCGAAACCTTTTAGAAAGGAGCCATGCCCGAAATAGCGTTAAATCTATTTCCTTTCCATAAACCATAAATGAGACTCATGTCCGATATCATAATCAACTGGGCCTCCAACCCGAGAGTTCATACTAAATGGGTCTCAGCCCGATACTTCATTAAATCAAATGGACTCCAAGTCCGATAGTTTCCAATCAAATGGGTCTCATGCTTGATTCCATATTTCCAAATCCAAAACCATTCCATTAAACCATCCTGGAAATACCAACACACATAAACACAGTATAAAATCATAAACCTCAAAATACGTGTAAATACGTAAATCATAAATACCACAATCATAATCATAGAAACCACATATATGAAACATATAAAATAGTTATGCATGCATCATATTTAGAAAATAAAAGTCCACGTACAGACCGTCCTTGCTGCCAAGGATGAAAATATCGAGATCGACGGATATATCGCTCGCCGAATTTACGGATATCTCGCCCCAAATATCGATATCGATATCGTTTACGGTCAACAAAAATGACGGAAATTCGGTTTAAAAATTGAAAATTTGGAATGAAACTTTGGGAAAAACTTAAGTACCCAATGATAGTTATATAGGACTAATAAAAACTATAAAATGACTGAGATATAATAATTATATGATTAATTATATGATACAATAAGGTTCTAATGATGACTAATAATATAAAATTTAAACATAAACATAAGTTGAAGTGAATTACTATAATTGAATGTTAATATAATTAAAAATATAAGAATAAGCATAAAAAAATTTCAATGGAAGAAAAATTATAAAATTAGTAAATATATTTAAAATGGGAAAAAAATGATGAAAAAATAGAGTCAATATTTGTTCAAAAATTGAAAAGAATTGATATATTTAAAATTTAAAAAAAAAATGACAAAGAAAGTTGAAAATTTGGAAAAAAATGGAAAAAATGAAAGAAAAAAAACACAGCAATTACATTGCGCCTAGAGTGGGTTGAACCCAGGACCTCAACTCCTGAGGGCAAAACCCAAACCAACTCAGTTGACCAAATTTAATTGAAATTATAAGCACCGTATAATATATAAAGGATACAAACGTACACTCTTAACAGCCATCCCTTTCTTCCTGCGGGTCTGCGATTTAGGTCTTTGCGACCCGACAGCATGACCCGACTGGAAATCACTTGTTTTACGTCCGATTTTCACAAAATTTTGTTCTATCTCGATCGTTTTAATCAAATAATGAGATCTATGGGCTTAAAACGAAACAAAATATCGAAATTTTGCTCAATTTCTTACCCCCTCTTATGTGCCGCTGGCCAGAAGTCGCGATATATCGACGATTCCGGTGATATTTACTTCCATGCTTGCTGTGTCTCGATACGCATGCCATAAGCCTCTCCAGGGCTAATTTACCGTCTCCAGAACTTCCGGACCTGTCCAAATCATACCAAAGGTCACTAACAGACTCTATAAGGTCATACCTAAAACCCATGAATAGTCTCAGCCCGGGAACGCGTCCCAAACATGCTTCCCGAGGCCAAAAACCTCAATTTGACAAATTTAACAATCTCTGATCGACCTGAAACTAACACCATTGGATCTGAATCGTCAAAATCTTTAAATTGACATTGGTCCCACCTCAAAATTCGTGATCACGCGCCCCCACGAGCATGGTCAACACAAAGTCAACGCTGACGACATTGTTGATGTCAACATGACGTCATTTCTAACAAGTCTGACAACTGTCAGATCTAACAATGCCATGTGTCAGTCATCTACTAGTCTACGTCACTGACATGTTAGTGACACGTGGCAACCCTTGATTGGGCCACATCATTGACATGTCAGTGTTGACTGTGCATTGACATGTATCACATGTCAAGTTCCCATTGGTCCCTATTTGACACCTGTCAGTCTGACATGTCAGACTTGACATGATGAAATCATCGCTGACATCACTCATCTTCAACCTTGGGCAGGTCAATCCGAATACCTGCAATTGGGTCGCGCAGACTTGTAACCCTGACCCAACTCTAACTCCTTCGATTTCAACCCGTTTTAGCCTAATTTCCTCCTAAATGATCGTCTAGTCATCCCTAATAGATCTATGTGATCAAAATTACCAAAAACTAACCAAATCATACCTGTTCATGAAGGAATAGTAACCGGCCACCTGCAAACTTGGATTTCGGCCAACTCAGGTCATCCCAGCCTTCGAAATTGATCCCAATCGACTCGTCTCCTTCTTTGGGACCTCTTCTAATCCTCCAAATCGATCAACAGTCATTAAAACAAGTTTTCCCAATTTGAACTAAAACGGTTTTCGGGTTTTTCCTTACCTCCGCGGTCGTGGCTCCGCTGTGGCCTCCACCATGATCGTCCCAGCCTCCTCTCCCTTCTTCCTTCATAAATTAGGTGCATCAAATAAGGATTAAAGGGTGTTTGTGTGGGTTGGGGTACACGAGTTTGAGGGGGGTTTCACGGGTATGGGAAAAACAAAGGAATGAGAGATGAAGATGATAATAACTCCAAATAATTGGGTTATGGGCCTATCAGATGGGTGACACTTGTCACTCATCTAGTAGATCCTCACCAGATATTTATCCAATCCAATTATGCCACGTGTTGACATTCCTCGGTTTGCATAAATATTACCGTAATGCGTTCTAAACCCGTAAGTTTCTCGTCGAACGTTCGATTTCGACGTACCGCTTGTCTACGGACTCTTAACGACCCGATCTACGTAACAGTCATCGATCCCTTTGCATTTGATCGTTCAGGTCAAAAGTTAACATTTTGCCCATTTCCAAGGGTAAAATCATCATTTCACACTGTCCGTCCGCGATCTCATGACTAATCCCCGATTAGTCACGCTAATCCTTAATTAATTACTAAATTACTCCCGAAATTTGGGACAGGTCATTACAGTAGAGATGTGAGGTACAAGAAAAATAAAAGATTTGACCTTGAGTGTGAATGTAGAGCAACAACTTGTAGCTAGGAAATTTATACTGCTAGGGTAAGCCTAAGTGATAGCACATTGGTTGTGAAATACTTTAACCCTATGAACATATGTACAAGGGTTCATAAGAAAAGCCACAACTTCGTGGCTCTCTCGAACATTCAAGCCAAGAATTTAGTCAAACCCAAAGATTCCCATTGCTGCAATAGTGGATACTGCCTCTAGTGAATTTGTGATTGGGATAAGCAAGATGATGGCATATATAGCTTAGCACAAAGAAATTGAGTTTATAGCTGGTTCATTGACAAAGTAGTATGGAATGTTATGGGATTACTGTCATGAGTTGAAGAGTACGAATCCTAGTACAACCACATCCTTGACATGTGATTTTGCAAATGGAGAACAACTATTCAAAAAGATCTACATCTGCTTGGAGGCGTGCAAGAAAGGTTTTAAAGAGTTTTGTGGGCTTTTTATTGACTTGAATGGTTGTCATCTTAAAGGAGTATATGGTGGCCATTTGTTGACTACTGTTGGATTGGATGGTAATAATGAGACTTGGGTGATTGCTTTGGTAGTAGGTTGAAATGGAAACAAAAGAATCATGGACTGGGTTCTTGGATTTGTTGATGGTGGATTTAGGATACAGAACTACTATGGCTAGAGCTTCATAAGTGATAAGCATGAGGGCCTAGAAGCAGCAATTGAAGACTTGTTGCTTAGAGCTGAGCATAGATTTTGTTGTAGGAACTTGTGGCTAACTAAAGAAAGAATTTCAAAGGTAAAGTGTTGAAGGATGCTCTATGGGATTGTGCTAGAGTATCAACAGTTCAAGATTTTAATGATGAGATGGAGAAGTTAAGATGCTTAGGTGAAGTTGCTTGGAACTGATTGAAAGAAAAACTAGCAAAGTAGTGGTTCATGTCTCATTTTCAAACATGGCCCAGGACAAACATGCTCCAAAATAACTATTGTGAGTACTTTAATAATACCATAATGTTAGTCAGAGATAAACCAATCATCACTATGTTTGAGATGATTAGGTTTCTCTTGATGAAGATGATAGTATATAGAAGAGACAAGATGGATATTTGGCCTCAAAATCTTTTCAACCATGTTCAAAGGTTGAAAGTAGAGTCAATTCATTGCAGTGTTAGATGGCCTAGTGGACCCAATTACAAGATTTATGGACGTAGATGAGAGAAATGTGTGTTGACTTTTGGAGGCCTACACTTGTTCTTGCAGAAAATGGGACCTCATAGGAATCCCTTGTGTTCATGGTATTACAGCCATACATTACAAAGGTGGACCATTGGTGAAGGAATACATTGACCCAATATATTCTAAGGATACCTACATGAAATGTTAAAACAATCTCATTGAGGCTATAAATCGACCAAAATTGTCGGAGAAAATTGGCCTACAGCCTATTAAGTTGCTTGCAAATAAGAGGCAATGGGGAAGGCCTAGAAAGGCGAGAACAAAGGAACCACATAAAACCATCGATAAAAGTGGGAAGAAGAAATTGGGAAAACAAGGCATTGCTATGAGGTGCAGTATTTGTGGGTCACAAACTTATAATGTAAGAACCCACCATCGACACTTACTTGACGAGAAGAAATAACACCAAGGCGACGAGGCAAGTCAAGGAAGAACAAAGAACATAATTCTACTCCCAAAGGATCAACTTGTAAGAGGCATGCATCATATCAAATATATAAAAGAATCATACCATTTGTCAATTTTTCTCTTGTTGTCGTAGTGTTGTCACCTTATTGTTCTAAATGTCCTTTTATTATGTCTACATCTTCATTTGTAGGACCCAAGTCAACAATCCACAAGTGCTAGTGGCAGTGAAAATGCTTTGAGATGAAGTAAAAGGATAAAACAAAATTAGCCTAGCTAGAGAGTATCGAAACATGTTGAACTGAGTTCTTTATGTATGTTTTGGTTGGAACTCGGATTCTGGTGTTGAAATAGCTCGTTTTTGGACATGTTTATTTTGGATTAGATTTCAGCAAGCTTTGATGGTTAAACAGCTAGCCTAAATGTCGTCATGTTATTTCGAAACAATTCATGTTATGCTTGAATAGCTATTGAAATGGTTGAAAATGAAAAACAGGTTATTGAAAAATCTTGATTAATATTGGATTTGAATTGAATTGGCTAATACAAAATGTCAGAAAATAGGTTGTAATTAGATTTGATATTGACATGTTTTCAGGTACTCACATTCTTTTGATTTGCACATTCTTAATTGACATTGGATTTGAATTAGATTTGCTCATGGGATTTGAATTAGATTTGCTCATGGGATTTGAATTGGATTTCCAGGTACTCAAAAATTTGAATTAGATTTGCTCGTGGTATTTGAATTGGATTTCTAGGTACTCAAAATTTGAATTAGATTTGCTCATGGGATTTGAATTGGATTTCCAAGTACTCAAAATTTTACATACTTTGACACCATTCATACCATTCCATTCATACATTGCCATTCATATTACAAACATGATGACCCAACTGCATACTAAAATTAAAACTGTAGAACTAGGTTGACATTCTTATTTGACTCCACTTCAAGTCCCCTTCCTCCACCAATTATCATTCCAACCAACAAACAAACCAAAAACCATCAAATTACAATAAAAAAGAGCAAACACCTATGTCCTTTCTCACATTCTTTAGTCTTCTTCTTCAAATACATGATTTCTTCATTTTTCAACTGTAATTTTGTCAACAGAATAGGAATAGGCCCGGGAGACTTTTGATTCAGCTTCGGGTCACACCATTCAAAGAAATTGCACGCACCACTTCCTTCTTTTCTTTGATTTCTTTGATACCCTGTTCCAAATCAAAATAGAATAAAAATTCGAGCTTCGGACAACAGATTCAAATCTAAAAATCAATCTTCATATACAATAATCTTACCTCATAACCAGAACATCCCCAAAATTTTTGCCCAGGATTTTCATCGGTGAGGGATGTCATCAACTTCGATTGTTTATAGTGGAAAATGGGGGCTTTTACTTCCATCGTCGTATTTTCCATCTCCACATTGACATGAAATTGAATTTTCGATTTAGAGGAAAATGGCAAAGCTTATGTTGTCGCACATGAGAGGAAGTGCTTTTGTCGTTGCAGATGGGGGGAAGAGCTCATGTTGTCGAAGATGAAAGATGAGGGCGAAGCTTGTAACGACCCGTCCCGAATATCGGGATTTAATAATATTTAATTATGATTTACTAATCTGGGATTAGTTGAGTGATTTCGGACGAATTGTGCAAAATGACCGTTTTGCCCCTAGGCATGGGCAAAACGTTGACTTTTAATTCGGATGGTCAACCGGACTTTGACCGATGACCGTGATGTAGTTCGGGACGTCACGAGTTCATAGACAGGTGACACGTTCGATTCCGACGTTCGTGGAAGAAGTTATGTTGTACGGAAGTTCATGGGCGTTTTCGTAATTTGAACGTAATAGGGGAAAATGTTGACTTTTCGATCGGGAGGTCCGATGGCCGAGGGCCAAGGACCGTTAGGAAGGTTTCGATGCTCTGAGTCCGTAGACAGGCGTCACGCATCAATCGGAGTCCGTATGACCGAGTTACGGGTCAGGATGCGTGAGGGGCATTTTGGTAATTTTCTGCACAAGGGCAGAATTGTAATTTCACACGGGGCACTGTTTGATTGAATGGCCGTGATGTGCGATTCTTTTTGCGATCAATCCCATGGTTTGTTTACCAATTAAATGACTGAATTGGGCCAGTTTGAGGTGTGATTGCACATGGGGTTGAGTTGGCATCTGATCACAAGGACATGGGCACTAATTTCATATTGTTTTCGGGTCAGTGCCAGGAGCTTTGCACATGGGACTGAGTGGTGCTGTGGGGCACTTTTAACGGCTGTATTGGATTAATTGAATGATGAGTGAGTTGTGAGGACCATTCTGAGTTGTATGGCTGTCGAATTGGAGAGAAAAACCGTGAGAAACCATTTCGGGTTCTTGGAGGGAAAATTCAGAATTTGATTTCTGAGCATTGTTGGACCAAACCATGGACGGGTTTAGCTTTCTGGGAGTGTCTGGAGCTCCCGTATCAATTTCGAAGGGAACCAGCCACGGCTAAGCTGGGACGGTGGCCACTGTTTTCAGGGAAAACACAATGCTGTGGACGACGACTTCCAGGTGAGCTCTTGTTCAATTGGTTGTGGTTTTGGGTTCGTTTGAGTCCTAGTATACTTCCTATGAAGTTAATTTGGAAATGGACTTGAGTTGGGTGAATTACTAAGGACGACCCGTTTTGCTGTTCGAGCTTGGGTTGGTTGATTTAATCCATGTCGATGTTGATTATTGACACAAAACTGAAATTGATTGGATATTGATTGTTTTAGGATCAAGAACGGATGGAATCAAGGTCGAATTGATGGTTATCTGGCCGGGTCAGATGGCGGGTAATCAGACCCGTTTACCAGTCATTCGGGTGAAGGTGGTGACTGTATCAGTCACTGTAGCAGGCGCGTGGCTTTCACGCGCAGCCACTCACGGCGGCGCGTGACGGCGCGTGGGCAAGAATCTCGAGATGAGGTCAACATGACTTTTATCCTATGCAATGTAACGAACATTTTGGGATTGGTTTCGTGTCGATCGGATCCCGTTTCGATATTGTTCGGGATGTCCGAAGGTTTTAAATCCAGTTTAAAAATACTTAAAAATTCGGGAAAATTACGGGACTTGAATAGGATGTTAATGATGAGGTTAGTAATCCTCAAATGTGATTTGGACAGGATTGGAAGTCCCGGTGATAGTGGTGTGGCCCGGGAAGGCCTATGGCACGCGTATCGAGGCGCTCGGTTAAACGGTCTGTGAGTGGACATTGGTTTTATAAATTCGATGCGTGCATAACTGTTTCACGATTGTTATAACTGTAATTAAATGATTTATTTTGGATATCGGTGAATTTAAAATGAATTCACGTATTTCGAGGTGAATTACGTATTTGCACGTAAACCGAGGTTTTCTGGATTTGCACCGATTTCCATAAATGTGGTTGGATGTGATTTCATGAAACGGTTACGAACTTGAATAAAGTAAAATCGGGCCAAGGGCCCAGTTAACTTATGAATCGGGCCAGGGGCCCAGTTAACTTGTGGAGCGGGCCAGGGGCCCAGTTAACTTGTGAAATCGGGCCAGGGGCCCAGTTGATTTCTACATGTGATTGCGGGTCGGGGACCCTAAAATGGAATTGAATAAATGTTTTCTGGTTTACATTTTATATATGTTCACATGCTGGAATCAATAAATGGTTTTGATGATATTTCGGTTATGGCACGTTTCACGGTATTTGGGCATGAGACCCGTTTGATGAAACGTAACGATCGGTTCGGATTTTACCTATGTATACATATATGTTTTGCATGTGGATATCAATAAAATGTATTTGGTACTGCACTGTATAGATCCTTCCATATTATATTGTCTCCTCCGGATGAGGTACCCCGGAGAGGTCACGGACGTCTAGTACGTCCAGCGTCTATGACGCTAAGCATCAGGGATGCTGTACCCGAACGGGGTTCGGGGATTGAACTCGGAAATTGAGACCCGAGTTGTAACGACCCGTCCCGAATATCGGGATTTAATAATATTTAATTATGATTTACTAATCTGGGATTAGTTGGGCGATTTCGGACGAATTGTGCAAAATGACCGTTTTGCCCCTAGGCGTGGGCAAAATGTTGACTTTTATTTCGGATGGTCAAATGGACTTTGACCGATGACCGTGATGTAGTTCGGGACGTCACGAGTTCATAGACAGGTGGCACGTTCGATTCCGACGTTCGTGGTGAAAGTTATGATGTACAGAAGTTCAAGGGCGTTTTCGTAATTTGGACAAATAAAGGGGAAATGTTGACTTTTTGACCGGGATGTCCGATGGCCGAGGGCCAAGGACCGTTACAGAGGTTTCGTCGATGCGAATCCAACGACAGGCGGCACGCCGAAATCGGACTTCGTACGAGGAAGTTATGGTCTGAAACGTGAAATCGGGGAAGTTACGTCTCGGTAACTGTGTTGATTATTTTATTCTGAAATGGTGGTTGGAGGAAACTTGGATGAGTGACAAGTGTCACTCATCCGACGGCTAGATTGGATCTTGATCCACTAATCATAAACTATATACTAAAGTTCCACTATGTAATTATTTAGAATTAAAATCCTTGCTTTTCATCTGAACCATCCATCTAACTCCCCATATTGCATCACAGCCGTCCATCTCATCTCTCCCTTCTATTTCTGATCAGTCCTCAACCGTGTACACCAAAACTTCAAATTTCTTCTACCCTTAATCCCCTCCCTATCCACTGAACTTGTGAACGAAAATTGGAGAGAATTGAGTTTGATTCAACCTGGGATTACACGGGGGATTGACTGAGTGAGGGAGACTGAGAAATCGAAAATTTAGTTTTTGGGAGGGAAATTCGAAATGGATGATTTGAGCCGTGAGGATTGAAATTGTTGATTCAGTTCGACTTCTGGGATCAAAACGATCAGTTTTGCCGCAAGAACGACGGGAAACCGTGTCGGATTGAAGGAGAACGGAGCTTCCATGGCAGCTTCATTTCGAGCTTGAGTTCAACAGGGACGGAATCGGTGAACCCGAATTGGAAACCCGTCGAGGATCGATCGAGAGTCGTGAGGATTTGGACCCTAAATTGTGTAATTCGATTTACAGAACTTAAATGGTGATTGATTACAAGGGATCAGTTGAAAGAACGGATGGATTTGATGTCGAATTGGGTGTAATTGGACCGGGTCTATTCGCGGGTTTTTCAACCCGTTTTACAGACAAACGGGTGAGAGGGATGACTGTGCGGGTACTGTAGCTGGCGCGTGGCTTCCACGCGCAGCCGCTTGCGGTGGCGCGTGGGGGCGCGTGAGTGCGAATCCCGAGGTATGATCAACATGACTTTTGTCCTATACAATGTAACGAACATTTTGGGATTGGTTTCGTGTCGATCGGACACCGTCTCGATATTGTTCGGGATGTCCGAAAGTTTTTAATCCAATTTAAAAATACTTAAAAATTTGGGAAAATTACGGGACTTGAATAGGATGTTAATGATGAGGTTAGTAATCCCCTAATGTGATTTGAACAGGATTGGGAGTCCCGGTGATAGTGGTGTGGCCCGGGAAGGCTTATGGCACGCGTATCGAGGCGCTCGGTTAAACGGTCTGTGAGTGGACATTGGTTTCATAAATTCGATGCATGCATAACTTTTTTATGATTGTTATAATTATGATTAAATGATTTACTTTGGATATCGGTGAATTTAAAATGATTTCACGTATTTCGAGGTGAATTACGTATTCGCACGTAAACCGAGGTTTTCTGAATTTGCACCGATTTCCATAAATATGGTTGGATATGATTTCATGAAACGGTTACGAACTTAAATAATGTAAAATCGGGCCAGGGGCCCAGTTGAACTATGAAATCGGGCCAGGGGCCCAGTTAACTTGTGAAATCGGGCCAGGGGCCCAGTTGATTTCTACATGTGATTGCGGGTCGGGGACCCTAAAATGGAATTGAATAAATGTTTCCTGGTTTACATTTTATATATGTTCACATGCTGGAATCTATAAATGGTTTTGATGATGTTTCGGTCATGGCACGTTTTACGGTTTTGGGCATGAGACCCGTGTGATGGAATGTAACGATCGGTTCGGATTTTACCTATGTATACCTATATGTTTTGCATGTGGATATCGATAAAATGTATTTAGTACTGCACTGTATAGATCCTTCCATATGATACTGTCTCCTCCGGATGAGGTACCCCGGAGAGGTCACAGACGTCTAGTACGTCCAGCGTCTATGACGCTAAGCATCGGGGATGCTGTACCCGAACGGGGTTCGGGGATTGAACTCAGAAATTGAGACCCGAGTGGCACACGTAGCCTTGTGATTGTGACCTTATTGACGTCAGGGACGTCAGACATCAGGGATGTCGGATTGGAGTGTATAGTGCAGTGGCTAAAATTATGGTTATGGTTTATATTATATGCCTTATGGTTCATATTACTGGATTGATGAAATAACTCTTGGATTGACTTTTGAAAATTGAAACGATGCTTTGGTTTCCGGGCTAAGGCCATAATGGTTATTTCTAAATAAATGTGTGATCATTGGTTTTTGGCGCATGCATATGGTTTTACTGAGGGGCATAAATGTCTTATAAATGTTTTAAACAAACTTGTTTATTTTCGTCCACTCACAGCTTTTGTTTTCAATGCCCTTCAGGTTGATTCCGGATGCGACTGCAGCAGAGACTTGAGCATCGCACACCTCCTCCATCGATCCTTACTCACTCTGGAAGCCCGTTTGGGCAAAGGCAATCGGTTATCCCTTGTCTGACGCCTCTTGTCAGACGGGAGCACGTCACATTCCATGGTAATCCCAGAGGGATTGGGATGGGTCGTGTCACGAGTGGCACGCGTAGCCTTGTGATTGTGACCTTATTGACGTCAGACATCAGGGATGTCGGATTGGAGTGTATAGTGCAGTGGCTAAAATCATGGTTATGGTTTTATTATATGTTTATGGTTCATATTACTGGATTTATGAAATAACTCTTGGATTGACTTTTGGAATTTGAAACTATGATGTGGTTTCCGGGCTAAGGCCCTAATGGTTATTTCTAAATAAACATGTGAGAATTGGTTTTTGGCGCATGCATATGCTTTTACCGGGGGGCATAAATGTCTTATAAAGGTTTTAAACAGACTTGTTTATTTTCGTCCACTCACAGCTTTTGTTTTTAATGCCCTTCAGGTTGATTCCGGATGCGACTGCAGCAGAGACTTGAGCATCGCACACCTCCTCCATCGATCCTTACGCACTCTGGAAGCCCGGTTGGGCAGTGACAACAGGTTATCCCTTGTCTGACACCTCTTGTCAGACGGGAGCATGACATATCCCATGGTAATCCCGGAGGGATTGGGATGGGTCGTGTCAAAGCTTGTGTTGAAGATGAAGGAATAGGTTGTCGACGGTCGACGACCACAAATGGATTTTTGGGTGGGGGGTGGGGGACTTCATTTTTCCATATAGGGTTTCTGGGTGGGTCTTAGTTGGTCTTTTGGAATCTCGAAAGTGCCCCTCAATTTTTTGCCACATCAGTCGCTGATTGGAAATTTTTTTTGACACAGGGCATGTGGCATTTTAACGGTCAAATGGATGGAAATTTTGACGGATGTAGTTAGATATTAGTGGTCATATAGTTTGGAGTACTTATTTGAAATTTTTGATAGCTTGGATATGTGTTTGTGGTGACCCCTATAATTTGGGTGCTTATATGTAGTTTGTCTTTAATTTTCTTGTGTAAAGCCTTATTCATTAAATATGAGTATGACTGTATTAGAGTAAAAAATGTCATTTTTTATTGAAGTTTATTTGTTGTTTGCTAACTATCCATTATGCAGTTATGAGTAAGGCCCCTTTGAGACCAAGTGCTAGTCCACAAATCACTTGAATGTCCTACTTAATTACAAACCTACCCTATTAGGCTGGACAAAAGAATGCCATTTTCATTTACATAGAGGAATTGATCACAATGAAATATATTTTATTTACCAAATATATATTGTGTTTAACTTTTGTACCGAATGGAATGGAAGCTTGCTCGTCTTATTTATTAAATGAGTATGATTGTATGAGAGTAAAGGATGCCAGTTTCTGATTTTATTAAAATTCATTTGTTGTTTGCGGACCATCCGTTATGTAATTATGAGTAGGATCTCTTTGAGACCAAGTGCTAATCCACTAATTATTTTAATTTCTTACTTAATTACAAACTTATGCTATTAGCCTCGACAAAAGAATGCCACTTTCATTTACATAGAGGAATTGATCACAATGGAATATGTTTTATTTACCTAATCCAAAAATATATGTTGTGTTTAACTTTTGTGCCGCGTCAGAAGATGGAATGGAAACTTGCTCGCCAAACCACCTCGATCTTCATTTTTTACCTTCACGAAAAAATTAACAATCCCCCCGCATTCCCGAAACGGACCATGACGCCCCCTCCTGATGCCGAATATCAACGGTCCACTTTAATTCATGAGCCTCAAATTTTCACGATGGTCAAATCGCACGGTGAAACAAGCAGGCGCAGCATGATATGCCATAGGCCGCCATCATAGCATGTCCCGAGGCCCAGCGACCGAATATTTCGGTCCCCCATTTTCCTATCCCACTAATCCACCATACATATATAGCACAGGGGTAGGCGCTTCCCCATACGCTCAATCACTCATCACTCTCAGTCTGCAATATTTAATTTCTCGAAGCTTCTTGTCCAATCTGCTATTATGGGTAAAGATGTTCATTCGATTTATCAAAACTTTTTTCTTTCTTTATTCCTGTTTGAATTTAGTTTTATTCGACTTCTCATTGATCGATTTCTTTTTCTTCTTAACATTTTCTTAGCAGGGAAGATCAAGATCGGAATCAACGGTATTTTCCGCTTTCCCTGACATTTCCCGCGTTTTTTTTTTGTTCGTCTCAATTTGGTGGAAATCGGATAAAACTTTTTCCTTTATTTTTTGAAAACTAGGATTTGGAAGGATCGGAAGGTTGGTAGCCAGGGTGGCTCTGCAGAGGGAGGATGTTGAGCTCGTCGCCATTAACGACCCCTTCATCACCACAGACTATATGGTAATTTCATGTATTTATTTTTGTGTATTTGGTTTCATTTTCTGAATGATCATATCATGACATGATAGTTACTTCTATCAAGATTTGTGAGCCGTCGGATTTAAGTGTGCGTTTCTGGGCTTTTACTGTGTGCAACAGGTCTACATGTTCAACTATGACACCGTTCACGGTCGCTGGAAGCATAACGATGTCAAGCTGAAGGACGCCAACACTCTTCTCTTTGGTGACAAGCCCGTCTCTATTTTTGCTGCAAGGTACATTATAAAGCATTGTTTTCAATCTGAAGTAAATTATTGTACAATAAAAGAGTTTACTTTCTTACATAACTCTGGTTTTTGCAATACGATCTTGTAGGAACCCCGAAGAGATCCCATGGTCTGGGAGTGGAGCTCAGTACATCGTTGAGTCCACCGGTGTTTTCACTGATAAAGAGAAGGCTGCTGCCCATTTGAAGGTTTGCAGCTTATATTTGGTTCAAGTCAGCTTTCTCTTAGCTTATGTGATATATTTATAGGCTGTCATATGGTATATTCATTGTTGGGTTGTGTGTTCTATGTCTTCTTATTTGTTTTAGCTTTGATCTGTGGTTGGGTTTGTATGATCTGAAGTCATTTGTTAGCATCGCAATGCTGGGATAACATGGAATTCCTCAGATTTATGATGAGCCTTCCCTTTTACTATCAAGTATTTAATTTGGGAGTCAGTACATGTGCTAGAAATTGGTTGGTTTGATGTTTGTGATTGCTCTTGTAAACACGATTCTTGGGTTTCTATTTTGTTAATCTGCTGTTCGCTGAAGTTTTTTGTATTTCGTTAAATGTATTGTATTGTGGTTGTGCTGATTGCCTTACTTGATGTTCGTTGTTTTACAATCAGGGTGGAG
The DNA here is from genome assembly GCA_032719365.1 of Prinsepia uniflora. NCBI lineage: Eukaryota > Viridiplantae > Streptophyta > Magnoliopsida > Rosales > Rosaceae > Prinsepia > Prinsepia uniflora. Next base: position 69,148,495 of record CM064865.1, on the reverse strand, counting down.
CTAAGAAGGTTATTATCTCAGCCCCCAGCAAAGATGCCCCTATGTTCGTTGTGGGCGTCAACGAGAAGGAATACAAACCAGAGCTTGATATTGTCTCCAACGCTAGCTGCACCACTAACTGCCTTGCTCCCCTGGCAAAGGTTTCTGTTAATTTATATATGGTGATTTTAAGACATTATGTGATGGTGGGATTTGATGTCTTATACTAATATTCATTACTTTGCAGGTCATTAATGATAGATTTGGTATTGTCGAGGGTCTGATGACCACCGTTCACTCCATTACAGGTGAGTTCTTTGTAGTAGTTTCTTTGCAATTTTTCTTTTTTTGCTCTTGTTTCATTTTGTTCATTTTGCTTATCTGTTTTCTATGATTCAGCCACCCAGAAAACTGTTGATGGACCTTCTGCTAAGGATTGGAGAGGTGGTAGAGCTGCATCATTCAACATTATCCCCAGCAGTACCGGAGCTGCAAAAGTAATAAATTTTTACCCATTGTTATGATATCTGAATTCTGAGCATTCTAATTCTGCAATAGTTGACTCAATCTTAGTTGTGGGTCTATCTAATTTACGTTTAATCTTGTGAAGGCTGTTGGTAAAGTGCTGCCGGACCTGAACGGAAAATTGACTGGAATGGCATTCCGTGTTCCTACTGTTGATGTCTCTGTGGTTGACCTTACAGTGAGGCTTGCAAAGCCAGCTACTTATGACCAAGTAAAAGCTGCCATCAAGTAAGTACACTGAAGAGTTTAGGAAATACTATGTGAACGCATCTTGTGTCTTGTTAATGTTGTCGTCTTGATTGTTCTTTTGCCTTCCGCTTTCTAATTTATATGATCCTTCAAAGGGAGGAGTCTGAGGGTAAGCTGAAGGGAATCTTGGGTTACACTGAAGATGACGTGGTTTCCACTGACTTTGTGGGCGACAGCAGGTATGTAGGAATGAGGATTATTCCCATTGAATGATAATCTTAAATTTTGGAGATGAAATAGCCATCCATTTTGGACGTGGGCCTTTCTATCTAAAATGGTCTTTTGGTTGTGATTGAACCTGAAGTTCCATGTCGAATCGTTATCTTCATCTTTTCCCACATCTTTCTACCACACAGGTGTTCGGGTTTGATGTTTTGACTGTGATTTGTGCAGGTCAAGTATTTTCGATGCCAAGGCTGGAATTGCACTGAATGATAACTTCCACAAGTTGGTCTCATGGTACGACAATGAGTGGGGATACAGGTAACAATTTGACACCTCTTTTTCAAATTGATCTCGCATTCGAAGCGTCGGTGATATTCAGCATGTTTGTAATCCGGTTCTCATTTCGTTTTTCATTGATGATGTTGCAGCTCCCGTGTGGTGGACTTGATTACCTACATCGCATCCGTTGATCGTGCATAAGGTAATCAAGACTTGAGAGTTAAGGACTTCTTCATATACTAGTAAAGTCGATGGGTGAAAATAAAATGAATATTCCGAAATTCGCCCATGTTTTGGTTCTTCAATAACTTGAGATGGTTTCGTGCCTGCCTTACTATGTTCTTCACTTTATATTGCATTGACTCAGGCGTTTAACTCTCTCTCTCTCTCTCTCTGTTCTTTAGATTATTTTGAGCGTCTGGTTGGCTTCAGTGCAAGTTACTTGGGACTTGTGACTTTTGCCTCTGGCCGGCCTTTATCAAGTTTTTTACATCACCATTTATATTAGAGTTGTGGTAGTACAAAATGGTTCGAAACCGTCAAAATCGTAAACTTTCGTAACCGAAGAGTTCAAAACTGAAAATTGTTTGCCTTACAGAGTAGTTTTGTAAACTTCAAACCCCACAATTATTCTCACATGTATAAATAAATCCAAACGTATATAATGAATTCAAGTATTTTCATAGCGAAAATTTCATTTTGATCGTTTTGAACCAAATCGCTTATTTTCATGAACGTAAAATTTATTAGTTTTCATTTTGAATCAAATTCACTTGTTTTTATAGCCTTGGAATTTAGTTTCAATCATTTTAATTTAAAATTATACATGATTTTTTTTAAATTTGACGCTTAAAGAAAAATATCATGGGATCGATCAACTTCTAAACCGTCCTCGAGCAACAATGAAGCACTCTAGCTGGAGGACGGTCCATCACAGCGTCTCCAAGCGCCTCTTTTCTATTCAAATCAATTAACAAGTGCAACCATCCGTCCAAGGAATAGCCAAATAGGAAGGAAAAGGCCCGTGAACAAGTTGAGGATCAGATGAATTTAGTCTTAACTTGAAGATTGATGGTCTCAAGTTTGACTCTAACGGTGTATTCAGTGATAAAATCTTCGTCTTTGTAAATAATAATAATTGAACTTTTTTTTTATAAAAAAGACAAAAAAAAAAAAAAGCAGGTCAACAAAATATTAAAATATTTGAAATTAGATGGCCGGCCAATCCACGCGCCTGTTTAACCCAAATTCCGTATGATAACAACTCCGTCATTCAAATTCTCCATAATTTTGGATCTATCCGCCAATCTTCCCCTCCATTTACAACCCCCCTTTAAACCTCTCGCTCTCTCTGTCACATTCCCACCATCACTTTCTCTCAGCTACCTCGTGAGTTCTCTCTCACTCTTTCTTCTCTTTCTGTGATCTTAATCCATCGTTTTCTTTGACAATGCCCAAATTACTTACCTTCAAACCCTAGCCTTCACCTTCCATATACAAATCCATCAATCAATTTGACATTATAATTATATATTTTACTTTCTTGGGATTTTTCAAATTGTACCGAGAATGGCGACCTCGGCGTTCAAATCAACGACGAAGCGAACGCCGATCGGGGCATCCAAGGCTCCGGGAACCGACGACTCGGCTTCGTCTCACCGGCGCTCTCGAAGCCTGAGCTGCTTCTCGCGCGGGTTACTGGAACGAACGCCGCCGCCCGACGACGACGATGACAATCCAGCTCCCAGAGGGCGGTTTGTCAACACGGTCAGAGGTTCCGGCTTCCCGGATATCAGCCTCGACGACCTCGCCATTGAGCTATTCGATTCCTCCGGCGACCGAGGCCGTCCGGCTTCGCGGAGCTCCGAAGCTGCCCCTGCTTCCAGTGCCTTGCTGAGACGAGGGAGGTCGGTGTCGAGGCACGGCTCCAGGGTAGGTGGCAGTGGTGGTGATGTGAGGGGCAGGGTTGGTAATAATTCAGGTGGAGGAAGGGTAATTTCGGAAAATAAAGGAAATTCGAAGCCTAGGCGATCGGTTTCAGTTGCTCGGTACCAGATGAGTGATTCCGAGGTGAGAATTGTTGTCTTTCTCCTTGGTTTCCCTTTGAAATTTGATCATTTGATTTTATGCACATAGTAAAGCGTTTAGATACTATTGCTTTATGCGTTCACTTTATATAATTGCAAATTTACATTGAACTTTATACTTTAGATGCAATTGAAAGATCTTTTTGCATCACCATATAGACTATGTATAAATGCCATTCAACATTAGTAAGTGTTGGGCTTGAAAACACTGATATAACCTGTTAATTCTAGACTCTTATATAAAACGAATTTTTTTTTGGGTTATGTGAGATTAGTGAAGTTCTCAAACTCATTTGTTGTTGGCTTTATTTGTATTTCAAATGACAGAGTGATCTAGATCATACCCAGAATCGCAGCATTGCTACGAAGAACTTCAGTAGTGGAAACAATCAGACACCCTTCTCCCGTAAATCCACAGATTCAAATTATGGACCAGGGTTGAGAAGATCTCTTAGCCAGAAAGATTTTAAGTCCCATGATGGTTACTCTGTAAGTCTTTTCACATTTATTTTGTGTCCTATATTGGTTAAAACCTCGTTATTATTTTTTATATTGTTAACGCTGATTTTAAATTTGGCGTAAAAGAACCTCCAGGACTGACTGCTTCTGATGATTGGAGGGGGGCTTCTGTAAACTTATTTTCTTTAATTGTCAGGATAGTTCTTAGAACTGAACTATTTTTTTGAGATGTTTTCTTTGGCCCTTTCAGAGCCATTCTTCAGTCCTAACTGATGATGAAGGGAGGGATCCCTATTCCAACCGGAATGGGTTGAGAAGACTATCCGAGCTGTATATTCGGAGAAGAAGGTTTTCTTCTGAACTATTTATGCTATGAGAACAACCTCAGTTTAGCTCGCCATCTTCGTCTTCTCTTTTTTAATTTTCTTGTCACCCTTTAGGGAGAGCACCCTACTGGTAGTGATGTTAAAAGTGGATTTTATGAAGCAATGCGGAAAGAACTTAGACACGCTGTGAAGAGATCCGGACAGAGCTTGTACTGGTCAGTATTTATGTATCATGGTGTTCTTTATATCTTTGTTCCCATTCATTTGATCATTATTCTGTAAATTTAGAATTTTCTGCTTGTTTTATGCTTCCTAAACTTGGTTCCTTTTATCTTATTCAGGAAAATGGGAATGCAAAATCCCCTGTTTCAGCAACAGGGGATTTACATTCCAAGAGTAAAGATTCACTTCAGGCTATTTCTTCGATCAGGAAGAATTACTCTTCCAAACTGGAACAGGTATTAATGTTACGAATTCGATTTCCTTGGTAATAGTTTTCTCAAGGGCTCAGTTTTGTAGAATGTAGTGTACAAGGCCTTTCGTGTATGGATATTGAGGGAAGATTGTTACTGAATTTTCCATTGAGGTCTGTTAACCGATATTGCCATGTAAATATTTTATTATTCTGGGTGAGAATGTTCTATAAAACAACTTTGCATCCTATGACGTTCGGACACTAATGATCGCATTTCTTGTGCATGTATTGGCAGTCAGAAAAACGAAAACAAGATTTATTAGCTGAAATAGAACTGGAGGAGCAACATAGTAGGGAGCTCTCGAAGATTGTCAAAGAATTGCTTCCTGAGCCAAAAAACATCAGCGCTGCAGATAAACCATCACGAACGAGAAGGGTATTTTTTTTTTTTTTTTTCTGTTTTATACACTTGTGTATTATTTTTCTGAGGGATTGGTATCTTTTCTGTGACTTAGCAATTAACTTCTGCATTTTCACTCTTTCAGAGAAGCAATGACAGAGGTAGAATGTCTAAGCGACTAACTGAGGAGGCGGAGAGATATATTGAGGACTTCATTTCAAATGTTGAAGACACGGATATATCATCAATAGATGGAGAAAGGAGTGATACAAGTTCAAGTATAGGAGGAATACCAAAGGCTGAAACTTATCAGAATCCAACTATGTCTTCTCCTGTTCCCATTGCAATGGACGGGGTTGTACTGCCATGGTTGCAGTGGGAGACTAGTAACGATGCTACTCTTGGATGCAAGAACAAGAACGAGCTGCCAGCAACCCCAAAAATTCCATCATGGGATTCTGCTCAGGTTTGTAACAAATTGGACTTATCCATGCCTGTTACTGTCATCATTTCTTGGTTAATGATTTTCTCTTCTTTCAATCTCGTCTCAATTTCATTGTAATTGATCATCATCACAGGGAATGGTGAATGCACAAGTTGGAAGCAATCAGTCTGCTAGCAGCCGCGGAAGCTGGAGCCCCGGGATAATTGATGCCCTGTCAGTGAATATCATGGAAGATGCGGGGAGTAAATTTGAAGAATCAGGCAGTAACGAGTGCCAGTCACGACTCCGGGGCTCATTTGACATGGAAGAGTATCTGAAGCTGAAGAACAATGAAGATTATCTGTTAGAAAGGTTTAAGCAACAACAGAAGATCAGTTCTGGTAGTCTCCTGCTATGTAATCGAATGCTGTTTTAGCATTTGTTTCTTCCTTTGAGATCCTTACTGCTCACTCCATGTAAACCACAGTGATTACTTTGTATAGAGTTTTCCTTTTACTTAAACTTTTAGAGGAATTAGCCCTTCCGCTATTCTAACCATTTAATTTTGTATACGGAGTTTATTATTATATTTTTTTGAAGAAAGTGCTGTGGTTTTTTTTTTTTTTATGTGCTCAAAGCGTAGGGAAAAACAAACAAGCAAAACAACTAGCACAACAGAAGGAAAGGACCCAACGAAAAACAAGAGCAAAAAGCCCAACTACGAGTGAAGGGGGCATCTAGCAGTCACCAGTGGGCGGAGGGCAAGTGAGGCCATTACGAGATAGCACATGCACTAGGGAAGATGGAGAGCGATCAATTCAGACTTCTTGGCGCATCAATTGTTGGGCATGTGAAGCAAAGACATCAACTACTGAATTTGCGGAGCGAGGAACTCAAACAACTCCACAGAGTTAAATTTGTCCATGGAAGACCTAATTTGGAGAAGAATAGGATAGATTCCCACCGAACCTTCTGAATTGAATCTTGAACAATCCTGGCGAGCTCCAGCGAGTCACACTCGAATACTGCATTGTTGTAACCCTCACGGGGCAGGGGAGTGGTGTGTAGCAGGGCAAACAATTTGGCATCAACACTACTAGGAAAAGGGGCTAGGACTGTAGCAACCTAGTAGTCCGCCTGCAGAGACCTCCCCGTCTCAATAACTCGCCAAAGGTTAAAGGAGCAGCCCTCAAATAAGACTTTGTAGCGTTCTTTCCATATAGTCCAGCAATAACATGTAATCATAGCGAGAATCCTCGGTTTCTCCATATTCCAACCAGGGAGAGCGACAACAATGTTAAAAAAATCGGGATTCAAAAGTAGAGATATTGATTAAATTTACGGAGTAACCCAATGAGCAGCCAAACCAGACACTTCTGGCACCATTGCATTGCAGAAGCATGCGCTCCATTGATTCAAGATGCTCCGAGCAAACAGGGCATAAAGGGGAAGACCCCAAGTATCGACAAAAGAAAGTGTCTATGGTCGGAATGCATCCACAAACAGTGTCAGGACCCGACCCTCTTCTGTCAGGTCCCGATTCATCTAGCACGATATTGTCCGCTTTGGGCCTCACCCTCACGGTTTTGTTTTCGGGAGCTCACGGTGCAACTTCCTAGGGGGTTACCCATCTGGAATTGCACCAGCCTCAACTCGCTTAACTTTGGGGTTCCAATCCCCCCCCCCCTCCCCCCCCCCCCCCCCCCCCCCCCCCCCCCCCAACCAAAGCCACTGAGCTCCCAAAAGGCCTCATGCTAGATAGGTGTGTGCCTACACCTTTAAGGCACACCACCATTCCCTTCCCAGACCATTCCCCCCTCGCAGGAATGTGGGATCGTTCACCGTTCACTCCAGGACACGGGTCTTACAATCCACCCCCCTTAGGGCCCAGCGTCCTCGCTGGCACACTTCCCGGTCGGGGTCTGGCTCTGATACCAAATTGTCAGGACCCGACCCTCTTCTGTCAGGTCCCGATTCATCTAGCACGATATTGTCCGCTTTGGGCCTCTCCCTCACGGTTTTGTTTTCGGGAGCTCACGGTGCAACTTCCCAGGGGGTCACCCATCTGGAATTGCACCAGCCTCAACTCGCTTAACTTTGGGGTTCCAATCCCCCCCAAAGCCACTGAGCTCCCAAAAGGCCTCATGCTAGATAGGTGTGTGCCTACACCTTTAAGGCACACTACCATTCCCTTCCCAGACCATTCCCTCTTCGCAGGAATGTGTGATCGTTCACCGTTCACTCCAGGACACGGGTCTTACAAACAGTCCCCCAAAGAAAGCTTCGAACATTAGGAAGGGTAACAAGGCTCCAAATTAGTTTCCAAGTGTCTTCATGGATGTTGTAAGAAGATGAGGGGCGATTCATGGAGAGAGAAGGAGCCATTTTCCTTAGCCAAAGGTATCCAGACTTGACCCAGTAGCTCCCATCGACAGTAGGTGACCAAATTAGGCGGTCCTCCCCCTGCATGTCTCCAATAGGCATGGAGGTAATTAACTTAACACACTCATGACCTAGGACACCACACATTTTTGATTTCTCAGTCCCTGGATTGACAATCGATAAAGTCAACCACTAGAGCCTCAAGATTAGCCCCTAAGGGCACATGGGTAACAGACTGGAGATCGGAGAGGCCAATGACCCAATTAGCAGTCCAGAACTTGATAGAGTGGCCATCAATGACCTGCCATTGAGCACTCTTAAGGATTAGGTCCCTACCTTCGAAAATACTCGACCAACCCCAGGATGCTAGGGCCCCACAAGTTGCCCCCTCAAAAAACAAGTATCAGGATAGTATCTCTTTCTCACCATTTGTGCCCAGTAGGAATTAGGCTCACTGATGAGCCTCCAACGCTGTTTCGAAAGCCCATCCCCCCTAGGCCTTCGGGAGCTCCAATTCCTGTCAACTAATCCAATGTAGCTTATTCTGATCCTATTTCTATCCCCACCAAAAGTTAGCAAGAATGACATCAATTTCATTACAAAGTTGGGATGGCGTTTGCTACAACCTTGATAAGAACCTCTTTGCCAGCCTGCGAGAGAACACCATTTTTCCAATCTGGCGTTTGCTATAGAAATGTTAATAACGGTCGTTCAGGTTCAGGCGGTCAGTATGCGTTAAGCCTCAAGGCCGTAAAATTGAATATGTCGTGGTTGACCACGCTGATTCTCGTGTTCACGACTATACTAGAAGACACACAAAGCAAACCTCTTCTCTTAATTTCTCAGCTCATAATTATGTTAGCAAAATTATCTGTCCTCCAAGTTCAAAGTCTGGTCGAATACTCGAATATCGGCCGTATTGGGACGCAACAATTGGTCCTGGACAAGAAGGAATTGAGGATAAAAGATTATGGAAAAGGAAAGGAAAATCTGTTTTTGGACAAATTTGGGAAAGCAAGTTCAGATATGGACGGAGTAAATGAGATAAGAAACGGGAAAATGTGAAAATTTATAGTTTATTTCTTACCATTCACACGTAGTTTAAATGTGAAAATTTCTCATTTAAATATTGTATGCAACAAATAAATTTTTTTTAAGTGGAACTTTGAGTGAAGGGTCAAAGATTTCATAGATGAATGACGAGAATTTTAAATATATTTTAAACTTATCAAGGACGTATTCTTCCACTTCATTGTGAAAATTCCGAAAAATATTTCAAATTAGCATTGTACCGTTTCAAAAGAGAAAATAAAAACTAAATTGACTTTGGTGTCAATATCGCAAATCTTATCGATATTCGGTGAAAAAAAAAAGAATAATTTGACATGTGTCAATTTAGTAAAAAGAACGTTTGCAAAACAAAAAGAAATTTTTCTACAAGCTATTTGGGCCTACTGCAATGATATCACCCCCCAACTAGCAGCGAGTGACTGGGCAACGTATGACACGTGTGGCGGTTAAGACATCCACGTGAGATAACCCGCTCTAATACCATGTTGGAGATCGAGATTCCGGCAATTATATAGACTCGGGAGTTCAGCCCTAAAACCAATTGGTAATAAGGGGAGTTGCCCAAGACTATATAAGGCACACATTCTATTTTCTCTTTTCCGATGTGGGACTCTTATCCTCACATCCCAACACAATATTATAGTGAAGCTAGTGTGATGTGGAAGCTTCTCACGTTTATCAATGATATCGAAGACTTCACTTTGAAGTTTACTTCTATCCACTTTATGCATATATTTCGTGAGGCAAATTTTTTAGCAAATGCCATAATCTTTTTGGGACACAAGAAGAACAGTTTTCTAATCGTATGAATCTGAGATGCTCTCGTGGCTTTCAGCTTTAGTTTTGTTTTTCTTCTGCATAAAAAAAAATTATTATATATCAATTACATCTAATGTTTTAGTACAATTCGAATATTATTCATTGATATGTGATATTAGTTTTGAAGATAGAAATACACTCTTATCATTGAGATTCTCTATTGAAACTTGCAAAACTTGATATTCCTTGAGAATAATTAACTTACGTTATTAAAATTTTGAAATTTTAATTCTTATATCATTTCAAAATTCCACCTAATCAAATTGACAAGAACAATAATTAAGGCTTAATGAAATGTTATCCGAGTCATAATCCTTCGTAAATTAAGGACTCGACAACATATGCCCAACAACAAAATGCGACATTATAATTGATATATTTTTTCGTTTTAGTAAACCGACATTCTACTCCCCCTTATCTCACAAAAAAAAAAAAAGACATTCTACTATTAATCAAAGCCATATGATTGATCGAACTAAGCCAACTGAATAAGAGGGTGAGAAATCGGACGGCTAAAATTGTTCAATCTACATACGTAATTAAAGTACGGCCTTGTTATAGATGAACAGTCCACATTTTAGTTAATTACTACGACTGCATGCCAATCCGAGCGACCTGAGGATTTGAGTTAGAAAAGGAAACAAACTCCTCCCATATCCCCACATATATATTTTATAGATGGATCGGTTTTATGGGATTTGTATTCTTCTGCCACCGAGAGCCTTTTCGTAGTTGTGAGTTTTCTGTGAATTAGATTGTTAAGAAATTTTTGAAAAAAAATGGGAGACACATCAGAGCAGAAGAAGGAGGTAGATCTGAATGAATGGCTTCCCATCACACAATCAAGGAATGCGAATTGGTGGTATTCAGCTTTCCACAATGTCACCGCCATGGTTGGAGCTGGTGTTCTTGGCCTCCCCTATGCCATGTCTCAACTTGGATGGTAATTAATTAATTATAAGTAACCCGGCCCCTCGCTTTCAATATATTTTGGTTAATATATGCATTGTTTTATTTCGGTCATTGCATGAATGACTTCAAATGACAACAAGCGAAACTTTGTTAGTTTGTTTAAAGTTTAAACCCATGAATAATAACACATACAATAAAGAAGTCACCAGCATATGTCAAGTTAAAAACCCTAGCTTGCTAAAAGTAACATGAAAATGGAAATTGAAATTAATTAATTAATTAGTTTTCAAAATCATACAAGGCGGTCTTTGAGTCATAGGGTTTAGCTAGGTTTTCCTTAATTTGTGTTGAACAATCTTTTCAAATTCAGGGATTCCTTTGTGTTCGGAAGATCGACCTCACTGAAGTTGAGGCAAATCATGATTGAGCCCTTTGACAACGAGCTCTAATTATATATGTTTTTCTTGCTTGTATATACGGTCTTAATTAAAATGATAAAATTGGTATAAAATATATATTACTCATAATATTAATGGGTATTTGTTGTATATTTATAATATTGTAGGGGCCCTGGAGTTGCTGTGCTGGTTCTGTCCTGGATAATTACCCTTTACACCTTATGGCAAATGGTGGAAATGCATGAAATTGTGCCTGGGAAGAGGTTTGATAGGTACCATGAGTTGGGTCAACATGCCTTCGGAGAAAAGCTAGGGCTTTGGGTTGTGGTGCCACAACAATTAATGGTGGAATGTGGGGTCTGCATTGTTTATATGATTACAGGTGGCAACTCCATTAAGAAGGTGCACACTACTTTGTGCCCTGATTGCAAGCCTATCAAAACCACCTACTTCATCATCATCTTTGCCTCTGTTCACTTTGTTCTGTCTCACCTTCCTAGCTTCAACTCCATAGCTGGTGTTTCTCTTGCTGCTGCTGTTATGTCCTTGAGGTACATAAAAATACATATTCCTTTCTTTTTCCTTTAATTTTGTACAATAATATACTTACAATTTGTTCCACTTACGTTTTCAAACATAAGTTAGCTAGATCTTCTTGAGAGGTGCTTCAAATTTGATACACTTTCACCCGATCTTACTAATCCACAAATTTAACCCTAGGATTAATTCATCAAGAATATATATTGTTTTTGAGAGGTTCTTCTATTTGAAATTTGTCACATTGTCACATCTTCTTACTAATTATCCACCAATTACAAAATAAATAAATTTGTAACAACACGTGATACTTTTAGAAGTAAAAAGTGGTAAGATTGATTTTGTTACTCAATGCATGTTATTTTAACTATTGGTCACTTGTTCTATCTACAGCTATTCCACAATCGCTTGGGCAGCTTCTCTGCACAAAGGGGTTGAGCCAGCAGTCAGCTATGGTGATAGGGCTTCAACCACAGCAGGAAATGTGTTCAACTCCTTCGCGGCTTTGGGAGATGTGGCTTTTGCTTTTGCTGGCCACAATGTGGTTCTTGAGATTCAAGCCACAATTCCTTCCAGCCCCGGAAAACCATCCAAAAAACCCATGTGGAAGGGGGTGGTTATTGCATATATTGTGGTGGCATTGTGCTATTTCCCGGTTGCTCTCGTCGGATACTGGGTGTTTGGAAACAGCGTCGATGATAATGTCCTCATATCGTTGCAAAAACCTGGTTGGCTCGTCGCTGTTGCTAATATCTTTGTTGTTGTTCATGTAATTGGCAGTTATCAGGTACATAAACATACGCGTAATTGAGTGGAGTTAAGGGTTCAGGTTCTTCTTTTTGTTTCTTTATTCTCTAATTAACAAGTTTTGGGCAATATCTATAATATTTATAGGTCTTTGCAATGCCGGTGTTTGACATGTTGGAGTCTTTTCTCCTAAAAAAGATGAAGTTCCAACCATCTTTGCTCCTTCGCTTCTTAACACGAAACGCATATGTTGGTAAGTAGCTAATCTCAGCTCGTCTTATTATATATGATCATTAATGTGATGATCAGGGCTAAATTAATAAAATGCAAAGAGTTATATTCTTACTTAACATTTATTATATATATTTCACGACGACGGATGCAGCATTCACCTTATTCGTCGCAACTACATTCCCTTTCTTTGGTGGGCTTCTCAGTTTCTTCGGAGGATTTGCTTTTGCACCCACAACATATTATGTAAGCAATAATAATATATATTAGGATCATATTAATGAACTGCATTATCAGTTTCTCAAATTGCAATCGCCATGTAAATGAAAACGTCTAATTTTTGATTTTGAATATCATGTTTTTGCTGCAGCTCCCTTGCATCATGTGGCTTGCGATCTACAAACCAAAGAAGTTCGGTCTTTCTTGGTGGGCTAATTGGGTAAGCATATATCTTGCAAGGAATGCAAATCAAGTTCATATTTTATAATTAATTAAGTATTTGTATCATTCATAGCCTATTATATTAATGAAAAGAAAAATTAATAATTTGGCGGTTAATTAATTAATTAATTTTGTTGTTGCAATGACAGTTCTGCATCGTAGTTGGAGTGGTTCTGATGGTTTTAGCTCCCATTGGTGCATTGAGGAATATCATACTTCAAGCCAAGGATTTCAAATTCTACTCTTGACTTTTGAGTCGATCTTCACAGTTCCCAAATTCATTAATTAGGGTTAAGGTTAATTACCTAGTTTCTTTTGTATTAATGATTTAATTAGGACCTATTGCTTTGATTATTCAGCATGTGTTCATAGCTTATTTGCTGGATATATATAGTGGATACGCAGATCGAGCTATTTAATCTCTCTGCGTACCATTCATAATCTCAAAAAAGTTTCAATTCATTACTCTCATTTTTTGTTTGTGCGTGTGATTATAGTAATGTTAATTACAGGTTGCATCTCTATTCTTGTTTACTTTCGTCCCTATACATTAAATAACTGTATACACAAGATGTTTCTTTATATTAAACAACAAAGGAACAGTACGTATGTAGAGGAATTGCACCATTGATCTATCACTGCGTCGGACACCTTTCATAAACACCAGCCTTCGGCGAGAGGCTCAGTCTGTATTGAAACATCAAGACGAATTGCTTGAAGCTCGTCCATGGCCCTAATCAACCGAATCCATCCTGGTTCGTCGTTAGAGGAAGATGGAAGATGGCCACTGCGTCGTCGTTGAAGCAGCAAACAATGATATTATATTTTGATGATGATGATGATCAACATGCCCAGAAAATTATGTGGCTGCAATCAATTTTAATTAATATGATTGTAAATTATTATAATTAATACAATTACTTCCGTCAATCCGTCAATCATACTTACTTAGGCCCAATCAATCATAATAAATTAACCTTCCAGCTTTTAGCTAGCCCAACTAAGCTTATAGCCCGCCAGCTCAGAGGCTTGGAGCCCAAAAGGCTTCATAGCAAACCCAGAAGCATGAGGCCCAGCAGGGCATATAACCAATCTCAGAAGGCAGCATTTCAGTCCAAATTTGAATGGCCCAATTTGACTTTGAGCCCAACTGACTTGGTCAACCGATCAACTTACACTAAATCGATACAAAATCGTCTTAGGCCGTAAGCCTTGACTCAAATTATTACTACATCTCTTTAGTGTGTACTAACAATATTTAATTGTTTAAATGTTTCTTTAAATGATAAATATTTATTTAGTACTTAATAGGAAATATATATATTTAAATAAACCAAACGTTCATCAATGAACTACAAATTTATAAATGAACAACTAGTTCATACTAAGCATCAAACCCATAGTTTCGACAATGATATAAAAATAAAAAGGGAACCTAAAGTTTCCTTCATAAATTCACCAGATATGATAAAATCAGTAAATTTTACATGTTTTAAATCTAATTTATCATATAATGTCATGAAACCTATAGTTCTTATTAGTCAGCTTATAGATGAGTTTACCTAAATCACTAATTGTGATTATTTGATTCTTGCAAAGACTTTGAAAGAGCAGAATAATTATCATTGTAGCATCTTCTTGCCTGAACCAAGAAATGAATAACATATCATTTATTTTTCAGGATTTTAAATCCACGAATGAATATAATTTAGGGATCATGCTAGTTGTAGAACTCGAGAGACAAACTTAGTGGAATGACCAGTTCCTATATACAAATTAATTTGGTGATTTATGTTTTCGAATTTGAGAATGTGGATTTTTACTCGAATATGATTTAATTCAATATAAATATTTATTCTCATGCATGTGATCCATTGAATTAAATTTGTGAATTTACAAGTTTTGTGGGAAAGTTTGTTGTCAGGATGATAGTGTTGCCATGTACACAATACTTCGAGATTGGAAGTAATTTACAAATTATTGCCTAATAATACCCCTATGACAACCATATCAAACTAATGAAAATTGATTAACGGCCATGAAAAGCCTAGTTTATGTTGTTGAATGGTATTGAATTAACATCAATGAGGTATTATATTCTCTAGGTTCCAAATGAACGTTCTTGAGATTTATAGTTATTCGAGTCAACAGTTATCACCTTAAAACCACTAAGAAAAAGAAAGCGGGATACCTTTGCATAACCTCCAATCTATATGGCCAAAAGCATACATTGAAGAAGTTAGTCAGAAACTAGCCATGAGCTAGCTAGAAACTAACTAATATGAGCAATTACTTATTATGGCATGACCGGTTGGGACACCCAGTGACACGACCCATCCCAATCCCCTCGGGATTACGTGGGATGTGCCATACTCTCGTCTAACCCACGTGTGACACGAATGCCAGACACCCGTCTAACCCCCGTGTAACGCGAAGGCAAGATAAGGGATAACTCAGGTCAATAGCCCAGACGGGGCTTCTAGAGCGCGCCAGAATCAGTGGAGAAGTGTGATGTATCGGTTTCAGCTACAGCCCGCATCTGCGATCAACCTGAAGGGCATTAAAAATCATAAAAACTGTGAGTGAACGAAAATAAATAATTTAATATAATTTAATAAAACACATTTGATAAAAGACATTTATGCCCTTCACTTAAAACCATGCATGCATACGAAAACTAGTTGATTCAAATATAATAAAACCGTTTAGAAAACCAAAGCCATTTTTTTTTCTAAAATCATTAGGGACGTAGCCCAAAACCATAAAATCAACCAAATGTGGGAACTAAGCCTAAAACCGTAAAACACCGAAATCCGTAAATCCAAATCCATGTGGGCCATTACCCAAATCCATAAACACAGAAATACTATTTCATAAATCCAATAATTCATGTTTACCAATTACCCATCCTCGACATCCCAGATGCCTAGCGTCCCAGACCCTATGGCCTCTCCGGGTCAATCTCTGACATCCCAGATGTCTGACATCCCAAACGTCTAATCATAACAATCCTTCTCCTGAATCACTATACGGTCCAGTCGCTCTGTGCAATGACCCCTCGCAGGTAATGCCTAGTGTAACACCCCGGAAATTCGAGGATTTTAATATTATAATTTAATATGTGAATTGACGCTTTTACCCTTGTGATTGGTATGACCAATTGTTGACTTTTTGATTTATAAATTAAATGGACTTTGACCTATGACCGTGACGTAGTTCGGGACGTCACGAGTTCATAGACAGGTGGCACGTTCAATTCGGACGATCAGGGAAAAAGTTATGAATATCGGAAGTTCAGGGGTATTACCGTAATTTGGACATTTGGGGGTGGAAATGTTGACTTTTCGTTTGACAACTAATTTTCAGTTGACTCAAGGACCGTTAGGTAGGTCTCGACGTCCTGAGTCCGTAGATAGGCGGCACGCCAAAATCGGACTTCGTACGAGGAAGTTATGGTCAGAAACGTGAAATCGGGAGGTTCGTGTCTCGGTTTTCGTGCCAAATATTTTATTCTGGAAATCTGATTGGAGGACACCTGGTGAGTGACAAGTGTCACTCACCCATTGGCTAGATTGGATCAGATCCACTATGGGTTTAAATACCATTAAAACCAACTTTTAATTCCAGCCATTGATCTGAAACCTCCAGATCTGATCTCAGCCCTTGATCTCATTCTGAGATTCAATCCTGGCCCTTGATTTAAGCTCCTGTTATGTATTAAAATTCATGAAATCATATACCCATGTTTTCATTCTCTCAACCCGATTGCACGATTCCCTCTTGGAACCAACTCACCAGCCCTCACCATTCAACCCCACACCTCAGGCAACCAACCACCACCTCCCTGACGCCGGCCACCACTCCACGGCCGCCCTGCACGGCCGGCATTCCCTCAGACCCGAGAAGGAAACCCGAACAGCCCAAGTCACCAAACCATCCAAACCTTCACTCTGGGACTCGAACCAACGTACGGTTGGGTTCACCGTGACGACAGGACGACGAGGAACTGATCTGGATGGTGTACGGCGGCGACACGGCGGCGATAGGACGATAAGCCCGTGAGTGCCCGTTTTCCTTCCCTGCTTCGAAACGTCTGTTTTTTACGTTGAGATTGTTTGGTTATTATTAGGACACATTCAGGGGACTTTGACGACCAGTTTGAACCCAGGACCGTGACTGGAAAGTCGTCGACTCGCCGGAGAAGATAACCAGAACTGACAGCCAACCTTCCAGTCGATTTTCAGGTAATCTCTTCGACCTAGAATCCAGTTCTAATTGCACAGAACCGTTGAGGAGGTTGAGACGAGTCCATAGGAACAAATCTCACCTGAAATGGTGATCGGAATCGCGATCTGTGATCTGGTCAAGCCGTGGGGCTGCGGTGACCCGGTTACTGTAGCTGATGACGTCATCATGCTGACGTCAGCAGTGACGTCATGATGACGTCATCATGTCAGAAACTATCAGACCAGTGACCAATGGACTACTGACACGTGTCCTCTGACACTGTCAGTGATGACGTCATGCTGACGTCAGCAGTGACGTCATGCTGACGTCAGCAATACTGTACCACGGTTGACCAGAGGGTTGACCAGGCGCGTGGGGGCGCGTGTGAACAGTGATTTTGGTGGGACCACCACCATTCTTTAGGTTTCGACGATCCAGATCCAATGGCGGTGGTTTCGAGTCGATCGGAGATCATTAAGTTGGTCAAAATGAGAGTTATTGCTTTGGAAAGCGCGTTCGGGCGGCTTTTCCGGACCGGTTTCGGTCTAGGGTTTCATGATTGAATGTTAGGGGTTTGTTTTGACCTTTCCATATGCTTTGGATATGACAGGGATTGTATAATCGTACCAGAACGAGGGTATACGTTCGGTTTTCAGCAGGACCGTACTGTGAGTGGGCCATTTTCTTAAACCCTTGCGTGCATAAATGTTTTCTGGTTTATTATACATATTCACATGCTAAAAACAAATAATGGTTTTGATGATATGGAAATTATGGTTACGGCACGTTTCACGATATTTGGGCTTGAGACCCGTCTGATGAAACTTAAAGATTGATTGGATTTTATATATGTTTTGCATGTGGATATCAATAAAATGTATTTGGTACTGCACTGTATAGATCCTTCCATATTATATTGTCTCTTCCGGATGAGGTACCCCGGAGAGGTCACGGACGTCTAGTACGTCCAGCGTCTATGACGCTAAGCATCGGGGATGCTGTACCCGAACGGGGTTCGGGGATTGAACTCGGAAATTGAGACCCGAGTGGCACGCGTAGCCTTGTGATTGTGACCTTATTGACGCCAGGGACGTCAGACATCAGGGATGTCGGGATTGGAGTGTATAGTGCAGCAACTCAAATTATACTTATGGTTTTATTTCATGCCTTATGGTTCATATTATATGACTTATGATTTTAAATACGGTTGCATGCATGTTTGGAAAACGGAGGGGTAAATTATATGTTTTACTTATCAAATGATTTTATAAACTTGAGTTTCGGTCCACTCACCCTTAATGTTTTTGGTAACCCCTCCAGGTCGTGATACTGAGGTAGAGGAGGAACCTGAGACTGAGGCATAGATCTACTTCTGCGTACCTGAACCCCTGTTGGGTGGTTTACCCATAGGTTTACTTTAGAGTCGTGCTCGCATCTTGTAATTTTGGATTTCATCCCTTGTCTGACATCTGTTTAATTCGGATTTGATGTATAACTTTAATTTGGTTATTTATGCATTTGATGTTTTGAGGTTAAAATTTGTATGAATTATTGGGTGTCAAACGGGAGCAGGGCACGTCCTCTGTTGGTCCCTGTGGGATCGGGGCCCGTTCTGTCACCTAGTGACTTCCCCAGTGTCCCAGACATCTGGACAAGACCATCCACATATCCTCATATAAGGATGGTATATGGGAAACATCTTTATAAAATCATTTCAAAACATCTCAAAAGGGCCATGCCCGGAATTTCCATAAAACCCATCATAAATCTAGAAATCCAATTTCTCAAATCCAAATCCATTTAAGGTCTCCGAAATAATATTTATAAAACACAAATGGGACTTATGCCCAATATCATACTCAACTAGGCCTCTAGTCCGATCATGTAAATCAAATGGGCCTCCAGCCCAATATCTCATTAAATCAAATGGACTCTAAGTCTGATAGTTTCCAAATCAAATGGGTCTCATGCCCGATTTCATATTTCCAAATCTGAAATCAATTCATCAATCCATTAATGAAATACAAGCACGTATAAAAACAGTATAAAATCATAAACCTTCAAATACGTGCAAATATGTAAATCTCAAATACCATAATCATAGTCATAGAAAACACATATATAAAGCATATCAAACATGTATGCATGCATCATATATATAAAACAAATGTGCACTCATAGACCGTCCTAGCTGTCTCTTCGATATGCGTGCCTTAAGCCGCCCCGAGGCTAATTCGCCATCTCTTGGACTTCCGAACCTGTCCAAATCATACCCAAAGGTCACTAACTATCTACATAAGTCCATAGGATAAAATCCCAAAACTCCTGGAAAAGTCAACGTGCCTCGGACACATTTCTCGAGGTGAAAACCATCGATTTGACTAACCTAACGATTTCCAATCGACCTAAAATTACAACCATTGGATTCGGATAGTCGAAATCATAAAAAGGACATTGGTCCTACCTCGAAATTTGAGCTCACGCGCCCCTACACACGTGATCAACACAAAAGTCAATGCTGGTCAAAATCAACTGATGCCGTCAGCAAAGTCAACGCTGACGTCAGTGGTCAATAGTCAACGGTCAACAGCTGACGTCAGCCCCTACAACTCTAACAGCTGTTAGATTTGACAGTGCCACGTGTCAGCCTGCTACTGGTCCACGTCATTAACATGTAAGTGACACATGGCAGCCCGTGATTGGGCCATGTCGCTAACATGTCAGTGCTGACTAGGCACTGACATGTGACACCTGTCGCCGCCCCATAGGCCCACCTCTGATAGCTGTCAGATGATGACATCACCTACTGATGTCATCATAGTCCCTGACCTCCAGCTGGTTCAACCTGACCACCTGCAACCGAGTCGCATAGACTAGCGACCCGACCCGGCTAGTTCCCCGCCGTCTAACCACCATTTTCGAAGCCGTTAGTCCCTATAGCTTCATCTAGCCATTCCCAATCGATCTACGGGGTCAAAACCAAGAACTCAAGATGGGATCATACCTGTTCGTAGGTGAACATTAATCGGCCACTACAACTCTGTTCTGCAGTCGACTCCGGCCACTGCAACTCCATTCTACAGTCGACTCCGGCCATCGCGATCGTCGATTCCAATCCCAATCAACACATCCTGTCTTCAGGAACCTCGTCCAAACCTCCAAAATGGTCAACAACCATCAAACCACGTCCCTCCATTTTTTAACTCAAAACTGGGCTTACGGGTTTCTATTACCTCTGCCGTCGTTGCTCCGCCATGGCCATCGTCCTGATCATCTTGACGTCCTTTCCAACTTACCTTCATGGGTCACAAGCAAAGAATGATTGGGTGTACGGGTTTGGGTTCACGACTAAGGGAATGAAACACAAAATGAAGATAATGACTAATAAGGATGAGGATAAACCCAAAATATTGGGGTCTGGGCTTATCAGATGGTTGACACTTGTCACTCATCTGGTAGGTCCTTCCAGATTCTTCCCCAATTCCTCCATGCCACGTGTCGTCCTTTTTTGGTTATCATGAATAGTGCTAATTTTCGTTTTAGACACGTAACTTTCCCTTCGAAAGTTCAATGTCGACGTGCCACATGTCTACGGACTCGTAACGTCCCAATCTACGTCACGGTCATCGGTCAAAGTCAATTTGACCACCCTAGTCAAAAGTCAACATTTTGCCCATTCCTTTCGCACCGTCCGTCTGCGAGTTCTCGACTAATCCCCGATTAGTCACGCTAGTCTGTGATTACTCACTAAACTGATCCCAAAATTCAGGACGGGTCGGTACACCCAAGCTAGGGTAATGATGCCCCTTATCCTCAATATATCACACGGGCATCCCCTTACTAGTAAGCACCTTGTGTTTAATGAAACACTATGCCAAGCTTGCTTGCTTGCAAAATTGAATATTAGACCATCATATGAAAAGATGATTAAAAACTCCACCATTTTCTTGTATAGAATACAAGGAGATATTTTTGGACTTTTCCAACCATCATGCAGACCATTGAAATAACTCATGGTTCTGGTTGAGGTATTAACAAAGTGGTCACATGTTACCCTATTATACACGCATGCTGCATTTGCTAAACTTTTTGCCCAGATCATTAAATTGAGGGCCCATCACTCGGATTCTCTTATATAGTCTATAAGACTCAATGATACCAGAGAGTTTACATCGAAATCATTTGATGATTATTGCATGTCCCTTGGGATTGATGTTGAACATTTGGCTCCCTATGTTCATACCTGGAATGGTCTCACATAAATACTTATTAACCTTAGTAATGCACACCAAGCTTCTAGTTTCTGCGTAGGACTATGCAGTTTTGCAAATAGCAATGTTGGTCCGGTTGAGGCCCACTACCATCCAACTGTATTCAGCGTTACATCTGGTGACTGAGTACGAACCAACCGTTTTGTACTTACGTATTTTTAGGGTGTGCAGTTTATGTGCCAATTGTGTTGTCACAACGTACAAATAGGGACCTTAACTCAAGATGGACATATACGTCGGTTATGAAATCCCCCCATTATACACTAAGAGCCCTTGATAGGTGATATTTTTACCATTATATTTGTAGGTAGCCACTTTGATGAGACATTCTTCTCGTCGTTAAGGAGAGATAAGAACCTTAACGTTCCTGAAAAACGACATGAATAACATGGATTGTTCCTCATTATGTCTCATCTTGATCCTTGAACCGTACAAAGTGAGAACGAAGTACGGAGAATTATAGATCTACAAAGTGTTGCTAATAATATGCCTGACAATTTCTCTGATCTAGCTCAAGTGACAAAATCACATATACATGTTGTAAACATTTTCAAGGATAGATGTCCCTGTAGGACGCATCGTTCTAGATGGACGAGTCGACCTAGGTAGACGGGTTACAACCATGGCGGCTAAATACGCATGTCTCTACTTAGAAGAAGCAAGGTAGACCAATAAGTTTGAAGGATTATCATTCCTATAAGAGGATATATTTGGCATAATTGAATCCCATAAATATCTAAATATTAATTGATTCATCTCATAAGATAATTCTGGATTATGGGTCTGTCCTCGAAAAGACGATATTGGAGGGCGTTCCAACGTCTAAACGCATTCTAGAGAATAAAGAGATCTCGGTAAATTATGCATACTTATGTGAGATATGGAATCATATATATATATATATATATATATAGGTGAACTTGCTCCATAACAGTTGTCAAAAGATTTACACCATCACCAACTTTTGTGGCGGCAAGAATTTCTCTTTTGGCTATAAATTAAAGTGTGATTAAACATCATTATTAGCTTTTATTATCTTCCGTTGGAGTTGGTATCAGAGCTAAAAAACTTACTGGTAATAGGATTCTTAAAACTTGCTGGTAATAGGATTCTTAGTTAAAGATTTAAGCTAAACAATGTTGTTAGATCAAGATAACCTGTAAGAACTTCTCACTATAGTGGGGAAGAGATTGATAGTGGGCCGGATATCCGTTTAAAGCCGTGGCGAGGCGTGTTAAGGCGTAAATGATAAGTATGTCAATACTCCACTTAGGGAACAGAGAAGTACAGAAACTCTCTTCTAATAGCTAGTTTACTTAGATCTTTGATTAAGAAATCTGTAAGTAGCAGTAGCGGCTCTAGTAGCAATGATAATACAAGAATAATGAGAGTTAAGAATGTTAAAGAAATCACCATTTTGAATATAGAAAAAGATTTATAAAATTGGAGTATTCCAAAAGTTCCTACCTGTGATATTTATCAGAAAGGAATATTTGAATTTAGATCTGATTATGCTATTAAAATGGTTGAAAAAGTCATTTCTGTTACTGATTCTAGTGCAAATTTTCAATTACTCGCCTAGTATAAAATAGATCAGCATTTTTGAAAAGGTCACAACTATTTGTACATTGGTCATAATACAACTTGTGGTGAAACTACTAACTTGAACATGATTGAATACCTCAATCCTCCTTTGTCTATGAGATAAATAACACAAAAACTTTGTTAATTCTATGTTAAGATTAATAGAGTCTTCTCTATGTGAAAAGCCAATTTTTAACGCAGCGAACGTTTGAGAAAATAATCCATGACAATTTTACCCCTATAAGGTCAAAATGTTGACTTTTTGATCGGGAGATCTTCTAAAAGTTTTGTGAGGGTCATTACGAAGGTCTCGAGTTTCTGAATTCGTAAACAGACGGCACACAAAAAAGGAGTTCGGATAAGATTGTTACGGGTCAAATGATAGGACCCATCCCTAATCCCTCAGGATTAACGTGGGAAGACCTGCTTTCGTTTGACACCACGTGTCAGACCAGGGATACGACCGTGACCCACTCAGAGTTTCCAGAGTACGTAGCTTCATGTGAGGCCTCAGTCTCTACTACAGCCTGTATCCGCGATTAACCCGAAGGGTATCAAAAACCATTTAAAACCGTGAATGGACAAAAATAAGCATTTCAAATACATGTCGGGAAAAATACATTTATACCCTTCAATTAAAAGCATGCATGCATCAGAAAACATGTAATCTCAAATTCTTTCTTAAAATCAAATCATATTTCTTTTCAAACCAAAATATGTGAAACATCTGGACACAAAATAATACTCGAAAACATGACCAATCCTCATATCCATCATTAATCTCATCTCAAATCATCATCAGTAATGTCATCCGTGCAATACGTGCCAATAAGCTCCAGGATAACTCACGTCTGAGCACGTCGTGGTAAACACATCTATGGCCGACGTACATAGCGTCGTGAACATATCAACGACCGATCTCAGACATTATAAGCGCTCTTGAGTCGAGCCTCCCACGGCTACTTGACAACAGGTAGTGCATCGTGACCTCTCCAGAGGGGGACACAACGCCTCCTGGAGGCGAGCAACATATCATAGGGACCGCTTCGGGGAAACATATTCACAACTGGAGTCCTTAGTTGGGGAAACACATTCTTAACCGGAGTCACATCAATCTCAAGAGGATGGTCTCGGTGAAAACATTTATCAAATCTCATAAATGCATTTTCACAAATATTTTGCTTTCAAATCAAATCATGCGTTTCACATAGGGTCTCAGCCCAATACATAGGTTCCACAAATCATCTTAAAATAGTGTCCAACACTCATTTCATAAATACCAAAATCATTTCATTATTCAAATCACTGCTCAAATTCACATTTGTCTATAATCTAAGTCAAAATCATTATCTAACTAGGTCTCAAGCCCAAAATGCCTTTTTCATGCAAATCCGTAAAATCTTTTAGAAACAATTGTGGCATTTCAAACCATGATCATAAAACATTTAAAAAATTTATGTGTACGTCACATTTATAAAACAAGGTCCACTCACACATGGTCCATCATGTGCACTCAAAACACGAGCCGTAAGCCAATCCGAAACCTTCGAAACGTCCGGGCCTGTCCAAATCACACTCAAGAGTCACTATCAATCCATATAAGTCCATACAATAAACCCTCAAAAACCTCTGGAACATTATACATGTCCCGAACACACTTCTCAAAGAGAAAAACCTCTAAAATACTAACTAAACAATCTCCGATCGACCTGAAATCACAACCATTGAATTCAGATCGTCAAAAGCTTTCAAACAAGACCGGTTTAACCTCGAAATTGGTGCACATGCGCCCTCACGCGTCTGGTCAATGCTGATGTCATCTTGACATCTGACAATTTGACAGCTCCTAATAGCTTGCCGCGTGGTACTCCCTAACCGATGCCACGTGTCACCCTCTAACACGTGCCACTTGTCACCCTCTAACACGTGCCACTTGTCACATGCTGAAATCACTGATGACATCAACATTGCCACATTACTCTAACAACTCTAACATGTTACCACGTGTCACTACCTGACTAGTCCACGTGGTATGACAGTGCTGACTTGGACTTGCCATGTCACCTAAAACGTCAGCCTGACAATCTAACAACCCTCTGACACACTACCACTTGGCACCACCTCACTGGTCCATGTGGCCTAACAACGCTGACGTGGACTTGCCACGTTGATCCTGACTCGACCTGACACCTTTCCATGTGCCACCACCTGGTTGGCCACGTGGCCTGACATGATGACGTGGACTGCCAAGTCATCACCTTCAACCTTTAGCCGGGTTGACCTGTTTCACTGTAACAGGTCGTTCGACCCGTAACCTTGACCCGGCCATATCTCAGCCATTTCTCAACCTTTTTCCGTCATTCTTTCACCAAAACAATCCTATCCTACCCAAAAAGAGTTCTATGACCACAAAACTAAGAAACCATACATGTAATTACCTATCCAAGCTTGATCATTCACGGTCAAAATTTGAACAAGTCCTATAGCTTGTCCAGTGGTTCTCAGCCTTTCATTTTCGATCTTTCAGGCTCGTACGAGCTTAATAAACACATCCATAGCATCAAAACGAGACCCAAACGACCAAAAATCAAAATTCCAACCTAAATGGGTTTCGGGTTTACCTTTTTCTGGGTTTCTCAGGCCAGCCGCCGCGGCTCCGCCGTCCAACACCGTCCCTCACTGTCTCTCAACCTCACTATCAGTCTCTCTCAAGCAGCCCAACTGCTAAAGCAAGGATGAAAATGGTAGGTGAGGGTTTCAGGTTGTTCGAACAAATGGGAAGGGAGAGAGATGAGATGCAAGAATGTGGGGTTATAGGCCAATGGGATGAGTGATACTTGTCACTCATCCATTGGTCCAGAATAGATATTTTGGGTCCCATTAAAAACAAACTAAAAGTAAACTTCCTCGAATAACGTGTAATTGTAAATTCGTCCAAAATCGTTTTAAACCCGTAATTTTCCTGTACGACGTCCAAATTTGACGTGTCTCTTGTCTACGTACTCGTAATCCCTCGATCTACGTAATAAACCTCGGTCCAGGTGCAATTGACCTTTCAGGTAAAAAGTCAACATTTTTCCTTTTAGGGGAAAAATCGTCATTTCACCATTACTAATCCCAATTAGTCTCGATGAATCCTTGAATAAATCTTGATAATCACAACATTTTGCTACCAGTACGTTGAGCGTGTATTGGTTGGTGGACCCATGTTTGGCCTTGGGTCATTGGACACAAGTTGTTGTGTATGATTTTGGATTTGGTGGTGAAATGCGAGGTCATCTTTCCACCAAGGGAAATTTGGCGAATGATTCAATGGAGGGTGTAAGGCCCTATGATCAGCTTTCAGTTGGATTGTTAGCTATGTGAGCATGTGTGGATCCTAGATGGATCTGATTTGTGATGTTGTCGACTTTAGACGATGTGACGATCTAGGATCGTGATATTACTTGTCGGGTGACGTAGTGATGGATCTAGGTCATGATCATGATGATCCAGATTGGGTGAGAGTTTATCACTCTTACCTTGGTATGAGTCGTAAATGACGAGACTGAACTTCTTTTCGGAGTGAGTCCATATGGTTTACTACTCGGTTGAGTAGGTTGCCGATGTGGTCGGATTTTTGTCAACCTTTGACGTGTGGATGTTGGGATTGGCTTCCCTATGAAGTCAATCGAGTGTTTTGGACATGCAACCGATAGATTCGGTTATGTTACGTGTTGATGGACGTAAACGAGATTTTGGATTTTGGAATCGAATTTCTGGGTGACGATTCAGGATTCGATTGCGAAGCTCGAAAATGGATTACTGGATTTGGGTACGGAATGATTATTCCAATGCTAGCTTACGGAGTAATGATTTCATATTCGGATTTGGAAATGGATTAAAAATATGATGTCTGGGTTCGGGTTCGGGATTTCTTACGAAATTGCGAATTCGGATTCGGAATTGGAACTAGATGACGGGCGGAGCTCGTTTTGTCTCATGATGGTTTGGGCAAATGTACTCCATTATTGGAACGTGTTTGGCTACGACCTAGGTGGTTGTAGGCGGATTGATGAATTGACGTACGTTCAGGGTACGTTGTACGAGGATTGAGACTGGTTAGGCTGAGTGGTGCCTAATGGCGGTACATGGGATGTACCAGTGGTGTGTAACTAAACGTGTTGGTAATCGGCTTGGTTCCAGTATCATTTGTTTGGTTGTGATCGTGGACTGGACATTGGATACAGCGCGCTGTGCAGAGTGATTTTGTCGGGTTCAGTGAGTGTATGGGCAGGTGCTCTTGGCCATGGTTGGCTAGTGGAACCCCTGGTATTGATATGTGTGATCACTGCTGGGCTGGTATTCAATGTGTT
This sequence comes from Prinsepia uniflora, assembly GCA_032719365.1. Taxonomy (NCBI): domain Eukaryota; kingdom Viridiplantae; phylum Streptophyta; class Magnoliopsida; order Rosales; family Rosaceae; genus Prinsepia; species Prinsepia uniflora. The sequence continues at coordinate 69,121,212 of CM064865.1, read as the reverse complement.
CCAGTTACACCACTTGATGGAGTAAGTTGACGGTATTCGTACACTCAGGATGAGTGAATTGGTGGTCAGAGTAACCACGAGTAGCCTTGTGTGATGTTTTCACACCGTGATATTTCCCAGCGTCTTGGTTCGCTGAGGGAGTCGGCGGATATGGACATTGAGATTTAGTTATGTCGCAGGAATGGGCTTGCCCTGCGAATTGAGATCATGTGGTTGATCTTACGCTACATCGAGGGTGATGTAGTACGTGGTGTTATCACTGACGGACAGATGGTTGGGGCTTTACTAGGGTGGTAAAGCTTTGTGGTGACAGTTTGAACTGGTGGTGTCAGCTTGGACTGACAAATGAGATTTGGTGACTCCCAATGGGAGCAAATGTAAGGATTTATTGGCAATGGAAGGGAACCGTTTAGCTGAAGGAGTCATCTAAATGGTTATGCGATTTTATCACGGATCAGGTGATCATTTCCACTCGCGGTGGTCGAGTGTTGTTGCTATTATGACGTATGACTGTGATGGGATGTCTGGGTACAGACGAGACTGGTGTTGTTCCAGTAAGTGGGTGTACAGGTGTACACAGATGTGAGGTCGAAATGTTTTCCACAAGGTGGTTGTGGAATAAGGTTGTTGGTAATTTCGAGGATGAAATTCTTTAAGGAGAGAAGGTTGTAACGACCCGTCCCGAATATCGGGATTTAATAATATTTAATTGTGATTTACTAATCTGGGATTAGTTGGGCGATTTCGGACGAATTGTGCAAAATGACCGTTTTGCCCCTAGGCGTAGGCAAAACGTTGACTTTTAATTTGGATGGTCAAATGGACTTTGACCGATGACCGTGACGTAGTTCGGGACGTCACGAGTTCATAGACAGGTGGCACGTTCGATTCCGACGTTCGTGGTGAAAGTTATGATGTACGGAAGTTCATGGGCGTTTTCGTAATTTAAACGTAATAAGGGGGAAATGTTGACTTTTTGATCGGGAGGTCCGATGGCGGAGGACCGAGGACCGTTAGGAAGGTCTCGATGCCCTGAGTGCGTAGACAGGCGGCACGCATCAATCGGAGTCCGTATGACCGAGTTACGGGTCAGGATGCGTGAGGGGCATTTTGGTAATTTTCTGCACAAGGGCAGAATTGTAATTTCACACGGGGGGTACTGTTTCATTAAACAGCCGTGAAGGTGGATGCTTTGTGCGATCGATCCCACGATTTTTTTATCAATTAATTGAGTTAATTGGGTCAGTTTGAGATGGAATTGCATATGTGATGGTGCTGGCAATCGATCACAAGAACGTGGGCACCATTTTATTGTGTTTTCGGGTCAGTGCAGGGGATCTGTACAAAGTGGATTGAGGACGGTTTTGAGTGCTTTTAAGGACTGAGTTGGATTGTTAGAATTGAGAGTGAGTCGAGAGGGTCACTCTGTGATTGAGAATGAAAGGAATGAGTGTAATTGATGCTGGAATTCTCTGAAAAACCCGAAACTGGGTTCTGGGAAATTCAAATTCGAACTTCCAGTTTTAGGCCAGCCCAAGCCTAATTGATGATGGATTGAGCTTTCTGGAACTTCAACGTGTCGAACCAGATCAAATGGGGCAAGCTTTGGGGCTCCTAGGGCCGTGGACGGACGAGGTGGACGGCCGGAAAACTCAAGCTTGAGTTGTGGTGATTGAGGTAATGTCGTGTTCAATTAATCATGCTAATTGGTTCGTGTTAGTCCTTATATGCTTCATATGAAGTTAATTTGACAATGGTTGAGGATTGATGGAGTTTTGGTGATTGACCCGTTTTGGGTGATCACGGGTTGATGGCTTGATTAAGGAATGGTTGATGTTGATCGATGTCACAGAACTGAAATTCATATGCTAATGATTGTTTTAGGATCAAGAACGGATTGAATTGATGTCGAATTGGGTGTGATTGAACCGGATCCTATCGCGGGTAATCAGACCCGTTTACCAGATAAACGGGTGAAGATGGTGACTGTAGCAGTCACTGTAGTAGGCGCGTGGCTTTCACGCGCAGCCACTCACGGCGGCGCGTGACGGCGCGTGGGCACGAATCTCGAGGTGAGGTCAACATGACTTTTATCCTATACAATGTAACGAACATTTTAGCGTTGGTTTCGTGTCGATCAGATCCCGTTTCAATATTGTTCGGGATGTCCGAAGGTTTTAAATCCAATTTAAAAATACTTAAAAATTCGGGAAAATTACGGGACTTGAATAGGATGTTAATGATGAGGTTAGTAATCCTCTAATGTGATTTGGACAGGATTGGGAGTCCCGGTGATAGTGGTGTGGCCCAGGAAGGCCTATGGCACGCGTATCGAGGCGCTCGGTTAAACGGTCTGTGAGTGGACATTGGTTTCATAAATTCGATGCATGCATAACTGTTTTATGATTGATATAATTATGATTAAATGATTTACTTTGGATATCGGTGAATTTAAAATGATTTCACGTATTTCGAGGTGAATTACGTATTTGCACGTAAACCGAGGTTTTTTGGATTTGCACCGATTTCCATAAATGTGGTTGGATATGATGTCATGAAACGGTTACGAACTTGAATAATGTAAAATCGGGCCAGGGGCCCAGTTGAACTATGAAATCGGGCCAGGGGCCCAGTTAACATGTGGATCGGGCCAGGGGCCCAGTTAACTTGTGAAATCGAGCCAGGGGCCCAGTTGATTTCTACATACGATTGCGGGTCGGGGACCTTTATATATAATTGAATAAATGTTTTCTGGTTTACATTTTATATATGTTCACATGCTGGAATCAATAAATGGTTTTGATGATATTTCGGTTATGGCACGTTTCACGGTATTTGGGCATGAGACCCGTTTGATGAAACGTAACGATCGGTTCGGATTTTACCTATGTATACCTATATGTTTTGCATGTGGATATCAATAAAATGTATTTAGTACTGCACTGTATAAATCCTTCCATATTATATTGTCTCCTCCGGATGAGGTACCCCGGAGAGGTCACGGACGTCTAGTACGTCCAGCGTCTATGACGCTAAGCATCGGGGATGCTGTACCCGAACGGGGTTCGGGGATTGAACTCGGAAATTGAGACCCGAGTGGCACGCGTAGCCTTGTGATTGTGACCTTATTGACGTCAGGGACGTCAGACATCAGGGATGTCGGATTGGAGTGTATAGTGCAGTGGCTAAAATTATGGTTATGGTTTATATTATATGCCTTATGGTTCATATTACTAGATTTATGAAATAACTCTTGGATTGACTTTTGGAAATTGAAACTATGCTTTGGTTTCCGGGCTAAGGCCCTAATGGTTATTTCTAAATAAATGTGTGATCATTGGTTTTTGGCGCATGCATATGGTTTTACTGAGGGGCATAAATGTCTTATAAATGTTTTAAACAGACTTGTTTATTTTCGTCCACTCACAGCTTTTGTTTTTAATGCCCTTCAGGTTGATTCCGGATACGACTGCAGCAGAGACTTGAGCATCGCACACCTCCTCCATCGATCCTTACGCACTCTGGAAGCCCGTCTGGGCAATGGCAATCGGTTATCCCTTGTCTGACGCCTCTTGTTAGACGGGAGCATGATACATTCCATGGTAATCCCGGGGGGATTGGGATGGGTCGTGTCACAACTGAAGTTCCAAAATTACCCTCAGCACTTGCCAAACAAGGGATAACCGCACCTGTGCCCACTCATGCCTCCACCTCTCGAATAGCCTCAATCATCGCGCCACGACCTGGAGGGTCAATAAAACAAAAAAGGTTTGAGTGGACAAAACAAACTTTTATAAATACATTTACCAAAATACTTTCTTACCCTCCAGTTTCACAAACATGCATGCATATCATAAACACATGAGTAAAATACCTCCAGGCAAAAATGTTCATAAATCACCAATCTCGATAAAACCACGGGACTCATTTCCATATCCAATCTCATTAGTCACATTATTCATGCTATGCGTGCAAATCAAATAAGCTCAAGGACCGCTCAAATTCGAGCACGTCGCCGTGAACACATAACCAGCTGACGTTCCAGATCGTCGTGAACACATCACTGATCGATCTCCACATAATACTAGCACACCTGAGTCGAGCCTCCATCGGCTGCACGATAATAGACCGTGCTACGTGACCTCTCTAGGCTAACACATCCCATCCTGGAGGCGAGTGTTATCTCCAAGGTTCATTCCGGGGAAACATATTCCAACTGGAAGCCCTAATATATCCACAAATCATAACCACCATAAAAACCAGTGAAAACAGTTGCATTTGAAACCAAAACCATTATCAACACAGGGTCGTGGCCCAAAACATAATTTCCTCAAAACCCGTAAAACCAGAGTCCCGATTAATTTCATAAATCCGAAAACCATCATTATTATCATGTAATCACATGTAAATACCAATCCAATCAAAATCACATCTCCATTGGGTCTCAAGCCCAAAATATCATTTTCAGGCAAATCCATGCAACCATAACTTGAGTTGCTATTTTCACATAAATCCAAAAAATATATCCGAAAAACATTACGTAAATCCATCAAATCAATCCCTGACTCATAATCTGAGCCAAAACATCATTTTTTTCAATCCCGAGCCTACGCCCAAAATCTCGATTTCACAGTTTCTCGAAAATCGTGACCAAAACAATATAATAATCCAGAAAATCGATAAATCATCATTTCGACACATCAATCATGTCAAATCACATCAAATCATATAATAAAGCATTTAAAACATATATGCATGCATCATGGTTAGAAAACAAAGTCCACTTACACATTGTCCAAACTGCTAGCTTCCGAGCTCCAACTTTTTTTGTACTTTCCGAAAATCACAATTCCTGTCCAAAATCATTATCGAGGGTCACTAACACTTCAATATATCTCATATAATTTTCCCCTATTTTTTCGGGATTTAAATACGTATTTAAAGCGTATATTAAAACTTCGAATACACAGAACACTATGGAAACGATATCTGATTTGCTCGAAACCAGTGCCAAAATGTTCATTACATTAAGAGGATTAAGTTCCATGTTGACCTTACCTGCAGCTTGGCCTCCACGCGCCATCACGCGCCGCCAAAAGTGGCTGCGCGTGGAAGCCACGCGCCCTGCTACAGTGACCGTCTTCCTCACCCAATTACCCTGCAATTGGGCTGTACAACCCGCGAGATAACCCGATCAGAAATACGTCAATTCAACCTCGATTTCAATTGTTTAATCATCCAACTGAATTGCCTTAATTCTAATTCAAGATCTGTAACTTTAATTTCATAAATGGCTACCTCAATCCAATCGAATTTGAATTCAAAAATTCAAAGAACAGGTGAGGACTGTTCATCCTACAATCCATTCGAATTCAATCAGTTTCTTCAATCTAATTAAACATGAACCTTATTAAGACCATCATAAACACAATTTCGAGATTAATTTCACAGTTCCTCACCTTCAAGTTCACAAACTCAAGCTCAATAATTCAAAATGATCGCAGGTACTGTTCTTGGCCAAAACCTTCTTGATTCCTTTTGTTTTTGAAGTGTGTCGACTCGAATTGATCTCAGGAGACTCAATCCCATCTCAATTTCATTGTTTATGGCTCAGAATTCCAAATTTAGTTTTTGATCAATTCAAATTTCGAAAAGTTTGAGTTTCGGGTTCCCTGGGCTTTGTCTCTCATTTCCTTTCTCCTTTCATTCAATTCCCTTTCTCTTCCTCTCTCAAAATTTCTCGATTTGATCAAGAACGAAGAGGTTTAATGATGCCTGGGTTTTGAGCACAACTGATGCTCTGTTTTCTCTCAAATACACAGTTACCATGTTAAACGGCCAAGTCTTCATTTCAAATCCTCATCACTTGAATTAGTGCCACTAATTGTGTTATTAGAGTGGCAGATGTCACCTTGTGGCAGTCCCACGCCCAATTTAGCAATTACAGGTGTCCATCATTTGGCTAAAACATCATTAACATGGTTGAATTAGCCAACATAGCCACCAAATTACCATTTTGCCCTTGCAACACATAATTACCAAAATGCCCTTCATAGTTCTAGACCCGTAACTTCCACACCGGAATTCCAATTTCGATATGCTGCCTGTCTACAGACTCAGCGTCTCGAAACCTACCCAACGGTCCTTACGACTAGTCCAAAAAGTGTCCCGATCAAAAAGTCAGCTTTCGACCCTTATAATCAGGAACAAATCGTCATTTCTTCAAAATTTCCAAAATTTCCTTTTTCAAATTTCCAGGTCGTCACAGTTCCTGAGATAGAGAGGAGTCACATGATGATATTGTGAGGATGAAATACCCTCAGAACCTATAAACCCGAAACCACAATTTCATGGTTTTGCTTTCGGGTTTTCAATTTGGATGTTAAAGCTTGGAAACTTGGTACTCCAACGCCGTTCTAGAAGCCTTATGATCGTGTAGAGCTCGAAAATAGAGGATTTGGACAAGAGAAACAGTATGGGATTAATGTTGACCGAAAAGAGAAGGTATAGTTCCTCAATTTTCAGTCGCTCTTTTCTAGTTTTAAGATCATGGATCCTTTCTTGAGATAGATTAAAAGATAATGATCGAAAAAGGAAAGAAAAATAGTGCAAAATGGATATTTTAGATCCGGGTCAGGTCGCCCTGGTCTAGCCATGCACACAGACCCGTGGGTCGACCCACCCAAGCTTGGAGGTGACATTGTAGGCACGTGGCCCCAAGCGCATAGGACACTAGTGGTACGTGAGGGTGCTTTCGGTGTCCTTTTGCCATCTGACCAACACAAAAATTCTCCGTCTTCAAATTCTTAGTTTATTGATATTAAATTTGAGTTAATTAGATGTTGTTTGGGTATAGTTTCAAATGTGCAAATTTTTTTGTTATATTAGTATCTATGTGTGTGAAAGTTACTGCAAGTTAAATGAGGATAATTGGAAAATTAATCTTAATAGTTTCCATTCAAGGTGAAAATTGCAATGATTAGCCTTTGAGCCATTTGTTTTTAGGATTTTATTATGATTTGATTTTAAAATGGAAAATATGAGGGATTATGCATCTTGGTCTTGTTATGGTATATTTTAAGTCTAAGATTAATGTGAAAGTTATGGACTTGTGCACAAGAATGGTAATTAAATTACTTAAGCTATTGTGTCCATTGTTGATGACAGGAGCCATCCCGATCTCTCTGGGATTATCGTGGAATGTGCCCTGCTCTCGTCTGACAATCATACTCAAATTACCGAAAAGACCCTTTATGGGTTTAAAAGTAAAACAAAATATAACCAATCCTCGACATCCACGATTCTATAACCAACACCAGTCACGATTTCAATGTTACGAGTGCAACTCGGGGTCTCATCTCCGAGTACCTCCCAGGATCCAACTGAACAATGTTCGGGGTTATATCATAATGGGGTGCCTTTCCTGGATATACCATGTCTGGGGTGATATCATAATCTCGCACTCCTGAACCTGAGCCTCTCCTCGGAGCTACTCATTCCAGGCAGTGGACTGTGACTACTCCAGGATCCTCGACGTCTAGAGGAGACAATCTAACTCACTAGGATGGTATATGTGGAACAGTAACCAAATGTATTTAAAATCATTTTTAAACTGTTTATGTCTCAAATAGAGTCAAAATACTATTCAATTAGGCCTATACCTGAGACATAACTCTCACATGTCTTTTCCACAAAACCGTCCGAAAACAGTGTCCATAACTCATTTATAAATCTCAATTTATCCAAACCGATCATGCTAGATCGCCATTCAAATTCAATTAAAATGTAACCTTTCTTTCAAATTCCCATTTGACTCTAAATCTAAGTCAACTCATTACTCAACCGAGTCTTAAGCCCAAAATATCATTTTCACGTAAATCCGTAAAACAGTTCATAAACCGATGATTAAATCCACAACATCATCAAATACGATATCATAGTATTTAATCTTAAATCATATAATAAAGCATTTAAAACATTTATGCATGCATTGCAGTTATAAAACAGAAGTCCACTCACGCTTGGTCCACGTTGCGCGCTCAATATCCACTTCATAATCTCACCCACGCTAGTCCAAAGTCTTTGGGCCTGTCCAAATCACATTCGAGGGTCACTAAACCCTCACAAATCCTAATACCAAAAATGCGTCTCGTACACGCTTCCCGAGACTAAACCCCCAAAATGACCTATCAAACGGACTCCGATCGACCTGAAATCACCATCATTGGATTCAGATCGTCGAAACCTTTTAAACAAGATTAGTTTGACCTCGAAATTCGTATCCACGCGTACAAAGTTCGGTCAACACTAGTCGTCGCTAGTCAACGGTGGTCAACGACTGACGTTATCATGACGTCCGCCTGATAGGACTGACACCTGTCAGGTCTGACATATTGACACGTGGCAATCTCTAACTGGTGCCATGTATCCTGACACCTCTGATAGTTCTTTGACACACTACCACATGGTACCCCCTCACTAGTCCACGTGGTCTGACGTGTATTGCCACGTCACTTTGACACTTCCTAACAGGTTGCCACGTGGTACCACCCTATTGGTCCACATGGTCTGACATGCTGACGTGGACCTGACATGTCAGCTATTGACTGGGACTGACAGCCTGCCACGTGGCATCATTTGATTTGCCACGTGGATTGACAAGTTTGACAGGGTGATGACGTGGACTACCGCGTCATCATCATCAACCTCTAGACTGGTCGAACCGTTTCTCTATAAAGGGTCAACCGACCCGCGACCTTGACCCGACTTATTCTTCCTCCTCTAACCACCAAAACGTGCCATTTTTCGACCCATCAATCATAATTAACCCAACAATCGATCTATGAACTCAAAATGGGAAGAAATTACATCAATAGCTTCAACCAAGCTTGGTGATTTTCGACCAATTTTCTAGTCTTTTCTAGGTCGATTCCAGCCACTTTCCTTCACAATTTTGGTCCTTGTGGACTCGTACAACCCCAAGGAATAAGTTCTGATCATCAAAATAGTCCAACAACCCCTTTAAATCGATTTCAAAATTTGAACCTAAATCGGGTTTCAGGTTTTACCTTGTTCGTGGGCTTCTCAGCCTTTCCACCGTGCTTAGCCGTCGTCTCCATCGTGTTTGGTCACTCTCTTAGTTCCAGTCTCTCTCAAACAACAACGAGGATGAGGTATGGTGGTGTGTGGGTTGTTTGTGTGGGTTTCGGGTAACAAAGAAGAAATGCGATGAAGATGAGATGAAAATAGATGCATGAACATGGGTTAATGGGCCAATGGGATGAGTGACACTTGTCACTCCTCCAATGGTCCACCTCAAATATTTTGACCAATGAAAAATCAGCCAACTATACATGTCTTGTAAAATGTGAATAGTATCCAATTTCTTTCATAACTCGTAACTTTTCCATCAGATGTCCGATTTCGACGTGTCGTCTATCTACGTACTCGTGATGTCTCGATCTAAGTAACATGCCTTGGTCAAAGTCTAAATAGTGTTCCAGGTTAAAAGTCAACATTTTTTCCTAACTAGGAACAAAATAGTTATTTTACATTAAATTTCCGAATTTACATTTTTATTAAAATTTCGAGGTGTTACAGTTGAATAGTCTTGTACGGATATGGTATTAGAATGGTGAAAACGGTGAGCTTGATATTATACTTGATAATGTGTTTGATGAGGTAATGTAATGATGAAATAGATCTTATAATGATACATAAAATAGTTACAATACGATTATTGACAGGACCCGTCTCAATTGGACTTTGATAATTGTGCCTGGTCCGGCTCCCGTCTAACACGTCAATTGGAGTTCCGAAAACACCCTCAGTACCTGTTAGACAAGGGATAACTGTACTGATTTTTTCTCATGTCTCCGCCTCTCGATCAACTCCGAACGTCGTGCCACATCCTGTAGGGTCATAAAAACATAAAAGGTGTGAGTGGACAAAAATAATATCGTTGAAAATACATTTCAAAACGAATCACTTTGCCCTCCAGTTATAAAACATGCATGCATAGCGTAAAACATATGAACAACCAGCCTTCAAGCCAAAGCACATGAAATCATCAACCCAGTCACAAAGACCATCGATACCCGTACTCGTTACTAGTACTCAAGGAACAAACGAAAATCAAACAACACGACTCAAGTGCACAGTCAATCACACAATCAAATCCGCACTACGCGTAGGCAACCAACAACAAGTCAATAACCCCGAGCATTAGCCGTCTGGGAAACACCCCGAGCTTCGACTACCTGGGAACATAAACATACCCCAAGAATCAGCCATCTGGAAAAGACCCCGAGCTTCGGCTGCCTGGGAACAATCACAACCACAACCACAATGAAAACTGTACAGGGATTACATCCTAAAACCTTTCAAAGCCATCCTTGACTTAAAATCAAGTTAAAACAATTTCCAAAAGGGTCTCAAGCCCAAAATACCATTTTCACGTAAATCCATAAAATCACGTTCATAAACCGACAATTAAGTTCAGCAAATCATCAAGTAATGACCTCAAATCATCATTCAAATCATTGCAATCAAATCATGCAATAAATGACATAAAACATTTAACCATTCATGCATAATAGTTTATAAAATAAACGTCCACTCACACACCGTACAAACCGCTAGATTTCGAGCTGCACGTTTTTCCGTAAATTCCGGAAATCACGAATCCTGTCAAAAAGCATCACCATGGGTCATTACTACCTAAAATAAAATCATATTAAAATCCCATAATTTTGCGGGATTAAAATTCTTATTTAACATGTACCTCTAAACTTCGAATACGCTGAACAATATAGAAACGATATCCGATTTCCTCAAAATTGGTGCCAAAATGTCCGGTACATATAGTAGGTTTAAAGTCATGTTAACCTTACCTAAGGATTGTAATCCACACGCCCTCACGCACCGCTGCAAGTGGCTGCGCCTGAAGTCCATGCGCCTGCTACAATACCTGACTACTGTTCATCATCTCCTCTGCTCGATTTCCATGCAAACAGATCCCGCGTCTCGACCCGTTTCAATCTCCCTCAATTCTCCATCATTTTTAGTAATTCAACGTTCCAATAGCATCGAATTCACCTTAATTTAGGTTCTGTAATCTCAATTACCTGGAGACTTACCTCAATCCATCCAACTCGAACACGAAATTGGAATGAATTGATGAGCAATGTTCATCATTAAAATTCCCTCAATTTCACTTGTTTTCTTCAAGGAAATCCATCAGAAAGCTTCATGGGATCCTTCTAAACGTGTTTTCAAAGTCAATTTCATCGTTTAATCCCTCCAATTACTCGAACTCAAGCTCGAAAATTCGAGAAGCTTGGGGGTTCTGTTCTTGGCTAATTCTTCATCAATTCCTTTCATTTTTAAGTCGATTCATTTCGTAAGCATCTCAGAAGACTTAATCCAAGATCAATTTGATCGAATGGAGTCCAAATTGAAAAGCCCAAAATTGAAATTTAATGAAGGTTTGGTTTCGGGTTCCATGGGTTCGAGGTCGAGTTCCTCATCACTCATGCTCTCTCTTAGTCTTCTTCTTGTTTTCCTCCCTTCAACTTATTTGATCCACCACAATAACGATAGGCGGGTACCTTTTGATCACTTGATCAAATATTTGAATCAACATTAAAACCTCACCATGTGCACACACATACACACGGCCAACAGGCCACCAAGGTGACAATTACACGTGACATGTGTCACTTTGAGAGAAAAATGAGTCACACCTATGGCTGAATCATCCAATGTCTAGCCATCCAGCCAAAATTACTATTTTAACCTTTCCTGCAAAATTACCATAATGCCCTTGGTCGTTCTAGACCCCTAACTAGTCCGTTTGAACTCCAATTTCCGTGTGTCGTCTGTCTACGAACTCAGCATCTCGAGACCTACACAATGGTATTTACGAAACATCCAAAAAGTGTCCCCAAACAAAAGTCAACTTTTGACCCTATAACCCAAGGGAAAAATCGTCATTTCCTTCAAAATTTCCAAATTTTCCCTTTCTTGAATTTCCGGGTCGTCACAATTATGGTTTATAATAGGGACTTTTGGTTATGTAAACCACCTTGTATTTAACTTCATTATTGATATTTTAATTTCACTTGCATAAATATATAATTGAGAAGGAAAATAAGGATAATATTTTAATACTAAAAATAAGACTCTGAATAGGGTAAAAAAGGTAATTTCCTCAATTTGTCAAGGTTAGTGGGTCGGATGTGGGTAATAACCCCGCAAAAGTGGATATTATTTAGTTATTTTAGTATGGCATAAATTCAATTAAACGTGAAGATATATCCTTTGTCTGATAAAAGTTGTCAGAGGGAGCATGACTGGTCTGATTTTCAACGAAATCGGGGATAGATCATGTCAACTTGGTATCAGAGTAAGGTTCACAAAATATTTTGTTTCCGAGCATTTCTTGGATAACATGTTTTGATTATTTCATGATGTTGGCTAGAACAATTTTGAAAATTTTATGAGCCCAGGTTTGAGTATTCTATTTCTAAGATACGAACTCTGTGCATATCATATATATTTGATAATTATATCGATTCTTTGGAAAATATGTTTTACACATTAGCATTTGATATGACTTAAAATATGAGCTAGGGTTATCAAATGAATTGTGTAACAATGATTTAAATCTGGTTTTCAAATAATCTTTCATGATTTGTTTTGAGATTCTTAAGTGGACTTGTGCTCAATTGTGAATTGGTTTTAACGCAAGAAATATGGTTGGATAATCTGAAACTAATTTAAGTATGATTGTTAAACGATTCCATGATGATTTTTTATGTTAACGATAAAAATGATGGGATGGTGTATGATGATTGTAACGACCAGTCCCAAATTTCGAGATTAGATTAGTGATGAACTTGAGGATTAGCATGACTAATCGGGGATTAGTCGAGAGATCGCGGACGGACCGTGTGAGATGAACGTTTTACCCTTAGAAATAGGCGAAATGGTGACTTTTGCCCGGATGGTCAAATGCCCGAGGGCCGATGATCGTGATGTAAATTGGGACATCACGAGTCAGTAGACAGGTGGCACGTCGAAATCGGACGTTCGACGGGAAAGCTATGGGTTTAGGAAGTTTTATGGCACTATTCATGCAAATTGAGGATTTTGACACGTGGCATGACTTGATTGGGGAAGAATCTGGAAGGACCCACCAGACTAGTGACAAGTGTCACCCATCTGATAGGCCCAGAACCCAATATTTTGGGTTTATCTTCGTCTTCATCATTCAGTCATCCTCTCATTTCTATGTTTCTCCCATAAATCGTGAACACCCAAAACCCAAACCCACACTGACACCCTTCAACTTTTACGCTTTGATGGTTGTTGACCGATTTGGAGGTTTGGACGAGGTACCTGAGGCAGAGACGAGTTGATTGGGCCCGGAATCGAGGGCTGCAGTGGTCTGAGGTGGTCGGAAAACCCGAAACGGTGAGTTATGTTCAAAAATCGAAAGTTAGATTTTAAGGTTTATTGATCAATTTGATGGATTGGATTGTGATCTAGGGACTTAGACGAACTCAGGGGACTCAATTTCGAAGGAAACGGTGGCCGGAGTCGACGACAGAACGGAGTTGCAATGGTCATCACTATTCATCGATCGGCGAGGTAGTTCTCAGTTTTCTGGGCTGGTAGATCGATTCTAGGGACTGAGACGAAGAGTTTGGGATAAAAATGAAGTGGTTTGGTGGTCAGACGGTGGAGAACCGGTCGAGTCACGATCCAGGGTCTGCGCGACCCGATTCAGGCTGTCGGGTCGACCCGATTGAAGGTCAGGGATGACGCCATCAGGGTGACATCGTATCATGTCAGATCTAATAATGTCGGACTGAAATTTCAGGCAAGTACTAATGGGATCTTGACACGTGGCACTGTCTGATCTAACAACTGTCAGTGCTGACGTCAATGCTGACGATCCGGATCCAATGGTGGTGGTTTAGGGTCGATCGGAGATCGTTAGGTTAGTCAAATCGAGGTTTTTCACCTCGGGAAACTTGTCCGGGACACGTTGAATTTTCCAGGAGTTTTGGTGTTTTATCCTATGAACTTATATAGATAGTTAGTGACCTTCGGGTATGATTTAGATAGGATCAGAAGTCTTAGAGATGACGGATTAGCCTCGGGGAAGCTTAAGGCACACGTATCGAAGAGGCAACTAGGACGGTCTATGAGTGGAATTTTGTTTTCAAAATATGATGCATGCATAACTGTTTTATATGTTTTATATATGTGATTTCTATGATTATGATTGCGGTATTTATGATTTACGTATTGGCACGTATTTCGAGGTTTACGATTTTATACTATATTTTACGTGTTGGTATTTCCAAGATGGTTTAATGGAATGGTTTTGAATTTGGAAACATGAAATCGATCATGAGACCCATTTGATTTGGAAACTATCGGATTGAGACTCCATTTGATTTAATGAAATGTCGGGCTGAAGGCCCATTTGATTTACATGATCAGGTTAGAGGCCCAGTTGATTATGATATCAGGCATGAGACCCATTTGTGGTTTATAAATGTGATTTCGGGTTCAGAGACCCTAAAACGGATTTGGATTTGAGAAATCGGATTTTCTGGATTTTGATGGTTTTATGGAAATTACGGGCATGACCTCTTTGAGATGTTTTGAAATGATTTTATAAAGATGTTTTCCATATACCATCCTTAGATAAGGATATGTGGATGGTCTCCTTCAAATGTCTGGGACAGTGGGGAAGTCAAGTGCATTGCTTGCAAGGGGTCGTTGCACGGAGCGACTGGACCTTATAGTGACTCAGGAGCAGGATTGATAATATTAGACGTCTGGGACGTCAGATATCTGGGATGTCAGATATTGACCAGGAGAGACCCCGGCGGCAAGCGTAGCTTTAGACCATGATATCATGTATGGGACGTCAAGCGTCTGGGGCGCTAGACATCTAGGATGTCGAGGATGAGTATTTGGTAAACATGACTGATTGTATTTATAAAATGGTGTTTCTGTGTTCATAAATGGATTTGGGTAGTGGCCCACATGGATTTAGATTTACGGATTTCGGTGTTTTATGGTTTTGGGCTAAGGCCCTAATTATTTGAGCAAGAAAATGGCTTTGGTTTTATAAACAGTTTTTACTATAATTGAATTAATTGGTTTTTGTATGCATGCATGGTTTTTAAGTGAAGGGCATAAATGTCTTTTATCAAATGTGTTTTTATTAAATTATTTATTTTTGTCCACTCACAGCTTTTATGGTTTTAATGCCTTTTAGGTTGATTGTGGATGCGGGTTGTAGCAGAGATCGAGACATCACACTCCTCCATTGATTCTGGCGCGCTTTGGAAGCCCCGTCTGGGCTGTTGACTTGGATTATCCATTATCCATTGTTTGGCCTTTGCGTTACACGAGGGTTAGACAGGTGTCTGGCCTTCGTGTAACATGTGGGTTAGACTGGAGCATGGCACATCCCACGTAATCCTGGGGGAGATTGGGATGGATCTTGTCAATGATGATATAATAATGACGTGTAAGCAATGATATGATGACATGAAGTTACGTATATAATGAGATATGTGATGATGATAAGATGTGATGGCTTATGTGTTAAGAAGTTGTCTAAGAGTTGGAACTTGTGTTTTGGACTTTAAGCCTGAAAGTTTGAAATGTGGAAAATACGAATATAGTTTAAGAAATATGTAATATATGCTTGTTTTTTAATTTATGTGCATTTTTGGGAACATGAATCTTGAATTACCAATTGGTACTTGGATGTTGTATTTCCAAGTAGATTTGAGTGGTGGTCAGTATCAGATGTTGAACGAGGCTCCAGTTCCTGAGGTTGGCATGATATGGTGACAACTCAGACGTCGAGTTAGGCTCTAGTTCCCAAGTTGGTAGTGGTTGGTTAGTCTTGGACGTCAAGCTGGGCTCCAATTCCAAAGACAGGAATTGTAATAGTTAGTCTCATACATTGAACCGAGATCAAATTCCTGAGACTAAGTGTTGTGATGACTCAAACGTCGAGCGAGTCTCCAATTCTTGAGTCATTTCTCACTCATACGTCGAGTGGGGCTCCAACTCCCAAGTGAGATTACACTCGGATGTCGAGCATGGCTTCAGTTCTTGAGTGGCTACCAATAGTATTGATACCCCGAGGGATTTCTTGGACGATGTGATTGATGTTGTTTTCAGATGTGACTCAGATGATGTTGTGGTGTAGTCCTACACATAGTGTTGTTTTGTGATACAATTGGGTACTTAAGTTATTAAGTGAATTGAGCCTGGTTATGAATTGAGAAGATAGAGAGAATGTTGGTATTTTTTTCTATGTGCTTGGAAAAGTACTGGTATAAGTTTGCTTATATGAACGACTTATGGCTACACGGGATCCCGGAAGTACTTATGTAGCGATGTAGTAGAAAGAAAACACCGGTGAGTTGATTTTGAGCAATTGAAGTTGTCTAATTGAGTTGAAAATAAGATGAGATTTATACAGAAATTTCGAGGACAAAATTTTTTAGGGGGGCCCAGACGTTTGAGAAAATAAAACATGATAATTTTACCCCTATAAGGTCAAAATGTTGATTGTTTGATCGGGAGATCTTCTGAAAGTTTCGTGAGGACCGTTATGAAGCTCTCAAGGTTCTGAATTCGTAGATATATGGTACCCCAAAAAAGGAGTTTGGATAAGATTGTTATGGGTCAAATATATCTAGGGGCATTATGGTAATTTTGACTTAAAATTGTAATTTGGTAATTATCCATTTTTGACATGTGAATATTGTGAGTTGATCTAAAAAAGTCTAGTGTTTTCCCTCCAAACCCTTCATCGACTTAACCCTCTATATATTGGTACTGGTCTTGGTAATTCGGTGGAATAAGGCCTAACACCATGAAAGGTGTTGCCCGAGAGAGTGAAACCAAGAGTTGAGGGTAGAAAGGCTAGAGAATAACGAGAGGTTGAGGGAAGGAGTTCCTGAGAGAGAGAGAGAGAGAGAGAGAGAGAGAGAGAGAGAGAGAGAGAGAGAGAGGAGTCACATGATGATACTGTGAGGATGAAACACCCTCAGAACCCATAAAACCGAAACTATGGTTTCATGGTTTTGCTTTCGAGTTTTCAGTTAGGATGTGAAAGCTTGGAAACTTCGTACTCCACCACCGTTCTGGAGGCCTTGTGATCGTGTAGAGCTCAAAAATAGAAGATTTGGACAAGAGAAACAGTTTTGGATGAAGGTTGAATGTTAGCCAAAAAGAAAAGGTATAGTTACTCGTTTTTCAGTTGTTCTTTTCTAGTTTTAAAATCATGGATATTTTCTTGAGACATATTAGAACATAATGATCTAAGAAAGAAAGAAAAATAGTGCAAAATGGATTTTTTTATTCGGGTTAGGTATCCGGGGTCGGGCCCTATGCACAGACCCTTGGGTTGACCCGCCCAAGCTTAAAGGTGAAACTATATAGGCACATGGCTCCACACGCAGAAGACGTTGGTGGCATGTGAGGGCGTCTAGTATCCTTTCACCGTCTGACCAACACGAAAATTATTCTTCTTCAAATTCTGAGTTTATTGATGATAAGCCTTGAATCAAGCATCCTTTTATACCCTTTATACTTATCTTTTAATGTTTAAATACTAAACAGTTGTAGAAAATAATATCTTGTAACGACCCGAACTTTCGTAAATACTATTTTGTTGTAAAATGACCATTTTGCCCCTAAGGGGGGAAAAAGTTGACTTTTGCCCCGAGGAATATTTAGGACTTTGACCCATGCCCGTGAGGTAGATTAGGACGTCACGAGTCCGTAGGCAGGCGGTGTAACACCCCGGAAATTCGAGGATTTCAATATTGTAATTTAATGTGTGATTTGACGCTTTTACCCTTGTGATTGGTATGGCCAAATGTTGACTTTTCGTCTGACAACTAATTTTCAGTTGACTCAAGGACCGTTAGGTAGGTCTCGACGTCCTGAGTCCGTAGACAGACGGCACGCCGAAATCGGACTCCGTACGAGGAAGTTATGGTCAGAGACGTGAAATCGGGAGGTTCGTGTCTCGATTTGCGTGCCAATTAATTTATTCTGAAATCAGATTGGAGGACACCTGGTGAGTGACAAGTGTCACTCACCCATTGGCTAGATTGGATCAGATCCACTATGGGTTTAAATACCATTAAAACCCACTTTTAATCACAGCCCTTAGATCTGAAATCTCCAGATCTAATCCTCACCCTTAATCTCATTCTGAGATTCAATCCTGGCCCTTGATTTATTTTTCTGATCTGTATTAAAATGCATGAAATCATACACCCATGTTTTCATTCTCTCAACCCGATTGCACGATTCCCTATTGGAACCAACTCACCAGCCCTCACCATTCAACCCCACACCTCAGGCAACCAACAACCACCTCCCTGACGCCGGCCACCACTCCACGGCCACCCTGCACGGCCGGCATTCCCTCTGACCCGAGAAGGAGGCCCGAACGACCCAAGTCACCAAACCATCCAAACCTTCACTCTGGGACTCGAACCAACGTACGGTTGGGTTCACCGTGACGACAGGACGACGAGGAACTGATCTGGACGGTGTACGGCGGCGACACGGCGGCGATAGGACGATAAACCCGTGAGTGCCCGTTTTCCTTCCCTACTTCAAAATGTCTGTTTTTGACGTTGATATTGTTTGCTTATTGTTAGGACACATTCAGGGGACCTTGACGACCAGTTTGAACCCAGGACCGTGACTGAAAAGTCGTCGACTCGTCGGAGAAGATAACCAGAACCGGCAGCCAACCTTCCCGTCGATTTTCAGGTAATCTCTTCGACCTAGAATCTAGTTCTAATTGCACAGAACCATTGTGGAGGTTGAGACGAGTCCATAGGAACAAATCTCACCTGAAATGGTGATCGGAATCGCGATCTATGATCGGGTCGAGCCGTGGGTTTGCGGTGACCCGGTTCTCTGACCCGGTTATTGTAGCTGATGACGTCATCATACTGACGCCAGCAGTGACGTCATGATGACGTCATCATGTTAGAAACTGTCAGACCAGTGACCAATGGACTGCTGACACGTGTCCTCTGACACTGTCAGTGATGACGTCATGCTGACGTCAGCAGTGATGTCATGCTGACGTCAGCAGTACTGTAGCACGGTTGACCAGAGGGTTGACTAGACGCGTGGGGGCGCGTGTGAACAGTGATTTTGGTGGGACCACCACCATTCTTTAGGTTTCGACGATCCGGATCCAATGGCGGTGGTTTCGGGTCGATCGGAGATCATTAAGTTGGTCAAAATGAGAGTTATTGCCTTGGAAAGCGCGTTCGGGCGGCTTTTCCGGACCGGTTTCAGTCTAGGGTTTCATAGTTGAATGTTAGGGGTTTGTATTGACCCTTACGTATACTCTGGATGTGACAGGGATTGTATAATTATACCAGATCGAGGGTATACGCTCGGTTTTCAGCAGGACTGTACTGTGAGTGGGCCATTTTCTTAAACCCTTGCGTGCATAAATGTTTTCTAGTTTATTATACTTATTCACATGCTAAAAACAATAATGGTTTTGATGATATGAAAAATATGGTTATGGCACGTTTCACGGTATTTGGGCTTGAGACCCGTCCGATGAGACTTAATGATTGGTTCGGATTCTATCTATGTATATATATGCTTGCATGTGGATATCAATAAAATGTATTTGGTACTGCACTGTATAGATCCATTCATATGATACTGTCTCCTCCGGATGAGGTACCCCGGAGAGGTCACGGATGTCTAGAACGTCCAGCGTCTATGACGCTAAGCATCGGGGATGCTGTACCCGAACGGGGTTCGGGGATTGAACTCGGAATTGAGACCCGAGTGGCACGCGTAGCCTTGTGATTGTGACCTTATTGGACGTCAGGGACGTCAGACATCAGGGATGTCGGGATTGGAGTGTATGGTGCAGCAACTAAAATTATACTTATGGTTTTATTATATGCCTCATGGTTCATATTATATGATTGATGGTTTTAATTACGGATGCATGCATGTTTGGAAAACGGAGGGGTAAATTATATGTTTTACTTATCAAATGATTTTATAAACTTGAGTTTCGGTCCACTCACCCTTAATGTTTTTGGTAACCCCTCCAGGTCGTGATACTGAGGTAGAGGAGGAACCTGAGGCTGAGGCATAGATCTACTTCTGCGTACCTGAACCTCTGTTGGGTGGTGTACCCGCAGGTTTATTATAGTGTCGTGCTCGCAACTTGTAATTTTGGATTTCATCCCTTGTCTGACATTCGTTTAATTCGAATTTTATGTATGACTTTAATTTGGTTATTTATGCATTTGATGTTTTGAGGTTAAAATTGGTATGAATGTCTGGGTGTCAGACGGGAGCAGGACACGTCCCCTTGTGGTCCCTGTGGGATCGGGGCGGGTCATGTCAGGCGGCACATCGAAAACGGACGTACGACGAAAAAATTATGGTTACGGAAGTAAAATCGATTAACCGAGCGAACCGAGGTTCGAAATAAAATAACATTTGGATCTGATTTAAAAATCAAATCAATCTGGACCCTTGGATGAGTGACAAGTGTCACTCATCCCACAAACCCATTTTCCTCAAATTCTGGATCTTGTCTCTATTGGCTACATTTTTAAATATTTTTTTTCCCTAAACAATTTCTAGCCATTCACCTCAGCCTAGGGCTCATCTGGACCGTTCATTTCATTTCCTTCTCTCTTTTTAATCCATCAGACAACTCTCTCTCACTTTTATTTTCTCTCAAGCCATGAACACGACTTAGGAAGAACAAACACACATCCAGGCCACCTCTCTGACTTGCTCCACCACCAGACCACCACCAGCCACCACCAGACACCACCCACCACCACCACAGCCGGCCTGCACGACCCCAAAACCCCCTAGACCCGAAAGGAAACAAAACCAACCCAAACAATCCAATCGTCCAAACCTCCTCACCAGTGCTCGAACCAACGTAGGGTTAGGTAAACTAGGACAGTAGAAGGACTGAGGAGTGGACACAAAGACATACGACGGCGGTACGGCAGTGGTAAGTCTGAAAACACGATAGGTTCAGTTTTCCTTCCTTATTTCCAAACGACCCGTTTTGACGTTAGGTTTCATTTTTCATCTCTGAGACATGTCCTAGGGACTCAGACGACCAGTTTGGACCAAGGTTAGTGGTCGGAATCTGTGCGAGTCGCCGGAGAAGACGACCAGAATGTTCAACCGACTTTCCCGTTAATATTCAGGTAACCTCTTCAACCTAAAGTTTGGTTTTGATTTCACAGAACTGTAGAGGGGGTTGTGACGAGCTTATAGAGCCAAGTCTGACCGAAAATGGTGGCAAAAAACGTGTTCTGTGATCGGGTCAAGCTGTGGGTCAACGGCTACCCAGTTTCTGCAAATCGGGTTGACCCGGTTACTGTAGCTGATGACATCATCATGCTGACATCAGCAGTGACGTCATGATGATGTAATCATGTCAGAAACAGTTAGACCTTGGACCAATGAGCATGTGACACGTGTCCTCTGACATTGTCAGTGCTGACGCCATACTGACGTCAGCATGTACTGTAGCAGGGTTGACCGACCTTTGACCAGGCACGTGGGGGCTCGTGTGAACAGTAAATTTTGTGGGACCAGTATCATTTTTAAGGTTTCGATGATACAAATCCAATGGCAGTGGTTTCGACGATACGAATCCAATGACAGTGGTTTCGTGTCAATCGGAGATCGTTAGGTTGGTCAAATTAGGGTTTAAAGTCTTGGGAAGCGTGTTCGGACTGCTTTCCCGGACCGGTTTTAGTCTAGAGTTTCTTGGTTGTTTAGTAGGGACTTATAGTGACCCTTACGTATGCTTTGGACATGGCAAGAATCGTGCATTAGCACTCAGACAGGGTTATACTCTTGGATTTGCAGCAGGATTATACTGTGAGTGGGCCTTTGATTTCACTAAACCTTGGCATGCATAACAGTTTTCCTTCCTATATATGTGTGTGATTCAAGCAAAAGTATCTGTTTATCTTGAGTTATGTTTATGGCACGTATTATGATGTTTGGGCATGAGACCCGTCTGGTTGGTTTATGCACTGTTTGAGTCAGATATATGTATATGGATTTTGATGATATTCTTTAATACTGCACTGTATAGATCTACCCTAGTTATATTGTCTCCTCCGGATGAGGGTACCCCGGAGTGGTCACGGCGCATTGTCTGCGAGGGGTTATTCTACGGAGGGACCAGACCGTAGAGTGGCTCAGGAGCAAGATTGCTATTATTGACGTCCGGGACGTCAGGCATCTTGGATGCCATACCCGGACTAGGTTCGGGATTTGGACTCGGGATTGAGACCTCGGGTGGCACGCGTAGCCTTGGGACTGTGACCTTATTGGACGTCTGGGACGTCAGACATCTGAGATGTCAGGGTTAGGATGTATAGTGCAGTGACTGAGGTTATGATTATGGTTATATTATTCTTCTTATGTTTATATGATATGATATGATATTATGGCTTTTGATACTGATGCATGCTTTTCGGAAAATAGAGGGGAAAAACTATATGTTTTCGATATAGTGAACTGTTTTTAAACTTGAGTTTCAGCCCACTCACCCTTATTGTTTTACTGACCCCTCCAGGCCGTGCTATTGAGGAGGAAGATGATCCCGAGGAAGAGGCATATGTTTACGTTGCGTACGTGAACCCCACTGCTGGATAGGTTGGCACGTAGAATGTCTAGAGTCGTGCTCAATAATCTGTATTTGGAAACTATCCCTTGTCTGACATTATTTGTGTTTGGATAATATGTATGACTTAAATTTGGATATTTATGCATTTGAATTTCTTTAAGGGTAATTTTGGTATTGAGAGGTCGGGTGTCAGACGGGAGTAGGGCACGTCCCCGATGGTCCCAAGGGGATTTGGACGGGTCCTGTCAACTTGGTATCAGAGCACTAGGTTATGGTCATCATGTTAGACTAGTGGTCAATACTCGGTACTTCTGACGTCTTAAGATGTTGTTGTCTAATATATGCCTCTTAAACAGTTGGTTATGCCTCCAAGGAGAATTCCTCAAGCACGGACTGACGAGAAAATAGCTCGAGAGATGGAGTGTGCGAGTATCGAACAGGTTCAACGCTTGGGAGCCACACACTTTAGTGGGGGATCAAACCCCGGGAGGCTCACGAATGGATAGCCAGATGGGAGAGGATCTTTACTGTAATGCACTGCCCACCGGAAGAGCGCGTGGCATTGGCGACCTTCCTACTGGAAGGTGGGGCCTACAAGTGGTGGTACAGCCTGGAGATGTCGTGTTGGTCTGTCCACACTACTACTTGGGAGGTTTTTCGTGCGAGATTCTTGGACCAGTACTACCCGCGATCCTTTCGCGCTGCCCATGAGGCAGAGTTTTTACGACTTGAGCAAGGCGACATGTCAGTGACGGATTATAAGCATACCTTTGTGAGACTTTCTCGGTTCGCAGCAGCCTTTGTGAGCACAGAAGAGGATAAATGTCAGAGGTTTGAGCTTGGACTCCGAGGGGATATTCAGACAGGTGTGACAGCTGCCAGTCATGCTACCCTGAGAGACATGGTGGATGCTGCGGTTAGTGTCGAGTCTGGTCTGGCGACACACCGGGGAACGACAGTCATCAGGAGAGGGACGACGCGGGGATCGTCCGTATCTTGGACCAGTGAGCCGTCGAGGATCGAAGGGAGGACACAATGGTGGAACATCATCATTCTCGCACAGCCGAGGAGGGTATGGTCGCTTTGGGAGTTCCCAGAGATCAGGGTCGAGATCTGGTTCTAGTCAGCGCATGTCATGGAGTGGTGCATCTAGTGGGTCTGCTGACAGACCAGGTGTACTCGTTTTCTTTGCTTGTGGACGTTCAGGCCACTATACTCGGGAGTGCCCAGCTTTGATCAGGGGCAACGATACATGAGGCACCAGTGCAGTGCAGAGCTCTACTTCCAACACTATCGGAGGCCGGGGGCAGAGCGGAGCCCGTAGTGAGAATCATGGAGCACTTGGGTGCGGATAGGCTACTGGACCACGAGCTCGTGTATTTACAGTCACAGAGCAGCAAGCCAGGACGGAACCCGGTGTCGTTACAGTTACTCTTCATATCTCAAATCTTGTTGTACGTGTGTTTATGGATGCTGGGGCTACCCGTTCCTTTATTTCAAGGAGTTGTGCGAGTATGTTAGATTGTGAGGTGTTAGCCTTGGATAGTGAGATAGGTGTTGGTACACCAATGAGAGTTGTGTACATCGTGAATCAGGTGATTCGGAGGTGCCCGGTAAGAGTAGAGGATGTAGATTTACTAGTTGATCTAATCCTTATGGATATCCATAACTTTGATGTTATCTTGGGAATGGATTGGTTGACGGAGCATGGTTCGTTCATTGATTGTTGTAGTAGGCGAGTGATTCTGCGGAGTCCGGGTTTTCCGGAGGTTACTTTTCAGGGAGAGCATGACGGTTCGCTACCTGAAATAATTTCTTCGCTTGCCGCTACCAAGCTTCTACGGAAAGGATTTCAGGGTTATCTGGCGCATGTTGTGACGACGCAGATTGATACTTCGACTGACGATGATATGTCTATGGTGCGAGAGTTTTCGGATGTGTTCCCGGAAGATTTACCTGGATTACCACCACATCGGGAGATCGAGTTCACGATTGAACTACTCCCCGGTACATGACCTATATCACAGGCACCATATCGAATGGTACCAACTGAGTTGCGGGAGCAGAAAACCCAATTACAGGAGTTGGTGGATTTGGGATTCATCCGACCAAGTACATCACCGTGGGGAGCACCGGTGTTATTTATGAAGAAGAATGAGGGGAGCCTCCATTTGTGTGTGGACTATCGACAGCTCAACAGGGTAATGGTAAGGAACCAGTACCCCTTACCCAGGATTGATGATCTATTCGATCAACTGCGGGGAGCACAGTACTTCTTGAAGATTGATTTACGATCTGGTTATCACCAGTTGAGGATTGCTGAGGAGGATGTTCCGAAGACAGCGTTTCGAACCAGATACGGACATTATGAGTTCCTAGTGATGCCGTTCAGCTTGACGAATGCTCCAGCAGCATTCATGGATCTGATTAATAGGGTCTTTCGATCTTATTTGGATAAATTTGTGATCGTGTTCATTGATGATATCCTAGTGTACTCGAGGAGTGCTAGGGCCCATGAGAAACACCTACCATTGGTGTTAGGAAAGCTGAGGCAGAAACAGTTGTACGCCAAGTTGAGTAAGTGCCAGTTTTGGCTAAACAACATTGGTTTTTTGGGACATGTGGTATCAGCAGACGGGATTAGTGTGGATCCCCAGAAGACCGAAGCTGTTACAAACTGGGCTAGACCGACGACCGTAACTAAGGTACGGAGTTTCGTTGGTTTGGCAGGATACTACTGGAGATTTGTTGAGGGCTTCTCTAGTATCGCCGCACCGTTGACTCGTTTGACCAGGAAAGGAGTAAAGTTTGTTTGGGATGAACGGTGCGAGCAAAGTTATCAGGAACTAAAACGTCAGTTAACTACCACACCTGTTCTTGCTTTACCTGATAACAGTGGAGAGTTATAAGTCTACAGTGACGCATCATTACAGGGTTTGGGTTGCGTGCTGATGCAAAATGGCAGAGTTATCGCTTATGCATCGAGGCAACTAAAGACACATGAACTAAATTATCCTATGCACAATCTGGAGTTGGCAGCGGTGGTTCATGCTTTAAAAATATGGAGACATTATCTGTACGGGGTGGCTTGCAGGATATTCACCGATCATCAGAGTCTAAAGCATTTGTTCACTCAGAATGAGCTGAACGTGAGGCAGCGACGGTGGTTGGAACTGATCAAGGATTACGATTGTACAATTGAGTATCATCCAGGAAAGGCGAATGTTGTGGCGGACGCACTTAGCAGAAATTCACCAGGACCAGTTGCACACCTGAGGATGGTGTACCTTCCTTTGCTAGTGGAACTCCGAAGAGCTGGAGTTATGCTGGGAATGGATGAGCAGGGAGCTTTGTTATCCAGTTTTCATGTACGACCTGTGCTAGTCGATCGGATTATCGAGGCACAACTTCAGGATCCGATACTTTGTATCTACAGGATCGAGGTCGAAGCGGATGAGAGGCAGAACTTTACCCTTCGAGGGATCGAGCTCTGGTGAAACTGGGCCGTTCGTGTGTTCCTGTAGTGGCAGAGTTACAGGCAGAAATTCTTGAGGAAGCCCACAGTTTGGCTTATGCCATGCATCCGGGAGGTATAAAGATGTACTGTACCCTCTGGAACCATTATTGGTGGGCATGAATGAAAAAGGCTATTGCAGAGTTTATGAGCAGATGTTTGACCTGTCAGCAGGTCACGGTAGAGCGGCAGAGACCATATGGGGCTATGCAACCACTTCCGATTCCCGAATGGAAGTGGGATCACATTACCATGGATTTTGTCTTTAAGTTTCCGAGGACTCAGAGAGGATTCGATGGAGTTTGGGTGATTGTAGACTGATTAACCAAATCAGCTCATTTCTTACCGGTACAGGAGGCATTTAAGCCAAACCGACTGGCTCAGCTGTTTGTGAAAGAGATCATTCGACTCCATGGTACGCCGGAGTCGATAGTGTCTGATCAAGATCCGTGTTTCACTTCCAGGTTCTGGCGGAGTTTACAGAACACTTTGGGTACAAATTTACATTTCAGTACAGCTTTCCGCCCACAGACCGATGGACAGTCAGAGAGGACTATCCAGACCCTGGAGGACATGATGAGGTCTTGTGTACTGCAGTTTCAGGATTCATGGGATACTCATTTGCCTTTGATGGAGTTCGCATAAAACAATAGTTATCAGGCAAGTATCGGGATGACACCCTACGAGGCACTGTATGGTCAGCAGTGCAGGATACCTATCTGCTGGATGGAGGTAGGAGAGCGAGCGGCAGTAGGGCCGGATTTGATGGACATGACCCAGGAAAAAGTCCGAATCATCAAGGAAAGATTAAAAACAGCACAAGATCGCCAAAAGAACTATGCTGATCGACGGATTCGAGACTTGGAATTTGAGGTCGGAGATTTTTTGTTCCTAAAGTTATCACCATGGAAAGGAATTGTCCGTTTTGGCCGACGTGGGAAGTTGAGACCACGTTATTTTGGACCATTCGAGATCACAAAAAGGATTGGACCTGTGGCATACCGGTTGGCATTACCTCCAGAACTTGCCAAAGTGCACGACGTTTTCCATGTGTCCATGCTACGGAAGTACCTACAGGACGATTCGCATGCTTTGCCGGAGAAACCATTGGAACTGATGACCGATCTGAGTTTTGAGGAGAAACCAGTGCAGATTCTGGATCAGAAGGACAAGGTCTTGAGAAACAAGACGATTCGATTGGTGAAAGTACTGTGGAGGAACCATGACGTCGAGGAAGCCACGTGGGAACCTGAAGACTTAATGAGGGAACAGTACCCCATTTTATTTGAGTAAATTTTGAGGACGAAATTTTTGTCAGGTGGGTAGATTGTAACAACCCGAACTTTCGTATCTACTATTTTGTTGTAAAATGACCATTATGCCCCTATGGGGGGAAAAAGTTAAATTTTGCCCCGGGGAATATTTAGGACTTTGACATATGCCTGTGGCGTAGATTAGGACGTCACGAGTTCGTAGGCAGGTGGCACGTCAAAAACGGACGTACGATGAAAAAGTTATGGTCACGGGAGTAAAATCGATTAACCGAACGAATCGAGGTTCGAAATAAAATAATATTATAATATTAAGATCTGATTTAAAAATCAAATCAATCTGGACCCTTGGATGAGTGACAAGTGTCACTCATCCCACACACCCATTTTCCCTAAATTCTGGATCTTGTCCCTATTGGCTACATTTTTAAATATTTCTTTTTCCCTAAATAATTTCTAGCCATTCATCTCAGCCTAGGGCTCATCTGGACGGTTCATTTCATTTCCTTCTCTCTTTTTAATCCATCAGAAACTCTCTCTCACTTTCATTTTCTCTCAAGCCATGAACACGACTTAAGAAGAACAAACACACATCCAAGCCACCTTTCTGCCTTGCTCCATCACCAGACCACAACCAGCCACCACCAGACACCAGCCACCACCACCACAGCCGGCCTGCACGACCCCAAAACCCCCCAGACCCGAAAGGAAAAAAACAACCCAAACAATCCAACCGTCTAAACCTCCTCACTAGTGCTCGAACCAACGTAAGGTTAGGTAAACTAGGACGACAGGAGGACTGAGGAGTGGACACGACGACGTACGGCGGCGATACGGCGGCAGTAAGTTTGTAAACCCGATACGTTCAGTTTTCCTTCCCTGTTTCGAAACGACCCGTTTTGACGTTAGGTTTCATTTTTCATCTCTAAGACATGTCCTAGGGACTCAGACGGCCAGTTTGAACCAAGGTTAGTGGCCGGAAACTGGGCGAGTCGCCGGAGAAGACGACCAGAGTGTTCAGCCGACTTTCCCGTTAATTTTCAGGTAGCCTCTTCAACCTAAAGTTTGGTTCTAATTTCACAGAACTGTAGAGGGGGTTGTGACGAGCTTATAGAGCCAAGTCTGACCAAAAAGGTGGCCGAAAACGTGTTTTGTGATTGGGTCAAGCCGTGGGTCAACGGAGACCCGATTTCTGCGAATCGGGTTGACCCGGTTACTGTAGCGAATGACGTCATCATGCTGACGTCAGTAGTGACGTTATGATGACATCATAATGTCAAAAATAGTCAGACCATGGACCAATGAGCATGTGACACATGTCCTCTGACATTGTTAGTGCTGACGTCAGCATGTACTGTAGCAGGGTTGACCGACATTTGACCAGGCACGTGTGAACAGTAAATTTTTTGGGACCAGTACCATTTTCAAGGTTTCGACGATACGAATCCAATGGAGGTGGTTTCGTGGCAATTGGAGATTGTTAGGTTGGTCAAATTAGGGTTTGAAGCCTTGGGAAGCGTGTTCAGACGGCTTTCCCGGGCCGGTTTCAGTCTAGGGTTTCTTGGTTGTTTATTAGGGACTTATAGTGACCCTTACGTATGCTTTGGACATGACAGGAATCGTGCATTAGCACTCGGACACGGTTATACTCTCAGATTTGCAGCGGGATTGTACTGTGAGTGGGCCTTTGATTTCACTAAACCTTAGCATGCATAACTGTTTTCCTTCCTATATATATGTGTGTGATTCAAGAAAAAGTATCTGTTTATCTTGAGTTATGTTTATGGTACGTATTACGATGTTTGGGCATGAGACCCGTCTGGATGGTTTATCCACTGTTTGAGTCAGATATATGTATATGGATTTCGATGATTATCTTTAGTACTGCACTGTATAGTTCTACCCTAGTAATACTGTCTCCTCCGGATGAGGATACCCCGGAGTGGTCACGGCGCATTGCCTGCGAGGGGTCATTGTACGGAGGGACCGGACCGTAGAGTGGCTCAGGAGCAGGATTGCTATTATTGACGTCTAGTATGTCAGACATCTCGGATGCCATACCCGGACTAGGTTTGGGATTTGGACTCGAGATTGAGACCCCGCGTGGCACGCGTAGCCTTGGGACTGTGACCTTATTGGACGTCTGGGACGTCAGACCTCTAGGATGTCAGGGTTGGGATGTATAGTGTCGTGGCTGAGGTTATGATTATGGTTATATTATTCTTCTTATGTTTATATGATATGATATGATATGATATTATGGCTTTTGATACTGATGCATGCTTTTCGAAAAACGGAGGGGAAAAACTATATGTTTTCGATATGGTGAACTGTTTTTAAACTTGAGTTTCGGCCCACTCACCCTTATTGTTTTACTGACCCCTCCAGGCCGTGTTATTGAGGAGGAAGAGGATCCCGAGGAAGAGGCATAGGTTTACGTTGCGCACCTGAACCCCACTGCTGGGTAGGTTGGCACTTAGAATGTCTAGAGTCATGCTCAATAACCTGTATTTGGAAACTATCCCTTGTTTGACACTATTTGTATTCGGATAATATGTATGACTTAAATTTGGATATTTATGCATTTGAATTCCTTTAAGAGTAATTTTGGTATTGAGAGGACGGGTGTCAGACGGGAGCAGCGCACATCCCCGGTGGTCCCAGGGGGATCGGGGCGGGTCTTGTCATATCTTTTGTGAGAATTGTCGAGAATTGGATAGAGCACAGAATTACGAGAATTTAGGCGAAAGAATCACCTCAATCGGAGTTGTAACGAAGAAGTTATGATCAAATGAAAGGAGGCTACCAAAAATCACTGAGGAATTCGGTAGCAAGCTACCAAAGCCCGCGAAGGCAGCCCAGAAAGCACTCGGCAGATGGCTGCCGATAAACCAAAAATCCATTCGGCGCGCGCTTCCCGCGATACTGACACATGTTCGGTGCGCATGCACCGAACATTTTGTCCCAGCGCGTTGATTGCAGCTAACTGCCGAGTCCCAATGCCTTATTAGGCCAGCGCCTACCGAAACCCTTCCCTTCCTTCAGTAGCTTCCTACTGAGCCAATTCTTATTCAATTCCAGGAGCCTTTTCCTTCATTTTTCAGAAAAATTGTCCTTTTTAATTAGAATTTGTTTTCCCTTTTTAAACTAGGAATTTATTACCATTTTAATTAAGTTTTGTATTTATTATTTCTTTAAGATTTAAATTAGTTTTAAATTAGGATTTTTAATACCTTTTACCTTTAGGATTTTAATTTAAATACTTTAATCACTTTCCTTTTAGAATTTAAATTGTAAACTCTTATTTATTTGATGATTAATTTTCTCCTATAAATAGAGATGATTAGGTTATTTGTAAGAGGTCGCTCATTTTTGTTCCAAAACTTTACTTTACCAAACTTTCCAATTTATATAATCGATAATTTTTTGTGCAAAATTAAACTACACCATCCTCCACAATTCATCTTCCTCCATTGACATATAAGGCGAATTCCCGAGTGTCTCACCAAAGAGTGTCGAACCACCTAGCATCTATAGGGAGAATTCCTGAGTGTCTCACCAAAGAGGTCGCTAAGATTTGTACAGGCTGTTCCTCAAATCTTAGGTCTTCCCTGAGCTCAACGGGTTGTTCTTCCAACACATGGGACTCATCATACACATATTTCCGCAGCATTGACACATGGAAGACATCATGGACCCTGGAAAGCTCGGAAGGTAATACCAACCTATAAGCAACCCGACCAATCCTCTCAACAATCTCATATGGTCCAATGAAACGGGGACTCAATTTCCCGCGTCTACCGAATCCCACTATGCCTTTCCAAGGAGATAACTTTAAGAAAACCCAATCTCCAACAGCAAATTCGAGATCTCTGATTCGGCGGTCCTTATAACTCTTTTGTCTATCTTGGGCTGTCTTGTGTCTATCCCGGATGAGTTTAACCTTCTCCGTCGTCAAGTCTATCAATTCTGATCTAGACAATTTCCTTTCGCCCACTTCAGTCCAACACAAAGGGGTTCTGCACTGCCGTCTATATAAGGCTTCATAAGGAGCCATCCCAATACTCGCTTGGTAACTATTGTTGTAGGCGAATTCCATCAATGGTAGATGTGACTCCCAAGTACCCTGGAATTGCAAAACACACGCTCTCATCATGTCCTCCAAGGTCTGGATGGTCCGTTCCGACTGCCCGTCGGTTTGAGGGTGGAATGTCGTACTAAAATGCAATCTTGTCCCAAAAGCTTCCTGTAAGCTCTGCCAGAATCTGGACGTAAATCGTGGATCTCGATCAGATACGATAGAGACAGGGGTGCCATGTAATCAAATAATCTCATCAATGAATAGTCTGGCATACTGTGTCATCTGGAAGTCTTCCCTTACAAGTAAGAAATGTGATGACTTGGTAAGCCTATCCACAATTACCCAGACTCCATCGTGTCCTTTGGGCGTTCTGGGAAGTTTAAACACAAAATTCATTGTTATATGATCCCATTTCCATTCTGGGATTAGTAGTGGTTGCAGTGCTCCATAGTTTCTTTGCCTCTCAGCCTTTACTTGTTGACATATCAAGCACTTAATAACATACTCAGCAATCTCCCATTTCATACCCGGCCACCAATAATGTTCTCGAAGCGTACGATACATTTTTGTCCCACCTGGATGTATAGCATACGCCGAACTATGGGCCTCTTCCAGAATCTCCTTCTTTAATGTTACATCTCCGGGCACACATAGCCGTCCTTCCTTTACTAAGGCTCCATCCTCTCTAACTGCAACATCTTGCCGTTCTCCCGCTTCAGCTTCAATTCGGAGGACATACAAGATAGGGTCTTGAAGTTGGGCTTCAATGACTCGATCAATCAGAATCGGTCGCACCTGGAAACTAGCCAGCAAAACACCTTGGTTATCAAATCCCAAAGTAACTCCAGTCCTACGGAGTTCAACCAATAAGGGCAAGCGTATCATTCGTAGATGTGCCACAGTATGTGCTGATTTCCGACTCAATGCATCAGCTACTACATTAGCTTTTCCAGGATGGTACTCAATCGTGCAGTCATAATCCTTGATTAGTTCCAGCCATCGTCTCTGCCTCAAATTCAATTCCTTCTGTGTGAAAAAGTACTTCAAACTCTTATGATCAGTGAAAAGTCTACATGTCTCTCCATACAAGTAATGTCTCCAGATCTTTAGGGCATGTACCACTGCAGCTAATTCCAAATCATGGGTAGGATAGTTAAGTTCATGCGGTTTCAGTTGTTGGGAGGCATATGCAATCATCTTTCCATGTTGCATTAACACACACCCCAATCCTTGTAAGGATGCATCACTGTACACTTCGAACTTCCTGCTATTATCCGGAAGGGTTAAGATAGGAACGGAGGTCAACCTTTTCTTCAGTTTCTGGAAACTTCGCTCGCAGTCCTCATCCCAAATGAACTTAATTCCTTTCCTGGTCAAGTGGGTCAATGAGGCAGCAATCGTAGAGAATCCTTCTACGAAACGTCTGTAGTAACCGGCCAAACCCAAAAAGCTCCTCACTTCGGTCACTGTTTTCGGCTGCTCCCAGTTTTCTACCGCGGGATTCCTTCCACGGAAATCACATGTCCCAGAAAACCAACACTAGTTAACCAGAATTGGCACTTACTCAGTTTGGCAAAGAACTGGTTCTCCCTTAGCGTATCAAGCACAATCCTCAAATGCTCCTCATGCGGCCTCTTACTGCTTGGATACACTAAAATGTCATCAATGAACACAATAACAAATTGGTCAAGGTATTTCCGCAATACTCGGTTCATCAAATCCATGAACGCCGCAGGTGCATTAGTCAATCCAAATGGCATCACCAGGAATTCATAATGACCATATCGAGTTCAGAAAGTTGTTTTTGGAATATCCTCTTCTCGAATCCTTAACTGGTGGTAACCAGAACAGAGATCAATCTTCGAAAAATACTTAGCTCCCCTTAATTGATCAAATAGATCATCAATTCGAGGCAAAGGGTACTTATTCTTTATCGTGACCTTATTAAGTTGCCTATAATCCATGCATAGTCTCAAAATTCCTTCTTTCTTTTTCACAAACAATACGGGGGCTCCCCATGGCGATACACTCAGTCGAATAAACCCCACATCCACTACATCTTGCAACTGCACCTTCAATTCCCTTAACTCAGCCGGTGCCATCCGATAAGGTGTCAAAGAAATAGGTCGTGTACTAGGAATTTGTTCGATGGTGAACTCAATCTCCCTAGGAGGTGGCAATCCTGGTAAATCCTCAGGGAATACATCTGGGAATTCACACACTACTGGGATGTCCTCGGCCTTGGCTGGTGTATCCCGTACATCAACAACATAAGCTAAATAACCCCGGCAACCCTTTCTCAAAAATCTACCTGCCGGGAGGGCTGATATGACTCTAGAGGGTAACACCCTCCGATCTCCCTGAAATATTACCTCAGGCAATCCAGGGCTCCAGAGTACCTGACAGGACCCGTCCCAACTGGACCTCAATAACTGTGCCCGGTCCTGCTCCCGTCTGACAAGTCAATTGAAGTCCCGAAACTATCCTTGAGCACCTATCAGACAAGGGATAACTGCGCTAATTTCCGCTCATGCCTCCGCCTCGAGATCAGCCCCGAACGTTGTGTCACGGCCTGTAGGGTCATCAAAACAGAAAAGGTGTGAGTGGACAAAAATAACATCATTTGAAATACGTTTGAAACACATCATTTACCCTCCAGTTTATCAAACCATGCATGCATAGGGAAAAACATATGAATGACAATCACCGGCTTTTCAGCCAAACAACATAACAAGTCAACATCCGACTCTCAAGCCAAACACATGATAACATAGTCACCTGGCCACACAGACCAGAACTCGTACTCAATACCAGTACGTAATCACAATCAACATCAAGCAATACTATGCACAAGGTCACAATCAATTACTCAATCAATTAATCAATCAATCTGCACTGTTCACAAGTGCACAAACCATTACACTGTCACACCGGCACTACGCGTAGGCCATAACCCGTGCCTCAGTCGTCTGGGAAGTCACCCCGAGCTCCGACTGCCCCGGCACGCATCACCCCGAGCGTTAGCCATCTGGGAACACCCCAAGCCTCGACTATCTGGGAATATATCTCACCCCGAGTACCAGCCGTCTGGGAACACCCCGAGCTCCGGCTTCCTGGGAACACATATCTCCCCGAGCAACAGCCGTCTAGGGACGCCCCTAGCCTCGGCTTCCTAGGAACAAGAACAATCATATCCCCAAGCTCCGGTCGTCTGGGAACACCCCTAGCTTCGACCGTCTGGGTATTCACAATCACAATCACAATGAAAATCATCCCGGGAGCATATCCCAAAACATGTCAATCAGCTCCATGACTCAATCCAAGTCAAATCATTACCAACAGGAACTCAAGCCCAAATACCCTTTATACGTAAATCCGTAAAATCACAAGGAAAACATTATAATAATCCAGAAATCATATTGACTCCGGGCCTAGCCCAAAATATCATTTACGCATTTCCTCGAAAAACGTGCCCGAAAGACCGATTAAAATATTCATTAAATCACACATAATCATGCTACATCATCAGGACATCATTACCAGTCAATTTATGCAATCAATCATGGAAAAACATTTAACTATGCATGCATCATGGTTTATAAAACAAACGTCCACTCACACACCGTCCAAATCGTTCGCTTCCCGAGTTGCACGCGTTTCCGTAATTTTTGCCACTTTCCAGGAATCCCGAGTCCTGTCCACAATCATTACTCAGGGTCACTCAGGACTCAATTTACATCCTACTAATTTCCCATAATTTTCTGGGAATTTAATATTAATTTAAAATATAACATAAACCGTCGGACCCTCGAAACATAATCGAGACGGCGTCCGATCGACTCGCAACCAAAACCAAAAATGTTCATTACATTAAATAGGATAAGTTTCATGTTCAACACACCTCGAGATTCCCCCTCACGCGCCCCCACGCGCCGTCGCAAGCGGCTGCGCGTGGGTGCCACGCGCCTGCTTCAGTGCCGTGAACAGTTATCGTTCCAACCCCTCTGACTGGTAAACGGGTCCTGCGACCCGCGAGGTGACCCGGTTCGATTGTTATCAATTCGACATCAATACCTTCAATTCAATCGTTCATTAGTATCATTCTAGACTTAATGGAGGTTCTGTAACTGCAATTACATAAATACTTACCCTAATCCCATCGAATCAAACTTAACCTTCGAAGAACAGCCGTACACTGTGCCTTCATGGAACTCCCTCATTTGCCATCGTTTTCCTGCAATTGATGCATCAGGAAGCATCGTGGAATCATAAGGAACACATTTCTAAGATCAATTTCACCGTCCCATGTCTCAATCCCCACGACTCAAGCTCGAATATTTACAGACTTCCTCCTTTCTGTTCTAAGGCCAAACAACCCCAATTCCATCGTTTCTTCCACTGGTTCGACTCGTCTCACTCCCAGGGAGCTGAATTCAAGGTTAATTCCACACAATTACGTCCAAAATTTCAAATTCGATCCTAAGATGTTCATTCAAGGTTTCGGGTTTCAACTGGATTCAACTGGGGTTTATACCTCCCCGTTATTCTCTTTGTTTTCCTCTCAATTCTCAATTTGGGCGAAATCAGACAAGAATTGTTGATGGTTTGATGGATTTGCATCAAGGCTCTGTTTTTGTTCTTGGTCGATTCTGATATTCATATGATCCTGTGCAACAGCCAATTAATTCCATTAATTATGCAAAGTGCCACTAATCCTAATTAGCAAGAGACACATGTCATTAACCTACTCACTTGACTCACCCATATGGCTGATTCAGCCAATCCACCGCTTAATTAACTTAATTGAATCAGCTAGCCAATTATCACAATTAACCCTACTGCAACAAAATTCCCCTTTTACCCTTGTCAAAACAAATTACCAAAATGCCCCTCATAGTTCTAGACCCACAACTTTTTCGTTCGGACTCCGATTGACGCAAGCCGCCTGTCTACGGATTCAACGTCCCGAGACCTATCCAACGATACTTCAGGAAAGTCCAAACAATGTCAAGATCAAAAAGTCAACTTTCGGCCCCTTTGACCAATTTACCAAACTGCCCTTAAATTTCCGAACATCATAACTTTCTCCTCGAATGTCGGAATTGGGCGTGCCACCTGTGTATGAACTCGTGACGTCCCGAGCTACGTCACGGTCATTGGTCAAAGTCCGTTTGACGGCTCAAATTAAAAGTCAACTTTTCGCCTAATTCCAGGGGCAAAATCGTCCTTTTCCTCAAATTTCCGAATTTCCCATTTTTGAATGTCCGGGTCGTTACAGTACCACCCTCTTATCGAAACACTCGATAAAGGCATGATGGGTTGTCAACCAATCCATCGCAAGGATGACATCAAAATCATACAAATCTAGGAGTATTAAATCAACCACTAGATTCACATCCCCTATCAAAATAGGGTATCCTCGTATCACCTGGTTTACTACATACAACTCTCTAGTCGGTGTACCGACTCCCATATCACACCTGATCGCAGAAATCTCTCTATCTGCTAACAGGGCGTAGTCCTGAGAAACGAAAGAGTGCGTAGCTCCCGTGACAGGATCCGCCCCGATCCTCTCTGGAACCATATGGGGGCGTGCCCTGCTCCCGTCTGACACCCAATAATTCATACCAATTTTGACCTCAAAACCTCAAATGCATAAATAATCCAAATTAAAGTCATACAACAAATCCGAATTAAACGGATGTCAGACAAGGGATGAAATCCGAAATTACAAGTTGCTAGCACGACTCTAATAATACCCTGCGGGTACACCACCCAGCAGGGGTTCAGGTACGCAGAAGTAGATCTATGCCTCAGCCTCGGGTTCCTCCACTACCTCAGTATCACGACCTGGAGGGGTTACCAAAACATTAAGGGTGAGTGGACCGAACTCAAGTTTATAAAATCATTTGATAAGTAAAACATATAATTTACCCCTCCTTTTTCCAAACATGCATGCAGCATCATTTAAAATCATAATTAATATAATATGAATCATAAGGCATGTAATAAAACCATAACCATAATTTTAGCCACTGCACTATACACTCCAATCCGACATCCCTGATGTCTGACGTCCCTGACGTCCAATAAGGTCACAATCACAAGGCTACGCGTGCCACTCGGGTCTCAATTCCGAGTTCAATTCCGTGACCTCTCCGGGGTACCTCATCCTGAGGAGACAATATAATATGGAAGGATCTATACAGTGCAGCACCAAATACATTTTATTGATATCCACATGCAACATATATGTATATATAGGTAAAATCTGAACCGATTGTTACGTTTCATCAAACGGGTCTCATGCCCAAATACCGTGAAACGTGCCATAACCGAAATCTCAATATCATCAAAACCATTTATAGATTCCAGCATGTGAACATATAAGTAAATCAGAAAACATTTAAGCATGCAAGGGTTTAATGAAAACGGGCCCACTCACTGTACGATTCCGCTGCGAATCTGCGCGTACGGACCTGTACCGAGATTATCGTACAATTCCTGTCAGTTCAAATCACATGTAAGGGTCACTACAAGTCTTAAACGTTTAACCACAAAGTCCGAAATAGAAACCGGCCCGGGGAAACCGTACAACACGTTTCCTGAGGCAACCGGCCCTAAACTGACCCATCAAAGCTTATCTCAGATCAACATGGTTAAATCACCAAAAATGTTCAGAATGATGAGAGGAACAAAAGTCATGTTGATCGTGATCGGAGATAAGGTCCAACGCGAAAGTGGCTGCGCGTGAAAGTCACGCGCCTGACACTGTAGCTACAGTGTCACCTCCTTCACCCGTTTGTCTGTAATACGAGTCTGCCACCCGCGGCTTGACCCGGTTGAATACCCAACAATTCTTACTCGATTTCAATCCAATTTGATCCTAACATGTTCATTAACTATCCAATTTAGGTTCTGTGACAAAAATCAACCTTGACACATCCCCAAACGACCCATCGACCCGCGATCAACCAATCGGGTCAATCACCAGAACTTCCTGGTTTCAAACCCATTGTCCAATTAACTTCACAGGAAGCATAACAGGATCAAAACGAACCAAAATGAACAATCAATTGTGTCTGAAAGTACCTATAGGTTGTCGTCCCAAGCTCTGCAACTTCCCTGAAAACAGCAGCCTCCGTCCTAGCTCAACCGTGACTGTTAGCCTTCAATTTCGATGTGGTTGAGTTCCAAACACTCCCAGAAGACTAAACCAGGCCTTGGTTTGGTCCAACACTCACCAGAAATCAAAACCCGATTTTCCCTCCAATTTTTCCAGAAATGGCTTCTCTGGTTTCCTCACCCGTTCTTAGTTATAACAGCATCAGAGTGATGCTCAAGCACGTTCTAATTGGTTTTAAACAACTTCAAGCCGTCCCAGAGGCTCGTGGGTGTCCAATTGTCCACTGAAAAATGTTCCCCGAAAAGCTTCGATCTTGAATTAATCAATTGATCGTGCAGGCTGGACGGCTCAGGCCACGTTCAAAAGCAAAAGACAACCCAGACATTCCAGCACATGATAGCATAATCAATTGCACGATAGAACCACCGCACATGGTGGTGCCGCCCATTTCCCCCGCGGTCTGCTACAGTAACCAGGGCAAAAAGACCAAAATGCCCCTGGTTTAATAATTACCAAAATACCCCTCACTTCCTAGACCCGTAACTCAGCCATACGAAGTCCGATTTTGGCGTGCCGCCTGTCTACGGACTCAGGACGTCGAGACCTACCCAGCGGTCCTGGAGTCGTGTAATGACCCGTCCCGAATATCGGGATTGAATATTAATTAATTATGATTTAGAATGACTAATCGGGGATTAGTTGAGTGAAATCGGACGAAACGTGCAAAATGACCGTTTTGCCCCTAGTGTGGGCAAAATGTTGACTTTTAGTTCGGGCGGTCAAACGGACTTTGACCGATGACTATGACGTAGTTCGGGACGTCACGAGTTCATAGACAGGTGGCACGTTCGATTCCGACATTCGTAGTGAAAGTTATGATGATCGGATGATGAGGGGTATTTTGGTAATTTGGCATAGTAGGGGCCAAATGTTGACTTTTTGATCGGGAGGTCCGATGGACGAGGGCCAAGGACCGTTACGTAGGTCTCGTCGATACGAATCCAACGACAGGCGGCATGCTGAAATCGGAGATTCGACGACGAAGTTATGGTCACGGAATCGGGCTCGATTAACCGAACGAACCGGGATTAAAATAATATTTTAATATGAACAGTACCCGGTGACTGTGCACATTCGGATGAGTGAAAAGTGTCACCCATCCCCTGAAATCTGGTCCATGTTTCCCTCCCAACACCATCATTACAACATCATCATCATCCCTAATCATCCTTGTCCTCCATTTTCTCTTCCTTTTCCTCCATATTTCCTTATACCGTGAACTACATCTATGGAGTGTGTGAGCTGGGGGACTTGGCTGCCTTCTTGTGGCAGAATTGAGGGAATTGTGAGACTTGAAGATTGTATTAATTGAGAGAAACACACGGGACAGAGTGAGGGAGGATGAAATCAAAATCGAAAATTTAGAAAATTGGGGGGAAATTCAAATGTCGAGTGAGGGGTCGTGAGGATCAAATTGAAGCTCACATTCAGCTTCCTGAGGTTGAGACGAGTTGTTTCAAATCAAAAACGAGATGAATTGAGGCTCATTTGGCTCTGAACGGGTTTGGTAACAGTGAGAGAAATCGAGGCTGTGTCGTGATCTTGGAGCGATCAAACGGTGTAATTGATGTGGGGATTGTGTTCCTGAGGATCCCACGATGCTTCTGGATCCATCAATTGGAAGAAACTGATTGAAATTGACTGAACTCCATAGTTGCACAGTGACGAAGAATCGAGTTTGAGTCGTGGCGTTTGAGCTATGAATTGATGCAATTGAGATGGGGAAAGAGTTTACCTGAATCCACTGAAGCTTCTGGTTGCATCAATTGAGAGAAATCGATTGAAATTGAGGGAGTTCTGAGGATGAACAGTGTGCGGGGTGTTCTTCGAATGATCAACTGTGATCATGAGGTTTGAGGTAAGTTCGATTGTAATTGTGTCCACAGATCTTAAATTGAACTTAATTCGAAGCTGTTTGAATGCTCAATTGATGAATTCAGTGTCGAATTGATAGGATTGAAACCGGGTCTGATCGCGGGTTAAACGACCCGTTTACCAGACAAACGGGTTGGGACGGTGACACTGTAGCAGGCGCGTGGATTTCACGCGCAGCCACTCACGGCGGCGCGTGAGGGCGCGTCCGGCCTAGTCTCAAGGTGAGGTCAACATGACTTTTGATCCTCTTAGTGTAACGAACATTTTGATGTTGGTTTCGGGGAAATCGGATATTGTTTCGTTAATGTTCCGCGTATCCGAAGTTTTGTATTACGTTAAAAATACGTATTTAAATCCCGGAAAAAATTGGGGGAAATTATATGATGTATTTTGAGATGTTAGTAACCCTCTATAATGATTTTGGACAGGAGTTGTGATTTCCAGATTTTACGGAAAAACGTGCAGCTCGGAAACGGACCGTTTTGGACGGTGTGTGTGAGTGGACTTTGTTTTCTAACCGTGATGCATGCATATATGATTTAAATGCCTTATTATATGATTTTATATGCTTGGGCATGATTTGTGTTTCAATCCGGTAATTTCTCGGTTTTATGATTATTATATTATTATTTTGAGCGATTTTCGAGAAATTACGAAATATGGTAAAAATGATGTTTGGACTTGGTTTATGAGTCCGGGATTGAAATTGATTGAAAATAATGGTTGGACTCGGATTATTGAGTCATGGATTGAAAATGATATTTGGACTCGGGTTATGAGTCAGTGATTGACTTTGTGGATTTACGTGAAAATGGCAACGGATGTTGCAACGCATGGATTTGCGTGATAATGTTATTTTGGGCATGAGAACCCAAGTGAATAGTGATTTTGACTCGGATTTGGAGTCATTTGTGAAATTGTGAAATTAATGATTCATTGGGATTTTATGATTATTTTAATCAGTCTTTCGGGCACGTTTTACGAGGAATGTGCAGATGATGTTTTGGGCTAGGCCCGGAGTTTAAATGATTTCTAAAATAATATTTTGACTTGGTTGGTGAGTCAATGATGATTTTCGGATTATTCTATTGATTTAAATGTGATTTTAACGGTTTATGTGTAAAAGGTATTTTGGGCTTGAGACCCAGTTGAGAATGACCTTGACTTGGTATAAAGTCAAGATTTGATTGAAATGTTTTGGGATGTAATTCCCGGGATGGTGTTCATTGTGATTGTGATATTCTCAGACGGTCGGTGCTTGGGGGGATTACCCAGACGACCGGAGCTTGGGGGATGTGATTGTAGGATCGGGAGTTGATCCTATGGTAGTCAGCTTCTCGGATGATACTGAGCCTGGATGTACCACTCGGAGGTGTCTGATCCTGGGGATGTGTTCGCCCAGAGGTGACTGAGCCCGAGGGGGTTGAGCCCAGAGGTGTTTATTCCCGAGAGAGTGACTGGATATTGGCCTACGCGTAGTGCAGCACTTGTGAGTAGTGCAGTTTGATTGATTGTGCACTTGTGAGTAGTGCAGATGTGATTG
Source organism: Prinsepia uniflora (assembly GCA_032719365.1). Taxonomy (NCBI): domain Eukaryota; kingdom Viridiplantae; phylum Streptophyta; class Magnoliopsida; order Rosales; family Rosaceae; genus Prinsepia; species Prinsepia uniflora. The sequence continues at coordinate 69,079,010 of CM064865.1, read as the reverse complement.
GTGATATTTTATGCACTCGTGAATAGTGCGGATTGATTGGATTGATATATTTATTGTGCACTGGTAAGTAATGCTGATTGGTATTGATTGTGATGTTGTACTGGTATTGAGTACGGGTTTTTGGTCCTTGTGGCCAGGTGATTATGTTTTCACATGTTTTGGCCTGAGAGCCGGGATTTGATGTTGCATAACATGAACTGATTTGGTGAACATGAGTTTTATGGACCATGGGAAAATATGTTTTAATTTTATCGGTCACTCATGTTTTACGATATGCATGCAAGTTTGTGAAAACTGGAGGGTAAGATTGTATTTTGATAAATGTTTTTATAAGAGGTCATTTTTGTCCACTCACACCATTTCTGTTTTGTGACCCTCCAGGCCGTGGTACGACGTTCGGGACTGATCGTGAGGCAGTGACAGCAGCAGAAATCCGCGCAAACATCCCTTGTCTGGCAAGCACTGAAGGGGAGTTTCGGACTTTTAGTTGACTTGTCAGACGGGAGCAGGACCGGGTACGGTTTTTGACGTCCAGTTGGGACGGGTCCTGTCAAATTGGTATCAGAGCATTTGGTTCTTGATTTCTGTTGATACGTCATGCCTCCGAGTCGTGCGTCCCGTACACGGTCTGAAGATGGGAGGGGCGAGAGTAGTGTTAGTAAAGGCCCAGATATTGAGCGAGCTCGACGGTTGGGAGCCACTGTGTTTCGTGGTGATTCGGGACCGGATGGTGCCGAAGATTGGCTTACTCGATTGGAAAGGATTTTTGAGGTTATGATATGTCCCCTGGAGGACATGGTACCCTTAGCCACTTTTCTTTTGGATGGCTATGCTTATAGGTGGTGGCATAGTTTGCAGTTGACTGGCTGGGATGCCCGTACCTTGGCATGGGGTGCATTCCGAGAGCGATTTTTGGATCAGTTTTATCCTCGCTCATTTCGGAACGCTAAGGAGGTTGAATTTCTCCAATTGCAGCAAGGGAATCGGTCAGTGGTCGATTATGAACAGCAATTTTTGCACTTATCTAGTTTCGCTCCTCTGTATGTGGCTACAGAGGAGGATAAGTGTCGAAGGTTTGAGCAGGGATTGAGGAATGAGTTACGAGGTGCTGTAACTGTTGGCTCGTATTCCACCCTGAGGGAATTATCGGATGCTGCTATCCGAGTGGAGGCTACTATTGTACCTGTGCCAGAACAACCTTTGGGCTCTGGACGACGCCGAGAGCGTCAGGATACTGAACAGATGAGTCAGGAAACAACGAAGCGAGTTAGCCTTCATAATCTTGTGTCGCAATCCTCGGTGGGCATTCATACGGGTGGAACTTCAACCCAGTCGATAAGTAAGCGGCGTGGTGGGGCAAGTCGCCTCAGCACTGCCACTTGTCACTTTTGTAGGAACCTTGGACATTTGCGAAGGAACTGCCCCGATCGACTTGACCGTAGGTCAGAATAATCGTATTGATACATGTTTTCGTGATACCTTGGAAATGGTTTGTATTGTCCATTTGTGTTGTAATTTTGTATCAGGTGTTTTGGGTGTGTCGGACTACTGTGGGTCCGGATGGTTGTTTTTGTTAACAGTTTGGTTTGTAGATGGGCGTGTTGGGCCCAGAATAAACTTGACCTGGGGATGAATATTGGTGTTATTGTTTTGGGATCATCCTTGGTTTTCCCTAGGTGGATCGGGTTTGTGTTGTCATGGACATTGGGCATTGTGACGATCTAGGATCGTGATGTTCATGGCCAGCTGACGTAGTGATGGATCTGGACCGTGATCCTGATGATCCAGTTGGGTAGAGAGTTTGTCACTCTTACTCCGGTATGTGAATCGTAAATGACGGGACTGAACTTCTTTTCAAAGTGGGGCCCTTTGTGGTATATTACACGAGTGAGTAGGTTTCCGAAGTGATCGGATTTTGTCAACCTTAACCGTGTAGTTGTTGGATTGGCTTCCTTATGAAGTCAACCGAGTATAATAAATGGGTAACCGATAGGTTCGGTTTTGGTGTGTCCGAGTGGACGTGAACGAGATTTCGGGTTTTGGAATCGAATTTCTGGGTGACGATTCAGGATTCGATTTTAGAACTTGAAAGTGGAATACTGGATTTGGGTGCGGAATGATTATTCCAAATGCTAGCTTACGGAATAATGATTTCGGATTCGGATTTGGACATGAATTAAAAATGTGATGTATGGGTTCGGATTCGGGATTTCTTACGAAATTACGGATTCGAATTTGGAATTGGAACTAGTTGATGGGTGGAGTTTCGATTTGTCTCTTGCTGGTTTGGGCAAATGGACTCCATTATTGGAACATGTTTGGCTATGACCTAGGTGGTTGTAGTCTTGTCAATAGATAGATGTATGTACCTTGTTTATGGTTTGGGGTACGATACTTTGCAGACTTGTGGTGTCGGGTGACGATATACGGATTATACCAGTAGTACGTTGGTGAACGTGTTAGTAGTCGGCTTAATCCTGATACCATTGGATGGGTTGTGAACGTGAACTGGACATTGAACACGATGCACTGGGCAGAGTGATTCTGATGATTGCAGTGATTGTTTGAGCAGGTGCTCTGAGCCATGGTTGGCTAGTATAACTCTAGTGTTGAGTTGTGTGATCACTGCTATGCTGGTGTTCAATGTGTTCCAGTTACACCGTCTGTTTGAGTGTGATGACGGTATGCATATACTCAGGATGAGTGAGTTGGTGGTTAGTGTGACCGCAAGTTGCTTTGCGGTGAAATGTTACCTTGTCGTGACCTTACCAGCATCTGGGATCGCTGAGGGGGTGACAGTTGTGGATACTGCTGTTGATATTTGTCGCAGGATTGAGTTTGCCCTGCGAGGGGAGATCGTGTTGTTGATTTTGTGCTACATTGACGGACGTGGTGTTTTGATGTGTTGTCACTGATTTGCTACTGATTGGCGCTTTACTAGGGTGGTAAAGCTTGGTGGTGACAGTTTGGCTTGTGGTGTTAGCATGGACTGACAAGTGAGTTTTGGTGACTCTCTATGAGAGCGGATGTCAGGGCACATTAGTGACTACGTGGGGCCATCAGGCTGAAGGAGTCAGCTTAGTGACGATATTGCCAATTTCCGGTGATCGATTTCACTCGAGGCGGTCGAGTGTAGTTAGTATGACGTGCATTGGCGATGTGACGTCTGAGTGCAGACGAGTTCTGCGTTGGCTAGTGGGTGTACAGGTGTACACGTGTTGTGAGGCCCATTTGTTTTCCACGAGGTAGTTGTGGAATACGGATAGTTGGAATTTCGGGGACGAAATTCTTTAAGGAGGGAAGGTTGTAATGACCCGTCCCGAATATCGGGATTGAATATTAATTAATTATGATTTAGAATGACTAATCGGGGATTAGTTGAGTGAAATCGGACGAAACGTGCAAAATGACCGTTTTGCCCCTAGTGTGGGCAAAATGTTGACTTTTAGTTCGGGCGGTCAAACGGACTTTGACCGATGACTGTGACGTAGTTCGGGACGTCACGAGTTCATAGACAGGTGGCACGTTCGATTCCGACATTCGTAGTGAAAGTTATAATGATCGGATGATGAGGGGTATTTTGGTAATTTGGCATAGTAGGGGCCAAATGTTGACTTTTTGATCGGGAGGTCCGATGGACGAGGGCCAAGGACCGTTACGTAGGTCTCGTCGATACGAATCCAACGACAGGCGGCATGCTGAAATCGGAGATTCGACGACGAAGTTATGGTCACGGAATCGGGCTCGATTAACCGAACGAACCGGGATTAAAATAATATTTTAATATGAACAGTACCCGGTGACTGTGCACATTCGGATGAGTGACAAGTGTCACCCATCCCCTGAAATCTGGTCCATGTTTCCCTCCCAACACCATCATTACAACATCATCATCATCCCTAATCATCCTTGTCCTCCATTTTCTCTTCCTTTTCCTCCATATTTCCTTATACCGTGAACTACATCTATGGAGTGTGTGAGCTGGGGGACTTGGCTGCCTTCTTGTGGCAGAATTGAGGGAATTGTGAGACTTGAAGATTGTATTAATTGAGAGAAACACACGGGACAGAGTGAGGGAGGATGAAATCAAAATCGAAAATTTAGAAAATTGGGGGGAAATTCAAATGTCGAGTGAGGGGTCGTGAGGATCAAATTGAAGCTCACATTCAGCTTCCTGAGGTTGAGACGAGTTGTTTCAAATCAAAAACGAGATGAATTGAGGCTCATTTGGCTCTGAACGGGTTTGGTAACAGTGAGAGAAATCGAGGCTGTGTCGTGATCTTGGAGCGATCAAACGGTGTAATTGATGTGGGGATTGTGTTCCTGAGGATCCCACGATGCTTCTGGATCCATCAATTGGAAGAAACTGATTGAAATTGACTGAACTCCATAGTTGCACAGTGACGAAGAATCGAGTTTGAGTCGTGGCGTTTGAGCTATGAATTGATGCAATTGAGATGGGGAAAGAGTTTACCTGAATCCACTGAAGCTTCTGGTTGCATCAATTGAGAGAAATCGATTGAAATTGAGGGAGTTCTGAGGATGAACAGTGTGCGGGGTGTTCTTCGAATGATCAACTGTGATCATGAGGTTTGAGGTAAGTTCGATTGTAATTGTGTCCACAGATCTTAAATTGAACTTAATTCGAAGCTGTTTGAATGCTCAATTGATGAATTCAGTGTCGAATTGATAGGATTGAAACCGGGTCTGATCGCGGGTTAAACGACCCGTTTACCAGACAAACGGGTTGGGACGGTGACACTGTAGCAGGCGCGTGGATTTCACGCGCAGCCACTCACGGCGGCGCGTGAGGGCGCGTCCGGCCTAGTCTCAAGGTGAGGTCAACATGACTTTTGATCCTCTTAGTGTAACGAACATTTTGATGTTGGTTTCGGGGAAATCGGATATTGTTTCGTTAATGTTCCGCGTATCCGAAGTTTTGTATTACGTTAAAAATACGTATTTAAATCCCGGAAAAAATTGGGGGAAATTATATGATGTATTTTGAGATGTTAGTAACCCTCTATAATGATTTTGGACAGGAGTTGTGATTTCCAGATTTTACGGAAAAACGTGCAGCTCGGAAACGGACCGTTTTGGACGGTGTGTGTGAGTGGACTTTGTTTTCTAACCGTGATGCATGCATATATGATTTAAATGCCTTATTATATGATTTTATATGCTTGGGCATGATTTGTGTTTCAATCCGGTAATTTCTCGGTTTTATGATTATTATATTATTATTTTGAGCGATTTTCGAGAAATTACGAAATATGGTAAAAATGATGTTTGGACTTGGTTTATGAGTCCGGGATTGAAATTGATTGAAAATAATGGTTGGACTCGGATTATTGAGTCATGGATTGAAAATGATATTTGGACTCGGGTTATGAGTCAGTGATTGACTTTGTGGATTTACGTGAAAATGGCAACGGATGTTGCAACGCATGGATTTGCGTGATAATGTTATTTTGGGCATGAGAACCCAAGTGAATAGTGATTTTGACTCGGATTTGGAGTCATTTGTGAAATTGTGAAATTAATGATTCATTGGGATTTTATGATTATTTTAATCAGTCTTTCGGGCACGTTTTACGAGGAATGTGCAGATGATGTTTTGGGCTAGGCCCGGAGTTTAAATGATTTCTAAAATAATATTTTGACTTGGTTGGTGAGTCAATGATGATTTTCGGATTATTCTATTGATTTAAATGTGATTTTAACGGTTTATGTGTAAAAGGTATTTTGGGCTTGAGACCCAGTTGAGAATGACCTTGACTTGGTATAAAGTCAAGATTTGATTGAAATGTTTTGGGATGTAATTCCCGGGATGGTGTTCATTGTGATTGTGATATTCCCAGACGGTCGGTGCTTGGGGGATTACCCAGACGACCGGAGCTTGGGGGATGTGATTGTAGGATCGGGAGTTGATCCTATGGTAGTCAGCTTCTCGGATGATACTGAGCCTGGATGTACCACTCGGAGGTGTCTGATCCTGGGGATGTGTTCGCCCAGAGGTGACTGAGCCCGAGGGGGTTGAGCCCAGAGGTGTTTATTCCCGAGAGAGTGACTGGATATTGGCCTACGCGTAGTGCAGCACTTGTGAGTAGTGCAGTTTGATTGATTGTGCACTTGTGAGTAGTGCAGATGTGATTGGTGATATTTTATGCACTCGTGAATAGTGCGGATTGATTGGATTGATATATTTATTGTGCACTGGTAAGTAATGCTGATTGGTATTGATTGTGATGTTGTACTGGTATTGAGTACGGGTTTTTGGTCCTTGTGGCCAGGTGATTATGTTTTCACATGTTTTGGCCTGAGAGCCGGGATTTGATGTTGCATAACATGAACTGATTTGGTGAACATGAGTTTTATGGACCATGGGAAAATATGTTTTAATTTTATCGGTCACTCATGTTTTACGATATGCATGCAAGTTTGTGAAAACTGGAGGGTAAGATTGTATTTTGATAAATGTTTTTATAAGAGGTCATTTTTGTCCACTCACACCATTTCTGTTTTGTGACCCTCCAGGCCGTGGTACGACGTTCGGGACTGATTGTGAGGCAGTGACAGCAGCAGAAATCCGCGCAAACATCCCTTGTCTGGCAAGCACTGAAGGGGAGTTTCGACTTTTAGTTGACTTGTCAGACGGGAGCAGGACCGGGTACGGTTTTTGACGTCCAGTTGGGACGGGTCCTGTCAAGTCGTGTGAAACTTAATTGTTAAACGAAAGTCAACATTTTCGCCCGTGAAGTCCAACTTACGGTAATGCCCCTGAACTTCCGATAGTCATATGGTCCGATAAAACGCGGACTCAGTTTCCCCCGTCGACCGAATCAGATAATCCCTTCCACGGTGATAACTTCAGGAAGACGAAATCTCCCACTTCAAATTCCAAGTCTCGAATCCGTCGATCGGCATAACTCTTCTGGTGATCCTGTGCGCCTTCAATCTCTCCTTGATAAACAAGAACAGTTTCCATGGTTAAGTCCATCAATTCCGGCCCTACAGCCGCTCGCTCTCCTATCTCCGTCCAGCAGATAGGTGTCCTGCACTGTCGACCATACAGTGCCTCATAAGTGCCATCCCGATGCTTGCTTGATAGCTGTTGTTGTAAGCGAATTCCATTAATGGCAAATGAGTATCCCAAGAGTCCTGAAACTGTAGTACACATGACCTCATCATGTCCTCCAGGGTCTGAATGGTTCTTTCAGACTGTCCATCGGTCTGTGGATGGAAAGCAGTACTGAAACGTAGGGTTGTTCCCAGAGTAGCTTGCAAACTCCACCAGAACCTGGAAGTGAAACGCGGATCACGATCGGACACGATCGATTCCGGTGTACCATGCAATCGTATGATTTCCTTCACAAACAACTGAGCCAGTCGATTAGGTTTATAGGTCTCCTGAACTGGCAGAAAATGGGCTGATTTGGTTAACCGATCCACGATCACCCATACTCCGTCCACTCCGCTCTGAGTTCTCGGTAACTTAAAGACGAAGTCCATAGTGACGTGATCCCACTTCCACTCGGGAATCGGAAGTGGCTGCATAGCCCCATACGGTCTCTGCCGTTCCGCCTTAACCTGCTGACAGGTTAAGCATTTGCTTACAAACTCGGCAATATCCTTCTTCATTCCTGGCCACCAATAATGGTTCCGGAGGGTACGGTACATCTTTGTTCCTCCCGGATGCATAGCATAGGCCGAACTATGGTCCTCCTCGAGAATCTCGGCCCGCAACTCTGCCACTGCAGGTACACACAAACGGCCCAATTTCACAAGTGCCCCATCGTCCCGAATGGTAAAATCCTGTCTCTCATCCGCATCGACCTCAATTCTGTAAATACAGAGTATCGGATCCTGAAGTTGTGCTTCGATAATCCGATCAATCAGTACAGGTCGTACATGGAAGCTGGCCAACAAAGCTCCATGCGCATCCGTACTCAAAATAACTCCCGCCTTCCGGAGTTCCACTAGCAAAGGAAGATACACCATCCCTAGGTGTGCAACGGATCCTGCTGACTTCCTGCTGAGTGCATCAGCCACCACATTGGCCTTACCCGGATGGTACTCGATCGTACAGTCATAGTCCTTCAGCAGCTCCAACCATCTCCGTTGCCTCATGTTAAGCTCCTTCTGAGTGAATAAGTATTTAAGACTCTGGTGGTCGGTGTATATCCGACACGTTGCGCCAAATAGATAATGTCTCCAGATCTTTAGAGCGTGAACCACCGCCGCCAACTCCAAATCATGGGTAGGGTAGTTCAACTCATGAGTCTTCAGCTGCCGGGATGCATAGGCGATAACCTTGCCAGTTTGCATCAACACGCAGCCCAAACCTTACAGTGAAGCGTCACTGAAGACCACAAACTCTCCACTGTCATCCGGCAATGCAAGGACAGGTGCAGTGGTCAATCGATCCTTCAACTCTTGAAAGCTCCGATCGCACTGCTCGTCCCAGATAAACTTTACTCCCTTCCGAGTCAAACGAGTCAATGGTGCAGCAATTTTGGAGAAACCCTCCATGAATCTCCGGTAGTAACCTGCCAATCCGACGAAACTCCGCACCTCGGTCACTGTTGTCGGTCTAGCCCAGTTGGTTACCGCTTCTGTTTTCTGGGGATCCACGCAAATCCCATCCGTCGATATCACGTGTCCCAGAAAACCAATACTGCTCAGCCAAAACTGACACTTGCTCAGCTTGGTGTACAATTGTTCTTATCTCAGCCTCTCCAAGACCAACTGTAGATGTTCCTCATGTGCACGGGCACTCCTCGAGTACATCAAAATATCATCGATGAACACAATCACGAACTTATCCAGGTAGGGTCGGAAGACCCGGTTCATCAGATCCATGAATGCTACTGGAGCATTCGTCAAGCCAAAAGGCATAACCAGGAACTCGTAGTGTCCATAACGGGTTCGAAAAGCAGTTTTCGGAATATCCTCCTCCGAAATCCTCAGTTGGTGATACCCAGACCGCAAATCAATTTTCGAGAAGCACTGAGCTCCCCGCAACTGGTCAAAAAGGTCATCGATCCTGGGTAGAGGATACTGGTTCCTCAGCGTCACCTTGTTGAGTTGTCGATAGTCAATACACAAATGGAGACTTCCCTCCTTCTTCTTTACGAACAACACCGGTGCTCCCCACGGTGAAGTACTTGGTCGGACATATCCCAAATCCACTAACTCCTGCAATTGAGTCTTGAGTTCTCGTAACTCGGCCGGCGCCATCCGGTATGGTGCCTGGGATATAGGTCGGGTACCCGGGAGTAGTTCAATAGTAAACTCGATCTCCCGCGATGGTGGCAATCCAGGTAAGTCTTCCGGGAACACATCCGGAAACTCACGCACCACCGGTATCTCGTCGATACCCGGAGTATCAACCTGATCCGACACGACATGAGCCAGATAACACTGGCATCCCTTCCATAGAAGTTTGGTAGCAGTAAGTGAAGAGATCACTTCAGGAGGCGAACCGTCATGTTCCCCCTGGAAGATAACCTTCGGCAAACCCGGGCTTCGCAGAATCACTTGCTTGCTACAGCAATCGATGAGCGATCCGTGCTCCGATAGCCAATCCATCCCTAGGATTATATCGAAGTCGTGGATATCCAGAATAATTAAGTCTGCTGGTAAATCCACATCCTCAATTCTTACCGGGCACCTCCGAATCACCTGATTCACAAGGTACACGATGCCCATCGGGGTGCCAACACCCATTTCGCAATCTAAAGTTGATACCACACAATCAAGCATACCAGCACAACTCTTCGAAATAAAAGAATGTGTAGCCCCCGCATCCATCAATACACGTACAAGAAGGTTTAAGATATGTAGTGTACCTGTGACCACGCCTGGGGCAGTCCTCGCCTGCTGCTGGGTCATTGCAAATACTTGGGCCCTCGGCCCTCCGTTCCGTCCGCGCCCGCGCTCGCCACGCCCAGCACCACGGTCACCTCCTTGACCGCGACCTCCATTAGTGTGGGAAGCCGTGCTCTGCACCACACTAGAGCCCCCAGCGTCGTTGTTCTTGGACAACTGCGGGCAATCACTGGCATAGTGGCCCTCCTCTCCTCAAGCAAAACAAGTTACTGGCCTCGGCCTGTCCGAATGCCCGCCAGAAGCACCGCTCCAAGATGAGCGCTACCCATAGTTGTATCCAGATCCTCTGCCTTGAGAGCCTCCACGTCGACCTGACCAGCCACGACCCTTGAAGGATGAGGGTGCTCCCCTGTAGCCCCCTCCCTTATTGTTCTTATGGACCAATGGTCCACGATGTGGGCGATCCTGACGTCGCCCCTCGCCCGAAGGTTGTCGTGTCTGGTGTGCCGCCAGACTGGCCTCAACACGCACCGCTGCGTCGACCATATCTCTCAGAGAAGCATGAGTAGTAGCAGTCACACTTGCCCGGATCTCCCCTCGGAGTCCAAGCTCGAACCTTTGGCATTTGTCCTCCTCCGTGCTCACGAATGATGCAGCGAACCGGGAAAGTTTCCAGAAAGTTTGCTCGTAGTCCGCAACGGACATATCACCCTGCTCCAGCCGCAGGAACTCAGCCTCCCTTGCCGCGCGGAACGATCGCGGGTAGTACTGGTCCAGAAATCTGGAACGGAAAACTTCCCAAGTAGTGGTATGGACAGACCACCCAGACATTTCAAGTCCGTGCCACCACTGGTAGGCTCCTCCTTCCAGCAAGAAGGCCGCCAAGGTTACCCGTTCGCCCGGAGGGCAGTGCATCACCGAGAAGATCCTCTCCCACTTGGTGATCCAATCATGAGCATCCTCGGGGTTTGATCCCCCGCAGAAAGGAGTGGCTCCCAAATGTTGAGCCCTTTCAATGCTCGCGCATTCCATCTCCCTTTCCAGATCCTCGTCAGTTCGTGTATGAGGAATTCTCCTAGGAGGCATAACCAACTGTCAAGAGGCATAGATCAGATAACAATATTCTTAAATGTCGAAAAGTAACTAGTACCAATCGCTAGTCTAGCATGCTGACCATAACCTAGTACTGACCACAACCTAGTGCTCTGATACCAAGCTGACAGGACCCGCCCCGATCCTCTCTGGAACCATATGGGGGCGTGCCCTGCTCTCGTCTGACACCCAATAATTCATACCAATTTTGACCTCAAAACCTCAAATTCATAAATAATCCAAATTAAAGTCATACAACAAATCCGAATTAAACAGATGTCAGACAAGGGATGAAATCCGAAATTACAAGTTGCGAGCACGACTCTAACAATACCCTGCGGGTACACCACCCAGCAGGGGTTCAGGTACGCAGAAGTAGATCTATGCCTCAGCCTCGGGTTCCTCCACTACCTCAGTATCACGACCTGGAGGGGTTACCAAAACATTAAGGGTGAGTGGACCGAACTCAAGTTTATAAAATCATTTGATAAGTAAAACATATAATTTACCCCTCCTTTTTCCAAACATGCATGCAGCATCATTTAAAATCATAATTAATATAATATGAATCATAAGGCATGTAATAAAACCATAACCATAATTTTAGCCACTGCACTATACACTCCAATCTGACATCCCTGATGTCTGACGTCCCTGACGTCCAATAAGGTCACAATCACAAGGCTACGCGTGCCACTCGGGTCTCAATTCCGAGTTCAATCCCCGAACCCTGTTCGGTTACAGCATCCCCGATGCTTAGCGTCATAGACGCTGGACGTTCTAGACGTCCGTGACCTCTCCGGGGTACCTCATCCGGAGGAGACAATATAATATGGAAGGATCTATACAGTGCAGCACCAAATACATTTTATTGATATCCACATGCAACATATATGTATACATAGGTAAAATCTGAACCGATTGTTACGTTTCATCAAACGGGTCTCATGCCCAAATACCGTGAAACGTGCCATAACCGAAATCTCAATATCATCAAAACCATTTATAGATTCCAGTATGTGAACATATAAGTAAATCAGAAAACATTTAAGCATACAAGGGTTTAATGAAAACGGGCCCACTCACTGTACGATTCCGCTGCGAATCTGCGCGTACGGACCTGTACCGAGATTATCGTACAATTCCTGTCAGTTCAAATCACATGTAAGGGTCACTACAAGTCTTAAACGTTTAACCACAAAGTCCGAAATAGAAACCGGCCCGGGGAAACCGTACAACACGTTTCCCGAGGCAACCGGCCCTAAACTGACCCATCAAAGCTTATCTCAGATCAACATGGTTAAATCACCAAAAATGTTCAGAATGATGAGAGGAACAAAAGTCATGTTGATCGTGATCGGAGATAAGGTCCAACGCGCCCTCACGCGCCGCCCAAAGTGGCTGCGCGTGAAAGTCACGCGCCTGACACTGTAGCTACAGTGTCACCTCCTTCACCCGTTTGTCTGTAATACGGGTCTGCCACCCGCGGCTTGACCCGGTTGAATACCCAACAATTCTTACTCGATTTCAATCCAATTTGATCCTAACATGTTCATTAACTATCCAATTTAGGTTCTGTGACAAAAATTAACCTTGACACATCCCCAAACGACCCATCGACCCGCGATCAACCAATCGGGTCAATCACCAGAACTTCCTGGTTTCAAACCCATTGTCCAATTAACTTCACAGGAAGCATAACAGGATCAAAACGAACCAAAATGAACAATCAATTGTGTCTGAAAGTACCTGTAGGTTGTCGTCCCAAGCTCTGCAACTTCCCTGAAAACAGCAGCCTCCGTCCTAGCTCAACCGTGACTGTTAGCCTTCAATTTTGATGTGGTTGAGTTCCAAACACTCCCAGAAGACTAAACCAGGCCTTGGCTTGGTCCAACACTCACCAGAAATCAAAACCCGATTTTCCCTCCAATTTTTCCAGAAATGGCTTCTCTGGTTTCCTCACCCGTTCTTAGTTATAACAGCATCAGAGTGATGCTCAAGCACGTTCTAATTGGTTTTAAACAATTTCAAGCCGTCCCAGAGGCTCGTGGGTGTCCAATTGTCCACTGAAAAATGTTCCCCGAAAAGCTTCGATCTTGAATTAATCAATTGATCGTGCAGGCTGGACGGCTCAGGCCACGTTCAAAAGCAAAAGACAACCCAGACATTCCAGCACATGATAGCATAATCAATTGCACGATAGAACCATCGCACATGGTGGTGCCGCCCATTTCCCCCGCGGTCTGCTACAGTAACTAGGGCAAAAAGACCAAAATGCCCCTGGTTCAATAATTACCAAAATACCCCTCACTTCCTAGACCCGTAACTCAGCCATACGAAGTCCGATTTTGGCGTGCCGCCTGTCTACGGACTCAGGACGTCGAGACCTACCCAACGGTCCTGGAGTCGTGTGAAACTTAATTGTTAAACGAAAAGTCAACATTTTCGCCCGTGAAGTCCAACTTACGGTAATGCCCCTGAACTTCCGATAGTCATAACTTTTTCCCTGATCGTCCGAAATGGACGTGCCACCTGTCTATGAACTCGTGACGTCCCGTACTACGTCACGGTCATTGGTCAAAGTCCATTTAACTCATCAATCAAAAAGTCAACCATTTGGCCATACCAATCATAAGGGTAAAAGCGTCAATTCACACATTAAATTGAAATATTAAAATTCCCGAATGTCCGGGGTGTTACATCCCGAGTCTATTAAAGTACGTGCATGATGATCGAAAATAGTAAGCATACATGTCACCACTCCCGGGGCTGCTCGGGCCTACTGTTGAGTTACTGCATATACTCGAGCATGTGGTCCCGAAGTCCGGCCACGTCCTCGTGATCCTCCACGAGCTCTGCCAACTCCTCTCCCACCTGTCGCATCTGAAGTCGAGGTTGTACTCGGACCCTGCTCAGTAGTGCCCCAACCTGTACCACTACTGCCTGATCGATATGGGCATTCCCTTATGATGTGTCCAGGCTCTGCACAAGAATAACAAGTTACTGCACCAGGCCGACTAGGTCTACCGTTCTGGCCACCAGTAGACCCCACAGATGTCCCGCTAGCCTGTGATGTCGCATGGGGTCTGAAACCAAATCTCTGTGTACTCCCACCACCAAAGCTCGGACGAGCGCCACTAGAAGATCCATAACTATAATTACCCCTCTTGGGCAATCTCTGGCTCGAAGATCCTTGATACTGACGTTCCCGGCGTCGACCAAAGCCTGAGAACTGCTGTCGCACTGGCAAGGTCACCTCAACTCGAGCGGTTGCATCAGACAACTCTCTCAGGGTAGCATAAGATCCTACTGTCACAGCACCCTGGATATCATTTCTCAATCCTTGCTCAAATCTTTGGCACTTGTCCTCCTCGTTTGCCACATACAGAGGAGCAAAACTAGATAGGTTCAAGAATTTCTGCTCGTAGTCAGCCACTAACAGGTTCCCTTGTTGCAGTTGTAGAAACTCAATCTCCTTAGTGTTACGAAAAAAGCGAGGATAAAACTGGTCTAGAAAACGATGTCGGAAATCCTCTTAACTCAGGGTGCGGGCATCCATCCCCATCAACTGTAACCCATGCCACCATCTATAAGCATGGCTACCCAGCATAAATGTGGCTAGTGGAACCATATCTTCTGGTGGGCATTGTATAATCTCGAAGATCCGCTCAAAATGAGTAATCCACTCATAGACCTCTTCTGGGTCAGTCTGGCCAGTAAACCCAATGGCCCCTAAACGTTGAGCTCTCTCTACGTCTGGAACCCCAAACTCATCACCAGGCTATGCACGGGGCTCACGTCTCAGAGGCATATTGTGATGTTCTGTAAGAGAAACATATCAGTATCACAACTCATGCACACTAATGTGCAAGACTCAGACCGTAACCTAATGCTCTGATACCAATTTGACAAGACCCATCCCGATTATCCCTCGATAGTCGAGATGGATCCTGCTCCCGTCTGACAATACTCTAAAGTGCCAAAAGTAACCAAACATATATACATATACCACACAAAAAACGCCAAACATTGTCAGACAAGGGATAGTTAAGTTTTACAGGACCGTTGACAACACAAGTTCAACTAGTAAACAACATTACAGAGCATAGATACTATTATAGATAGGGATCAAAATCCTACTCTATAGGGTGTCTGAGTGCGTAATGGTCTACTTATTCTTTTACCTCGTTTCTAGCCCCTGTACCTCTGCACTGGCCTGGAGGGTAAATAAAACATCAAAGGTGTGAGTGGACAAAAAAAACGTTTATAAATACGTTTACCAAAATACATTCTTACCCTCCAGTTTTCACAAACATGCATGCATATCATAAAATGTGAGTAATAGGGTGAAATCAATCAAGTATGAACAGTGGACCGATAAAATCAAAACATGTTTTCCCCTAGTCCGTAAAAACTCATGTTCATCAAATCAGTTCATGATATAAAGCATCTGGTTATAAAGTATCTGAACAAAATATCAACAAATCACCATACCAACAATCCTCAATATACAGTCTCAATATCCAAGTAACCCGTCACGATATCAATGCAACGCGTGCAAACTCGGTGTCTCACGTCCGAGTACATCCCCCAGGATCTACGACGTCTGGGGGATATCAACTCCAGGATCAATGACGTCTGGAGGATATCATCATAATCCCACGCTCCTGAGAGTGAGCCTCCCTCGGAGCTACTCATCTCCAAGCAGTGGATCGCGACTACTCTAGGGTCTACGACGTCTGGAGGAGACTATCAAATCACAGAGGATGGTATATGTGGAACAGGTCATCAGATCCAGTAATCTCATTTTAAAATCATTTATGTCTCAAATCGAATAAAAAACATTTCAATAGGGCCTATGCCTGAGACATAGCTTTCACAAAGCAAGTTCTACAAATCCATCATAAAACAGTGTCTAGAATTCACTTTATAAATAAAAATCATCAATTTAATCATATTCACATGTGACTCCAAATCCGAGTCAAAATCACTATCCAATTGGGTCTCAAGCCCAAAATATCATTTTCACGTAAATCCATGCGATCGCAACCGCAGTTGCCATTTTCATATAAATCCATGAAATCAAATCCTTCACTCATAATCCGAGTCAAAACATCATTTTCAATCTCAGGCCTATGCCCAAAACATCAATTTCATAATTTCTCGAAAATCATGCCAAAAATAATATAATAATCCAGAAAATCTAGAAATCACCGGATTGAAACATCAATCATGTCAAATCATATCAAAACATATAATAAAGCATTTAAATCATATATGCATGCATCACGGTTAGAAAACAAAGTCCACTCACACACACCGTCCAGATTGTTCAGTCTCAAGCTGTTCGCTATCTTCTGACGTCCTGGGAATATTCTAGCCTGTCAAAAAAAGTAATTTAAGGTTACTAGACTATCGTATAGTCCCACAAGTGAATTCCCCATTCGTCGGAATTTTATAATGTTATTTAAACATAAACTATACTCTTCGGGTACTCGAAACTACTCCAAATTCGTATCCGATTGACCCGAAACTAACGCTAATAGGTTCGTATCATCGAGAACATCAAAAAGTATGTTGGACCCATCTTCAAAAACCCAGCCACGCGCCCTCACGCGCCGCCGCAAGCGGCTGCGCGTGAAAGCAACGCGCCTAGCACAGTACTGCTACAGTGAGTCTTCTTCACCCGAATCCTTGATAAACGGGTTGAAAACCCGCGACAAAACCCGACTCGTTCTCCCTCAATTTGACCTCAATTCCTTCCATTCTTTCGCCTGATCCCTTCTAATATATTACAATTTAAGTTCTGTTAACTTAATTACTTAAATCATAACCTTAATCCTCACATCCCACGATCGACCTTCAAACGGGTTTCCTTTTCGGGTTCACTCAATTCGTCCCTGTTTTCCAAATTAATTTATATAGAGAGCATCGTGAGAGTGAAATGAACATTTTTACATAATCAATTTCAAAGTTTCTTACCTCCAGCTATTCGAACCCAAGCTCGATTTTGTGAAGGAAGTGGAGCTTCTGTTCTTGCTCAATACAACACCAATTCCCTTCGTTTTTGTTGTGGATTTGTTCGAAATGATCTCAGGAAGCTTAATCAAGCCTCAATTTTGATTCTCAAAGCTCACAATTTCGATTTCGAATTCACACCTTTTTTTCCAAATTTTCGACTCTGAATTTTTCCAGTAGCCTCTCTGTCCCTCGAGTTCTTCTCTCAACTCGGTCTCCTCAATCTCTCATTCACACAATTGAAGCAGAATCAGTGTTTATTCCTAATTGAATGCACAAAAGCATGTCTTTTCCCTAATTAAGGGATTAATGTCCCTAATCATCATTATGTTTCCATGTTATCCGTTTCCATGTTATCTGGGGCAAGGAAGAATAAAAAGTGACAGGTGTCACTGTCTGGTAGCATGAGTCAGCATCCACCGTTCGTTTGTTAAAAGACCGTTTTTCCCTTCGCTCAGCAAATTACCATTTTGCCCCTGGACTTCGTAGATCAGTAACTTTCATATCCGAGCTCCGTTTTCGACATGCTGTCTGTCTACGGACTCAGCGTCTCAAGATCTACACAATGGTCCTCACAAAAGCATGAAAAATTATCTCACATAAAAAGTGAACTTTAGCCACTCTTTTTTCAAGGGTAAAAACGTCATTTACATATTAGTTTATAATTTTTACAATAATTTGGATTTCCGGGGCGTTACACGTGGGAACCTGAAGACTTAAAGAGGGAACAGTACCCCTTTTTATTTGAGTAAATTTCGAGGACGAAATTTTTGTAAGGTGGGTAGATTGTAACGACCCGAACTTTCGTAAATACTATTTTGTTGTAAAATGACCATTTTCCCCTTAAGGGGGGAAAAATTGACTTTTGCCCCGGGGAATATTTAGGACTTTAACCCATGCCCGTGACGTAGATTAGGACGTCACGAGTCCGTAGGCAGGCGGCTCGTCGAAAACGGACGTACGACGAAAAAGTTATGGTCACAGAAGTAAAATCGATTAACCGAACGAACCGAGGTTCGAAATAAAATAATATTATAATATTAAGATCTGATTTAAAAATCAAATCAATCTGGACCCTTGGATGAGTGACAAGTGTCACTCATCCACACACCCTTTTTCCCCAAATTCTGGGCCTTGTCCCTATTGGCTACATTTTTAAATATATCTTTTTCCCTAAACAATTTCTAGCCATTCATCTCAGCCTAGGGCTCATCTGGACGGTTCATTTCAGTTCCTTCTATCTTTTTAATCCATCAGACAACTCTCTCTCACTTTCATTTTCTCTCAAGCTATGAACACGACTTAGGAAGAACAAACACACATCCAGGCCACCTCTCTGCCTTGCTCCACCACCAGACCACCACCAGCCACCACCAGACACCAGCCACCATCACCATAGCCGACCTGCACGACTCCAAAACCCCTCAGACCTGAAAGGAAACAAAACCAACCCAAACAATCCAACCGTCCAAACCTCCTCACCAGTTCTCGAACCAACGTAGGGTTAGGTAAACTAGGATGGCAGGAGGACTGAGGAGTGGACACGACGACGTACGGCGATACGGCGGCGGTAAGTCTGAAAACCCGATAGGTTCAGTTTTCCTTCCCTGTTTCGAAACGACCCGTTTTGATGTTAGGTTTCATTTTTCATCTCTGAGACATGTCCTAGGGACTCAGACGACCAGTTTGGACCCATGTTAGTGGCTGGAATCTGGGCGAGTCGCCGGAGAAGACGACCAGAGTGTTCAGCCGACTTTCCCGTTAATTTTCAGGTAGCCTCTTCAACCTAAAGTTTGGTTTTGATTTCACAGAACTGTAGAGGGGCTTGTGACGAGCTTATAGAGCCAAGTCTGACCAAAAATGGTGGCTGGAAACGTGTTCTGTGATCGGGTCAAGCCGTGGGTCAACGGCGTCCCGATTTCTGCAAATCGGGTTGACCCGATTTCTGTAGCTGATGACGTCATCATGCTGATGTCAGCAGTGATGTCATGATGATGTCATCATGTCAGAAACAGTCAGACCATGGACCAATGAGCATGCTAACACTGTCAGTGCTGACGTCAGCATGTACTATAGCAGGGTTGACCGACCTTTGACCAGGCGCATGGGGGCACGTGTGAACAGTAAATTTTGTGGGACCAGTACCATTTTCAAGGTTTCGATGATACGAATCCAATGGTGGTGGTTTCGTGTCAATCGGAGGTCGTTATGTTGGTAAAATTAGGGTTTGAAACCTTGGGAAGCGTGTTCGGAAGGCTTTCCCGGGCCGGTTTCAGTCTAGGGTTTCTTGGTTGTTTAGTAGGGACTTATAGTGACCCTTACGTATGCTTGGGACGTGACAGGAATCGTGCATTAGCACTCGGACAAGGTTATACTCTCGGATTTGCAGCGGGATTGTACTGTGAGTGGGCCTTTGATTGCACTAAACCTTGGCATGCATAACTGTTTTCCTTCCTATATATATGTGCGTGATTCAAGCAAAAGTATCTGTTTATCTTGAGTTATGTTTATGGCACGTATTACAATGTTTGGGCATAAGACCCGTCTGGTTGGTTTATGCACTGTTTGAGTCAGATATATGTATATGGATTTCGATGATTATCTTTAGTACTGCACTGTATAGATCTACCCTAGTGACACTGTCTCCTCCGGATGAGGGTACCCCGGAGTGGTCACGGCGCATTGCCTGCGAGGGGTCATTGTACGGAGGGACCGGACTGTAGAGTGGCTCAAGAGCAGGATTGCTATTATTGACGTCTGGGATGTCAGGCTTCTCGGATGCCATAACTGGACTAGGTTCGGGATTTGGACTCGGGATTGAGACCCCTGGTGGCACGCGTAACCTTGGGACTGTGACCTTATTGGACGTCTGGGACGTCAGACATCTAAGATGTCAGGGTTGGGATGTATAGTGCAGTGACTGAGGTTATGATTATGGTTATATTATTCTGCTTATGTTTATATGATATGATATTATGGCTTTTGATACTGATGCATACTTTTCGGAAAACGGAGAGGAAAAACTATATGTTTTCGATATGGTGAACTATTTTTAAACTTGAGTTTCGTCCCACTCACCCTTATTGTTTTACTGGCCCCTCCAGGTCGTGCTATTGAGGAGGAAGAGGATCCCGAGGAAGAGGCATAGGTTTACGTTGCGCACCTGAACCCCACTGCTGGGTAGGTTGGCACGTAGAATGTCTAGAGTCGTGCTCAATATCCTGTATTTGGAAACTATCCCTTGTCTGACACTATTTGTATTTGGATAATATGTATGACTTAAATTTGGATATTTATGCGTTTGAATTCCTTTAAGGGTAATTTTGGTATTGAGAGGACGGGTGTCAGACGGGAGCAGGGCACGTCCCCGGTGGTCCCAGGGGGATCGGGGTGGGTCTTGTCATATCTTTTGTGAGAATTGTGCAGAATTGGATAGAGCACAGAATTACGAGAATTTAGGCGAAAGAATCACCTCGATCGGAGTTGTAACAAAGAAGTTATGATCAAATGAAAGGAGGCCACCCAAAATCACTGAGGAATTCGGTAGCAAGCTACCAAAGCTCACGAAGGCAGCCCAGAAAGCACTCGGCAGATGGCGCCGATCAACCAAAACTCCATTCGGCGTGCGCTTCCCGCGATACTGACACATGTTCTGTGTGCATGCACCGAAGGTCCTTCATTTGTCCCAGCGCGTTGATTGAAGCTAACTGCCGAATTCCCAATGCCTTATTAGGACAGCGCCTACCGAAACCCTTCCCTCCTTCAGTAGCTTCCTACTGAGCCGATTCTTGTTCAATTCCAGCAGCCTTTTCCTTCATTTTTGAGGAAAATTGTCCTTTTTAATTAGGATTTGTTTTCCCTTTTTAAACTAGGAATTTATTACCTTTTTAATTAAGTTTTGTATTTATTATTTCTTTAAGATTTAAATTAGTTTTTAATTAGGATTTTTAATACCTTTTACCTTTAGGATTTTAATTTAAATACTTTAATCATTTTCTTTTAGAATTTAAATTGCAAACTCCTATTTATTTGAGGATTAATTTTCTCCTATAAATAGAGAGGCTTAGGTTATTTGTAAGAGGTCGCTCATTTTTGTTCCAAAACTCTACTTGACCAAACTTTCCAATTTATATAATCGATATTTTTGTGCAAAATTAAACTACACCATCCTCCACAATTCATCTTCCTCCATTGACATATAAGGCGAATTCCTGAGTGTCTCACCAAAGAGTGTCAAACCACCTAGCATCTATAGGGCGAATTCCCGAGGATTCAAAGTGTAACTCTACCTCTTTACCCCGTAGTTTTCTCTTTGCATTTGAATATCATACTTATGGATTGATTCTTAATATTATTATGGTTTTATAATTTATGTTAATAGTCATTAATCTTCCATGTGTTCTAATATCTTAGTTTTTATTATGCTTGTATGTTGTGCTTAATGCTTGATAAGATATAAGGCAAATTCCCGAGTCTAGATCATTGAAAGTGTATAGGGCGAATTCGCGAGCACGTACTTGAGATAATATGCTTGTATTTCGTAGAACTAAGTTTATGGAATTTCGTAGATTTTGGAATTGGCATAATTTATGAATGAGTTAGGTTTAAAGATGAGTTGACCATGTAAATAATAGATTAGGTTAGCTTAAATTAGTTAATCACGTAGGACCTTAGTAAAAACCAATTTACCCCCTAATTAAATAATCAAACGATAATCATGCTTAGGTACCCTTAATCCTCATTTAAGAACAATCCCTATTTATCAATCCTACAATCTACAAAAAAGGGTTTTAATTTGCATATATTTTTATTAAGTATTGAGTGTGACTCTGTGTTTACTTTAATACTTAGTTTTAGCGTATCAATTGATATTAAATTCCGAGTTAATTAGATGTTGTTTGGTTTATTTTCAAAAGTGCAAAGTTTTTATGTTATATTAGTATCTATATGTATAAAAGTTACAGCAAGTTAAATGAGGATAATTGAAAAAAAAAAACTACATAAAAGTACCTAAACTATAGGGTCTATTTCAAAAGGTACCCGAACTATAAAAAGTTTCATTTACATACTCAAACTATCAAAACATAACATTTAGGTACCCACCATAAGTAGTTTGTTAAAAAAATCTATTAAGTATCCATGTGGCATTTGTGAGACAATTTTTCATGCTGAGTTGGACACCATGTGGATAAAAAAATAATTAAAAATTAAATTAAATTAAAAATAATTAATAATTGAATTATTTTAAAAATAAATAAATTAAAAAATAAAAACTTCAAAATCAAATCACTCCTCGAACCGAGAATGATGACTCCTCCTCCGTCTTCTTCGTCCTCTCCAACACCACCTCACCACCCAATTTTCCGATGGCTTCAAAACCCGTATCAAAACCAAATTCCAAACCCAAGTCCATCATTAATTTCATCTTGCTATGGCGATGATTTCATCATCAATTTTTGAAGCTGCTTCAGCCAACCCACCAAGCCATGACTTCTCTTATTTGACCTTGTGCGAGCCCTAACATCCCTGCAATTGATGCCAAAACCTTGCCACACCTGCAATTGACGCTCAAACCCAGCCACACCTACAATTTACTCCCAAACCCAGCTAAAAATTAATACCAAATCACACATTCACAACATCTGAGTTCCAAGTTAGAAAAGACGAGGGACTTGATGAGGGACATCACCTGCCCTCGATCCCTATTTCAGGTGCAAGACTTGGGGTGGAAGTGGTCTCGATTACTGCTCATGCTGCCTTGGGACCAAAGAGTATCACTACATAATGGGGTTTCAGTTCATGAAGATGGATTCAGCTTATAAACGAGACAACAAGAATGAGGTTCAAAGCAAGCAAGGTCATCGTATGCATATATTTCTCTGAATCTGAGAAAACCTAGAAGCCATAGAGTGATAAAAACTCATAAAGATTATTTCTATGAAATTCCAATTCCATATTTAAATTCAAATCCAAATCTGAAATAGAAAGCAATTCCAATTCTAAATCGAAATCCAATTTTTGCAACACTGCTTGTCCCACATGTTACCAAATGACCCAGTTGATCTTTTCGAAGCAACCCAAATAGAGATATCACCCACCATCACCAAGCCCACCATCATAACATCACCAAAATCATACCCAATTCAAAATCCATGAGGAACCCACATCGAAATCATCGTCGTCATCGAGGTTGAGATTCGGCGAGTCAAAATTGTTGTCATCTTCGTCTCTAGCAGAGCACTGCTGGACCTCATCGACAAGAACAAGAGGCTGAGGAAAGTAAACATGCAGCTCATGAAGGAACTCACAGAGGTCAAGACTCTCTACAACAATATCTTCACCATAGTCATTGCAGATTTTCTGGGTTTCGTACTTAAGAAATTGCATATGAGATAGAGAAAAGGAGATGGAAAGGAAGGGAGAAAGGATGAGTATTAAGGAATTGGGGCAATTTCATTGTTGTCCGAAAAAGAGAGAGAGAGCAGAGGGAGATGGTGAGAAATTTCATCGTTAATTCTGTAAATAATGGAATCAAGGCTGGGGCAACAGTATATAGGGTATTTATCTTGGTGGGAGATGGATTTTGTTTTGGTTTTGGAACTAGGTTTTGTATCTGGGTTTTGAAGCACATCAAGATGAAATCGATGATGAAAAGCACAATAAGATAACATCGATGATGAAAAGCACAACAAGATGAAATAGATGATGAAATCAATGATGGATTTGGGTTTGGAACTGGGTTTTAGATCTGGGTTCTGAAGTCATCGAAAATTGAGCTGTTCTATGGAGTTGAAGAGGACAAAGCAGGGATCATCGTTCTCAAGGGAAGTGATTTGATTTTGATTTTTTGATTTTTTTAAAATAATTCAATTATTAATTATTTTTAATATAATTTAATTTTTGATTATTTTTTTATACACATGTTATCCAACTCAACATGAAAAATTGTTCCACAAATGCTACATGGACACTTAATAGATTTTTTTAATAGAATACTAATAGTGAGTACTTAAATGTTATCTTTTGATAATTTAGGTATAGAAATAAAAAAATTTGTAGTTCAGGTATTTTTTTAAATCGATCATATAATTTAGATACTTTTATATAGTTTATCCTTAATCTTCATATTTTTCATCGATGGTGAAAAATGTGGTATAAATTTTGTTTTTCAATGTCGAAACATTGAACACTTAAATACTAGAGAAGTAGCATATAGAAACCCACGGAGAAAATGAAAAAGGGAAACTTTAAATTACTTTATCCACTCGCTAAATTCAATTCAAAAAGCACCTTTTCAGTCGGAGCTTCGACTTTACTGTCGCTGCCCTTACTCTCACAGTAATGCAAGTCCTCCAAACCCCTCATCAATTCTTCACCTTTCCTAAAACCCTAAACCCTATTGCCAAATCCAACCCCAAGAAGCTCCATCACCAGCTTCAATGGCGTCCCCTTTTGTTCAAGTCAAAAGCCTTCAGCTCCGACGAGTTCCCAGTCGACGAGACCTTCCTCGAGAACTTCGGCCCGAAAGACAAAGAAACCGAAGACGAAGCCAGAAAGCGCAATTGGGTTGAGCGCGGGTGGGCACCATGGGAAGAGATCCTCTCGCCCGAGGCGGATTTCGCGCGAAAAAGCTTGAACGAAGGGGAAGAGGTTCCGCTCCAATCCCCGGAGGCCATCGAAGCCTTCAAAATGCTCCGACCCAGTTACCGCAAAAAGAAAATGGAAGAAATGGGCCTAACAGAAGACGATTACTATCGAAAACAATTCGAAATCAAAGGCGACATACCGGAGCCGTTGAAGACGGTTTGGGCAGCTCCGCTGGTTGTCCGCCTGGTGCCACCAAGGGATTGGCCGCCAAGGGGGTGGGAGGTGGATAAGAAGGAGCTGGAGTATATAAGAGAAGCTCATAAGTTGCAGGCAGTGAGAATTGGGTTGGATGAATTGGAGAGGGAGGCGACGCCGGAGACTGATGGCTTGTGCTTCGATAGGTATAAAGTGTTCTTGAAGCAATACAAGGAATGGGTCGATGAGAATAAAGATCGATTGGAAGAGGAGTCTTATAGGGTCTGTAAAGATCAAAGCTTTTTATCTCATTGCGTTTATTTGTTACCTCTTTGCATTATTGGCTTTGGTTTTGAACTGGTTGGCCTCAATTTAGTGTCAAGTACATTTTGAGTATAAAAATTGGATATTTGGGGTGAACAAAATGTTATAATTGGATTTAATTAATCCATTAAGTTCAAAATTTACTAAATTATTGGATTTAACTATAAATTCTGCATTTGATCAATGACATTCAGTATGACCAAGATTACCATGCGGGAAGGAGGAAGAGAGGCAAGGACTACAAAGAGGGCATGGTAAGTAACTCAGTATTATGGTTGTGATTTCTTTGTGGCGTTCGACTTGAATTACCGGAATATGTTGACATTGTTCTTCATTTCTGTGTGCAGTATGAACTTCCGTTTTATTATCCTGGCCAAGTAAGTTTTATGGTTGTTTTTACCGTGCTTATGGTAGTGGAGTTCTAAATCTCACACAATGAATGTTGAGATGATCTTCCTCACTCATATCATAATTATGTGTATGTAATGCAGATTTGTGAAGGAAAAGTGACATCCATACATCTATATCAAGGAGCATTTGTGGACATTGGAGGTGTATATGATGGGTAATAATCATTCCCTATGCTTGTCCTGTTTAGTGTTACTTATGCTTTCCTTAAGGGAATAAATTGAATGGTTTGAAAAATGGAATATAAGAGATGTGATCTTCGTTAATTTCCACTTCCATTTTTAGCTGATTGAAGTGAAAACAAATTGGAAAAATTAAAGAAAAAATGACTTATAAGACTAAGGGATTTGAAAACTGGAATTTGTATTCCAATGCAAATTTAGTTGCTTGATTCATTCGTGTTGATGGCTATCAGGTGGGTGCCTATAAAAAATAATGATTGGTACTGGATCCGTCATCACATAAAAGTCGGTATGTATGTCACCGTTGAAATTCTGGTGAGTTCTATGATGCCATTTCATTCTTTCTATGATTTATTTAAGAGTAAATCATTGCTACACTCTTGATAACTTTTACTTTTATTTAAAACTTTTAATGCTGGTATATTAAACAAAATAAAACCTTCTTTCAAACTTTTTTTATTCAAAAGTCACTAAACAGAATTTATAAGTAATAAATTCCAAATCTGCCTTTTTATTTCTCAATAAAGAGGATGAATGAGTTATTGAGAAATCTTTTAAACAATTAAAAACCATATTGCCTTTTTTGACCCTCTTTGTCTCATATGCCCCTTGGTGTTTGGTCTCTTTGGCCTTTTGGGCCTTTTATTAAATTATGCATATAATAAATATTATATATGTATACTATATATTTATTATATGTATACTATATATATATATTATATTTAGTTACAATTGAATTTTTTTTTATAAAATAAAAAATAAAGTCTGTATTATCTTGGGTTCAACGGTGGGATATAGAAAAATTTTGGGAGGAGGTGAGATGGTGGTGGAAAATCGTACAATGTAGAGTTTAATTCTTGAATTTTGGCACCCTAAATTATATGCAATAACCAAATTAGTTAATATCGGAAGATAAAGAAATTTAAAATTTAAAATTTAAAAGTATTTTTGAAGAATTATTGCTTTTAATTATCTTACTTTAAGTTTGATTAGATACTCATATTACTTTTAAAATGAACAAGTGAAAAAAAAAATATTATAAATATGAGTAATGTTTTCATAATCCTCAATATAATCTTATAATAAAAAAAATAATGCTGAAATCAGGATAGATTTTGGCAAATGCTTATTAGATTGTTGTTGTACTAATTTGCAATTTGATGACATTAATTGTAATTTTTATAAAAACGCTAATCTATTTACTTTGACCTATGAGTATAATTTTTCTATATACAAGTTTTTAAATAAATTTATATATTGATAAGGACCTATGAATTAATTGCTATTTATTTAAAATCGGTCACATTTCTCATGCCACGGCTTACTATTTACTACTGGTTGCGCAATGTCGCATTTCATGTCTGATTTTTCTTACTATATTTTTGTTTTGCAGGCGAAGCGAGATCCTTACCGCTTCCGATTTCCTATTGAAATGCGGTTTGTCTATCCTAATATAGACCATTTGATGTATGTCTTTCTTTACCCACACTTATATATATCCTCAAATTTCCTTCGGTCTTATTTATCTCAAAATTACATCTACACTTCCAGATTTAACAGATTTGACTTTCCGCCAATATTTCACCGTGATGAGGATGCTAATCCAGATGAATTGCGGGTGTGTGCTTTTTCTTTCGCATTTCAGTTTTTACCTTCAGTCATTTTCTTGCAGTTCAGTACTCTATGACCATTTAGGTCATTGATATTTTATTTTTAGCATATACTTATGCCTTTGATGTGGCCCTTTTCACTTTTCAGCGTGATTGTGGAAGACCTCCTATCCCCAGGAAGGATCCTAAAGACAACCCGGTAGAGGAAGCTTTATTGTCAAATCATCCTTATGTTGATAAGGTAACATCTCTGATATCTGAAATGCTGTTACGTTATATCTAAATGTCTTAGTTCTTTTGTACAAGCATGTAAACATTTTGCTTGCATAGTCTTTAAAATTAATTTTTTTTCGTCCACGATGAGAATTATGATCATTAACTTGCATTATCTTCGTGATTCAGTTGTGGCAGATACATGTTGCTGAGCAGATGATTTTGAATGATTTTGAGGATAATCCTGAGAAATACAAAGACAAAAAACTATCAGAGTTAACTGATACTGAAGAATTCGACGAACAAAACAGTGTCGAATATACAAAATCCTATTATAAGAAATCTCTACTGCCAAAAGTGATTCTGGTAAGCAACTATCTTGTGGCATTACATTGCATTCTATGAATCCGTGATGTGGCATTTACTTTCTGTTCTTCATGATTGTTTGCAGAAAACTAGCGTTAAAGAACTAGACTTGGAGGCTGCCTTTGCCGAGCGCCAGGTCAGCTGTTCCCTTGCCTGTTAGATTTATACTGTATTTAATATCGTGTCTCCTAGTGGTTAGGTCAAACATAATTTCACCTGTTTGTTCTAGGCCAAATTGCAGACTTTCCCATTAGATGTGCAATTTTTCCAGTAGGATAATCAGATAAGGGTTAACTTTATGGCTTTTAGTAACTGGTACTTTGAAGTCCAGCCTAATCGATCCTATTATAATTCACCATCTCACTTCATCTGTCTGTTTACGCTTGATACTCGTGTGTCTTCCATCCATTTTCCTTTTATTGAAATGCATATTTCTAAATACTGATTCTCATATCTCGGGCTTTAGAACAGTTCACCCGTCACCATTCATTGGATCTTTTGTCCTTATAATTTGTTTGTTTTTATTATTTTCCTGCAGCTACGTAACACACAAAAAAGGGAAGCAAAAGAGAGAGGGGAGTACAAAGTTACAAGTATGAGACGCAATGATGAAATGGATGAGTACGACTTCTTGCATTGGCGTCGATCTGTTGAAGAAAGAGAAGCTTTGATCAGAGACATAAGCTGGTATTCATATCAGTGCCACATTTTTGTACCCCACATAAGAAATTTTGAATCATTTTGGTCGTTTCTAAGTTACTATGGGCATTCCATAAATATATGGTTCTCTTTTGCAGCCGAAAAGCTCTTGATCTACCACTGGAAGAACCGGGAAGGTACGTGGAAGCCGGTTACTTTGGGAAGGATCAATATGACCCGGAAAACCCTCTGTATCGGTACGACTACTGGGGAGAACCAAAGAACTCAGAGAAGAGCAAGCAAGAGCGACTCACTGATGCTCATAACAAAGCCATCGTGGGTAAGAGCACTGTCTGGTACGAAATGTCGTATGACGATTGCATCAAGCAACGGATGCAAAGAGAAGCCAAGGGGATAAAGCCTAGAGAAATCGAGGAAGAAGAGACGAGCATGGAGGATGATGATGAAGACGAAGATGACGACTTTGATTTCAGCTTCTTGAATGACACTAACGTGGAATTGTCGGACCAGCCTCATGTTAATGGGACTGAATCTCCCCGAATTTCTGAAGGGGGAATGTTCGAAGATTAGGTTTCGTCGGTGTGAAAGAATGTTTATCTGTACAGTAGTTGGTCACACAAAGAGAGCATATTTGCACACGGAAAATCCCATTTTTGTTGCTAGGTTTCTCTTAAACCTGTAATTATGTGGTTACAGAAAATATTTAAACAACAGCCCTTTTTAAAGGGAAAGAGATATAAAATTTTTACTTCTCTGTCGAGTCCCTGGTTATTATATTTCACTATCCTATGAATTATATTTTATAATAAATTTATACTTGAATTTTTAAATATTACACTTATTTTTTTATTTCTTAATGATGACAACATAGTTGTTTCATATTAATGTGGATAAAATAAGACCTATTATTAAAATTACAAATATTTTCTTTGAACATTTCAGCCACTGTAGAATTACCTTTAGCAACAGAAAATGAAGATGAACAGAATCATAAAAACAATTTTTTGCAGCACTCTTCATCAGTCACTACGATTCTTATTAATCGCTTATTGCTCCCATTTTATTTCTTTCTCTTTGTTCTCTTTACAATTTTCTTCTCTCTCTTCTATGCTTCTTCATCTACACTTTGAGTCTCTTTTTAGTGGGGGGACATAACAAATTGGACTGTTATCTTTTAAATTATATTACTTTTTTATTTTTAATAAATATTTTCAAAAAAATTATTTTATTATTATTTACTTATGGATCCCATTTTATCCACGTTAGCATTTTACAAAATTCTTAACTGATTAATTAACAAAGGGTCTAGTGTCACATTTTGAAGAACTTAGCAATATTTAAAAATTTAAGTATGAATATTAATTTGTTCACCAAAAAAAAAAAAAAAAAAAAGGTCCATTTGAAACTACTAGCTGTTCGGGGTCTCGGGCTCTCACATCACCATGCCCCCATCAATTGTCAGGACCTACAAGGGATCAGGTGGAAAAGCTCTTCAAGCTCAAATGGCAGTTTTTCCTATTCGTACAAGGAAACATATCAGGATTGACAGAGATATTTACCTGTCCGGTAATGTAACTGGCAGCGGGATTAAGTGCTAAGAACTCCACCAGTCCGGCAACTTCTTCAGGGTGACCATATCGCCCTGAAAGAATTGTAGAATTGATATGTATAGTTTCTCTTATTCATATACGTGAGAGTCTTCAAATTCTAAGGATTGAAGTTCAGAGGGAACAAGGGAAGAATTAAATAATCAATCAAATTTCAATCGTCAGCCTATGACATTTATACCTCTCATTTGACCAAAAGTGAGCAATTTATTATCAATGATTCATAGTTTGATAATAATGCTTATATAACTGATAGCCAATTGACTGTGCTCTCACCTAAGGGGATGCAACCCAAGATCTTCTTTTCCATGTCTTCTCCAAGTTTGGCAGTCATATCGGATGTGATAAAACCAGGAGCTACAGCATTGACCTAGTAAAGAAGATATCTGCTTCAGAGCCACCATGTGAGACTGGAAATTTGCAGGAATTTTAAATCTATCTGCATGTATGTCTAATTCTCATGAAATGGATAACATATTTGGTGGTAAGTATGAAGTGGTACGAAAACTTTTCGGGAGGGAAGTATCAAAAACATTGAACACATGCACATACATTAATGTTCCTGCTTGAATATTCCTTTGCAACACTCTTCGTAAAGCCGATTACTCCAGCCTTTGCAGCACTGTAGTTGGCTTGTCCAACATTGCCAACAAGACCAACGACAGATGCTATGTTGATTATTCTGCCCTGAAATATGATGAACAAACTCAGGGGATCAAGAAGAAAAATCGGATTTTTATTTCCACATCAAAACCACAAAAGAAAGGAAGAATAAATGCGATTACCTTTCTCTGTTTCATCATAACTTTCGCTGCAGCCTGAAAAAAGTACAAATAACCTTGCTCGAACTCCAGACAATTTCCAATTTAAACAATTATGTTTAGCAGATCAACATGCTCCCAAAATACTCACCTGTGTGCATAGAAATACACCAGTAAGATTCAAATCAATGACCTCCTGCCATTGGGATTTTTTCATTCTCATTAACAAACCATCCCTTGTTATTCCTGAAAATAATTGCTGATCAGTTGGTTGAAATACAAAGCAAGCTTGACAACTCTTTGTCGGTAAATCACTCTTTTAAGAAACGACACAGCACTGAAACACAAGTAAATGATTCAGACCTGCATTATTCACCAACACATCGACTGTTCCCCATGCATCAACCACCTGTATTCATTTAAATGAAACTATCACATGTTGCAAGCCATAATTGCAAGCACAAACAAGTAGTTAAACAAAATGAAAAAAAGCAGATCTGCATACGGTCTTAATCATTGCTGCTACATTTTCTTCCTTTGAAACATCAGCCCCAAAAGTTAAAGCCTGACCACCAGATGCCTCAATCTACGGTTTCAATTAAAGTCAAGAAAGTAAGTTAAAAATGCAACATTTACCAAGTATTTCAACTATGAAGCCGTCAGTGTATACTGAAGTCTTAAAAATGTAAAAAATTCAACAGTTAAACAAACATTTCAACTAACAACTAATCAAGCTATACTGAAGGTGTAAGCATGATGAAGCATTGTTTGAATAAATTACTGAAGGTACCTCCTTGGAAACTAGTTCAGCTTCCTTAGATGACCTTGCGTAGTTTACCAGCACCTGTAATAGCGAAATGTAGCCTAAGGTCACGGTCATAGTTCAAGTAAGATAATTGAACGATGATGAACGATAATGTGATGATGATGAGGAGAGACCTTGCAACCAGACTTTCCAAGAGCGAGAGCAACTGCCTTCCCGATTCCTCTAGAAGCTCCAGTGACGATGACCACCGGAGCCTCCACGTTCAGATTCTGAGCTGCAGACGCGCTAGATTGCTCAACCGCCGCCACCTGCGCCTTAATGCCTGCTCTCCAATAATCCAATTCCATTTCCAGTAAAACATCACTAAATTGTTAAAATATGAACTGCAATTTACAATAAATGAAAATGCGATTCACATACCAGAGCCAGAGGAGGAAGATAAAGAGCTCGAAAACCGAGTGGGGGCGGTGTTACGCAGTCGGAGCGCACCGAGAAGTGGATAGGAGATACGGCGCTGAGAGAATTGGCGGGAGAACCTCGCCGGAGTTCCGGCAGCGTTGAAGGCGATCGTGGCCGCCATTGAGAGTCTGAGAACGGCTGGAGCCAACGAATTAGACGAGGAAGAAAGAAAGGCAAGTAAGGTCGCTAGAAGATCAATCAGACAATTCAGAGAGAACGTGAAGATGGGCCGCAAAGGTGTAGTGTTCGGCCGAGTAAAATGAACGCTTATCGACTACTAGAAATTGGGTACATGACGATAAAAACGACGTGACGTTTTGTTTCCAATGGTTCTTTCTTTTTTTTTTGGGTCCAAAACGTTTTGTTTCTGGTTAAGTTTCCTTTTCGAAACGAATTATGATGCTGCGTTATAATTCCTTTTGAGAGTGCACAAGGAATTATGTGACTTCATTTTGAAATCAGTTTGAAATTAGTTTGAAATGCCTTTGGTAGTGCAAAATTATGTGACTTCATTTTGAAATAAGCTTTTTATTCGCATCCGAGGCTTGTGCTTGGAGTCATAAGTTATGTTATTTGGTTAAGGCATTACGTTTGTCATTTGGTAATGTTCATTAACTAATTTAAGCATTAAAAAATTAGATTCTGGATATTGGGGGTGAATCCCTAGCATCACATTTTTGACACAAGAGGACACGAATCATAAACCATTATATTAGTTCACTTAATAGTTGAGATCTAAAGACGGTGAAATCAATTTTCTTTTTCTTTTTTTTCTAGTAAAAATAAAGATATATTTTAAATCAAACATAACTTTTCCAGTTATGATTTTTTTCCCCTCAATATATATTATCATTCCCTCTTATGAGTCATCAATTTTAGTTTTAATTCCACTCAAACCTTCCTCTTTCTTGGTCACTATAGTCATCTTCTCCAATCTTTTGCCTATTTCCTATTGAAATTTCTTCCATCTTAATGTTCATATATACTTCTGGAAAATAGACAATTATATAATATCACGACTTGACTCCCTGAGCATAATATTGTCCATTTTGGACCTAACCCTCACGGTTTTGTTTTTTGGGAACTCACATGCAACTTCCTAGTAGGTCACCCATCTTGGGATTACTCCAACCCAACCTCGCTTAACTTCGAAGTTCCAACAAGAATTCAAAACTAGTGAGCTTCCAAAAGGCCCCGTGTGACAACTCGGAAATTCGAAAAAGGAAATTTTGAAAAATTGGAAGGAAAGGACGATTTTACCCCTGGTTATAAGGGTCGAAAGTTAACTTTTTGATCGGGACACTTTTGTGCCCGGATGTATTTTACTCAGGTTTTATGATATGCATGCATGTTTGTGAAACTGGAGGGTAAGAATGTATGTTGATAAATATATTTATAAAAGTTTGTTTTGTCCACTCACACATTTTCTGTTTTATTGACCCTCCAGATCGTGGCACGATGATCGGGGCTATTCGAGAGGTGGATGCATGAGTGGGCACATGTGCGGTTATCCCTTATTTAGCAAGTACTGATGGTAATTTTGGAATTTCAGTTGACTTGTCAGACGGAAGCAGGACCAGGTACGGTTATCTATGTCCTTCGGGGATGGGTCCTGTCACCTCGTGCTAGATAAGGAAGTGCCCACACATATAAGAAACTTCACATTTCCCTCTTCGAGTGATGTGGGATTGCTCACCATTTTTCTCAAGACAAAGGTCTTACAATCCACCCACATTAGGGCCCAACGTCCTTGCTATCACACTTTTGGTCGGGGTCCAGCTCTGATACCATTCTATCACGACCCGACTCCCCTAACACAATATTGTCCGCTTGGGAGAAGGGGAAAGGGGGCAGCCATCATGGCTTTGTTTTTGGAAACTCACGTGCAACTTCCCAATAGGCCACCCATCCTGAGATTACTTCAGTCCAACCTCGCTCATCTTCGAAGTTGTAAAGGAATCCAAAGCTAGTGAGCTCTCAAAAGTCTCGTGCTAGCACAATATTATCCCTTGATACTATTGTGATATCATTCTATCACGATCTGACTCCCCTAACACGATATTGTCCGCTTTGGGTCTAGCCCTCATAGCTTTATTTTTGGGAACTCGCGTGTAACTTCCTAGTAGGTCACCCATTGTGGGATTACTCCAGCCCATCCTCACTTAACTTCAAAGTTTCAAAGTAATCCAAAACCAATGAGCTCCCAAAGGCCTCGTGCTTAATAAAGAAGTGCCCATATATATAAGACACTTAACCTTTCATTCCCCGAGCGATGCTAGATTACTCACTATTCTTCTCAAGACACGAGTCTTACCTAAAACATTAATCAAATTCTTCAAGGATTAATTAATAATAAATGGCTATGAGGCTTGATTCGCCAATAATCTCCATTTAATCGTACAAGTCGTAGTAATAGTGATATATCAACTAGCTAAGTAAGTAGATGATTTGTTTTCTATAGATTAAAACTGTTTACTCGGCTACATCTGACAGAACCCAGCCCAAAAATTCCTTAAAAATAGTGAAGGGTCCTACTTTCGTTTGAAAAATAAACCGAAAATCCAAGAATACCATTGACACATGTCAAACAAAGGATACCTTCACTTAAAATCCAACATATAATCCAAAATTAAAAAATACATTCATATACGAAATACCCAAAATTAAGTTATAGATCATGAGGATTCCAGATATAAAATTCAAATTAAAAGATGTGGACTCACAAGATACGAAACATAAAATATGTATAAATACATGTGGCCCGCATTTCCCAGAATTTTCCGTTTATAAAACTATCCGAAAAACCTGGACACAAATGCCAACAGTCAACACCCAACTCATCCTCAGATTTCCCCTGAGTCGCCGTCACCAAGCCGGATGAATGGAAAATCTCGAGACTGCAGTCGCGAGCTACCTAGCTGGAATATCTGCACTACATGTAGGCAACCCCATAATTTGGTGGAGACACACTCCATGACACCAGTCCAGAAATAATACCCCCAAGATCTGGCGGAGACATACTCAATAATGTCAATCTGAAAAAAAAAAAAAAAGGTAATCATTGTATATCACGAGGATAGTCGACCGTGCAATAGTGAAACCATGACCTTGCTTTAAATTAAATCCATAACTCAAAATCCAAGTCAAAATATTAAAATCGAAATCTGAGCTCAAAACACTGTTTCCACCAAAAATCTGTGAAATCATGTGTCCATAACGATAAACTAAATAATTATTCTTAACCATAAATCCGAAGATAACATGCAACAACAATTAGAATAACTATTCAAACCATTTCAATCCTGATAATATCATAAATCATTTAAAACAAATCAATATGCATGCATTATGATTAGGAAAACAAATGTCCACTTGGAGTCAGTATGATAGAGCTCAATCTCGAGTTGTGTGCCCGCTTGAGGTCCCTACAGTGGTATCCCCTGTCAAAAGTAACAATTGAGAATAACCTCGTATTCAAACTCCCTAATTTTTGAGATAGTACATACGTGCTAAACGTACAACTCGCCACTGTGGATGTCCAAAAACACCCCTAAACGAATTCTGATCGACTTAAAACCACACCATTAGATTCAGGACGTTGATAACTGTCGAATGCACATTGTCATCACCTCTGCTGACGTCATTTCTGACATCACATGCTAATGTCATCATGTAACGACCCGTCCCAAATATCGAGATTAAATATTAATTAATTATAGATTTAGTATGACAAATCGGGGATTAGTTGAGAGAATTCGAACAGACGGTGTAAAATGACCAATAAAATGACCATTTTACCCGTAGAATTGGGTAAAACGTTGACTTTGACCTGAGGAGTCAAACGTACGAAGACCGAGGACCGTTACGTAGATCGGGACATCACGAGTCCATAGACAGGCGACACATCAAAAATGGACGTTCGACGGGAAAAATATGGGTCTAAAACGAAAAATGGCAATATTGCACGTAAACCGAGAAACTAACACGTGTACTGTTTGAATTGAGAAATATTTGGGTTGGACCCACCAGATGAGTGATAAGTGTCACTCATCTGATTGGCCCATTACCCCAAACATTGGGATCCTATTTCACTTTCATTTTCTTTGTTTGATCAAACCTAAAACCCGTGGGAAACCATTAAACCGTGAACCCAATCCCTCAATGACACCCCTCAAACCTCATCCTCTGTGATTGGGATATGAAGGAAAGTGAGAGAGTGAGAGGAGACCGACTAAACGATGGCAGCAGCGAGGACCGTCGTGGACGGTGGCCGGAAAACCGTGAAAATGTGAGTTTTGAATTCAAAAATGGAAAACTTAGTTCTAGTGTTTGTTAATTGATATTGATGATGGAAACTTGTTCTTGGAGGTTGTATGAACACTTTGGGACCAAAACCGAAGTTGGAGGTGGCCGGAGTCGCAAAAATACGACGGAGGAAACTGGAGGTTTGATCGTCAAATTAGAAGGTGAGTTCTAAGCCTGGTTTTCTAGTTTTGACACCATAGATCGACTAGGAATGTTGAACGAAGCTATAGAAATTAAAAGGACTGAAAATGATGGAGAAATAAGGGAGAACTGGTCTCGCCGGTCCAGTCGAATCGGACTTGCAGAGAACCGGCTGGATCGTGATTTACGTGCAATAGTGCCATTTTTCGGACTTGCAGATGAAAATTGCACGCCAGGTATCTGGGATGCCAAGGATTGGTATATAACAGTGGTTGATTGGATCGTGATTTATGGATTTACTGAATTATGGATTTGTATTTCAGATTTATTGGATTTATGAAATGGTATTTCAGGGTTAGTGGTTTTGGGCAGTGGCCCACATGATTGTATTTACGGTTTTGGGCTGAGTTCCCACATACTTGGATTTATAGTTTTGGGCTATGGCCTGAATGATTTAATTAAAGTAAATGATTTGATTATTGGTTTTCGAACGCATGCATACTTTTAGTGAAAGGCATAAATGTTATCCCTTGTCTGACGCGCTCTAGAAGCCCCGAATGGGTTGCGGTTTCGAGTTATCTCTTGTCTGACACTTCGTGTCAGGCGTGAGCATGGTACATCCCACGTTAATCCCGGGGGGATTTGGGATGGTTTGTGTCACATCACCCTTGCTAAAGAGGATAAATAGTGCTGATGTGCATCGACGTCACCGTTGGTTTCACCAGTAAACTCCATTTTGTCCAAAATTTCAACGCTTCATAACTCACTCAATACTCAACCAAATCGTTCGTTCTAGTAATAGAAATCTATCTACTCAACCCTGGGAATCCAAATCAAGACTCTGAAATTAGAAAAAAAGTACCTAAATTTTCTAGAATCTAGTCCGAAAGTTTCGGGTCTACTTTCCTTTATTGTTTTGGGCTTTCTCGTATCGTTTTCTCTTCAATTGCTAGATTTTGTTTCTCACGTGAGCTTAAGGATCTTGAATGTGGTCTCCGTTTGATGATTAAACAACTAGAATTGAGGGTTTGAATTTGGTTGGGTTTTTGAGGTTGCATTGGGAGAGAAAAGGAGAAAGAAAATGTGTGTGTGTGTGTGTGTGTGTGTGTGTGTGTGTGTGTGTGTGTGTGTGTGTGTGTGTGTGTGTGTGATGATATAAGGATATGTGGCTGCTAAATGGGGAAGGAAATAAGAATAAGGATATCCGTATCCTTTCCCAAAATAGCTCACATGCCAAAAGACCAAAATGTCCCTCATATTCCGTAAATCGTAAAACACTCTTACGAATCCTGATTTCCGCGTATCACCTATCTACAGACTCATGAGTCCGAATCATACACTCTGATAGAAGAAATATCCTCAAACGAGTCCCTAAGCTAAAAGTGACTATTGAGCCCCACTAACTAGGGGTAAAATAGTAAATTCTTAAAATAATTTACGAAAAGACAAAAATAAACATAAGTTAGGTCATAAGTTAGGTCCTGACAACTCACCCCCCCCCCCCCCCCCCCCCCCCCCCCCCCCCCCCCTTTCTCTCAAGAAAATTTCATCCTTGAAATTTGTACCTGTCATTGGAACAGTTGTGGATACTGGGCCCGCATCACTGCCTCGAGCTCCCACATAGCCTTTTCCACACTGTAGTTCCTCCACAAGACCTTAACCAAGGGAATGACCTTCCGACGCAATACCTTTTTCTTTCTAATCCAGGATCTATACCGGCTGCTCCTCATAGTTCAAATCATCCCTGAAGTCAAAAGGCTGCTCCCTCAGCACATGGGACTCATAAAAAAGATACTTCCGAAGCATCGACACGTGGAAAACATCGTGTACTCTAGAAATTTTTGGGGGCAACGCAATTCTATAATCCACTTAACTTATCCTCTCTATAATCTCATGAGGCTCAATGTAATAGGGTTCAACTTCTT
Organism: Prinsepia uniflora; assembly: GCA_032719365.1. Lineage (NCBI taxonomy): Eukaryota > Viridiplantae > Streptophyta > Magnoliopsida > Rosales > Rosaceae > Prinsepia > Prinsepia uniflora. The sequence goes on along the minus strand of CM064865.1, from coordinate 69,040,560 downwards.
GCGTCTACCAAATCAAACAATACCCTTCCAAGGTGATAATTGCAAGAATACCCAATCTCCGACGTCGAACTTAAGATCCCTTATCCGGTTGTCGGCGTAGCTTTTCTGGTGACTATGGGTTGCTCTAAGGTTATCTATGATGATCTTAACCTTTTCCTATGTCCAATCCTCCCATTCAGATATCATCAACCTAGTATCGCTTACCCCAGTCCAACAAATATGTGTCTTGCAATGTCACCCATATAGTGCCTCAAATAAGGTCATCCCAATGTCGGGCTAGTAAATATTATTGTAAGGAAACTCCATCAATGAAAATGAGAATCTTAGTTTCACTTGAACTGTAGCACATAGGCTCTCATCATATTTTTTAGAGTCTAAAAGATCCACTCAGACTGCCCATCAGTCTGAGAGTGAAAGGTCGTACTGAAGTGTAATCTCATTTCAAATGGTTGATATATAGAATCTCGAAGAGAACCTTAGGTCGCGATCTGAAACTATTAACTCTCAGGCCCTATGTAGCCGAATGATCTCATTAATGAAAAATTTAGCAAAGTGGTGCATCTTAGAGTCCTCTCATGCCGGAAATAAATAGGCTGACTTTGTAAGTCGATCGACAATCACCCAAACTCCGTTATATCCCTTTTGAGTCCTAGGACGCTTAAACATAAAATCCATGGTAATGTGGTCCCACTTCCATTTTGGAATAAAAAGTGGATGCATGGCCCTGTAAGGTATCTACATCTCCACCTTAACCTTTGCCTTTTAGAAGGAAGTTTTGTTGATCACTGGGTTGGTGACTCACCCCCAAACAACATCGCGAAAGGCCAAGCATATCTGTTTTATGATCAGACATCTCATTTATGCTATGCCATATCGGAGCTTGAAGAAGTGAAACGAGCCTAGAGTAGCAGCCTATTACGTTTGTTTTTTGCCCCTTTACTTGATATTAGTAAAGCGCTAGAGCCCTGTAGAGTATCACTTTGAAAACGAAAGAGAGACAAAAACCCAATGCATTTTGTATATATATATATATATATATATCCAAATCAAACATCTATTCACAAACTCAGCTAGTAGTACTTCTTCAGAGTACGATGCATTTTGGTTCCTTCCGGATGCATAGCATACACAGAATTGTAAGCTTCCTCAAGTATTTCCTTTTTCAACTCTAAAAACTCAAGCACACATAATCGATCTTCCTTGCATAAAGCTCCATCATCTCTAAGCACAAAATCCTGCTTGTCCCTAACCTTAACCTCTGACCTTAATAATACACAAAGTAGAATTCTGAAGTTAAGCATCATTAATCTGATCAATCAGGAAAAGCTTCACATGGAAACTGGCTAACAAAAATCCCTGGTTATCTAGTCCAAGTACAACTCCAGTTCTACGGAGTTCCATTAGTAACGGCAAGTGAATAGTGCGCAAATAAGTTATAGGGCCTGCAGATTTCCACCTCAACGTACCAGCTACTATGTTAGATTTCCTTAGGTAATACTCAATGGTGCAATCATAATCCTTGTCAACTCTAACCACCTTCTCTATCTCAAATTCAAGTCCTTCTGAGTAACGAAAGACTTCAAACTTTTTTGGACAGTGAAGATCGTGTACAGTTCTCTGTAAAGGTAATGTCTCCAAATCTTCAGAGCATACACCACCGCTGCCAACTCCAAGTCATGGGTAAGGTAATTCAACCCATGGGGTTTTAGCTATCTAAAAGTATACGCTATATCCCTCCCATGCTACATCAAAACAAAACCTAAACCATGTAAGGATGCATCAGTGTAAACCTCAAACTCTTTACTATCATCAGGAAAGGTCAGTATTGGAGCAAAAGTTAACCGCTTTTTCAGCTCCTGAAAACTCTATTCATAGTCATCATCCAAGAAAAACTTAACTCCCTTGCTACTGGATGGAGTCAACGAAGCACCTATTGCAGAAAACACGTCTACAACCCGCTGCTAATATCCAATTAACCTCAAAAAGCACCTAATCTCAAACACAATCTTCAGATGTTCCCAATTTGCTACTACTTCTATTTTTCAAGGATCCACACTAATCACCTTAGTCGATATGATATGACCAATAAAACCCACACTGGTCAACCAAAATTTGCACTTGCTGAACTTGGCGTTTAGTTGTCTCTTCCTTAGTGTATTCAATACCAATCTCAAGTGTTTCTCATGTGCCTTCATACTCTTTGAATATATCAGGGTATCATCGATGAGCATATTCACAAATCAATCCAATTATCTCTGAAACACCCAGTTCATCAAGTCCATGAAAGTCGCCGGTTGGTGCATTAGTCAACCCAAAAGGCATTACTAGAAACTCATAGTGGTCATAACGATCTGAAAAGTCGTCTTAGGAATGTCCTGTTCCTTAATACTTAACTGATGATATCTATACATCAGATTAATCTTTGAAAAGTACTTAGCACTTCTTAGCTGGTTTAACAAGTCATCAATCACAACAAAGGATACTTGTTTAGCATCGTTACCTTGTTCAACTGTTAATAATTAATACACAAACTCAGAGTATCGTCTTTTTTCCTCACAAGAGTATCAGGGCTACCCCAAGGTGACACAGTAGGTCGAATAAATCTCATATCCACCAACTCATGTGACTGAATCTTAAGTTCCCTCAACTCCTCTTGTGCCATCTGATACGGTGCAAGTGATATGGGTCAAGTGGCTGGAAGAAGCACAATGGTAAACTCAATCTCTCTGCGTGGTGGTAATCCCGGTAGGTCCTCCGGAAACACATCAGAAAACTCACTCACAACTGGTATATCCTCCACTCTCACTGGAGCAGCCCGAGTCTCCACTACATAAGCCAAGTAACACTCACAGCCTTTACTCAACAATTTCTCTGCTGCTAAAGCTGAAATCACACTCGAGGGAAGTACTCTCTGCTACCCGAGAAACACGAGCTCTGATAGATCTAGTCTTCGAAAGATAACTCTCTTCTCGAAACATTCGATGGAGGCACGATAAGTAGTCAACCAGTCCATCCTTAAGATCATGTCAAACTTTACAAAATCCAAGGGAATCAAATTAGCCTTCAGCCCAAAACCCTCTAACCAAACTGGACACTCTGGAATCACTAGGTTTTCTACAAACATGTCCCTTTTTTTTAGTTATGGCAATTTGAAATTTTGAATGTTGAAATTGGGGTTTTTGTAGGAGTAATTGAGACATTGAGTTAAGATTATGACTATGAGGATTCAATTCACATGCTAGTTGTTATTGTGGGAAGTAAGGTTAGTAAATAGTTATTCTTTTGCTAATTGTTGATATTGAATATTTGATTTAATTGGGTAAAGATGGTTTATTTTTTAAATGTATATTGTTGCAATTTTGAAAGCGATTTATTTTGTTTTCCTTGATTAGTTGGCTAATAGATGAACTTATAGCCTTCTTGTTCTTAGTTTCTTTTTCATTGGGGGAACTCTTATAATAATTTTTGTTGATAAATTTTGCTTATATGTATACTTATATGAATTTTAATCATCATCAACATGTATTCTTTCATAATGACAGATCACAATCGAAATCCCAAGAAATCAAAGTTAAAGAGTTTGTTATCTTATTATATAAAAAAGAATGATTCATCATCGAGTAGCAAACTTTCAGAGTCTTTATCTACTCCAATTTTTTATGAAAGTCCTCCTAAGTCTCCTATTTTCGAGACCCAAATAGATAGAGTTGAGTCTCAAAGAGCCAATGTTGATCAAGATTTTGATATAAATTATCTTGAACGTGATCCGGGATTATGTCTTCTAATGGCTAATAATATCCAATTAATGAGCATGACAATGTTCTAAGAGCATATATTCTTTTAGGACCATATCAACCTAAATTGTATATATACCAAGTAGACTAGATGGAAAGTAATATCATCAATTTCAAAGTACATGGTTTGATAATTTCCCTTGACTTGAATATTTAGTTGATAAAGAGAAGGCATTATGTTTTCCATGCTTCCTTTTTTATAGTAGTCAATTTCATCAAACGTTTATTATAGATTGATGGTTATCAAAATTGGAAGAGAGTTGGGGGAAAGTATTGTACTTTTCAACATCATGTGGATAATTTAAATTCACCACATCATCTTGCTATGCAAAGGTGGAGTAATTTAAAAAACCCTTATTCTCATAATGAACAGGTGGTAAATGCGCAATCATCAAAACAAGTGATGGAAAAACAATTGTGACTAACCACCTCAATAGAGGGTGTGAGGTATCTAGCAACTCAATCATTGGCATTACGAGGTAATGACGAATCCATTGGCTCATCCAATCGGGGTAATTTTGATGAGCTCATAAAGAGTTTTGTAGGAATGAATGTAGAACTTGTGAAAGTTGTCTTAGAAAATACTCCTCAATTTGATAAGCATATTTCAAATGATATACAAAAGGAGATACTCCATATTTTTCCTAACAAAGTGAGTAAGACAATTTTGAAGGAAATAGGAAAGGGAAAATTTTGTATTCTTGTTGATGAACCACTTGATGAATCCGATAAGCAACAAATGACCATTATGCTTAGATTTATTGATTGTGATGGATATGTTCATGAGAAGTTTTCAGATATTTTAAGTGTTGAAGATACTAATGCATCAACTATTAAAATTAATCTAGTGCTCTCATACCAAATTGACAAAACTCAACCCGAAAATTCCTTAAAAATCTAGAAGGGTCTTGCTCACATTTGACAAATAAACCGGAAACCCAAGAATATTTTGGACACGTGTCAGACAAGTGATAATTTCACTTAAAATCCAACAGATAATCCAAAGTGCACAGTCTTATAAAGATCCAAAATAGTAAACAGAGCCACTAGGAAAAGAAAATGATAAAAAAAAAAAATACAAGGATCCTACTCCAAGGATCAAGGTGCACAGTAAACTGGATGTAAGCCTCATTCCAAAGTATGCCCCTCTCTCCTACATCACGGTTTGGAGACTAAGTAAAACTATGAAAATGTGAGTGGACAAAAACATTCAAGTTAAAACACGCTTATCAAGTAATGAAATAGTATAACCTTTCAGTTTTAAAACATGCATGCATATACAAAATATCCAAAATCAAGTTATAAATCATGAGAATTTCAGATATAAAATTCAAATTAAAAGTTGCAGACCCACAAGATACAAAACATAAAATGTGTATAAATACTCGTGGCCCACATTTTCTTGAAATCTCTGTTTATAAAACTATTTGGAAAACCTACACACAAATGCCAACAGTTAACACTTGACTCATCCTTGGATTTCCCCCGAATCATCGTCACCAAGCCGAATGACTGGAAATCCCTCGAGTTGTAGTCGCGAGCTACCTGACTGAAATATCTACACTATGCGTAGGCAACCCCTAGGATTTGGTGGAGACATTCTCTATGATTCCAGTTTGGAAATAATGCCTCTAGGATCTGGAGGAGACACACTATATGATGCCAATTTGGAAAAAGGGTAATCATCGTATATTGCGAGGATAGGTGATAGTGGAAAATAGTGTAACAATGAAGCCAAAACCTCACTTTAAAATAAATCCATAACTCAAAATCCAAGTCAAAACATTAAAATCGGAGTCTAAGCTCAAAACACTATTTCCACAAAAAAAAATCCGTGAAATCATGTGTTCAGAACGATAAACTGAATAATTATTCTAAACCATAAATCTGAAGATAACATGCAACAACATTTTAAATAACTATTCAAACCATTTCAATTCAAATAATATCATAAATCATTTAAAACTATTCAATATGCATGCATCATGATTAGGAAAACAAATATCCACACACAGTTAGTCTGATAGAGCTCAATCTCGAGTTGTGTGCTCCCCTGAAGACCCTGATATCCCTATCAAAAGTAACAAATGAGGGTCACTATTTTTAAAAATAGTCTCGTATTGAAACCCCCTAATTCCCGGGATAATACATGTGTCTTAAACATATAACCTGCCACTTTGGACGTCTAAAAACACCCATAAATGAATTTTGATAGACACAAAACCTCCACCATTGGATTCAGGACATGGAGTATTGTTAGACATACGTCACCTTGCCTCGAGAATTGCGTCATCACACGATGGCGGAAGGCCATCGACCTTCCCCATGCACCGACAGGTGCCCTTGACGTGGCTGCTGACGTCATCACCTCATCGCTGACATCATGACAGGAACCTAGAAAACACTATGTAAGGCGTACCAGGACCCAACCTCAAAACCACCTCGTAAGGCGTACCTTGGTCCTGCTCCCATCTAACAAGTAACTCAAGATGAAAACACTGCCCTTATACTTGTCAGACAAGGGATACATATAAGTCTCGCTAGTTTATGCCTCCACCTCTCGAGCCTCACTTTCCGTGCAGCAGCTCTAGAGGGTTACAAAAATAAGAAACCGTGTGAGTCGACAAAAAGAAACACTTAAAAAATACAAAACAACCAGTTTTTACCCTCCGTTTTAGAAACCTATGCATGCATACAAAAACCATTTTACTTCGATTAAACAAAACACAATTTATATCCTTAAATCCATGAAAACATTCGTAAAGCGATTAATCGGAAATCAACTGTCACATAATCCATACATATCACAATCAATCCATCACCATGCACAACATCAATCATCAACAGCACTGCACTATTAGCAGGCACATCAATCACTCAGGATCTGGAGCCCAGCTCGACGTCTGAGTGAGGAACAAACCAGTTAACAAGCATCATAACATACATCATGCATCAAAAAGCATCACATCAACCACACACAATCAATCCATATCCAATATCACCACATAATTCACAAATAGTCAACTCAACGTCATCACAATACTCATACACAATAAATCACATTCAAACCATCCTCAAAGAACATATCACAAGCGCACTACCGTTAGGCCATCCTATACTCACTCAGGATATAGAGCCCAACTCGACGCCCGAGTGCAAACCAACTCAAGATACAGAGCCCCCGGATCGATGTCCGAGTCGCCATTACACACTAGTCTCAGGATACAAAGCCCTGCTCGACATTTAAGACTACTCATCACAATACCATAATATATCCACATATAACCACGTCACAAACCATAGTCACAACCACACATAATACCCGTCTCAGGATCGAGAGCCTCGGGCTCGACGTCTGAAACTAATCATCCAATCAATCAACATAATCACCACAACTTACCACACATCACGAGTACCGAGAAACACAAGCTCACATCACATCTCAATATCCCACATCAAATACACAATCAAAACCTCTATCCTAAGTGATAGGACCCCACCCGATTATACCATAAAAAGACCATCAGGCCCTGCTCCCGTCTGACAAATCCCTTGTCATGCAGGTGATATATGCACAATCTGCTAATTCATGCCTCCGCCTTTCGAGCCTCGATCTCTGTGGAGCGACCCTGGAGGGTTACAAAACCCAAAAAAACATGTGAGTGGACGAAAAGAAATAGTTAATTTTTTTTTTTGAAAACATACATCTTTTACCCTCCATTTTTTAAAACTATGAATGCATACAAAAACTCTTTCAAGACTCATTTCACTTCGATTAAAAAAAAATACGAATTCTCTAAATACGTGAAAATATATGTAAAGTAAATAACCGATAATAAAAAATTAACCAAAAATTAGTTTAACCACGAAATACAAATACATCATAACACATGAATCTATCACATCAAAGCTCCATAACTAAACCACATTCATTGTCACATCAATCCATACATTTCACCATCAATGTATCCTCGACTCACAATATCAAACATTAGACCACTGCCCACTAGCAGGCACATCACAAGTTCACAACAAACACTCAACATCAATGCACAAGTACAAGAGCAATCATCATGTGTACCACATCAATCATCATATTAGTCAACACATCACAAGTTCACTACCACTAGGCCATCACATACACACTTGCTCAGGAACCGGAGCCCTACGCTTGACATTCGAGTCCTCACAAAACAGTCTCAGGAACTGGAGCCCTGGGCTCGACGTCCAAGACACATTCAAACAATCAACACGATCATCACACCACTATAAGTCACATCATTATACATCACACATATTGAGGAACATGTATTCACATCACAACTAAATTTCATACTTTATCACAATACATCACATCACAATATGACACATGAGTTCACACATATCACAATCCAAAACCACCACCAGAATATCGGGCATAAGCCTCAAACACAGTGTAACCACAGTTTCTCGTAAAATGTGCTAATAAGGCCAAGTTCTTAAAATGGTTCAGAAATTATCTAAAAATCATAAATATTCTCAAAACAAATTATTTCACGTCATAATCCAAATTCAACTCAAAACCACGTTCGAAACGGCGTTTAAAACATAGTTTACCAATCCTCGTTAAACGCACATTAAAATAATAATAAAATAGTCATAAATTCACCAAAAATTCCAATAAAATTCCCAAGCACTCAACATCATCAAAATCACATAGAAACACATTGAAATCATATAAATATGCGTGCATAAGATTTTAGAGAAAGAAAGTCCACTCACACACCTCCGTATCACCGAATCCCACATTTGCACACACTTCCGTAATTTCTAGGAATGTCACTTCCTACCAAAATTCACATCTAAGGGTCACAAATCATCTCAAATAACGCCTATTTTAATCCCATAATTTTTTAGGATTTTTAAACGTATTCAAAACAAACCCTACACCTTCGGACATTCAAAACTACCCCGAAATGGTGTCAGATCGACTCGAAACCTATGCCATTAGATTCATAACATCGAATAATCAATCTTTTGTGCTGCATGAAAACGAGAGCACAACTCACGCGCGGGGGAGGGGGGGGGGGGGGGGGTACTATATCACCATCTTCACCATCTAGCCACCTGATTCCCCTGCAATTCGGGTCGCCCGACCCGACGACCCTACCCAGCCTGTTCTCCCTCAAATCTCAATATTTTTCACTCATTTTTTCATCCAATATACTCTACACTAACCCAATAATAACTCTAGAACTTAAAAACACAAGAAAACACAACCTAGCGTAAGGATCAAAACTCACCAAATTCGGCCATGGCGTTTGTGGTTGTCTAGAGGCTTGTCCACATCCAAAACTCATAGTTCTCACCTCTATCATCGTCATACGATCTTCAAAAGGCTATTAGGTCAGTATTATTCTAAGTTCCTTGGCCCAAAATCCCAACCCAAAATAAACCTTAGTTCCTACACGAATTTCACCTTTTATTCTTGCTCTGATTCTCTTCTGTCTTCCCTATTTCACAAACCTTTCTCCTCTCTCATTCTATGTCGACTCTCCCTTACAATTTTCTTTTTCTTTTTAGTTGATAACCATACATACATACACAATGCATAAAAACATACACACAAGGGTAAATTGCACACCAATCTAGAAGATAAGGGACACCTGTCCCTGTCCAATTGGACCAACACAACACTTCATAAGGGTATTACCAAAATACCTTTCTTGCAAAAATTACTAAATTGCCCGTACGTAGCCTAAACCAAGAACAAACCAAATCAAACTCTATTTCTAGTGTGCCCCATGTCAGTGTACTCGGGAGATTGAGACCTCGCTAACGGCGTTCCTAGAATCGCCAAAAACATTCCCAGTTAAAAAGCCAACATTTTGACTTTGACCACAAAAAGTCAACCTTTGACGCAGGGAAAAATGGTTCATTTCATCCAACTTTTCCAATTTTACCCTCGTCGAAGGCTCAGGTCCTTACACTAAGTCCAAAACCATAATCAACATTATTCTCGTAAAACGTGCTATCAAAGAAATATTCGAAAAACCATCCAGAAGTTCTATAAAATTCACCAAAATCTAATATTACGAATCCCATGTCATAAATCATATTAATTTCGAAATCACAATTAAAACGGTGTTCGAAACATAATTTACAAAAAATATCGAAAAACGCATAATAAAATATTCATAAAATCACTGAAATTCACATAAAATCCCAATCACTCCAATATCATCAAAATCACATAGAAACACATTTAAATCATATAAGTATGCATGCATAATAATTTGGGGAAATAAAGTCTCCTCACACACCGACTATATCGACGAATTCTGCTTTGCACATATTTTTGTAATTTTTCGGGAATCTCAAAACCTTGAAATTTTGGGTTATCGTTCTAAAATTCACAGCCAACTCAAACTCATCTCTAAATTTTCTCCCGCGTCCAAAGTTTCCCAAAACTGGCTCATAACTCACTTTTTGAACTCCACCAACGCACTGGACTACCTGATTTCAAGTTGATGGACTCACACGATCGGCTTTTCATTTTTTTACGATTTTTGGGTTCTCGGACTTCCTAGTTTTCGGGTTTGGAGGTGCTTCCTCCTTCCCAGTTCTCCTTCTCACTCTCTTTTCTCTCTTCCCTCACTTTCTTTCAATATTCCTTTCTTTTTCCATCTTCATCTCTCACGGGTTCATTCCACCCTGCACCCCAAGTCATGTAATTATATATATAATTGGATAAGCCCAAAGTCAGTGGGCAGTGGCCGAGGTGATAAGGGAAGGAAAAAAAAAATATGTACACATGTTCCTTTCATAAGATATCTCATTGTGAGATGACCATAATACCCTTGCGCTATAATTACCAAAATACCCTTGACCATTTCTGACCCAATTTGAACTCATTCGACTTCCCATTTTGGCGTACCACATGTCTACGAACTCAGGATCCCGAGACCATCATAACAGCCTTATCGAAATTCTTAAACGAGATCCATAGCAAAAAGTCAACATTTTGACTTTTTTCAAGGGTAAAATTGTCTTTTTACCTAAATTTTCCTACTCTTACTTTTTCTTGTGATTCAGGCCGTTACACATCACCTGCTGACATCATCACCCTTGCCGGAGAAGATAACTGGCGCTGCCATGTGTCGCCGCTTGTTTCGCCAAAAAACTCCATTTTTGTCCAAAATTTTGAAGCTTCATAACTCACTCAATACTCAACCAAATAAAGACATTCTAATAATGGAAATCAATCTACACAACCCCAGAAATCCAAGTCCAAACCCAGAAATTGGAAAAAGTATCTGAATTTTCCAAAATCTAGCTCGAAAGTATCTTTATCGCATCATTTTCTCTTCAAATCTTAGATGGTTTTACTCACAAGAGCTTGAGGATCTTGAATATGGTCTTGGTTTGATGATTAAACAACTAGAATTGAAGGTTTGAATTTGGTTGGGTTTTTGGGGTTGCATGGTAGAGAGAGAGAGATAGAGAGTGTATGTGTGTGTAACATGAGGATATGTGGCTGCTAAAGGGGAAGGAAATAAGGATAAGCATATTCTTATCCTTTCCCAAAATATCCCACATGCCAAAAGACCAAAATGCTTCTCACATTCTTTAAATCGTACAACCCTTAAACGAATCCCGATTCGCATGTGTCGCCTGTCCACAGACTCATGAGTTCGAATCCTACACTCTAGTCCAAGAAATATCCTCAAACGAGTCCCTCTACTAAAAGTGGCTACCGAACCCCACTAACTAAGAGTAAAATAGTAATTTCCTAAAATAATTTATGAAAAGACGAAATAAACGAAGTCGATTCGTTACAACATCTCTTAATACAAACTTGGTAGAGTCTGTATACATATAAACCCCAAATTATAAATGGACAGTAAAAAATCAATAGATAGGGTGCGAGAAGAAAAAAAAAAATACGAGAGCAAGGATGATGAGGGATTTACAGGAAAAAAAAAAGAATGATGAGGGATGACAAGCCAGTCAAAAATCATAAGTCTCATATCCTAATTGGTTAAGAAAGTAGGAAATGAAATATAATTAATGGTGCTTACTAAAACACGAATATAATCAAATATAAGGGACGAAGATAAATTTATAATTGGAATATTTAATTAATTTTTCTTATTATGATATTTATTTATTTACAAAAGAAAAAAATTAATTAATTTTGATATCATTAAATGTCAACTTTTAAAAGTTAATTAATCTAATAATCTGCAAGTTATATTAAAATTTGTATCAAAATTATAGTGTTATCGATCTATCTATATATATATATATAAACTTGAAAAAGGCAAACAGAAAATGCCTCTTACCTATTAAAAGAAAACCCTACTCCTTCATTCAGAATTATTGAGCATTCACTCCTGATGCTCACCGCCTTCGATTTTGGTAGAGTGAAATATTTCCAGTTCTTAGATAAATCCCTACCATAGATCCATAAAGAGTTTCCCACAATCCTCTAGAGATCATTATTATACTACCGTATACAAGAAACAAGAACCACTGTAGAAATCCAATCTACTCCCAAGAGTGGGTAGAAGACCTGTCATTATAATGGCCTTCTGATGGCCATATCCAAAGATATAAGATAACGTTGTTGCTTTGGTTTGCATAATCTAGATAATGAAGAAATGAAAAAATGTATCTTAGATTTTGGGAGTAGTAGAAGTATAATGCGTGCCAATTAAAGAAACACATACATCAAGAATGAGAAATTTAATCTGAAAATATTAAATATAAGAGTAAGATGAAAGTATTAGAATGTTGCATTTCTATTCATATAGGTGGATTTTAACAAACAAACAAACCCTATGGTCTCTAGATCTTTTATTCATTTGCTAAAAATATGTTTTGAATGGGAAGGATGAACAAATGAACCAAATGGTGGTACCTATTTCCATGGAGAGACTTTGGCTTTTTGCTCTCGTATCTCTAGGTTTTACGGTTTAATTGTTTTCTATCTTATTGCATGTAGACAAATTAATATGAGTGTATGAAATTGGATTCTAACCACTGTTCAAAACGGCGGTCGCCTAGTTTATCTAGGCGGCACCTAAGCGCTCGAAGGTGAGAAACCGTCCTGCATAATAATTAAGTGTCTATGTAAATTTGCGTGTACATCCTTATATATATTTAGTTATATAAATTCTTATATGTACAGATTTAGTTATATAAGTTATTTTATTTATTAAATACTTAATTAATAATATAAGTATTAATTAAAATAAAGATAATAAATTAAAAAATAGTGTTGTATAATAAAATTAATAAAAAAACTTATATTTTCAACATTTATAATTCTCAATTCAATTTATTTATCTAGATAATTATTTTTTGTTCTAAAATTATTTGATAGTATTAATTATATTATTAGTTTGTTGAATTTTGTCTTCAAAAAATTGGCTAAGTCCTACCTAACCATCTAGGCGATAGGCCCATATCGACTGCCCTAGAAGTGTTTAACGGCTAGCGCCATTTTGAACCTTGTCTAACTAAAGATATATATTTTTTTTTTAAATGAATGGAAGTGGGAGGCAGAAGATTGTTTTCTTCTTCCTCTCCAATTTTATTTTATAGAAATTAAGTTTTATTTTTTAATCATAAGATATTTTTTATTAAGTTATTATTCATATTAATATGGAGGTCATTTTTAAATATGAGATCATTTTTAGATATTGTCCGACAAAAGTTAATCACCATTAGATGTATTGTTGTTATTCATCTAAAAGGTCTAAATGTGTAATTAGGCCTAAAAATGTGCATAATTAGGTCTAAAAATATAGTAAATCCAACAGCCATATGACAGCATATCATATAGTTATGTAAATTAACCACTCAATAGTCCAAGTAGATGACCTCAAATTTCAAATTTGATTCTCGTTGACATTCACAAAACTCGAACAGAAGACATCTATTTTCCCAGAAAAAAATGGGTAGAATGCCAGAATAGTCTGAGTAGTTCTGATATTTTACAACTCTAAAACGACCCTCTACCTAAAATTAACGCATAGGACCTATTTTTAGCTTTTCTTTTTACAGACAAAAATTGGATTTTCCTTGATTCATACATCTCTCTTTCTCTCTCTTTCATCAAAAAACCCACAGCACATCCACCATGGGCAAAATTGAGTCAACCGCGTTAACGTCCCAAAGTTGTCACTCGTTTTCCCATATGAAAATCAAAAAATCATTTCCAAGAACACAAGCCCAAAATCCAATTCCTAACTCATTCTGTTGCTGGCAATTCTTCTCCAGCTAGTCCTTCATCTTCCCACTTTTTCCAGGCGTAAAACCTCAACCTCCAACAGGATAAGAGATAATATTACGGCACACAGAGCCAAATAAAATGATCCCAAATCACTCACCAGTGCCTCCGGACCATTATTTTCCATTTCTGCTTCTCTGTTGGAACAAGAACATGAAGAAAAAGATCAGATCCTCAATCAATCTCTCCTTCTTCAACATCATTTGCTTCAACATCATTTGCTTCAACCTCTTTTGCTGGTTCAGGTCCCAGTTCCGGTTCAGGCTCTGATTCTGGTTCTGCTTCCGGTTCCGGGGTCTGAGGAGGCTGAGGAGGTTCCATTTCTTCTTCCTCAATATCTTCGTCTGCCTTCATGAACAAACCGAGTTGCTCCAAGGGATTACTACTCCCCTGCAGTTTGAAACTACCAAGGCGTGCAAGATCATTCTGCGAATGCTCAGGGCTGGTCTCCTCCATGAAATTTGGCAAGTCCTCATCGTCAACAGCCTTAAACATTTCTAGATCTTCCATGAACTGACTACCCTCATTAATTTCAACAGTCTTTTCCATCTGCACAAACCCAGAGATAGATATTCATCAGATGCAGTTCAACTTGTAAGGATGGTTCCACCAATATAGAATTATACATCCACCCTTACCATTTGCAATGCCTGACGTGCAGCTTCTCTCTCGATTTCCCTCTGCCTTCGAGCTTCTGCTGCAGCTTCTTCTTCAGCCTTCGTACGAGCCTCTTCTGCAGCTTTAGCCTCAGCTTGTAAACGTGCTTTCTCTATAAAGGCAAAAAGTCAAAATGGCACATTTTAAATGCGAAACAGATCAATACAACTTATAAAGCACAAAATGCACATCTAATATAAGATAACTTGAATTTTGTAAGCCAAACCTTCCTTCTGCTGCTTTTCAAGCTCCTCTCTCGACTTATCACCCTGAACCATAAATACCAGATCAGAGGACTGACCACATCTCAAATGTGAAATGCAAACAAAATTTTGGATGCACACATCAACTAATATGCACCCACTTTGGCGAGTGGAAACCAACCTTTTCTAGTGTCTTCTCTCGGGCTTTTAGTATTGTGTCAGCAAATCTATTCCTCAATACAGCTGCACGATAGATCTTATCGGGGGAGACTTGCCTCGCAGATGGAGCACTCTCCCCTACGATATTACAGCACGAGTTGTAAGATGGTACCCCAAAATTAAGAGCAGACAATTTTTCCTGATGACTATTCATGCTTACCCTCTCTATGTACACCCTCCTCAACAGAAATTGGTTTGGACGGAGCATCCTGCCCCAGTAGGGCCTCCCCATCAACTGAATCTAGACAACCTTCACAAAAGCAGTTTTTTGAGAAAAACTCCTGAACTACCTGAATATAATAAGAAACGTGCAGCATAAATCCTCAACTCACGGTTGCCAATTTCTGAATCACCAACACTTCTCTTTTGGTCTGAATGTTCTCCCGTCCCGAACTTTTCCTGCCAAACGGAGATGTAAGAAATATTTTCCACAATTCATAAAAACAAGCCCTGGGGTGGGTGGTGTGTGTGGGGCGGGGCTTTTCAGAATATTACAACATACCTTTCCTCCACCAAAAGAAGCTGGAGCTTTAGCATCATCTGATTCACTGTCCGAGGAACTGCCGGAGTCAGAATCTGCGACGAAATTCCATCATGTTAGGGCTCACCCAAACTTGTAGAAATGGGGTTGGTTCTATGTGGAACAAAATGCTTGAAACATTCCATGAAAATCAGTGTGCTATAAATTCTTAGTACGCAAATGCTCTTGGAATCACTCTTGCAGCTCATGAAAGCAAAACCAGTTAGGAAAATCACCAACACTATACATTTTGATTAAGGATTCTTAAATATCCTAAGTTGTGGAAAGCAACTTATATCTTGTATTTATTGTTGTGGAAAGCAACTTATATCTTGTATTTATTAACAATTAAAGCCCAGTGAATCTGTATGCTCTTAGATGTGAACATTCCATTTGAAATGATATGCATGTCTCTTCGAACTATAAACTAGAAACTTCTTTGTATGTCTCATTTTCTAGGATCACAGAAATCCGAGGAAATATACTAACGGGTGAAACTAATTAGAACACCTGTGACAATTCCATCTCACCATATATCATGAAGCCATAAATTGGCGTTCATAATAATGCATTAACTTATATGTTCAGATTTACAAGAACGACTTCTATACTGTAAAGCTACCAATTCTGCTATCCATTGGATCATATCTTACGAATTCTATACAAAGCTACCTCAAGGGTTTGCAACAACGCATTTATTACAGCATTAGGGAGGAAGCCCCAATCACTAAATGATGTCAACTGCAAAGTCGGATACATACACCACCTATATCTTAACTAGAGAGATATTGACTCGTGTCACCCATTTTCCTGAGTAATAGACATAATTCTAACCAGCCGAACTAAGGAAACACAATAGCAGCATTCCAAATCTAGTTATACATACTTTCTGCAGAAGATCTAATTTAATTTAACATAATAGCGTTTAATTGACACAAATATGAGAGCTTTGTTTATCACAACAGATTTCAGTACTACTTAATTCAAAATGACCAAAAAGCTCATTACCAGGCTTTGCATGTCCACAGCCAATTCAAAACTTATTTGTACGTTATAAAATCAAAACTGCTTGAGTTTCAACAGCAAGAGATTTATCACATGTAATTGAAAAGTCATCAAAAAACAAATCAGCAATCAAACCCTCTCTTTACAAATTTCTTAACACAATTATTGGCAAATGCTGACACTAAACATTAAAACCATATAGATGTTTAATTCAAAAACCAACACCCTCCAGTGAAACATGAGAGATGAATATCCTAGACAAGAACCACAGCCACTAAAGCAAATAAGCACAAACCGGATCAATCAAAACTAATCAGCTTGTTTGAAGTTCTCAATAGATACCACTGACTGGATTCACTTACGCATGTGTTTCAGACTGAGCCATACACAACATTGAGTTGCTACCAAAGCAAGGTTAGTTACTGATTAAAACATTTGAGGTTCACATTTTTTCCATAAATGTTGAGAAGACCATGTTCGAGTTTTAACACTATGGTGATGCAAAACAAACCTTTAAAGGAAGCATAACAAATAAACAATTTTGACACGACATTAAATGGTTTTGGGAGACATAGATAACAATCACATTGCAATGTGACACTACATTCAAAGGTTAAAGGAGATGTGTATAGATTGCAATGTTACTCTCATACTGCACTTCAGACTTCATGTTTGTGGGTGTGAGTGGGTGAAAAACAGAGACAGGACATTTATTATCATAGTGATTTTCCTGGGACAAAATATATTCCTCCCATCAATGTATCTTAATGAATTGAGATCAATAAAGAAAATGCAGGAGACTCGGGATACAAGCTCCAATCCAAAATTAGAAATATTGAAAACAATTTCTAATACCACATATATGAAAAGTAAGCACAAATACAAACCACTAGATGAAGAGCCTGATTCGCTACTTGAGCTACTTGAACTACTGCATTTACTGTTTTTGTGAGCTGCATCTTTCTCTATCTCCACTGAAGGAAAGTTTGAAATAGGAGCATCATTCCCACCAACAATATCAACATCCTCATCAACTGGGTCATTACCTGGGTATACACATGTGAGACGAGTTCAGCTGTTAGAAATAGGACCCTAGAACCGAGAAGTTTTTTAACAGTTGAATATTCATAAAGATAATAATCGAGATGAACCTTTACATGGTTGCATTGAAGAGTTGCTAAATCCTGACTCATTTAGGATCTGCAACAACAAAGGTGGTGCATCGGTAAGATAAACATCCAAATATTCAGCTGGAGAACTATTGTAAAGATAATAAAACAAGATAAGCATACCTCCATTTCACATGGTTCGGCTTTTTCCTGCCTTTTCTGCTTCTCTAGCAGATGGTCATCCAAAAGCTTCCGTAATACCCACAACGTATCATTACTGAAAGCTTCAAGGTCAATCTCAATCTCCTCATCGGTGCTTTGCCCTTCACTAAGTGTATGATCTTTCAGGAAACTAATAATATTTTCAGGCAATTCTTCTAGCAAAGCATCCAACTCCATAGACAATTTACCCTTCTCCTCAGTAGTAAAGATACGTTCAATAGCTTCAGGCTTGACACTGGCAACAATTGCTGTGCTTTTCTTCTTTTTTGCGGGTGGCATAGGTGCAGCAGTCTCTGCTTCCACAGGAGGATCCGCTCTTGCTCTTGAGGGAAAAGACTGCACATCACTCGTTACTGGAAGCTTCTTCTCTATGGATTTCCACCTCTGTTCAAAAATTTTACTGAGCGTCTCGGCCATTATGTGTACATCATTTCCAGGGGGGTTGTACGTCAAAGCATTAGAAAAAGTGAGTCGCACATCAGCAGCAAAACCTAATGGAGAAGAGTACATGCCTGAAGCCATCTTACTCTTCACAGTGCCCAAATCCATCGGATGCTTAATGACCGTAAAATAATCTGGTATGTTCAACTCTACCACATCAACAGGAATGTTGAAAACCCAACCAAACTGATGTATCATCAGACGGTTCAGTAACAGCTCGCACTGTTTCATCAACATAGAAGTTGTAGTGGCCGACGGGGCAACTGGCTTCGCTGACTCGACAGGACCAGACATGCTCTTTTTACTGCGGGCTCCATTCCGGCCAGGAGGAGCCCTTTTCTTCCCTTGTGGCGCAGAAAAAGCTGATGATCTTTGATAACTATCGAGTGGAAGCCTCTTTTTCCCATCACTGCAACTCCGAATATCACTAGATGGCGATATTACAGCAACATTAGAACTCACAGTAGCAATTTTTCTTTGAAGCAACCGAACCTGTTCCAGTTCCAATTTCAGCCTCAACTCCAAGTCCTTCCTTTCAGACCTTGACATCTGTGACAATGGCAACACTTGCATAGGCAACCCAAAACAATCATAACCATCCACATTCAAACTAATACACTTCCTTTTAGGCGCACATGAGTCCTCTGAAGCTGTCATTTCTGTATCAACCCGTCCCGAGCTTCCAAATCCCTCCGATTCAGCCATGGTCTCCACAGCATGGCGGTAATCTGGAACAAAACCAGTTAAATGCCCTTTAGAGTACTTGCGTGACTTTCCCATCATCTGTGAAAGAAAACAATTCCTTGATTCTTTCTGTCCAGTGAAGTCTATAGGAACAGTTGGTGCCATAAGATCAACTCCCAATTACTGCACATGTCAGCTGTAGCAATTAAACTTTAGTCGCTTAATGTTAATTTCAATGGCAGCCGGATACAGAAAGTCTGAATTTACGACAGTATACAGCTTTCCTTCCAAAAATTTGAAACCCCAATATTTCCAGCATTAACTATTGTTAATATTATCTGTTTCTTGTTCCGAAATGCTCAACAAATATGCAGCTGGCCTGACCTCAACAGGACAACCACGAGTTCAAGAAAGATGCCACAGGCCAAAACTTCCAGTCTATTTGATATCCAGCAATCTCAAAATTCGAAAACTTTTTTAAGTTGTATAAGTTTCCAATAAGAAAATCAATTAAAAAAAATTCCGACAAAAATAAAAAAGAGAACCTAGATTAAGCACCAAAGAATTGAAAGATTCCCCAACTCAATCTAAGAAATGGGAATCTTGAAACACTCGGGATTCAACCAGTAACCCCAAAAGAAATTAATTCCAATAGGTCAACCTCTCAATACCCCTCTTTCAGATCAAAAGCTCCTTCAAGAAATCGAGAGCCAATAAAAATGAAGGAAGAAAAGGGAATTCAAAGACTTACACGAGCAAAACCTACACTCGGTCTCTCCCTCTAGATAAACCCCAAAGCCGAAAACCCTAGATCGCTGTGGATTGGCCAAAACCGAAGCTAAAACGAATGCCCGGGAGGCCCAAATAGAATGCGCCGGATAAAAAAAAACCCTAGACCCAATTCAAAACGTGGATCTTGTTGCAAAGCCGTTGAAGCGCGCCTCAAACCCTAGAGCCCTTCGTCGACTAAAGATAGAGAGGAGAGGGACATTGGGAACGAGGAGAGAGAAAGAAAGCAAAGAATGATCGTGAGATTTTAAGCCTTGGATGAGTATAGGCTCTCCCCTCCCCAGGACCTCCATATAAAGGCTCGTGGACCGCCGTTAAAAAAGAAATCGTAGCCGTTCATTTGCGACTTGGACGATCCAACGGTCACAGTTTGAACATAATCGCACACGCAAGATTCAGATCTGACGGCTTTCTTTTACCGGATAGACCGTGATGATTAAATTAAACATTCAGCCCAGAGGCCCATTATAAAATCCAATAATTGAGAATCGAAGACAATAATACTCTCGCGAGTATAAAAAACAAAGAACTCGCCGGGATTAGCCGGGATTATATCCCACGTACTCACTGCACCTTACGCGGAGGCGTGGCTCTGTTGAAAAGCGAGTATTGCTTTCATAATGCACCAATGAGGAATCCGGTTAGGAAATTTCAAGAAAGTTACTGACGGTGTCCATCACGTGTTGTATTTGACCTTTCACCGCCGTCTGACGTAGGAAGCGACCCACCGCTTTCACACGTGGTGGATTTGAGGCTGCCATCTCAGCGCATCTTTTTTCTTTCTAGATCGCTGCTGTGTACACTACATAGTTAATGCTTATTGGCGTTTCCAAATTGGGCCGAATTGAATGGATGTAGCTCTTTGTACGCTTTGAATTGAATGGGCCATATACACTTTGTATTCAATGGGCCCGGGCCTATTGCCCAATATGTATGAAATTAAGGGTCGCCTCCTCTCATTTTCTGTGTTCTTACATGCTCCAACTGTTTTTCTTTTTTATATTGCTTTAGCGTTTAGATATTGCTATGGGAATTAATCTCCGCTCTTTATGAAATTTCAGTGGCCATACGAAGTCCGTATCATGCCAAATGCACTTCTTACATCCTCCGATAACTACAAGAGATAAGGAATGACCAAATGTAGGGTTTTGTTAGTTAATTTTGGGGACCCCATAAACAGTTTGAGTATTCTTTGATTCTAAGTTGAAGGAAAAAATCTAAGTTTTAGGATTAGAAAATGTGAAACTTAAATTGTGGCAGCTAAAATGCTCTAGAGTTTCCCAAGTTTCTTATTCTGTCTACAACAAAAAAGACAACGAAATTTGAGTATGAAATGTTATACTTTATTGCTGGAGACAATGCACACATAGTGAGTTGACTTGTCTTGTGGTGGTACAAAGTACAACCGAGAATGGCCGAGTGAATGGTGAGAGGCATCGATGTAGTAGTGGTGGCTTCCCATAAAAAAATTTCACCATTTTAAGTTTATGAATTTGAAAATTGTGAGTATGATTATCATTTCTTAACCAAAATAATCTTTGCCCAAATACCGGATTTATTTGCCCAAATCAAAATAGAGTAATTAAGGACACATTTATTATCGTTTTGCAAAATAATTTTTACCATTTTTCAGACACAAAAATAATTGTAAAACGCATTTGGTAACTCAATTTTTAATAATGAATTTAGAAACAAGATACAATCATTTGTATACATTTTATAAAATAAAAATTTATTGTTTTCAAAATTTTAGGATACGACCTTAAAAATAAATAAATAAAATAGGTAAAATTAAGTAAAAGTTACGTTAATATTATCATAATCATCATAGGAGAGGTCTAGTGAGGTCCTGAGTCCCTCGTCGTATATATTTTATTATCTATAATATTATAAGATATTATGTTTAAATAAATATTAAACAACCACCCCAACATCCACCCTCAACCACCACCGCCACCCCTTCTACCAAAATTACGAAAATTCCCTTAAGGGTTTTTGACCTATATCGGAATCATTCAACTTTTGATTTTTACGTGCCGACTGTCTATGCACTCTGGATTCCAAGACCGTCATAATGGCCTTCTCGGATTTTCTAAAAGAGATCTCGATAAAAAAAAAAGTCAACACTATGCCGTTTAGTAAAAAAGTCAACTATTTGACATTTCTGGGCAAATGGCCAATTTTACTCAATTTTACAAATTTTCTTTTTTTTTGAACGTTCGGGGTGTTACAGGCCGAGACCTTCGTAATGGTCTTCTCGAATTACCTGCTTGAGGTCCCAGTCAAAAGTCAAAATTTTGACTTTTGGTCAAAGTCAACCCAAAAGTCAACCTTTTGACTTTCAGGTGCAAAATCGCCAATTTCATCAAACTTTTTCGATTTTACCCTCGTTGAACGTCCGGGTCATTACATGGATTCCACTGACATCCCTTCCACAATCAATGTTCTTTCCCTACCCATGCAGGTCTCAGGGTTGTTGTCCGACCTACCCAATGCCCTCATGCCCTAGCAACCTACTGTAGACACAGAAACTCCAGGTCACCCAACAGAACCTGAAATATTAACTGAACCAGCAACACTACTAAAGACTGTGTCTGATCAGGTCCCTATAGAACAGGCCACAAGGAGATCCCAAAGAACCAGAAAATCTATTATCCCTAGTGATTATGTGGTTACCTACAAGAACTGGAATTAGGCATTGGAGATGAAAATGATCCAACATCCTACTCAGAAGCAATGAACAATCCTGATGCAAGTTCTTAGTTTCAGGTAATGAAAGAGGAACTATATTCCATGTACAAGAACAAAGTATGAGATTTAGTAGAATGAGCAGAAAATGGGAAGGTAATTGGATGCAAATGGTTTATAAAACCAAAAGGAATGCAGAAGGCAAAGTTGAAAGGCTCAAAACAAGGCTTGTTGCCAAGGGTTTCATTAAAAAACATGGTTTAGATTATACCTGAAACATTCTCACATACCAGCAGCAAAGATTCATTCAAGATCATTATGGCAATAACTGCTCATTTTGATCTTGAACTACATCAAATGGATATCAAAACAGCATTCCTCAATGGCAACCTCACAGGGAACATTTACATGAAGCAGCCTCCAGGATTCATTAAAAAGGGGAAAGAGAATTGAGTTTGTGAACTCAACAGGTCAATTTATGGAATGAAGCAAGCTTCAAGGCAATGGTATCTAAAATTCAATGAAGTTGTCACATCTCATGGTTTTGTGGAAAATAGATTTGACAACTTCATCTACATGAAAACAGTGAAGTCAAACTTCATTTTTCTCTTGTTCTGTATATGGATGACATCCTTCTTGGTTGTTCCAATCATCAGCTTCTTTGTGAAACTAAAAAAATGTTGTTTGAAAGTTTTGACATGAAAAATCTAAGAGTTGCTCATTTAGTTTTGGGAATAGGGATTGAAAGGAACAAACAAGGAAGAATTTTGGGACTTTCTCAAAAGAACTATGTGAATAGAATTTTGATGAGTTTAACATGGAAACCCGTAATGGGAATGATGTGTCTATCACTAAAGTGATAAGTTTTCTCATGATTAGTGTCCTAAAACTGATTTTGAGATTGAAGCCATAAAATATAAGCCTTATGCTTCACTTGTGGGAAGCCTAATGTATGCACAAGTGTGCACTAGACCTAACTTAGCCTTTGCCCTAAGTGTAGTAGGAAGATTTCAATCGAATCCCAGGATAACACATTGGAATGTTGGAAAGAAAGTACTTAGGTACTTGAGAATGACAAGGCCCCATGTTTTAACCTACCAACATGTTGAAAACTTGGAACTAACTAGCTATACCAATGGTGACCTTGGTAGATGCATTGATGATCGTATGTCAACAAGTGGATATATCTTCATGCTAGCAAGAGGGGTTGCTTCATGGAGAAGCAAGAAACAGACAACGAGGTCTACTTCTACCATGGAATATGAATATATTGGTTGCTTTGAAGCAACCAAACATGTAACACTCGTGTCTTGAGAAGAACAATGAACAATCCCACACCGCTTGAAGAGGGAAAACTGAAGTGCCTTATATGTGTGGGCACGTATCTATCTAGCATAAGGCTTTTTGGGAGCTCAATAGATTTGAGTTTGGTTGGAACTCCAAAGTTAAGAAAGTTTGGGCTGGTGCAATCCCAATATGGGTGACCTACTGGGAAGTTGTACGTGAATTCCTAGAAATAAAACCGTGAGGGTTTGGCCCAAAGTGGATAATATCGTGCTAGATAGGTCGGGTCGTGACAAGACATGTTGGCAGGATTAGGAACCTAATGCTTGGCATAGAAGTTGTCAAAAGTGTTGAAAGACCCTTAAAGTTGTATTGTGATAACACTGCAGCAATCTTCTTTACCAAGAATAATAGGAGATCAGAATCATCCAGATTCATGAACAACAATTACCTTGCTGTTTTGGACAAGATAAGAGAGGGTCTAATTGATATTGAGCATCTCAGTCCCTACGACTGCAGATCACCTCACTAAAGCATTGCATGGTCCTACTTTTCATATATTGGTTACTAAAACGGGTTAATATAAATCAAGTAATTTTTTGAATGTGGGAATGCACTGATGTGTATCAATGATAGTGTAATTAGAGAAAACATATGTTTGAATACATATTAATGTAAGTTGTTTACTTGACGAAGTAATAGACTTACAAGTTACTTAACTATCAATATATGGTTGTCATCTTGATTTTGGATAGGAATGTTATTATGTTGAAGAACTATATGTTCTAGGACCTGTGTTATGTGGGAAGATTTGTTTGGTATCAACAATCTTCTCAATCTATAGTTGTTTAAGTCATATGTGATTTTAGAATGCTAATGTGGATTGTCTTACATTAAGTCATCTAAAGTTCTATGATTTGATACAATGAATTGATGTTGTGATTGATTGTTCATGTTCTTGTGTTAATGGTGATCACTTGTCCAATCTGGTTTATACAGCTAGTCCAAATAAGCTTCTGTGGGAAATTGCAAGATATATAAGATTATAAGAACTAAGTGGACAAACTAAGACTATAACACTTATAAGACGCGTGTGCTATAAAGGAATTCAAACTTGGTTTGAATTCAAATTGGACAGTTTCTATTTGGAACTGTCATGAAGAACCCTAACTAACAATTGCCAATTGGACAAGCTTGGCCGGTTATGAGGATGTGTGTGTGGACAAGGAGTTCTTGGTCCCTCTTCTCGAATAAGATTTAAGAAAACATCCCCTATATGAGGTTGATCAATTTTGTATTATGAGAATAGATCACCAATCTCTTGTGTCCGTGAGGCTTCAATCTTGATTGTTCAATGATGACTTCGATCACAAGTAAGTGATCATTTCTTCCTATTTGTTCACGTAATCGAAACAAGATCATGTGGGAAATTTTAAGATGTGTGTTTTTATTTGAACTAAATTGACAGGACCCATCCCAATCCCCCCAGGATTAGTGCGGGATGACCCTGCTCCCGTCTGACACGAAGTGTCAGACAAGGGATATTTCTGACCTTTACCCTCCCGGGCTATCAGAGTACGCCAGGATCCGGAGGAGGTATGTGATATCTCGGTCTCTGCTACAGTCCACAGCGTATCCAACCTGAAGGGTATTAAAAACAGAAAGACTGTGAGTGGACAAAAATAAAGATTTATAAAAACATTTCCATAAAAGACATTTATACCCTCCACTAAAAAGCATGCATGCATAGTAAAACCATTTATTCAAACACATATGTTTAAACAACCAGAAATAGGGTCACAGCCCCAAATTTCGTAAATACAAGTCACACGAGCTCCTGCCCAAAACCATTTACAGAAAACCATAACACATTGAACATATGTGGGATCTCAGCCCAAATCCATTTATCATTATAAACACAATTTCCCAAAACCAATTGAAATCATGTTTATCCATTATATTTCATATCCAGAACCTGTCACGGCAAGATAAAGCTACACGTGTGCTAACCGGGGTCTCAAACCCAAGTCTCTCCAGAGTCCACCCAGGTCAATGTCCGTAGATCAATGGCCCTCCCTGAAGGTAACGAACCATGCCCATCCTGAGAGTAAGGAACCCAACTGGGGGGCGACTCCACTCAGTCAGTGCTCCGTGACTACTCCGGGGTCCACCCAGGCCAACGACCCTCCCCGGAGGAGAAAATCATATATAAAGGATGGAATATGAAAAACCGTTTGAAATCATTCTTTAAATCTTTCCAGGATTCATGCCCGGCCCCCATAAGCCGTCATGAACCATAAAATCCTTTTATGGTTTCATGCCGGTTCCTATAAACCGTCATGACCCGTAAATCCATTTCAGGGGTTCATGCCGGTTCTCATAAACGGTCATGACCCATCAAAACCATTTGTAACACATAACTGGGCCCTAGGCCCGAATCCACATAGAAATTGGACCTCCGGTCCGAATCGTAAACCAATTGGGCCTCTGGCCCGATTCCATAAATCAAATGGACCTCAAGTCCGAGAGTTACCTTTTCAAATCCAAAATCATTTCATTTAACTATTTCCAAAACCATAAGAATGGAAAATCAGAGTAAAACCAGAAAACCTCGATTTACGTGCAAGCACGTAAATCGCCTCGAAATACGTGAAACCATATAATTCACAAATATCCAAATCAACATTATCAAATCATATTCATAATCCATTTGGAAATCCAAAACCATTTCAGTTATACCAATAAAGACGTACGGACCCGTATAGGCACCGTATAGGGCCGAAACCTCGAAATACGTGCCTATACGTAGCCACACATCCAAATGCACTCATGGCATCACAAAAAAGTATTTAAAATATATAATAAACATTTATGCATGCACCAATTTAGAAAACAAGGTCCACTCACAGACCGTCCGAGCTGCCGCCTCGATTTGCGTGCTATAGGCTCTCCTGAGCCGATCACTATCACCGGGACTCCCAAACCTGTCCAAATTTTAATAGAAGGTTACTAACTACTTAATTAACCTCCCATTAAATCCCCGTAATTTTCCCGAACTTTTAACTATTTTTAAACCGACCCTAAACCTTCCGACACCCCAAAAACTATCGAAATGATGTCCGATTGACACGAGACCAGTCCCAAAATCTTCGTTACATCGAATAGAAGATTTCCCGTGTTGAACACTTTCCCAAATTATGGCCTACGGGCCCTCACGAGCCCATAGAAAATCAAAAACACTGTTCATCGGCATCCTCAGAGAACTGAACCAGTTACTGTAGCAAAACACTATTCATATCGGGTTTTTCTTCCGTTTCTGGACTGATTCGGGGTCCGTTTGGTCCCATTTTAATTCCTAAATTCCTATTTCTTCATTTACTAACTAACCCAATCCCTAAAACTAAGAAAAACCACCCGAAACCGAGCTTCCATCCGCCATCAATGGTGGCCGGATTTTCTCCGGCCGTTCACGGCAGTTTCCGGCCATCCCAAGCCCCAAAACTAATCCCATTCTACTCCTAGGGTCCCCAGAAATCTAACCTAATTAAAGAAATCGATTAAAAACCATTAAAACTCAAATTTGGATTTTCAAAGTTTTCTTACCTCACGGGTTTCCTTGGTCGTGCGCCGCCGTGAGCCGCCGTGGCTCTTTCCCGGTCCTTCATCATCTCATCCCTTCCTCACTTCCTCACACTCACTCACGGGCTCACAAGAGGAAGGGTGGTGGTGTGTGTTTTGAAGAAAATGAAGAAAATGGGGTTATGGTGGGTTTCGGGTTATGAAGGAAAATAGAAGAGGAAATGAAAATGTGATGAAGAAGATGTTAGAT
The DNA here is from genome assembly GCA_032719365.1 of Prinsepia uniflora. Taxonomy (NCBI): domain Eukaryota; kingdom Viridiplantae; phylum Streptophyta; class Magnoliopsida; order Rosales; family Rosaceae; genus Prinsepia; species Prinsepia uniflora. The sequence goes on along the minus strand of CM064865.1, from coordinate 69,012,840 downwards.
CAGATGAGAGGAATGGGATGGAGGGTTAGGATTTGAGAGATTAAAAAAGAATGGATGGTTAGGATTTAAGGTTGTTAGGATTAATTATAAAATAATTAAAATATTATTATTTAATTACTTAGATCCACATTTTGGGGAAGTTAGCCAATAGGATGAGTGACACTTGTCACTCATCCATGGGACCCACTAAAAATATCTGCCCAATCAGATTTCGTCAAATCATCCCCGTCTCGAAGTTCATGCATAGTGAAATCGAACTTTCGTGACCTATAACTCTCCCGTTCGAAGTCCGATTTCAGTGTGCCGCCTGCCTATGGATTCGTATCGTCCTTATCTACATAATAGTCCTCGGCCCTCGGCCATCGGACCCCTTGGTAAAAAAGTCAACATTTGACCCCATTTAACAAAAATTACCAAAATGCCCCTAAACTTCCGCACATCATAACTTCCTCCTCGAACGTCGGAATTGAATGTACCACCTGTCTATGAACTCGTGACGTCACGAAATACGTCACGGTCATCGGTCAAAGTCCACTTGACCTCCCGAATGAAAAGTCAACGTTTTGCCACGGTCAGGGGCAAAACGGTCATTTCGCATCGTTCGTCCGATTTAGCTTAACTAATCACCGATTAACCTCACTAATCATGATTAGTCACTAATCTAATCATGGAATTTGTGACGGGTCGTTACATAAATTGTCACTACCCGACTCCCTAAGCACGAAATTATCTACTGACAGGACCCATCCCAATCCTCTTGGATTATCGTGGGATGTGTCTGCTTCCGTTTGACACCGCGTGTCAGACAGGGGATTAAACCGAAATCCGCTTGGGGTTGTTGAGAGTATGCAAGGATCTGTGGCGGCATGTGATGTCTCGATCTCTACTACAGCTCGCATCCACAATCAACCTAAAGGGTATCAAAAACATAAAAACTGTGAGTGGACAAAAATAATCAGTTATAAAAATATTTATACGAAAAGACATTTATACTTTTCACGAAAAAACATGCATGCATAAGAAAACAAGTACTTCAATTACTTTCTAGAAAAGAAAGAAGTATTTCTTTTCATATCAAAACTCAGTGAAAATGCTTCTCAATCAAAGCCATTTCCTCGTTAGGGTATCAGCCCAAAACCAAATCACACAGAGTCTCAGCCCAAATCAACAACATGTGGGATCTCAGCCCAAATCAAATCACGGTATCAAAATCCAAGTTTTAAACTCCCGAGTCTTTAAACTCAATATCATGTCATCAGTCACGATTCTAATCCCAAAAACGCGTGCCCATAAGCTCGAGAACTGCTCACATCCTAAGCATGTCGTCGTGAACACATTACCGGCCGATAATCACCAGATTGTCGTGAACATATCATCGATCGATCTTATATACCACACTCCTGAGTCGAGCCTTCCTTGGCTGCCGCCTCTCTCGGCTGCTCGACAGCAGGCGCATCGTGACCTCTCTGTACCTCGAAGGCGAGCATATCTCCAAGGTGCTCTCTGGGGAACATATTCATAACTGAAGGCCCTATCCGAGCCTTTAAAATCCCGAGTCTTTAAACTAAAATTATAATGATCATTTTGAAAATAATGGAAACATTCAATAGGGTCTACGCCCGGCTATAATTCATCAAATCAGTTTCCACAAAACCATCGTAAAAACAGTGTCTATCAACACTTCACAAACCCAGGATTCCTCGAATCCTATCAAATCCACAATTGGGTCTCATGCCCGAAATAGCTTTCATAAATCTCATAACTAGGTCACAGCCTGATATATCTCATATTTGACTATACTCTAAATCAAACCATAACCCACTGGATCATACGCTCGAAATATATTTCTAAACTCGAAAACCATTTCATTATTCAAATCATTTTCCAAATCCCAAGAACAAAGGGGATTTCCAACTGGGACTCATGCTCGAATCTCGATTTTATGCCTCTCCGTGAAACCGTCAAATCGTATAATCACATTCACGTAGTGTACTTGGTGTAAGCCCAAATATCATCTAAAAATAGAAATCTTGAACTACGTAAGAAAATGCTAAACAAATCATATTTAAAGAAGATGCACTATAGGCATCTCAAATCATGTTCATAAAACATATAAAATAGCTATGCATGCGTCATATTCACAAAACAAACGTCCACGTACTGACCGTCCGTGCTGCGCGCTTCGAAACCCATGTCGTAAGCCACTTCGGGGATAATCCATACTCTCTGTGATGTCTGGGCTTGTCCAAATCATACTCAAAGGTCACTATCAACCTATACAAGTCCATATCAATGACCCTCATACATCTCGGAATGGTCAACGTGTCCCGAGGCTAAAAACCTCTAAATGACCTACCAAACGAACTCTGATCGACCTGAAACCACCACCATTGGATTTAGATCGTCGAAACCTTTTGAACAAGATCGATTTGACTTCAAGACTCGTACCCACTCGCCCCCATGCACAGGTCAAATTTTCAGTCAACGTTGGTTAACAGTTTGCTGACGTCATCTACTAACGGCATCTTGACAGGTCTAACACATGTCAGGTCTGATAACCTGCCACATGTCACCTTTTGACACTACCACATCACGTGATGATGTCATCTGCTGACGTCATCACTAACACGTGTCAGTACACATGCCACTAACATGTCAACTCTAACAACCTGACACCCTGCCACGTGGCACTACCTCGTTGGTCCACGTGGTCTGACAATGCCGACGTGGACCTGACACGTCAGATGCCATATCATCTGACACACTCTAGCATGTTACCACGTGGCACCACCCCACTGATTCATGTGGTCTGACATGGCTGACGTGAACCTGTCACGTCAATTACGCGCCAAAAATTGATAACGCCCAAATTACACATTAAATTAAACACGTAATTCGAGTATTATGCAATTTAAACCCCTTTTTGTGGAGTTGTAGTATTGGTAAATAGGGATCGTTCTTAACCGGAGAAATTAGGGAACATTTATAATATGTTAGTGAGGAAGAATAATGAATAAAAGAATAATTAATTAAATAATTAAATGATAAAGAGATAAAGAATAAAAGAATTAATGAATAAGAGAATTAATGAATTAATGAAATAAATAATAAAAGAATAAAGAATTAAATGGGGGTTTGTAAAGATTGTAATCATAAAATAAAAAATAAACAAGTAAAAACAATTAAGAACTTAATTCTACTTCTACTTTAACATTTGCACAAGTGAACTTTCTTCATACACATATTTTTACCAACACTCTAACATTTTACTCATATTAAACCAATCCAGAAATTCTACCTTCATCATCTTAATTACAAGCATACATTTTTCAATATTATAAATGCACCGAACAGCGGGCATAAACACTTATATTCTAAGTGCACCGAACAGCAGTCATAAACACTTAGCGTTAAATTGAAGGTTAAGCACTAAAACATATGAAGTAAATCAAATTCAAAAAGTAAAACACATGGAGATTGTATTCACATTTACAAATGTTAGAAAGAAAATACCAACACATATATTGAATTACAAGTAAACTGAAACAATAACAAGAATTTAAGTAAAGCGAATAAAGTTAGACTTTCAGAACCCAAGAACAGCTTGTGATTCCGAAAGTGGATGGAAACAATGGAATGTTATTCATAAGGAACACCGAACAGCGGGTGGAACCTTGTGAAGATGGAGGATAAAACATAAAAATTCAGACTTAAATTCTAGAATTATTTCGTAAATACTCGGCCTAGGTATTTATTAAGAAAATCATAAAAATGTGTTTAAGAGATCTCATAGAAAAATCATAAGAACAAAGTAAAGAAGAAATGAAATTAAGAAACAAAATGTAAGACATAAATTAAAAACAAGAATTAAAAGAAAACTAACTAATAAGAAAATCTACAAGAAGTTAAAATGATCCCCAAAAATAAAGAACACAAAGAAAGAAGATTAACTAAACGAAGAGAAAAACTAGAGAGAAATAATAGAACCTAATCTAAAAAGATAAACAAAATGGGACAATTGGGGACCCTTGTTACAAGAAATGAACCCCTATTTATAAGGAGAAAAAGCCACCAAAAATAAAATAAAATGAATAAAAATTACAATAAAAATAAATAAAAATGAAATGATGAACAATGATGATTTTAGGGATGGTTTGGTGCTGGAATTTTAGAAAAAAAAAACTGAAAAACTACTGCAAAAGGAGCAGTTGAAGGGTTAGTGAGAAGCTGCTGAAATTCAGTGTCTGAATTCGGTGGCAGGTGGCTAACACGCTTAGGTGAAGTTGGTGAGGAGCAGCTGAAAAGAAGACCTACTGTTCGGTAGGGAGCTGCAGCGTGACAGAGGAGAATTCGTCGCACGCGCGTTGAAAGGAGACAGAGAGTTCGGGACGCGCGCGCTGAGGGAGACCGGTCCATTCGGGATGCGCGCTCCGAAGCTACTGACTGGGAGCTCGGCAGGCGCCTGTCGACGGCTCTGAGGGGCTGATTCCTAGGGCTGCGGTCATGAATTTAGGCCGAAGTTAGTGGGCCGCGGGCTTGGTTTTCTGGGTTGGATCGCTGCTGGGCCATAGGGAAAACTTGGGCATGAACTTTTATTTATTAATTTGGGTCTGCATGAATAATAATAATTAATATATAATTTCATCTAAACTCATCCATAATTTATTCGTTATAATTACGATCGGGGCGATTCTTTCGCCAAAATGCTCCAAATTACAAGTTTTATTTATTTAAACAAAAATTTCACAAAAAATATTATTTTATCTAATTATTTATTATATTAATATTAAAAGTCAAGTATAAAAGGTATAAAATAATGCTTATTTAACGACCTATCAAATACCCTCACACTTAAACTTTGCTAGTCCCTAGCAAATACTAAAATTAAGCTACGAATTCAAAACAAGTAAATCCTTAACCATTAGTCTCAATACTTCATGATTATCATGACATAAAAGATTTTCACGTAAATCATTTAAGCATATGGAATTCAAGAGTTAATACATTGTAACAAAATGTTTTAACAAGTAAGCTAATGAGTAAATACGGTGAAATGGATCTCAACATGAATAAGACAAGTATGAATCAACTCACAAGGATATGCACTCATGAATTCACTCTGTCGACGCTGCATCTGACCAAGCAATATGCCCATTTAAGACGACTTGGGAGAATTACTAAAGCCCATATTCAAGGCTCATCTCGGAGGTCCGTGGACAAGGTCCATGCCTCAATATCACAATTATAACCTAACTCTAGATAACTCCTATAAATATGGAGCCTCCTCCCTTATTCTGGGGACTCAACCTCTTTATCCTCTCTACAAATACTACTATCTCTCAAAGGCTCATGGCCTCATGTACATGTACAAAATATAATATTACTAATGAGAGTGAGGCAACACCGTGGACGTAGCCCGATTTGGGTGAACCACGTACTTTCTTGTGTCTTGGTGGCGTGCGTGTCTTTACAGTCTCGTTGGTACAATTTTTGCATCAACAGTTTGGCGCTGTCTGTGGGAATCAATACAAAAGGTTATGTCGGTTATTTTCAATTTTTCTTACCTGCTAAAACACCATGGCCCCCAAGAACACCAACAAAAACCCAGAAAATACAATATGTCGAATACGCAGGAAGAACCCAAGGAAATTCTCCTTTCTCGGTCGGTCGAAGCCCCTTGTGCTTCTCTCACAAAGCCTCTTTCCCACCACAAAATAAATATATGTATATATATTGTAGTCTCTGCAAACCACAAATTTTGGTATTTTAAACCCCTGCAAACTCTGCCCACCACAAAAAAATAACAGCTACTTTTTAGCCTTCTGTAGGCATCTACCCACCACAAAAAATCCATATATAATCATGCTTGGTAACCCGCCCCCTGCCACTTGACCCCACCAAGATATTATCTCTCTTTATTACAACAGCCCAGACCTCTTCATCGATGTCCCATCGGGCTCCCTGCTCGGTCGGTCTCCCGATGTCCCCTCGGACTCCATGCTCGGTTGGTATCCGGATGTCCTCTCGGACCCCCTGCTCGGTCGGCCTCCCGATGTCCCCTCGGACTCCATGCTCGGTAGGTCTCCCGATGCCCACTCGGTCAGTCTCTCGAGGTCCTCTCGGACTCTCTGTTCGGTCGGTCTCCCGAGGTCCTCTCGGACTCCCTGCTCGGTTGGCCTCCCGATGTCCCCTCGGACCCCTTCTTGATCGGTCCCCACCGATGTCCCATCGGGCTTCCTGCTCGGTCGGCCTCCCGATGTCCCTTCGGACTCCATGCTCGGTCGGTCTCCCGATGCCCACTCGGTCGGTCTCCCGATATCCCCTCGGACTCCCTGCTCGGTCGGCCTCCCGATGTCCCCTCGGACCCCCTCTTTATCGGTCCCCACCCATGTCCCATCGGGCTCCCTGCACGGTCGATCTCCGGATGCCCTCCTCGGACTCCCTACTCGGTCGATCTCCTGATGTGCCCTCAGACTCCTTGCTAGGTCGATCCTTACCGATGTCCCCTCGGACTCTCTACTCGGGCGACCATCACACTCTCAAGGCAAACAACTTAGCATGCACCAAGGAAAACCTCATAACACGCCTGAATACAACCTGGTAACATTTTCAATCATAAATCCCTTCTAACCATCATTAGTGACGTACGCATATATGACATACATACATGCCCTCGTGCATATTGACATACATGTCACACATACATGCCCTCGCTCATACTGACATACATGTCACTCATACATGACATACATGTCACTCATACATGACATACATGTCACTCATACATGACATACATACATGCCCTCGTTCATATTGACATGCGCTCAACACATTATCGAGCACCCGTTGCTCCGAGCACCCGCTGCTCAACACATTACCGATCACTTATTGCTCAACACATTATCGAGCACCCGTTGCTCCGAGCACCCGCTTCGCAATACATTACCGAGCACCTGCTGCTCCGAGCACCCGCTGCTCAACATATTATTGAGCACCTGCTACTCAACACATTACCGAGCACCTACTGCTCCGAGCACCCGCTGCTCAGCACATTATTGAGCACCCACTACTCAACACATTACCGAGCACTCGTTGCTCAACATTCAATGCTACACTCAGCACACCTATCGACTGAGACGTATCTACAACCACAATCACTCACAAGTAGTCAGATTCATACCTGGAGTCATCCTCATTGGGGGACTACCAGAGCGCAATCACTACAACATCCCTCCACTCAAACATACACCACACTACGAGGCCTCTTCCCTTCCGCATCCTGCCTCGACCGAGAACCTGGGGGACTGATGATACATCGAGCGGAACAGTGCAAAGTGAGGAGTTGCTCGGTCAGTGCACTTTACTTGAAAGTCCTCGACCGAGGCAGTCCGCCTCAATCAAGAACTTGGGGACTTGTCGACGTTGCATCTGACCAAGCAATAGGCCCATTTAAGATGACTTGGGAGAATTACTAAAGCCCATATTCAAGGCTCGTCTCGGAGGCCCGTGGACAAGGCCCATGCCTAAATATCACAATTATAACCTAACCCTAGATAACTCCTATAAATAGGGAGCCTCCTCCCTTATTCTGGGGACTCAGCCTCTTCATCATTTCTACAAATATTACTATCTCTCAAAGGCTCATGGCCTCATGTACATGTACAAAATATCATATTATTAATCAGAGTGAGGCAACACCGTAGACGTAGCCCGATTTGGATGAACCACGTACTTTCTTGTGTCTTGGTGTCGTGCGTGTCTTTACAGTCTCGTTGGTACAATTTTTGCATCAACACACTCAATTTGTTCGGATTTGTGTTTGCACTCAAAGTATGTGAGAAAAATGCTCACATAACAGAAATGAAGTACTTTTGCAAAATCTCAAACAAACACCTCAAGATAAAAACAAAACATACTTGCACAAATTAACCAAAACCATAAGCTTATTCAAGTAATTGACTCAACTAATCAAAATTTACCATCTTAAGGATCATAAGGTCTTTACGAAGATTGTAATGGTGCTAAGTTCAGAGGCAAGGAATATATAGGACAAGTGGTGCTCAAATTCGTTCCAAGACTCAAAAGACTCCCAAAATGTATCATAACTTCTCAACCTTAGTGCAATGATGTCAATAATTCATCACTTCGAACATAGGCCTAATTTCATCATGTTGGGCCCCGAATTCATTTTTTGTGTTGGATTTACAAATATAAAGGACTTAACTCAAACATTACATAATCAAACTTTATTACCTTGATAGAGACCCAAAATACTTTTTTTTTTCAATTTTTTTTCAATTATCAAGGTAATAACATGTGTCAATAATACAATAATATTTGAGTAAGTAAATGCATATACATAAAAGTCTTCAAAACATCATCAATTTCTCTTCACACTATTTTTATGACTTCAACCGAGTCGTTAGAACAAGGGTGAAAGATGTCTATACTAAGCTCAAGTGTTTAGATAATCATGGTGATGAAAGAAAGGCTTAATGTGGGCTCAAAAGGGTTAAAACTAAGGGGGTCGCAATTTGTGCGCACAAAATAGGGAACATGAATGTTTGAATTTGTGGTGCTAACCCTAATGCTTTAATCATATCCAAAAGCAGAGAGTTTATTGACTTAAAAACTTTGAAAATCACATAGAATAAGTTCTAACATTCTAGAGTTCATTAAAATCTATTGCAAGCAGTTATGAGGCAAATGTATATCAATTTAAACAAAGAACTTATGAATCACTCATAAAAAATGTATATAAGGTTCTAAAGCTCACATAAGGTTCAAATGATTCATACTTATCTTAACATGCTCATTTATGTACCAATTTACATGCATTATCTACAAGTTATAACACTTAATCACAAAATATTAACAAACGAATTCAAGTTATAGTGATCATCTTCATAGCCATAACATATTCATTTCCATTCATTTATATCATTGACAAGTTAAAGGGCAACTTAATACTCATAAAAACACTAAGTTAAAACAAAACAAAAATTTAAGAAAGCAATAAACAATTTTTTTTTTGAATAATTAAATTTTTTTTACAACTTTATTGCACAATTAAAATTGTAAACCACTTCCCCACACTTAAATTCTACATTGTCCTCAATGTAGGAAAATAAGAAGTAATTGAACATAGAATTGAAGTAAGGAAAACGATTTACGAAAATAAAACAAGAAAAACATTAACGAAACAAAATAAAGAGAGTGAAGGATTGAAAGATAGCAAATCTGCGTTGATGACTCCTTCATATCCCGAGAATACATTAGGTTGCCTCCCAACAAGCGCTTGAAGTTTAACGACCATCCAGCCTAAACAGAGATGCAAGTTAGTTAGTCAAAGATGCACGTTTGTCAAGAATGCAAGTTAGAGATGCAAATTGGATTAAATATGCAATGCAAATTAAAATGAAAGAAATAAGTTAAAGTTGGCATGACAAGTAATGTAAGTTAAGATATAAACAGAATAAAAAGAAATAACCAATATTTACATGTCGGGTGAAGTCAAAGATATATATAGTTCACATAGCTTCAAAGTTTAGATAGAGACTTCTACGTCTGTGCGGCCCAAGTAAATATCTTGGATTAATTCAACTGTTTGGGTAAGTTCAAAGGTGACCGGGTTAGAAAGAATAAACACAAGAGGCAGGGCTAATTTCAAGACATCCCGAGGCTTAAACTCCATTGATGTCCCTTTCTTAGACCCAAAACCCGTTATGAGTACCATCTCATGTCCTAGACATCACCCTCAAAAATTTCTTACTACAGAGGAATTAAGATAACTCAAGTGTTAACAATCACCGTAGGTGAGAGTTAACAAAAGAGTCTTCACCGATTAAAGATCAAAATCTAAACTTCGAAGCACAAGTGAACTACATATAGCCGAGACTAATGCATGAATGCACAAATTATTTATAAGTATGTTTTTATGCACAATTTACAAATATAACATGACAATTTACATATGAACAATTTATACAAGTATGACAAATTATTCCCAAGTAATGATGTTTACAAAACAATTTCATATTAACAAACTAATATATGTACAAGTTTTATTTATAAATTTAAATTTACACTAACACAAAGCTAAGATAAGATTTTTTTTTTCGTTTTTTTTAAATTGAAGAAAGAGACAAACTTAAATAAATACATACACAAAATAAAATAAAAGTAAACAAGTAATATACAACTTATGAACTAGTATAAACAAATAAGTATGAACAAATATGTACAATTATGAACAAGAAAAAATAAATAAATAAAATTATGCATTATGAATGAACACTATGAAATATAAAAGTTATGACCAATTTATGATTAAGTATGAATAAGAAGAAAAATTATAAATAAGTATGTAAAATTATAAATAAAGTATGAACAAGTAGAATAAGAGTTTCAATTTACCTAAACGAATATAAAAATAAAAATTATGAACAAGCATACAAATGAAAATTAATAATTATGAACAAGTATAAAAAATAGCATGTAACATATGTACAAAATTTATTCACAAATATGAATTAACACTAACACGAAGCTAAAACTAAAGAAAGTTGGAAAGTAAATTTTTTTTTTGAGGTAATGAAAAAGGCTTCCCTTATTTTATATATATATATATTTTTTTTATATTAATTACTTTTTTTAGGAATTTAATAAATAAATAAATGAAGAATATGAATTTTTTTTTTCGAATTTTATGTTTTTATTTTGTTTTTTTTAATTACAAAAACAAGCCAAAAAAAAAAGAAAAATGATAATGTACAATATGCATTTATGAACAAGTAAAAAGAATGAACATTATGTACAAGTATGAACAAGAATAATAATTATAAACAAGCAAAAATGAAAGTCAATTATGAACAAGTATGTGAGAGTATAAAATGAACAAGTCAAATAAAAATTTAAATTTACATAAACAATTATAATATGAACAAGTATATAAAAAAAATTATGAACATTTATGAACAAAAAATATAAATTATAAACAAGTATGAACATTATAAACAAATACAATAAGAACAACTGTAAGAATCAAACTATAAACAAGCATAAAAATAAAAGTTATGAACAAGTATAAAAATAAATAAAAATAATATGCAAGCACAATATGAACATGTATAAAGATAAACATTATGAACAAGTATAATATGTACAAATATAAAAATAAAAATAAACAAATATAAACAAAAATAATAAGAACAAAAATAAGATGGATAAATAAAATGTAAACAAGTATAAGAATTATAAACAAGTAACTAAAAGTTATGAACAAATAAAATATGAACCAAAATAAAATAAAATAAATATAAACAAGTATAATATGCACAATTTATATACATACACCAACATATTAAAAATGATTTTCAATTTCCCCGGCAAAGACGCCAAAAATTGATAACGCCCAAACTACGCATTAAATTAAACACATAATTCGAGTATTATGCAATTTAAACCCATTTTTGTGTAGTTGTAGTATTGGTAAATAGGGATCGTTCTTAACTAGGGAAATTAGGGAACATTTATAATATGTTAGTGAGGAAGAATAATGAATAAAAGAATAAATAATTAAATGATAAAGAGATAAAAAATAAAAGAATTAAAGAATTAATGAATAAGAGAATTAATGAATTAATGAAATAAAGAATAAAAGAATAAAGAATTAAATGAGGGGTTTGTAAAGATTGTAATCATAAAATAAAAATAAAAAACAAGTAAAAACAATTAAGAACTTAATTCTACTTCTACTTTAACCTTTGCACAAGTGAACTTTCTTCAAACACATATTTTTACCAACACTCTAACATTTTGCTCATATTGAACCAATCCCGAAATTCTACCTTCATCATCTTAATTACATGCATACATTTTTCAATATTATAAATGCACTGAACAGCGGTCATAAACACTTATAATACGATTCACCTTACGTTATTGATTTCAATGTGCGTCAAACATTTAAATCTCTTCAACCCTATTCTAAGTGCACCGAACATCGGTCATAAACACTTAGCGTTAAATTGAAGGTTAAGCGCTAAAATATATGCAGTAAATGAAATTCAAAAAGTAAAACACATGGAGATTGTATTCACATTTACAAATGTTAGAGAAAAAATACCAACACATATATTGAATTATAAGTAAACCGAAACAATAACAAGAATTTAAGTAAAGGAAATAAAGTTACTATTTCGCAACCCAATAACAGCTTGTGATTCCGAAAGTGTATGGAAACAATGGAATGTTATTCATAAGGAACACCGAATAGCGGGTGGAACCTTATGAAGATGGAGGATAAAACATAAGAATTCGGACTTACATTCTAGAATTATTTCGGAAATACTCGGTCTAGGTATTTCTTAAGGAAAACATAAAAATGTATTTAAGATATCTCAAAGAAAAATCACAAGAACAAAGTAAAGAAGAAATGAAATTAAGAAACAAAATGTAAGACATAAATTAAAAATAAGAATTAAAAGAAAACTAATTAATAAGAAAATCTACAAGAAGTTAAAATGATCCCCAAAAATAAAGAACAAAAAGAAAGAAGATGAACTAAAAGAAAAGAAAAAATAGAGAGTAATAATAGAACCTAAACTAAAAAGAGAAACAACATGGGACAATTGGGGACCCTTGTTACAAGAAATGAACCCCTATTTATAGGGAGAAAAAGCCACCAAAAATAAAACAAAAGGAATAAAAATTACAATAAAAATAAATAAAAATGAAATGATGAACAATGATGATTTTTTGGATGGTTTGGTGCTGGAATTTCAGAAAAAAGACTGAAAAACTACTGCAAAGGGAGCAGTTGAAGGGTTGGTGAGAAGCTGGAGAAATTCAGTGTCTGAATTCCGTGGCAGGTGGCTGACACGCTCAGGTGAAGTTGGTGAGGAGCAGGTGAAAAGAAGACCTACTGTTCGGTAGGGAGCTGTAGCGTGACAGAGGAGAAGTTAGCATACGCGCGCTGAAAGGAAGCAGAGAGTTCGGGACGCGCGCGCTGAGGGAGACCGGTCCATTCAGGAAGTGCACGCCGAAGCTACTGACTGGGAGCTCGGCAGGCGCCCGTCGATGGCTCTGATAGGCTAATTCCTAGGGCTGCAGTCATGGATTTGGGCCAAAGTTAGTGGGCCGCGTGCTTGGTATTCTAGGTTGGATCGTTGCTGGGCCGTAGGGAAAACTTGGGCTTGAACTTTTATTTATTAATTTGGGTATGCATGAATAATAATAATTAATATATAATTTCATCTAAACTCATCCATAATTTATTCGTTATAATTCCGATCGGGACAATTATTTCGCCAAAATACTCCAAATTACAAGTTTTATTTATTTAAACAAAAATATCACAAAAAATATTATTTTATCTAATTATTTATTATTTTAATATTAAAAGTTAAGAATAAAGGGTATAAAATAATATAAAATAAACGACCTATTAGTCCACGTGGTCTGATAATGCTGACGTGGACCTGACACGTCAGCTACCACATCATCTGACACACTCTAACACGTTACGACGTGGCACCACCCCACTGGTTCATGTGGTCTGACATGGTTGACATGAACCTGCCACGTCAATTACTGACTATACATGACAGCTTCTAACAACTCCCCACGTGGCACCACCTAATTGGCACGTGGCTTGACAGGTCTGACAGATAATGATGTGGCTTACCACGTCATCGTCTTCAATCTCTTGCGGGTCAACCCGTTTTCCTGCAACTGGGTCACTTGACCCGTAACCCTAACCTGGTCCTATCTCGACCGTCCAACCATCATTTTCAGCAATTCTTCGCCCAATTGACTCGTCTTTAGTTCAGAAATCAATCTATGACCTCAAAAGAAACAGAAAAGGCCTAAAATTTACCTGGCCAAGCTTGATATGTACGGCTAACCTTCAAACTTTTCCTTTGTACAATTTCGGCAGCCTCAGTCTTCCATTTTTGGTTCCTCAGCCTCACAAGGACTCAATAAACATGACCCCTTCATTCGAAAACATCCCAAACGTCCAAAATCCCAATTTCAAAAATTTAACATAAATGGGTTTCGAGTTTTACCTTTCCCGTGGCTTCCTCCGCCGTCCACGGCGGCCCTATCGTCCTCCCATCATCCTCTCAGCCTCTCTCTCTCATCCTCTCAATCTCTCTGTGGTCTAAAGGGAGAAAATGGAATGGGTTTGGGTGGCGGGTACATGTTGAATGAACAAATGAAAGGGAATGGGCGAATGATGCATGTATGTATGGGTTTGGGCCAAAGGATGTGTGACACTTGTCACTCATCTGTTGGTCCAGGCCAGATCTTTTGGGCCCACTAAGGTCAAACCCAAAAGCCAACGATCTCGGTCTTCATGCAACCATGAAAAGTTTCTAAAACCTTCCGTGACCCATAACTTTCCCGTGCGATATTCGATTTCGATGTGCCGCCTGTTTACGAACTCGTATCGTCTTTATCTGCATAATGGTCCTCGATCCACGTGCATTTGACATCTCGAGTCAAAATTCAACTTTTTATCCTTTTCTAGGGGTAAAATCATTATTTTACCCAAATCGTCCACTAATCCTCGATTAGTCCTTATTTACTTCTCGATAATCCATTATTAATCCTTAATTAATAACGTAGATTCGGGACGGTTCCTTACATCTACTTTGGACTCAGCCCTCACGATTTTGTTTTTGGGAATTCACTAGCAACCTCCCCAGTAGATTACCCATCCTGAGATTACTATAGTCTAAACTCGCTTAACTTTGGAGTTCCCAAGGAATCCAAAGTTAGTGAGCTCCCAAAAGGCCTGACAGGACCCGTCCTAACTGGATGTCAAAGAACCGTGCCCGGTCCTGCTCCCGTCTGACAAGTCAACTAAAGGTCCGAAACTCCCCTTCAGTGCTTGCCAGACAAGGGATGTTTGCGCGGATTTCTGCTGCTGTCACTGCCTCACGATCAGTCCCGAACGTCGTACCACGGCCTGGAGGGTCACAAAACAGAAAAGGTGTGAGTGGACAAAAATGACCTCTTATAAAAACATTTATCAAAATACAATCTTACCCTCCAGTTTTCACAAACTTGCATGCATATCGTAAAACATGAGTGACCGATAAAATCAAAACATATTTTCCCATGGTCCATAAGACTCATGTTCACCAAATCAGTTCATGTTATAAAACATCAAATCCCGGCTCTCAGGCCAAAACATGTGAAAACATAATCACCTGGCCACAAAGACCAAAAATCTGTACTTAATACCAGTACATCATCACAACAACATCAATCAGCACTAATCACCAGTGCTCCAGAACTATAACAATCCAATCAAACCGCACTACTCACAAGTGCATCAAATATCACAAATCACATCTGCACTACTCACAAGTGCACAATCAATCAAACTGCACTACTCACAAGTGCTGCACTACGCGTAGGCCAATATCCAGTCACTCTCGGGAACGGTCACATCTGAGCTCAACCCCCTCGGGCTCAGTCACCTCTGGGCGAACACATCCCCAGGTTCAGACACCTCCGAGTGGTACATCCAGGCTCAGTCTCATCCTAGAAGCTGACTACCATAGGATCAACTCCCGATCCTACAATCACATCCCCCAAGCTCCGGTCGTCTGGGTAATCCCCCAAAGCACCGACCGTCTGGGAATATCACAATCACAATGAAAACCATCCCGGGAATTACATCCCAAAACATTTCAATCAAATCTTGACTTCATACCAAGTCAAGATCATCCCTGACTGGGTCTCAAACCCAAAATACCATTTACACGTATTTCTTTAAAATCACCTTTTAGAACAATAAATAATCCAGAAATCATCATTGACTTACCAACTAAGTCAAAACATCATTTTAGAAATCATTTAGACTCCGGGCCTAGCCCAAAACATCATTTGCACGTACCTCGTAAAACGTGTCCGAAAGACTAATTAAAATAATCATAAAATTCCAATAAATCATTAATTTCACAATTTCACAAGTGACTCCAAATCCGAGACAAAATCACTATTCACTTGGGTTCTCATGCCCAAAATAACATTATCACGCAAATCCATGCGTTGCAACCTCCGTTGCCATTTTCACGTAAATCCACGAAATTGACCATTGACTCATTCCCGAGTCACCACATCATTTTTCAATCCATGACTCAATAATCCGAGTCCAAACATTATTTTCAATCAATTTCAATCCCGAACTCATAAACCAAGTCCAAACATCATTTTTACCAAATTTCGTAATTTCTCGAAAATCACCCAAAATAATAATATAATAATCATAAAACGAGAAATTACCGGATTGAAACATAAATCATGCCCAAGCATATAAAATCATATAATAAGGCATTTAAATCATATATGCATGCATCACGGTTAGAAAACAAAGTCCACTCACACACACCGTCCAAAACGGTCCGTTTCCGAGCTGCACGTTTTTCCGTAAAATTTGGAAATCACAACTCCTATCCAAAATCATTATAGAGGGTTACTAACATCTCAAAATACATCATATAATTTTCCCCAATTTTTCCGAGATTTAAATACGTATTTTTAACGTAATACAAAACTTCGGATACGCGGAACATTAACAAAACAATATCCGATTTCATCGAAATCAACGTCAAAATGTTCGTTACACTGAGAGGATCAAAAGTCATGTTGACCTCACCTTGATACTAGGCCGGACGCGCCCTCACGCGCCGCCGTGAGTGGCTGCGCGTGAAATCCACGCGCCAGCTACAGTGTCACCAGCTTAACCCGTTTCTCTGTAAAACGGGCCGTTCAACCCGCGATCAGACCCGGTTCCAATCCTATCAATTCGACATTGATTTCAACAATTGAGCATTCAGTTAGTTTCGTTATAAGTTCAATTAGGGTTCTGTAACATCAATTACTTGAAACATTACCTCAATCCTCACGATCAAGGATGAACAATCGAAGGACACCCCGCACACTGTTCATCATCAGAACTCCCTCAATTTCAATCGATTCCTCTCAATTGATTCAACCAAAAGCATCAAGGGACTCAGGTAAACCTTTTCCCCAAATCAATTGAATCAATTCGTGGCTCAAACTCCACGACTCAAACTCGATTCTTCGTCACTGTGCAACCATGGAGTTCAGTCAATCTCAACCAGTTTCTTCCAATTGATGGATCCAGAAGCAACGTGGGATCCTCAGGAACATAATCCCCAGCTCAATTCCATCCATCGAAGCCTCCAATTCCTCGACTCAAGCTCGAAATTTCTGAAAGCTTCCTTCTTCAGTTCTACCTCAAATCGACCTCAATTCCACTTAGTTCCTTCTACAAAATTGATCGTAGTAATCCCAGAAGACTGAAACTGAACCCAATTTCGATCAACAAGGCTCAATTCATCCAATTTGATTTTTCCTCCCAAAAACCCAATTTTCGAATTCCAGTTCCCAGCTCACTCTCAATCTCCCGTGTTTACCCAGTTGAGTTAGTCTCAACAAGCACTCGATTTTGCCCTCAAAACCAGTTAGAAATGGCAGCTAACACTCTCCAATTCTGCTGCTCAATGCTCACGGGTAAGAAAAACAAAAAAGAAGAAAATTAAGGAGAAAATGGAGGAAATGATGAAGGATAAATGATGATGTTGTAATGATGGTGTTGGGATGGAAACATGGAGCTCGAATCAAGGGATGGGTGACACTTGTCACTCATCCGGATGTGCACAGTCACCGGGTACTGTTCATATTAAAATATTATTTTAATCCCGGTTCGTTCGGTTAATCGAGCCCGATTCTGTGACCATAACTTCGTCGTCGAATCTCCGATTTCGGCATGCCGCCTGTCGTTGGATTCGTATCGACGAGACCTACGTAACGGTCCTTGGCCCTCGTCCATCGGACCTCCCGATCAAAAAGTCAACATTTGGCCCCTAATATGCCAAATTACCAAAATACCCCTCAACTTCCGAACATCATAACTCTCTCTACGAATGTCGGAATCGAACGTGCCACCTGTCTATGAACTCGTGACGTCCCGAACTACGTCACAGTCATCGGCCAAAGTCCATTTGACCGCCCGAACTAAAAGTCAACATTTTGCCCATACTAGGGGCAAAACGGTCATTTTGCACGTTTCGTCCGATTTCACTCAACTAATCCCCGATTAGTCATTCTAAATCATAATTAATTAATATTCAATCCCGATATTCGGGACGGGTCATTACAACCTTCCCTCCTTAAAGAATTTCGTCCCCGAAATTCCCAACTATCCGTATTCCACAACTACCTTGTGGAAAACAAATGGGCCTCACAACACGTGTACAGGTACACCCACTAGCCAACACAGAACTCGTCTGCACTCAGACGTCACATCACAGATGCACGTCGTACTGACTACACTCGACCACCCTGAGTGAAAATTAATCACCAGAAATTGGCAATGTCATCATTAAGCTGACTCTTTCAGCTTGACGGCCCCACCTAATCACTACTGTGCCCTGACATCCGCTCTCATAGAGAGTCACCAAAACTCACTTGTCAGTCCATGCCGACACTACAAGTCAAACTGTCACCACCAAGCTTTACCACTCTAGTAAAGCGCCAATCAGTAACAAATCAGTGACAACACATCATACTACAACGTCCGTCAATGTAGCACAAAATCAACAACATGATCTCCCCTCGCAGCGCAAACTCAATCCTGCGACAAATACCAACTGCAGTAACCATAACTGTCACCCCCCTCAGCGATCCCAGATGCTGGTAAGGTCACGACAAGGTAACATCTCGCCGCAAAGCAACTTGCGGTCACACTAACCACCAACTCACTCATCCTGAGTATACGCATACCGTCATCACACTCAAACAGACGGTGTAACTGGACCACATTGAACACCAGCCTAGCAGTGATCACACAACTCAACACTAGAGTTATACTAGCCAACCATGGCTAAGAGCACCTGCTCAAACAATCACTGAAATCATCAGAATCACTCTGCCCGGTGCATCATGTTCAATGTCCAGTTCACGTTCACAACCCATCCAATGGTATCAGGATTAAGCCGACTACTAACACGTTCACGAACGTACTACTAATATAACCCGTATACCGTCACCCGACACCACAAGTCTGCAAGGTATCGTACCCCAAACCATAAACAAGGTACATACATCTATCCATTGACAAGGCTACAACCACCTAGGTCATAGCCAAACATGTTCCAATAATGGAGTCCATTTGCCCAAACCAGCAAGAGACAAATCGAAACTCCACCAATCAACTAATTCCAATTCCAAATCCGAATCCGCAATTTCGTAAGAAATCCCGAATCCAAACCCAGACATCACCTTTTTAATTCATGTCCAAATCTGAATTCGAAATCATTATTCTGTAAGCTAGCATTTGGAATAATCATTCCGCACCCAAATCCAGTATTCCACTTTCAAGTTCTAAAATCGAATCCTGAATCGTCACCCAGAAATTCGATTCCAAAACCCGAAATCTCGTTCACGTTTACTCGGACGCACCAAAACCGAACCTATCGGTTACCCATTCATTATACTCGGTTGACTTCATAAGGAAGCCAATCCAACAACCACACGGTTAAGGTTGACAAAATCTGACCACTTCGGAAACCTACTCACTCGTGTAATATACCATAAAGGGCTCCACTTCGAAAAGAAGTTCGGTCCCGTCATTTACGACTCACATACCGGAGTAAGAGTGACAAACTCTCTACCCAACTGGATCATCAGGATCACGGTCCAGATCCATCACTACGTCAGCTGACCATGAACATCACGATCCTAGATCGTCACAATACCCAATGTCCACGACATCACAAACCCGATCCACCTAGGATCCACACGGTTAACTACTAGGAACCATAGGGTCTTACACCCTCATCTAATTCGCGTACTGTCACAATGTTTGACAACTAACGCCCACAATTAAAAGTTCAGTCAACAACGAGACATGCCGCGACTGTGGGTTCTCACTGATTACCCCATATCTACCCTTGCCATCCCACCTAGGGAAAACCAAGGATGATCCAAAACAATAACACCAATATTCATCCCCGGGTCAAGTTTATTCTGGGCCCAACACGCCCATCTACAAACCAAACTGTTAACAAAAACAACCATCCGGACCCACACTAGTCCGACACATTCAAAACACATGATATAATATTACAACACAAATGGACAATACAAACCATTTACAAGGTAGCAATACAATTATTTTGACCTACGGTCAAGTCGATCGGGGCAGTTCCTTCGCAAATGTCCAAGTTTCCTACAAAAGTGACAAGTGGCAGTGCTGAGGCGACTTGCCCCACCACGCCGCTTACTTGTTGACTGGGTTGAAGTTCCTCCCGAATGAACACCCACCGAGGGTTGCGACACAAGAGTATGAAGGCTAACTCGCTTCGATGTTTCCTGACTTATCTGTTCAGTATCCTGACGCTCTCGACGTCGTCCAGAGCCCAAAGATTGTTTTGGCACAGGTAAAATAGTAGCCTCCACTCGGATAGCAGCATCCGATAATTCCCTCCGGGTAGAATACGAGCCAACAGTTACAGCACCTCGTAATTCATTCCTCAACCCCTGCTCAAACCTTCGACACTTATCCTCCTCAGTAGCCATATACAGAGGAGCGAAACTAGATAAGTGCAAAAATTGCTGTTCATAATCGACCACTGACCGATTCCCTTGCTGCAATTGGAGAAACTCAACCTCCTTAGCGTTCCAAAATGAGCGAGGATAAAACTGATCCAAAAATCGCTCTTGGAATGCATCCCATGCCAAGGTACGGGCATCCCAGCCAGTCAACTACAAACTATGCCACCACCTGTAAGCATAGCCATCCAAAAGAAAAGTGGCTAAGGGCACCATGGGAGCTCAAGTGGCTTTGGGGGGGATTGGAACGCCAAAGTTAAGCGAGTTGAGGCTGGTGCAATTCCATGATGGGTGACCCCCTGGGAAGTTGCACCATGAGCTCCCGAAAACAAAACAGTGAGGGCGAGGCCCAAAGCAGACAATATGGTGCTAGATGAGTCGGGTCTTGACCGAGGAGGGTCGGGTCCTGACAATTTGGTATCAGAGCCAGACCCCGACTGGGAAGTGTGCCAGCGAGGACGCTGGGCCCTAAGGGGGGTAGATTGTAAGAACCGTGTCCTGGAGGGAAAGGTGAACGATCCCATATTCCTGCGAGGGGGGAATGGTCTGGGAGAGGATGGTGGTGTGCCTTAAAGGTGTAGGCACACACCTATCTAGCTCTAGGCCTCCCGTGGTCGCGTTGGTTGAGGCTTTCCAAAAGGGTATTGCTCGCCACAAGGTCCCGGAGTCAAAACCTTGAGGGCGCATGCTTGCCGTTGAGTATCGATGTGGCCCAAAGAGGACAATATAGTGCTAAATAGAGGATGCCGCTGCGCAACTCTGATCTACACTAGGCCTTTTGGGAGCTCAAGTGGCTTTGGGGGGATTGGAACCCCAAAGTTAAGCGAGTTGAGGCTGGTGCAATTCCATGATGGGTGTCAGGACCCACCCCAGTTCCACCCCGAAAACCGAGGTAAATCCTGCTCCCATCTGACTAAACCGAAAGAAACTCACGAAAAGTACCCAAACCCACAGTCAGACGCATGAGAACTTTTAAACATCTGAAGTCAAAGTTTACAGAGCATAGTACTAAATACAAAGAAAAG
Source organism: Prinsepia uniflora (assembly GCA_032719365.1). Classification (NCBI taxonomy): domain Eukaryota; kingdom Viridiplantae; phylum Streptophyta; class Magnoliopsida; order Rosales; family Rosaceae; genus Prinsepia; species Prinsepia uniflora. Next base: position 68,991,160 of record CM064865.1, on the reverse strand, counting down.
AAAACCGAAAAGCTAAGTACATGCACAACGGAAAAGTTCAACACTCCGGGGTCACTCTATGCCTTTGACAATGCCTCGACTTCAGAACCCCGCGCTAACTCCACAACCTGGAGGGCAATTTAAAACAGAAGGTGTGAGTGGACCAGAATAAATGAAAAGTTTTCAAAACCATTTATAAGAAAACCGGGTTTGGCCCTCCGTTTTGAAACCACATGCATAACCCAGTTATTAAAGCAATTATCGTTCACATAAAACTTATCATAAAAACAAAAACACTATAAAACACATTTATAGAAATCATAGCATAAACATCATAAAACCGTATCATAAACCGTGAATATCAAATCATCATTTTCCGATCAAACCTGCTGGACCTATCTGAGTCTTTAAACTCCCGAGTCTTTAAACTCAATCCAGGCCTCAATAATATCCGAGTCTTTAAACTCACGAGTCTTTAAACTCAACAGGCCTACGGGGAAAATATCAATATATCCGAGTCTTTAAACTCCCGAGTCTTTAAACTCAATCCGGGTCTTTAAACCCAATCTGGGCCCGTCCCCCGTCAAATCAATATCCGGGTCTTTAAACCCAATAACCAGATCCAGCAAATCCAATCACAACCATTTGAAAACCATTTCTAAATCCGTATCCAAACCCGAATCTGAAATCACTAGTCTGATGCCCTTCCAGCATCCAGAACCGTCATTCCGAACCCAAATCCGGAATTCCACTTTTCAACTTTAGAACCAAATTCCAGTTTCCGAAATCCGATTCTAAAACTGAAAACCTTGATCATCGAAATCATGTTCCAAAATCCCTTCATAATCATTGAAAACCATTTATTGTTTGAAATCCCAAAACCATGGCATCATAATCAGAAATCAAGCATTTCTCGTAAAACGTGCCAAATACGTTATTTCTCGAAAAACGTGCAATTAAGTAAAACAGTTATAGCATATTCAAATGACCATGAAATCACATATAAAACCATAAAACAAGTAATTAAAAGCAGTTATGCATGCTCAGTTATAGAGAAGGGGTCCACTCACAGTTACCGAGCCCTCAATCGCGCCCCGAACGTCCTGTACGTTCCTCAGCTTCCTCAGGAAGTCCCGATCCTGTCAACAATCACCCAAGAACGTTACTAACACATCTACGAAGGTCCACCTAATTTACCCCAAAAATCCCCGGGTCCTAAACGTAACGAACCGAAACCCTACACTTGCAACATCGCGAATCTACTTCGATTCAACGTCTGATTAACCCGAAACCAATACCGATAGACTCGTCCCAACACCTAGACCAAAAACCATGTTGACCGTTTTCCCAACCGCCGCCGCACGCGCCCCCACCCGCCGCCCAAAGGTGGCTGCGTGTGGCCCTCACGCGCTGCTACAGTGTCACGAGCAACCTTTGGTCGACCCGGTTCGAACCAGTCGCTGCAGCTCGAACCGACGTGGCCGGTTCTCCACCATCCCACCACCAAAACTGCTCCTCTCTTCACCATCTTCATCGTCCAACCTTAAGCTATCCATTCCCCTACTCCAAACACCTCGACTCAGCCTACAACTCGTCAACTAAAGCTCGAACAAAAACCCGAACCAGTCCCCTGTTTCACGATCCAGCCACTCCGGTCACCCCCCCTGTCACGGTGGCTACCTTAAACCCTTCCTAGAGCCTCACTGAAGCTCACCCAACTCACCAAGACTCTCGACTTACTCCCTAAATCCACGACTCACCGTTTAAAAATCACGGCAAAACAGAGTACTTACACGGGGAGAAGGAATTACCTGCCGTTGAGCGCCACTGTGCTCACCACCGTACTCCCTGAAGTCCACAGAGTCGTCCTTGTTCCTTGTCGAGTCCAATTGCACCAACACACGGCCACACCACCACCACGATCTTCCACTTCTTCTCTGTTTTCTCTGAAAACCGACTGCCCCGACCACCGTGTTCTTGCACGATTTCACTCCCCCAAACACTCACCAGTTCACTCTTCCACCCTCTGATCACTCCTCACTCACCAGAACACACCAACACTCACCATCATCTCTCAATTTTCTCTCAATCTCCCTCTCTGTTTCTCCTTGGTTCGACGAACACACACTGCACGATTTAACCCCACATTATTGGACCAGTGCACACAATCCTGGAATCCTCTAGTCAAGCCCCACGTGTCACCATCCTACCCTTCCTCTCACAAGTGGCCCAATCTCAGCCATCTAATTTTCCCTCTCTGTGCACAAATCCCCAGACAACCAAAAGATCAAAATACGCTTTCTTTTAACCCAAAATTACGATTGTGCCACTTGTAACGACCCGTCCCGAATTCCGGGATTAGATTAGTCACTAATCTTGATTAGCGAGGTTGAACGGTGGTTAGTAGGGCGGAATCGGACAAAATGTGCAAAATGACCGTTTTGCCCCTGGTCGTGGCCAAAATGTTGACTTTTTGTTCGGGCGGTCAAATGAACTTTGACCGATGACCGTGACGTAGTTCGGGACGTCACGAGTTCATAGACAGGTGGCACGTTCGATTCCGACATTCGTAGAGAAAGTTATGGTGTTCGGAAGTTGAGGGGTATGTTGGTAATTTGGCTTATTAGGGGCCAAATGTTGACTTTTGACCGGGAGGTCCGATGGGCGAGGGCCAAGGACCGTTACGTAGGTATCGTCGATACGAATCCAACGACAGGCGGCATGCCGAAATCGGAGATCCGACGACGACGTTATGGTCAAGGAAACGAACTAACGAACCGAGGCCGGGATTAAAATAATAATATAATAGTGAATAGTGACCGTTGACTCAGCACACCTGGATGAGTGACAAGTGTCACTCATCCCTTGAAATCAGAATCCATGTTTTTGGGGGAGACCTCATGATGAAGTTTAAATAATTTTTAATTAATTAATTAATCTTTTAATTTCCATTATCCCTCCCTAATTTCCTAACCGTGTACAACTAACATCCCAAATTCCTCCCACCCTTAATCTCCTCTCCATCAGCTGATCTTGAGTGTGCAAATTGGAGACAATTCTGAGACGAATTCAGTGAGGGAAACACGAGGGATTGAGGGGGGCAGCAGAACTAGAATTCGAATAATTAAGTTTTAGGAGGGAAAATCAAATTGGAAGAATTGAGCTGTGATGATCGAATTGGAGGTTACAAACATCTTACTGAGGTTGTGACGAGTCGATCCACGTCAAAAACGAGAAGGATTGGTGCCGTTTTCGCTCTGATCGAGCTTGGTGACAGAGGAAGAAATCGAGGCTGAGTCGTGGAGTTTGGGGCTATGATTGACTCAATTGTTGTGGGGAAATGACTCCTCATGATCCCACGATGCTTCTGGGTTCATCAATTGAAGGAAACCGATCGAGATCGATGGAACTCCATGGTTGCACAGTGTACGGTTGTTCGAGCTTGAGTCGTGGAGATTGAGCAATGGATTGATGCAATTGAGTTGGGGGAAATGTTTAACGGAGTCCACTGATGCTTCTGGTTGAACCAATTTAGGGAAATCGATCGAGGTTGAAGGAATCCCATGATTGAACAGTGACCGGAGTGTTCTTCGTGTTCATCGTGGAATCGATGGAATCTGGGTAAGTGTTCGCGTAATTGATGTTACAGACTTATAATTGGACTTAAAACGAAGCTAATGGAATGATCAATTGAAGGAATTAGGATCGAATTGACAGGATTGGAACCGGGTTGTGTCGCGGGTGAATTGGACCCGTTTACCAGACAAACGGGTTGGGCTGGTGACACTGTAGCAGGCGCGTGGGTTTCACGCGCAGCCACTCACGGCGGCGCGTGGCGGCGCGTGGGCACGAATCTCGAGGTGAGGTTAACATGACTTCTGTCCTATTTAATGTAACGGACATTTTGGAATTGGTTTCGTGTCGATCGGACACCGTCTCGATATTGTTCGGGATATCCGAAGGTTTTAAATTAAGTTTAAAAATAAGTAAAAATTTGGGAAAATTACGGGACTTTGATAGAATGTTAATGATGAGGTTAGTAACCCTCTAATGTGATTTGGACAGGATTGGGAGTCCCGGTGATAGTGGTGTGGCCCGGGAGGGCCGGTGGCACGCGTATCGAGGCACACGGTTAAAACGGTCTGTGAGTGGACTTTGGTTTTATAAATTCTATGCATGCCTAATTGTTTTATATGGATTATGGTTGTGATTGTGTGATGTTGATTTGGTTGTTGGCAAATTGTACGGTTTCACGTATTTCGAGGCGATTTACGTGCTTGCACGTAAATCGAGGTTTTCCGGTTTTACATGGATTTTTCATATTTATGACTTGGATATAATGTGATGAAATGGTTTTGAAATTGGAAATATAAACTCGGGCTTGAGGCCCAATTATGTTGGAAATTTCGGACTTGGAGTCCATTTGAAAATCGGGCCGAGGGCCCAGTTGGTTAATGAAATTGGGCCAGGGGCCCAGTTGGTATGAAATCGGGCTGAGACCCATTTGAGTTATGTTATCGGGCCAGGGGCCCAGTTGATTTGTGAATTCGGGCCGTGGGCCCAGTGGGTTTATAAGTCGGGCTGCGGGCCCAGTTGGTTTACAAATCGGGCCGTGGGCCCAGTGGTTCATAAAATCGGGCATGAGGCCCAGTTGGATATTAAATGTGATTTCGGGTCAGGGACCCTATATTTAATAATTGTGATTTTGGGTCAAGGACCCTAAATGGAATTACATGGTTTATGGAAATTTCGGGCAGGGCCCAATGGTAATAATGTGATAAAAGAATTTAATAAAACTGTTTTCCATATACCATCTGGACAAGGATATATGATGGTCTCCTCCAGATGTCTGGGACACTGGGGAAGTCACGGTGCATTGCCTGCGAGGGGTCATTATACGGAGCAGCCGGACCGTATGATGACTCAGGAGTAGGATTGCTATGATTGACGTCAGGGACGTCAGACATCAGGGATGTCAGATATATGGACCCGGAGAGACCCCGGGCAGCACGCGTAGCTTATGAAACCGTGAGATATGACGTCAGGGACGTCAAGCGTCTGGGACGCTAAGCATCTGGGATGCTGGTGATGGTAATGGTAAAATATGGTTTAATGAATAAATGGCTTATTGGTTGGATATGTGTTATGTGGTAAAAATGGATTATTGGTTATGAAATGGTATGTAGGGTCGGGGACCCTAAATGGTTTTGGATTTTTGAATTGATGTTCATTTATGGTCGTGGGTGGTGACCCACATGGTTTTAATATGTATGGTGGTGGTATTCCACAGTTTTGGGCTGAGTTCCCACACTTGGTTTTTGGTTAACGGTTTTTGGGCTAAGGCCCTAAGGGCTCGGTTGAGCAAACGTTTTGGTTACTGGTTTTTGGTGGCATGCATACGTTTTTATTGGAGGGCATAAATGTCTTATAAATGTATTTGATGAACTTACTGGTTTTTGTCCACTCACAGCTTTTGGTTTTAATGCCCTTCAGGTTGATTACGGATGCGATTGCAGCAGAGACTGGGACATTGCACACCTCCTCCATCGATCCTTGCGCACTCTGGATGCCCCGTTGGGCAGTGGCTCTTGGTTATCCCTTGTCTAACACCCCTTGTTGGACGGGAGCAGGGCACATTCCACGGTAATCCCGGGGGGATTGGGATGGGTCCTATCAACTTGGTATCAGAGCACGGTTGCTCTTTTGTGTGCGCAGGTCGAGGGTGTGATGTCTCTTTGGGCTGCAATTCGTTATCAACCTGATAGCTAGTTTTTGGGTTTGGATAGTGGATGGAGTGTGATTGGCCCGATACGCCGTGCGTTAATGTGATTCGACCCAAGTGGGGTTGATTGTGGTGAACTGGTATTGTGGGACCGTTGGTTCGGTCATGTGATATTGGGTTGTTGTGCTGCTAGGTGCAGCCAGGTTCGGGGAACCTCATGTGAGTAATGGTCTAAAATGTGAACCCTTGTGGTGGTTTCTAGTGTGAGGGATGTTGATTCATCGGAGTTGGCCGATGACCTAGTGGTGGAACCCACGTTGATGGGATGGTAGGATTGGATTTGACGTCTATTCGATGTCAGGACCGCGGGGTCGGTCAGGTTGTGGATTTTATATTACGGAAAACTGTTTGGTTCGGTTGAACCATAGGGTGTGATTGTGGAACCCTAGTATTAAAAAGGTAAACCTTAATTGTGATTAGCGGGTGAGAACTTGTGCTGCGACGAGTGGCTGAGGTCATGGATGACCATGTGGATGGCTCTGGTGTGATGTGTGGATGCGGATCTCGATAGTAATGACAGTTGGTCGGTAGTCATATGGAGATGACTGGCTATCGAGGGTAATTAGTGTGGTTCTGATACTTGGGGATCAGGGGACGTTCAGGGAACGTTCATTTTCCTGATGTGGATTGTCAGAGTGGTGGTACCCATAGTCGTGAGGTACGGGATCGTCGTTCGGTATGAACGGAGATCCAGGATTGTCGTATTTGCACACGGTGTGCAAGTATGGATGTTTGCGGGTTGGTACTTTTGTGCTGATGCTAGTATGGATGCCTGTGTGCTGATACTAGTGTTGTTGATAGTGTGTTGGTGCTGGTACTAGCGCTGGTGCTAGTGTCGGTAATGGTGTTGACGATGAGCCACAAATTGGGGTGTGACTCCGTCATGATGAACAAATGTTCGGTCCTTGAGATTCGGTAGTGGTTGAGTGATGGACTGGATGGGTTCCAGTTAAGATCGTAATGTGTTGGGATAAGTTCCAATAGTGGTGAGATAACCAGTAAGGAGTGGATTAAAAAGGGTATAATTGAGACTTGAGTAATCTTGGGATGACGACCCCTACGTCATGATAATTGGTGGATTTGGGGGAGTTGTTGGCAACTCCAAAATTTGTGCGATTTTATGTTTTTAAATATCCCTAAAATGTACATGGAAATGATTAAAACTGGAAAAGACGAGGAAAACCATTAGTGGTATAAAGGTAGGAATTTGTAATTGAGAACTTGGAAAACCGAGTGTTGAACCTGTAAAGGTCGGGATGTGCGAACGGAACAATAACGGATTGATTGTGGACACGGGGTTGTCCAAGTGAATTGAGGAGGTAGGAAGTCTAGTGGTTAGACTTGACGTCTTGTTGGGAGCATGTCTGTTTCCAACATGGTTGGAACCTTAGTGTCGAGGAGAGTTGTGATTGGGGAACGAGAGTGGTGCTCGTTTTTGGTGATTGGTATTCCGAAGTCATTGGGGTTGACTTCTTGCTTTCTGCCCTGGCAGACATTGACTGTAGTTACCAGTACGTTGAGCGTGTATTGGTTGGTGAGCCCATGTGTGTTTTTGGGTCATTAGAAGGAGCTACGTATTCGAAATTAGGTAAACGAGATTTTTTTTCATTTTCTGCTTGGTGGCAGACGATGTGGTGTCACTTGGCGTGGTGAGTGCAGTGAGTTTTGTTGCATCCACGTAGGATGAGTTTTGACGTCATCATTTTGGATCATCCTTGGTTTTTCCTAGGTGGAATGACAAGGATCGATACAAACTTGGGTGTGTGAGTCGTAAACGACGGGATTGAACTTCCTTTCGAAGTGGGGCCCGTATGGTATTCTACTCGGGTGAGTAGGTTTTCAAGGTAGTTGAATTTTGTCAACCTTAAACGTGTGGAGGTTGGATTGGCTTCCCTATGAAGTCAATCAAGTGTATTGAGCAGGTAACCGATAGGTTCGGTTTTGGTGTGTCTTGGTAAATGTGAACGAGATTTCGGGATTTGGAATCGAATTTCTGGGTGACGATTCAGGATTCGATTTTGGAACTTGGAAGTATATTTCTGGATTTGGGTACGGAATGATTATTCCAAATGCTAGCTTACGGAATAATGATTTCGGATTCGGATTTGGAAATGAGTTAAAATTTGATGTCTGGGCTTGGATCCGGGATTTCTTACGAAATTGTGGATTCAGATTCGGAATTGGAACTAGATGTTGGGTGGAGTTTCGATTTGTCTCATGCTGGATTGGGCAAACGTACTCCATTATTGGAACGCGTTCGGCTATGACCTAGGTGGTTGTAGTCTGGTTATTAGGTAGATGTGTGTACTTCGTACATGGTTCGAGGTACAATATCGTGTAGACTTGTGATGTCTAGTTACGGTATACGGGATATACCCGAGGTGTGTCGGTGAACGTGTTGGAAGTCGGATTGGTTCCGATACCATGGGATTGGTTGTGGATTGGACATTACTATGCAATGGGTCATCGTATTTCCGATATGTTTAATTACACACAGGTCGTGTGAAATGTCGGTAAGGGTATTGGTGAGTCGAGTACGTTGGTGGCATGTGTAGCCACGAGTGAGTCTAGTGTCAGTTTTCGACTGACAACAACTGTGTGGTGACAGATTGTCAGGATGTGTCAACATAGATCGTTGAGTGGGGTCAACTGACTCCTAGTGGGAGTGGGAAAGGAATCGTCGAGTTGTTGCGTAACGAGAGGGTTGATTTGACAAGTGGTGTCAAATTCGAAACAAGTAGTTTCAGTCATTCGACGGGGTCGAATGTAGTCGTTGCGTTTTGAGTACTAGTGGTACGGTTGGGTGTAGACAAGTTTTGTCTAAGTAGTTGGTGTACGGGTGTACACGTGTTGCGTGGTCGATTCCACTTTCCACGGGGTGTTGGTGGAATCAGGGTAATCGAGTTTCGATAGCGAAACTAATTAAGGAGGGAAGTACGTAGAGATTAGATCGGTTGGAATTTCGAGGACGAAATTTATTAAGGAGGGAAGATTGTAACGACCCGTCCCGAATTCCGGGATTAGATTAGTCACTAATCTTGATTAGCGAGGTTGAACGGTGGTTAGTAGGGCGGAATCGGACAAAATGTGCAAAATGACCGTTTTGCCCCTGGTCGTGGGCAAAATGTTGACTTTTTGTTCGGGCGGTCAAATGGACTTTGACCGATGACCGTGACGTAGTTCGGGACGTCACGAGTTCATAGACAGGTGACACGTTCGATTCCGACATTCGTAGAGAAAGTTATGGTGTTCGGAAGTTGAGGGGTATGTTGGTAATTTGGCTTATTAGGGGCCAAATGTTGACTTTTGACCGGGAGGTCCGATGGGCGAGGGCCAAGGACTGTTACGTAGGTATCGTCAATACGAATCCAACGACAGGCGGCAAGCCGAAATCGGAGATCCGACGACGACGTTATGGTCAAGGAAACGAACTAACGAACCGAGGCCGGGATTAAAATAATAATATAATAGTGAATAGTGACTGTTGACTCAGCACACCTGGATGAGTGACAAGTGTCACTCATCCCTTGAAATCAGAATCCATGTTTTTGGGGGAGACCTCATGATGATGTTTAATTAATTTTTAATTAATTAATTAATCTTTTAATTTCCATTATCCCTCCCCAATTTCCTAACCGTGTACAACTAACATCCCAAATTCCTCCCACCCTTAATCTCCTCTCCATCAGCTGATCTTGAGTGTGCAAATTGGAGACAATTTTGAGACGAATTCAGTGAGGGAAACACGAGGGATTGAGGGGGGCAGCAGAACTAGAATTCGAATAATTAAGTTTTAGGAGGGAAAATCAAATTGGAAGAATTGAGCTGTGATGATCGAATTGGAGGTTACAAACATCTTACTGAGGTTGTGACGAGTCGATCCACGTCAAAAACGAGAAGGATTGGTGCCGTTTTGGCTCTGATCGAGCTTGGTGACAGAGGAAGAAATCGAGGCTGAGTCGTGGAGTTTGGGGCTGTGATTGACTCAATTGTTGTGGGGAAATGACTCCTCATGATCCCACGATTCTTCTGGGTTCATCAATTGAAGGAAACCGATCGAGATCGATGGAACTCCATGGTTGCACAGTGTACGGATGTTCGAGCTTGAGTCGTGGAGATTGAGCAATGGATTGATGCAATTGAGTTGGGGGTAATGTTTAACGGAGTCCACTGATGCTTCTGGTTGAACCAATTTAGGGAAATCGATCGAGGTTGTAGGAATCCCATGATTGAACAGTGACCGGAGTGTTCTTCGTGTTCATCGTGGAATCGATGGAATCTGGGTAAGTGTTCGCGTAATTGATGTTACAGACTTATAATTGGACTTAAAACGAAGCTAATGGAATGATCAATTGAAGGAATTAGGATCGAATTGACAGGATTGGAACCGGGTTGTGTCGCGGGTGAATTGGACCCGTTTACCAGACAAACGGGTTGGGCTGGTGACACTGTAGCAGGCGCGTGGGTTTCACGCGCAGCCACTCACGGCGGCGCGTGGGCACGAATCTCGAGGTAAGGTCAACATGACTTCTGTCCTATTTAATGTAACGGACATTTTGGAATTGGTTTCGTGTCGATCGGACACCGTCTCGATATTGTTCGGGATATCCGAAGGTTTTAAATTAAGTTTAAAAATAAGTAAAAATTTGGGAAAATTACGGGACTTTGATAGGATGTTAATGATGAGGTTAGTAACCCTCTAATGTGATTTGGACAGGATTGGGGGGGCGACTCCACTCAGTCAGTGCTCCGTGACTACTCCGGGGTCCACCCAGGCCAACTACCCTCCCCGGAGGAGACAATCATATATATATAGGATGGCATATGAAAAACCTTTTGAAATCATTCTTTAAACTTTTCCAGGATTCATGCCCGGCCCCTCATAAGCCGTCATGAACCATAAAATCCTTTCATGGGTTCATGCCGGTTCCCATAAACCGTCATGACCCGTAAAAACCATTTCAAGGGTTCATGTCGGTTCCCATAAACCGTCATGAACCATAAAGACCATTGGTAACACATAACTGGGCGCTAGGCCCGAATCCACATAGAAACTGGACCTCAAGTCCGATTCGTAAACCAACTGGGCCTCCGGCCCGATTCCATAAATCAAATGGGTCTCGAACCCGAGTTTACCTTTTCGAATCCAAAACCATTTCATGAAATCATATCCAAAACCCTAGGTATGGAAAATCAGTGTAAAACCGAAAAATCTCGATTTACGTGCAAGCACGTAAATCGCCTCGAAATACGTGAAACCATATAATTCACAAATATCCAAATCAACATTATCAAATCACATTCATTATCCTTTTGGAAATCCAAAACCATTTCATTTAGACTAATAAAGACCTACAGCCCCGTATAGGCATCGTATAGGGCCTAAACCTCGAAATACGTGCCTATACGTAACCGCACATCCAAATGCACTCATGGCATCACAAAAAAGTATTTAAAACATATAATAAACATTTATGCATGCACCAATTTAGAAAACAAGGTCCACTCACAGACCGTCTGAAGCCGCCCCTCGATACGCGTGACATAAGGCTCCCCGAGCCGATCACCGTCACCGGGACTTCCAAACCTGTCGAAATTAATTTAGAGGGTTACTAATAGCCTTATTAACCTCTCATTTAAGTCCCATAATTTTCCCGATTTTCTAACTATTTTTAAAACCGAACCTAAACCTTCTGATGCCCCGAAACATATCGAGACGGTGTCCGATCGACTCGAAACCAGTCCCAAAATGTTCGTTACATCGAATAGATGATTTCACATGTTGGAACCATCGTCAAATTCTCCCCCACGCGCCCACACGTACCGCCTGAAGTGGCTGCGCGTGGGAGCCACGCGCCTGTGAACAGTGCTTCTCCTACCTCGGTCAGACCGGTCCGATTTTTCCTGCAACTTGGACCGGCGTGACAGGTCCAAGCTCATTCCGGCCCAGTTTTTCACCGATTCCACTCCTAATCGATCCTAATCTTCATATAATCGTCCTAGGAACCTAACCTAATTAATTAGAGATCCTAAAACAACCTAAACCCGACCGGTCCAGAAAGTCCCTCACGGTTCGATTTTTCCGAAACCTCCCAGGGCTTCCCCGACATCCAACCACTACCAAAACCTCTCTAAAAACTCCCTAGCAACCTATTTAACTCAAACTAATCGTCCAAATCGACCCATAACAACAGAAATGAAAAATGGATTGAAATCGGTTAAAACCGATACCTGTGCACTGTTCCTCCATCGCCGTCCACGACGGCTCCGCCTGGCCAGCCACCACGTTCAGCTGGTCCTCCTCACTTCTCTGACCTCTCTCAAATGGTCAAGGGTCAGGGTTTGGGTTGTGGATGAGAATGGTGGATCGGGTTGGTTTTTTGGGTGGATGGAAAAATGGAAAATGGACGATGCAATTTGGAAGGGGAGATGCATGAATGAATTTGGGTGGCCTGTGGATGGGTGACATGTGTCACTCATCCATTGGGTCCCCATAAAATATCTGGGCCCCACTAAGTCCAAAAGTGCGACCGTCTCGTAATTCGTGCAATAGTACGTTCGAATTTCCGTGAACCGTAACTTCGTCGTCGAACGTCCGAATTTGACATGCCGTCTGTCTACGGATTCGTATCGTCCTTATCTACGTAACGGTCTTTGGCCCTCGGCCATTGGAGCTCCCGGTCAAAAAGTCATTTGACCCCCTTTCATCCAAAATTACCAAAATGCCCCTAAACTTCCGAACGTCATAACTTCCTCCTCGAATGTCGTAATTGAACGTGCCACCTGTCTATGAACTCGTGACGTCACGAACTACGTCACAGTCATCGGTCAAAGTCCATTTGACCGTCCGAATAAAAAGTCAACGTTTTGCCACCATCAGGGGCAAAACGGTCATTTCACATCGTTCGTCCGATTTAGCCTAACTAATCACCGATTAACCTCACTAATCGTGATTAGTCACTAATCTAATCATGGAATTTGGGACGGGTCGTTACATTTGACTACCCGAACAAAAAGTCAACGGTTTGCCCAACTAGGGGCAAAATCGTCATTTACCTACTAAGCACCAATGAACTCACTAATCCCATCTTAATTATGGTCTTAATCCTAACTTCTGGGACGGGTCGTTACAATAGGTGACCCCCTGGGAAGTTGCACCATGAGCTCCCGAAAACAAAACAGTGAGGGCGAGGCCCAAAACGGACAATATGGTGCTAGATGAATCGGGTCTTGACCGAGGAGGGTCGGGTCCTGACACTTCATATGTGAGGACCCACCCCGGTTTCACCCCGAAACCCGAGGTAAATCCTGCTCCCGTCTGACAACCCGAAACATAACCAAAGTAAACTCACTCGAAGCCACCAAAGTACTCAGTCAGACGCAGGAGAAACTATAACACATCCCGAAGGCAAGTTTTACAGAGCATAGTTCTGAATACAAAAGAAAGAAAACCGATACAAAGAGTACACGCACTACGGAAAATTGAAAAACTCCGGGATCCCCTCCGCGACTTCTATGTCTCAGACGCTGCCTCGACGCCGAAACCCCGCTCTAGCTCCACGACCTGGAGGGCAATTTAAAACAGAAAATGTGAGTGGACCAGAATAAAAGAAACGTTTCCAAAACCATTTTATAAGAAAACCGAGTTTGGCCCTCCGTTTTGAAACCACATGCATAACCCAGTTATTAAAACTGTTATAAATCATATATACCTCATCATAAGAACAGAAACACTATAAAACAGTTATAGAACTCATAGCATAAACATCATAAAATCGTATCATAAATCATGAATATCAAGTCATCATTATTCGATCAAACATGTTGGACCTATCCGAGTCTTTAAACTCCCGAGTCTTTAAACTCAATTCAGGCCTCAATAATGTCCGAGTCTTTAAACTCAATAGTCCTACGGGGGAAATATCAATATATCAGAGTCTTTAAACTCCTGAGTCTTTAAACTCAATCCGGGTCTTCAAACCCAATCTGGGCCCGTCCCCCGTCAATCAATATCCGGGTCTTTAAACCCAATAACCAGATCCAGCAAATCCAATCCAAAACCGTTTGAAAACCATTTCGAAATTCATATCTAAACCCGAATTCGAAATCACCGGTCTGATGCCCTTCCGGCATCCAAAACCGTCATTCCGAACCCAAATCCGGAACTCCACATTTCAACTTTTAAACCAAATTCCAATTCCCGAAATCCGATTTCAAAACCGAAACCCTTTAATCACCAAATCATGTTTCAAAATCCCTTTATGAACATTCAAACCACTTCTCCATTGAAATCCCAAATCCATAACATCATATTCAGAAATCACACTTTTCCTCGTAAAACGTGCTGAAAACTGAACTTTCTCGAAAAACGTGTAATTAAGTAAAATCAACAAAGCATATTCGATAAACATAGAATTATAATTAAAACCATAAAACAATTATAGAAAACAGTTATGCATGCTCGAGTTTAAGGAAAGGGTCCACTCACAGTACCGAGCCCTCAATCGCGTCCCAAACGTCCCGTACGTTCCTCTGCTTCCTCGGGAAGTCCCGATCCAGTCAAAAACCGCCAAAGTACGTTACTAACACATCTACTAAGATTCTCCTAATTTTCCCCAAAAATCTTCGGGTCCTAAACGTAACGAATCGGAGCCCTAAACCTTCACCCTCACGGAACTATATTGAATCGACGTCCGAACAACCCGAAACCAATTCCATTAGACTCGTCACAACACCTAGACCAAAACCCATGTTGACAACTTCCTCAACCGCCGCCGCACGCGCCCCCACGCGCCGGCCAAAGTGGCTACGCGTGGCCCTCACGCGCCAGCTACAGTGCATCGTCTACCTCAAGCCGTCCCGGTTCGAAACAGTTCCTGCAAATCGAACTGACGTGAGCAGTTCTCTGCAGTACCTGCACCAAAACGGCTCCTCTCTTCACCATCCTCTTCGTCCCATCCTAAACTATCCATCCCCCTCACTCAAACACCTCGACACGGCCTAAAACCTGTTGACTCAAGCTCGAACAGAAACCCGTACTCTTCCCCTGTTCTCTTCTCCGGCCACCCAGGTCTTCCCCCATCACGGTGGCTACCTTAAACCCTTCCTAGAACCTCACTGAGTCTCACCCAACTCACCAAAACCGTCGACTCAATCCCAGACTTTACGACTCAACGATTGAAACAAAACGGAAAAACAGAGAACGGCGGGTACTCTCCGTCGTTCTAGACTCCGCCGTGCACTCCTCCGCCACGGCTGCACAACCAAAAGACACCTAGTGTAACGACCCGTCCCGAATATCGGGATTTAATAATATTTAATTATGATTTACTAATCTGGGATTAATTGAGCGATTTCGGACGAATTGTACAAAATGACCGTTTTGCCCCTAGGCGTGGGAAAACGTTGACTTTTAATTCGGACGGTCAAATGGACTTTGACCAATGAGCGTGACGTAGTTTGGGACGTCACGAGTTCATAGACAGGTGGCACGTTCGATTCCGACGTCCGCGGTGAAAGTTATGATGTACGGAAGTTCAGGGGCGTTTTCGTAATTTGGACGATATAAGGGGAAATGTTGACTTTTTGATCGGGAGGTCCGATGGCCAAGGATGGAGGACCGTTAGGAAGGTCTCGATGCTCTGAGTCCGTAGACAGGCGGCACGCATCAATTGGAGTCCGTATGACCGAGTTACGGGTCAGGATGCGTGAGGGGCATTTTGGTAATTTTCTGCACAGGGGCAGAATTGTAATTTCTCACGGGGGCACTGTTTGATTGAAACAGCCGTGAAAGTGGGGTGTTTTGTGCGATCGATCCCATGGATTGTTTATCAATTTATGGACTGAATTGGGACAGTTTGAGGTGTGATTGCACATGTGGGGAGCTGGCAATTGAGTGCTTAACATGGACACTGGTTTTATTATTGTTTTCGGGTCAGTGCAGGGAACATTACACAGTGGATTGAGGACGGTTTTGGGTGCTTTTAGGGACTGATGTAGATCGATAGAATGGAGTGTGAGTCGAGAGGTTCACTCTGAGATTGAGAATGGAAGGAATGGAGTGGAAATGGTGGAGGAAGGCTCAAAAACCCGAAACTGGTTTTTGTGAAATTCAAATTCGAACTTCTAGTTTTAGGCCAGCCCAAGCCTAATTGATGATGGATTGAGCTTTCTGGAACCTCAACGAGTCGAACCAGATCAAATGGGGCAAGCTTTGGGGCTCCTAGGGCCGTGGACGGACGAGGTGGACGGCCGAAAAACTCAATCTTGAGTCGTGGTGATTGAGGTAACGTCGTGTTCAATTAATCATGCGAATTGGTTCATATTAATCCTTATAAGCATCCTATGAAGTTAAATTGACAATGGTTGAGGATTTTTGGAGTTTTGGTGATCGACCCGTTTTGGGTGATCACGGGTTGGTGGCACGAATATGGTTTGATTGTTATTAATCGATGTCACAGAACTGAAATTGGTTGGTTAATGATTGTCTTAGGATCAAGAACGGATGGAATCAAGGTAGAATTGATTGTTATCTGGCCGGGTTAGATCGCGGGTAATCAGACCCGTTTACCAGACATACCGGTGAAGATGGTGACTGTAGCAGTCACTGTAGCAGGCGCGTGGCTTTCACGCGCAGCCACTCACGGCGGCGCGTGACGGCGCGTGGGCACGAATCTCGAGGTGAGGTCAACATGACTTTTATCCTATACAATGTAACGAACATTTTGGCGTTGGTTTCGTGTCGATCGGATCCCGTTTCGATATTGTTCGCGATGTCAGAAGGTTTTAAATCCAGTTTAAAAATACTTAAAAATTCGGAAAAATTACGGGACTTGAATAGGATGTTAATGGAGAGGTTAGTAATCCTCTAATGTGATTTGGACAGGATTGGAAGTCCCGGTGATAGTGGTGTGGCCTGGGAAGGCCTATGGCACGCGTATCGAGGCGCTCGGTTAAACGGTCTGTGAGTGGACATTGGTTTTATAAATTTGATGCATGCATAACTGTTTCATGATTGTTATAATTGTGATTAAATGATTTATTTTGGATATCGGTGGATTTAAAATGATTTCACGCATTTCGAGGTGATTTACGTATTTGCACGTAAACCGAGGTTTTCTGGATTTGCACCGATTTCCATAAAAATGTGGTTGGATATGATTTCATGAAACGGTTACGGACTTGATAAAGTAAAATCGGGCCAGGGGCCCAGTTAACTTATGAATCGAATCAGGGGCCTAGTTAACTTATGAATCGGGCCAGGGGCCCAGTTAACTTATGAATCGGGCCAGGGGCCCAGTGGACTTATGAATTCAGGCCAGGGGCCAGTTAACTTATGAAATCGGGCCAGGGGCCCAGTTGATTTATACATGTGATTCGGGTCGGGGACCCTAAAATGGAATCGAATAAATGATTTTGGATTTAAATCAACTATTTGGACTTATAATGGTTTTGATGATATTGAAATTATGGTTATGGCACGTTTCACGGTATTTGGGTTTGAGACCCGTCTGATGAAACTTAAAGATTGGTTTGGATCTTATCTATGTATATATTTATGCTTTGCATTTGGATATCAATAAAATGTATTTGGTACTGCACTGTATAGATCCTTCCATATTATATTGTCTCCTCCGGAGGAGGTACCCCGGAGAGGTCACGGACGTCTAGTACGTCCAGCGTCTATGACGCTAAGCATCGGGGATGCTGTACCCGAACGGGGTTCGGGGATTAAACTCGGAAATTGAGACCCGAGTGGCGCGCGTAGCCTTGTGATTGTGACCTTATTGACGTCAGGGACGTCAGACATCAGGGATGTCGGATTTGAGTGTATGGTGCAGTGGCTAAAATTATGTTTATGGTTCATATTATATGATCTATGATTTTCAATGATGGTGCATGCATATGCTTTTACTGGGGGGCATAAATGTCTTATAAATGTTTTAAACAGACTTGTTTATTTTCATCCACTCACAGTTTTTGTTTTTAATGCCCTTCAGGTTGATTCCGGATGCGACTGCAGCAGAGACTTGAGCATCGTACACCTCCTCCATCGATCCTTACGCACTCTGGAAGCCCGGTTGCGCAGTGGCAACAGGTTATCCCTTGTCTGACACCTCTTGTCAGACGGGAGCATGACACATTCCATGGTAATCCCGGGGGGATTGGGATGGGTCGTGTCACCTAGGACCCTACTGAATTCCCTAGACCTCACTAGACTCCTCGATTCAACCCCTAAAGCCACGACTTGGCGTCTGAACCTAAATGGCAAAACAGAGCAAGTTAATGGGGATGAGGAATTACCTGTCCTCCGGTCGCCGTCGCGAGCTCCGCTGGGGCTAGTCGACTCCTCTCACCCCTCACGACACCACCACAAGTCCAATTGCACCGTACACGGCCACACCACCACCACGATCTCTCAATTCCTCCCTGTTTTTCTCTGATTTTTCCCCCTGGTTTTCCCGTGGCTCTCAACTCACCCACACACTGATTCCTCACCTCCCAACCTTCTCACTATCTCCCTCTCAATCTCTGATCACTCTTCACTCATCAAGTCACCCAACACACACACCACCACCGTCCAATTCTCCCAACTCTCTCCCTCTGTTTCTGTCTAGTTCGAAGAACACACATGAACACACACGGGTACCCCAAATAATTGGGACCGTGTACACGCCTAGAAGCCACTAGGCCCTTGCCACGCATCACAATCCTCCCCTCCTCTCTCAAAACTGTCTCAATCTCAGCCCTCCATTTGTCCCTCTCTGTTGCACCAATCCCAGAGCACAAAGACCAAAATGCCCTTCCTTTTAAGCCAAAATTATGATCTTGCCATTCCCTTTCAAGACCTGTAACTCACACATCGTAAGTCCGATGAATACGTGCCGCCTGTCATCGAAATCAGGACGACTTGATCTATCTAACGATCCTAGGTCAACAAGTCAAAACCCGATCGTACGAAAAGTCAACTTTTCCTCCTATTTTCGCCAAATTACGATTATGCCCTCAACCTTCCGAACATCATAACTTCCTCCTCGGATGTCGGAATCGGGCGTGCCACATGTCTACGGATTCGTGATGTCCTAAACTACATCCTGGTCATCGGTCATAACCCAATTGACCGCCCGAACTAAAAGTCAACTTTTTGCCCGAACTAGGGGCAAAATCGTCATTCTACCCTAACGACCTTATCGGGACCAACTAACCACCCATTAAGCTCACTAATCTAATCTTAATCACGGTCTTAACCCTAATTCCCGGGACGGGTCGTTACATCATATTTCCCTCCCCGAGCGATGTGAGATTATTCACCGGTCTTACTTCCCAATCTCATGGGTTTTATTCACCGTTATTGCTTACCACGTTCACGGGTCTTACTCACCGTTCTTGCTTCCTAAGCTCCCAGCCGTATCTTTTTAATTTCACATCCAAATTGGACGTTTTAATATTCCATTTGCATCTAATGAACCTAAGGAGGTACTCTGTGGTATTCAAATGAGGAAAAACGTATGTGAAAACATGTTCTGATTGCTGGAATATTCGGCCATGGTTCTCTAACCAATTTGATGGCTTCCTCAGCCTTTAAACTCATCCCTTCTAGTCCCTCTTGGGGTTATTACGATCATTTTGGGACTGGAAGGAATGAGTTTAAAGGCTAAGGAAGCCATCAAATGGGTTAGAGAACCATGGTCGAGTGTTCCAACAATTAGAACATGTTTATGCACGTTTTCCCACTTTTGAATACCACAGAGCACCTCCTTAGGTTGATTAGATGCAAATGAACTATTAAAATGTCCAATTTGGACGTGAAATGGTCAAGATATGGTTGGGTTGCGCTCGCGGGTCGGGCGACCTGTAACTAGGTAACAGGTCTGACCCGCTGGAGTTTGAAGACAACCACTGCAGGCACGTGGCTTCCATGTGCGGTGGGCTTCTGTCGGCATGTAAGGGTGCGTCTCGCGGCATATGATGTGGTTGTCAACACGAAAGTTACTCTTCACGCAATCCTAAGTCTAATGGTATAACCCTCGAATTAATTTAACATCACTTAGATACTGTCAGGACCCACCCCGGTTTCACCCCGAAACCCGAGGTAAATCCTGCTCCTGTCTGACCCCCCGACAGTACACAGTCAGACGCAGGAGAAAACACTCAATAAAATATCCGAAGGCAAAGTTTACAGAGTATAGCACAGAGTACAACAAATAAAAACCGATTATTTGTACACGCACGTGAAAGAAAAACTTAAGCACTCTGAGACCCTGCTCGTCACTTCTATGCCTCAGACACTGCCTCGACGTCAAGACCCCGCGCTATCTCCACAACCTGGAGGGGCAAATTAAAACAGAAGGTGTGAGTGGACCATAATAAAAGAAAAGTTCTAAAACCATTTCTCAGAAAACCGAGTTTCACCCTCCGTTTTGAAAACCACATGCATAACCCAGTTCATAAAATAGTTATAAACCAAATCACTAAAACCCACATCATAAGAAATAGAAACACTATCAAACAGTGACAGAAAATCGTATCCAAACCATGAACATCAAATCATTATTTCTCCGATCAAACCTGCTGGACCTATCCGAGTCTTTAAACTCCCGAGTCTTTAAACTCAATCCAGGCCTCAATAATATCCGAGTCTTTAAACTCCCGAGTCTTTAAACTCAACAGGCCTACAGGGGAAATCATATGTATCCGAGTCTTTAAACTCCCGAGTCTTTAAACTCAATCCGGGCCCGTCCCCCGTCAAATCAATATCCGGGTCTTTAAACCCAATATCCAGATCCAGCAAATCCAATCCAAAACCATTTGAAAACCATTTTGGAATCCACACCCAAACTCGAATCCGAAATCCCTGGTTAGAAGCCCTTCCAGCTTCCAGAACCGTTATTCCGAACCCAAATCCGGAATCCACTTTTCCACTTGAAAACCAACCCTTTTTCCGAAATCCGTTTCTAACTCGAAAACCTTTAATTATCGAAATCATGTTCCAAAATCCCTTTTATAATCATTGAAAACCACTTATCATTTGAAATCCCAAAACCATAGCATCAATTTCAGAAACCAACCACTTTCTCGTAAAACGTGCTAAAAACCGAACTTCCTCGAAAAACGTGCAACAATGTAAAACCAACTAAACATATTCGATAACATAGAATCATAATCAAAACCACAAAACAATTATAGAAAACAGTTATGCATGCTCGAGTTTAGAGAAGGGGTCCACTCACAGTACTGCGCCCTACTCGCGTCCTGAACGTCCTGCACGTTCCTCGGCTTCCTCGGGAAATCCCGATCCTGTCAATCACCGTCAAATTACGTTACTAACACGTCTATGAAAGTTCACCTCAATTCCCTCAAAATTCCCCGAATCGAAAACGTAATAACCCGAGACCCTAAACCTTCACCCTCGCGGAACTAAACTCAAACGACGTCCGATTGACCCGAAACCACTTCCAATGGACTCACCATAACTCCTAGACCAAAAACCCTGTTGATCGTTTTCCCCATCGCCATCGTACGCGCCCCCACGCGCCACCCAAAGTGGCTGCGCGTGGCCCTCACGCGCTGTTACAGTGCATCCCCAACCTCGATCGAACCCGGTTCAGCACAGTGGTCTGCAACTCAGACCGGCGAGAACCAATCTCCGCCGTCCGGCCACCATTCTCCTCCCTTCCTTCACCCACAGCTTCGTCCAGCTCCAATCTATCCATTCCCCAACTCCTCTAACCTCGCCATGGTCTCATCATCGTCGATTCAAGCTCGAACCAGACGGCCAAACTCCCCCTGTTTTCCGATCCAGCCACTCCGGTCACCCCCCGTCATGGTGGCAACACCAGACGGTTCCTAGGACTCTACTGAACCTAAACCAACCTTCCTAGACCTTCGACTCAGCCCCAACCTTCACGACTTGTCGTTTGAACCCACGGCTAAAACAGAGCACCTAAGGTCCCTTCGTCGTGCCATCCACCACCGTGCACCACCCATCACGGCAGCACACACAGTCGACTCTTGGGACCTCCAGGAGTCTCACCATGGCCTCCAAATCCCTCGACTCTACGCCCAACCCCACAACTTTCGAATTGAAGCTCACGGGGAAAACAGAGTAAGAGAACTCACCTTTCGATTCCGTCTCCGCCGTGCGCACCGCCGCGTGCCACGGTGTTCGTTGGGTCCCCTGCAACCTCCTAAGCCTCTTACTACCTTGGTTTGGGCCACCACACGGCGTAGCCACCATCCTTGTATCACGGCCTCCCTGTTTTCCCAGGCTTTTGCCGCACCACCACCGTGACGCCGTGCACAACTCCTCCACCAAAACACGACCACCCGCTCAAACTCTTCTCTCTATTACTCTCTCAATTCACTCTTCACTCCCCCTTGCACAGAATCGCTCACCGTTCTCCAATTTCCTCACCCTCTGTTTCTCTCTGTGTCGAAGAACAAACACACGGGCACACACAGTTGCACCCAAATAATTGGGACCGCGTATACACGAGATCCAGCCAGAACCCTCTAGTCCTGTGCCACATGTCACCAATCTCTCAACCCTTCTCCCACCTGGTTCAATCTCAGCCTTCCATCTTCTTCTCTCTCTGCACAAATTCCAGAACACAATTGACCAAACTGCCCTCCTGCTTAGCTCATATTTACGGTTTTGCCACTACCTTTCTAGACCCATAACTCCCACACCGTAAGTCCGATGAATACGTGCCGCCTGTCATCGAACTCAGGACGACGAGAGCTACCTAACCATCCTCGGTCAACGTACCAAAACTCGTCCGTACGAAAAGTCAACTATTCCTCCTACTTTACCCAAATTACGGTTATGCCCTCAACCTTCCGAACATCACAACTTCCTCCTCGGATGTCGGAATCGGGCGTGCCACCTGCCTATGGATTCGTGACGTCCTAGGTACCGGTCAATACCCAATGGACCACCCGAACTAAACATCAACATTTTTGCCCCCGCTTATCGATACCGACTAATGACCTTATCGATACCGACTAACCCCCGCTTAATCTCACTAACTCCCAACTTAATCACTCCACTACTCCCGGCTCTCGGGACGGGTTGTTACAGATACAATTTCAGACGTTCGATGTCATGTGTTCATGTTTTAAGTGTGAATAAAATTCCATAAAATTATGGGAGTTGAGCCTAAGATTATGTTGATATTAAGGAATCTTAGTGGTGAACTATAGTAAGTAAAAAAGTTGCGGAAGACGTGAGGATTGTGATTACACAAGATGTGTGTTAAATCGAGTTTTTTTGCTTAAGTTGATTGTGTATGTTTAATCAAGGATTAAAATATCGATACCGACGGATATATCGTTAGTCAAATTTACGAATATCTCCCCAAATATCATTTATGGTCAACAAAAATGACGAAAATTCGGTCTAAAAGTTGAAAATTTGGAATGAAACTTTGGAAAAAACTTAAGTAACCAATTATGGTTATATAGGACTAATAAAAATTATAAAATAACTTTGTTATAATAAGTATACGATGAATAATATGATACAATAGAGTTCTTCCGATGACTAATAATATAAAATTTTAAACATAAATATAAATTGAAGTGAATTACTATAATTAAACGCTAATATAATTAAAAACATAACAGTAAACATAAAAAAATTTCAATGGAAGAAAAATTATAAAATGAGTAAATACATTTAAAATTGGGGAAAAAATGATGAAAAAATAGAGTTAATCTTTGTTCAAAAATTAGAAAAAAATGATATATTTAAAATTGGAAAAAAAAATTGACAATATAGTTGCAAATTTGAAAAAAACAAAAAAAAAAAATCAGCAACCACGTGCATTGGGGTCAAACTGAGGACCTCCAAAATTTGAAGCCAAAGACACACAACAGCAAACCAACTCAGCTAAGCAAGCCCAATTGAAAACATAAACAACCAAATAATATATAAAGTATACATACAGACACCTGTAACAGTTATCTTCAACCTCGCGCGGGTCTGTGATTCGGGTTTTTTGACTCGTGCGGCATGACCCGGCTGGAACTCAATGGTTTTACGTCCGATTTTCATGAAATTTGGCCCTATCTCGATCGTTTTAATGAAATAAGGAGATCGATGGGCTTAAAATAAGAAAAAATGTCGATATTTCGCTAAATTATTGTCGATATTTTCATCAATGTGTTTAATTATAATTATGGTTTGTTAGGGTAGTTTAATATTAGTTCAATAGCTATTTAATGTAATTATCTAGGATACTAATGCTTGGAAAAAGCCAATTGTCAACTCCATTGTTTGACGGGGTTTAGAGCGTTGGAAGTGGATATTAATCCGGTAAGAATGAGTTTAATTTATTTAATCTAATAAAACTTCGATATAAATAAAATTAAAAATATTTTTTGTTTGATAGGAATTATCACACGGAAGCTAATAGAACCGACTCGATTTTCAAAAAAATTTATGGATAGTTGCTATCATAAGCAGACAAACTAAGACACAAGAACCCTTAATGAACAACAAAACATGTGCTGTAAAGGAATTCAAACTTGATTTAGCTATACATTCCGAGATATTTTAAAACTACACAACACATGAAGACGTGTGATGACAAAGCCCTAGCTAGCAGACATACTCAATGTGCTTGGTACAAGGTGAAGACGTGTCATCACAAAACAACACTGGTTTCAGACATACTCAACGTGATTGGTACCAGGTGAAGACGTGTCATCACAAAACAACACTGGTTTCCAACTTAAGCTAATTAGAACCCCTAATTATTTAGGTCATCGAGAAGGGCAAGCTGGGAATCGGATTATAAATAGTGGTTATAGTGAATCAAATAATATAAATTTGAAGCTTCTAGGCAATGGATCGATGTGTTGAAACCTGATTGGATTGTGCAGCTGAAATCATGGCTGGTGGCCAACCCGCTTATAACAAAAGCAGAAAATGTGTGCTTTTATGGTTTCTTCCCTTAAAATAATTGGGGTTTTGGCGACATCGATCTCTGCAGCCTATTCTATTCGTGGCAACCAACTTTTAGGACACTTCTGCTTTTCATTTCTTTATTTCTTCATCTGGCACCTCATTATTAAAAGTAGAGAAAAATGTATCACCCTTTTTCTTTATTGCCATTCAAATTAATTAAATTTAAAAAAAAAATTAAAGTTAGTTTTTCATTTTAAATATTATTGAATTTTTTTTTAAATAAAAAGATTATATAACATCAGTAAAACTGTTTTCAACAGGAACAAATAGACAACTCAACAACAGATACAAAGTCGGAGCAAATCCAGCCAAGAAAATCATAGAAGGTCACAAAGAACCCTCACAACAACCCTATCTAAAGACTAATGTTTCATCTCAGAGCTTACAATACATTTATATTTGAAGCCCTAATAATCAAAGTAATAAAAATAAAGACAGCATCTGGAGATCTTGGGGGATATCCAAATACACGATGGTTACATTCCAACCATATCCCATAAACAGAAGGAAGGAGTAAGAGCAAGTTTGCAAGCCCTATTTTACAACGATGCCCTTTTTTTCTCATTTACCTCTAAAAAACAACCGCTTTGTATAATGCAATGCCCTATTTTACTAAAAATTCCATTAATTTTTTTAAATTTAACTTAGGATCTTATATGACCGAGCATCTTAGTGACGACATACATAAATATCATTGGTCTTATATGACTGAGCATTTTATTAACAAAATAAATAAATATTACTAAATTATAGTATTCGTACGTAATATCTAACTCCTTCTATCACTTAGAAATATGAAATGAATTGAATTCAGCAGCCGGATACATTTTCAACAACCAAATCCCTCGTATCCATATGGAATCAATTAGCCTGTTGACACATTGACTGTGGTAGGCATTTACAGCATATATGATTGGTCGTCAACAACGATTAAAGAAAACATAGTCGTGCATGCAGGTAGATCTAGCAACTTTTTTTTTTTTATTTGCTATTTGATCAATTCAATAATTAGGCACCATGTTAAGTCATAGATTCAGTACAGATGCATAAAATCTGGTGATGGATGTGGTTTACTGCATTTCTAACCACATCTATTGTGTTCCCGTGGTTTACGAATTGATTTTGAACGTAACAATTATATTTTTTATGTGATGTATATTATTCTATATCAGTAGATTAATATTTGAAAAAAAAAATTGGGTTATAAGAAAATAACGTAAATAAATGCATAACAGCTCATATAATTGATCGCAACAAAAAAAAAAAGTTCTATATCATTGGTTCGTGGATTGCCCGATTCAAAGGACCTACCTATAATCGATTAAAATCAGTGACATGAAATGATAGAACCCCGAGTAGATTGTGCAAAATGCCCCCATCTGTGTGTCGATATTTTTGTCATATCTATTATATTAGAGATGTAAAGGATCGTCCACCCGTCAATTAGTTGGAATTATGATATGAAATTAACGTCTTATCAATCTAATTAACTAATTAAAGGCTGGATCCTGAAAAAAATTCACCTCATATGTATACATCAGTTGAAAATTATTTAGTCAATCAATTTGAAATTTTGAATTACTATCAAGAATATTAAAATGGTTATCAATTAAAAACACTCGATTATTTATGCAAACTTGAGTGCTTGTGTGTAAATATATGTAACATGTCGGTGAAGATGATTAATGATTCGGGCAACCATGGCTGATGATCATACAGATGTTTAAGGTACAGATAGGGGTTTACTAACTTAATTACAACATTTTTATTTCATATGAAAGGCTGCCTAACTCTGTTGGTACAAATAATACTAATTGTCTCCTACCTTTCAAATTTGAAACAAGTCGTGATCTTTATCTATTTTGAGTTGAAAGTTACGCCCAGTCGAGGGATTTTCAACGTGATTTAGTGACTCCTCACTCAATTAATATTCTTATTTAAGATAATATTTGGATTCCACCTTATTATTATTCTTCAATTTATTAAATTGTCTATTTAATCAGCCGCATAGCCAGAATTAGTATCATATGAGAGCATTTCAAAAACTACATAAAAATAAATAAATTAAAGTTTGATTTAATTTAACTTATAATAATATTAAAAAATTTGTTTTTAGATAAAGTGGTTTTCAAATTATTTAAATTATTATAAAATAAAACTAAAACTAAAGATATATTGGCTATTAAAAATCTGAATAGGGAATATAATATAAATAAGAAATTATAAATAAAGAATTCAAATCTTCCATAAT
Organism: Prinsepia uniflora; assembly: GCA_032719365.1. Taxonomy (NCBI): domain Eukaryota; kingdom Viridiplantae; phylum Streptophyta; class Magnoliopsida; order Rosales; family Rosaceae; genus Prinsepia; species Prinsepia uniflora. The sequence continues at coordinate 68,964,178 of CM064865.1, read as the reverse complement.
TAATGGTATTCAAATTATTTAAATTATTATAAAATAAAACTAAAACTAAAGATATATTGGCTATTAAAAATCTGAATAGGAATATAATATAAATAAGAAATTATAAATAAAGAATTCAAATCTGCCATAATTAATTAATTAATTAATTTAATAAAATTAAAATTATAAAAAAAGTAAAAATATTTTCTTAAAGCATAATTATTTAAATTAAATATTTTAATATTATATATAATAAATTTAAAATATATATATATATATATATGTGTGTCCCCCTCCCTTCTGCCCTTGTATTTAATTAGTCATTTATATATTGATATATAATAACTAATGATTACTACTTGCATGTTGCATCTTATGATTAAGATTATGAGATATATAATTCCATAAATTAACAAGTAGATACTAACACTACAAGCAATAGGGATTTGCCCGACAAACGTGTGATCGTCGGGCAACTTCATGAATTCGTCGGGCCACCTTAGACGTAACGAATGTTTGTTGGGCAAAGGTCGTCGCCTAAAGCTTGTGAGGCAAACCTTTACACGACGAACAAAATGTGTTCGTTGGGCAAAATTGATCATGGGCCCGACAAACATAGATCGTCGCGACTAATTCGTTGTTCGTTCAAACTGCAGTTTTTTTGCCCGACGAACATCAGTTTGTATGGCTAACGTTTGCCCGACAAACGTTGTATTCGTCGGGCAAATAACCAAATTTTTTTTTTGGTGCTGAAATTGTGTTTTAATGATTTTGTACATTTAATATATATATATATATATAAATTTTAGTAACATATGAAACTATTATATTTATCATCTAATTAAATAATAAAAAATAAAATTCTCAAATTAATAAAAAAGATATAAAGGCCTTCAAATAATAAAAAGAAATAATTCTACAAAAGTCATAAAAGTCTTAAACATAATAAATAGTCTTAAACATAATAAAAAGAAATAGTTCTAGAAATTTAATAAGTCTCAAACATAGCAATACATAAAGCTAAACGCTCGACGGCTGGTCGGGGTGAGATGCTGGCTGCTGGGGTGGCTGATCAGACTGCGAGGTTGATTGCTGTGGAGATTCACCGGGATGCAGAGCTGGTTGTTGGGGTGGCTGGTCATGCTGCGGAGCTGGTTGTGCAGGCGACTGGTCAGGATATGAGGCTGGTTGTTGAGGCAACTGCATACCCTGCATTTGAGCGAACTGAAACACCTCTGGGGGAACTGCCAAATTATTTTGAACTAGTACATTAGTGATCAATTGGAAGAAAGACTGACAACGATCATCAACAGCTCGAGATTCAGAGGTTGCTGAGTTTTGTGTGCTGGCTCCCTGAGAACTCGAGGAGCTACTCCCACGCTCACGAATCAAAGCATTACCCACCCCTCGAATGATCGTCCCACGACGCTTTCCTAGCCTTTCATCTAGGATTTCCACTGACCTAGTGGGATCCGGTAACAGTTGCTCCAACGGGACCTCAGGGTGTTGTTGCACTAGCTGAGACTGTAAACGCTCCCTATCTACCTGTATCCCCCTCTAAAAACTCAAATAAACTATAATTAGAAAACAAAGTACAAAAATTAAATTGAAATTTTAATGAGAAAGAAAATAAACGTACGTTAATTTCATCAGCCACCTCATTGCCGTGGCCGGCGTTAACCTGCCCCCAGACGTCTAACTCTGGCCACAATGAACCATTCTGTCGTCGCTCCTCGTGCCGGAACGCAAGAGGTCGCGAGCCCCCGTGGTGATTGTATTTCTTCTTATTTCGATTTCTTTTGTTGGCGGTCGATCGTCTCTATTTATATTTAAAAAGAATCAATAACTGAAAATTGGATATTAGATTGCAAATAATGAAATAATTCTTAAATCAGAGACTTACCACAAATTCAGGAGTCTGAAAATGAGTGCACAACCAGCCCCACTCTCCTCTACGATTCTCATTAGCCAACTCAGTAGGAGGATTCGCAGTCGCTTCTACAGCTGTACTCCAACTCTTTTAATATGTACTCAATTCGCTCTTCCATTCCCTGTACCTGCTCTGCCAGAGGTCAGTGAGGTACATATTGACATCAGGGTCCATCAAGTCGTACTCAAAATTAACCTGCATTAAATAACAAAGTTTCTAAATTAATAAAAAATGTTGAAGAACATATTAAAAACAAATAAATACTTACCGATAACTGATCCCAACATAGCTTCTTGTATTCCGAATCCAGCATTTTGAAAGTGGATGCCACCATCTTACAGTCAGTTCGAACGATCGCCCCTATGTCATGTGATACCAAGCTGTGGATCTTTTCAGATGCTTTTCGCAAATGAGGTATGTAAACCACATGAATCTTTTCCTTCGTTGTACGGGTGATCCTCTGTGTTGCCAAACATTTGTTGACCCCGCGAACTTTTAAGACATTTCATGCATGAGTCGATAAGTTCCTAGAAATGAAGTAATGGAAAATAATATTCATTATAATTAAGATAATACGTGACTTACCATTGGGGAGTACTCCATTCCCATTGGGCATGTCGCTTGATATCGTCTCAGTTGGCTCAGAATCCGTACGTGGTTCCCCCCGTTTCTTACTATGGCGTCTACGAGCGGAGCGCGCTCCTAGGCGCACAGGGTTTGTATTATTCATAGGGACCTGAGTGGACTCAACAGGGGATGCTGTAGAGGATGGCAGTGGAGACGCCTCAATAGGGTCAGGAGTGGCATCAGATCGGCCACGACGTGTAATCAACGGACGTGAAGACATCCAAATATTGAAATCAAACAGTGCTGAGTAATTCATGCCAAATATTGAACACTTTAAAATTAGAAATACAACAACTTAACTTAAAGGTATTCACCAAAACATACTAATAAGCTTAAATAATAAAACTTAGTGTTTCTGATACAATAACATTCAGCCTTTTAACAAAATTTCAGATCTATATATGCCAATGCAACATGAAAATGTAAAAGAGACGATAGCAATGGGAACATATGACATTTTCCTCTAAATCAACCTAATAATCACCCAAAATCACAAATAAATCAGAAAAACACAAGTAGGTGAAAGAACATTATAATAACAATGCTCATGTCATTGTCGCATGGATATTTTGAAACATTTAACAAATAAAAGAATTAGGAACATGAAAGAGAGGAAGTTGTAACAAAGAGATATATAGTCACAAAAAACAGGATAGCTATATCAACAACACTTTAACTTCAGACACAATCTCAACTCTATAACTGCTACAGTTAGTCATTTTCATATTTTTCACTTGAAATATATACACTTGAACAACTTTACTCAAATATATACCAAACTAAATAAATTAATAAGAGCATTTAGTTATCCATCCAGAAATTTGCCGGGTATCTCCTCCCTGCTAAGAAAATTGCATGCAGAAGGGCCATATTTGAGTAAACAATAAAACCAAGTAGACTTTTAAGCTGCATCGGATTATGCAATATGATAATATACATATATATATATATATAATTAGTATCAATAAATTATGAATCTTGATTTCTAGGGTCTCAACTTGGTGACAGACAAACTCAAAAACACATCTCCAATATTTAACCATTAAAATTGGGGTCATTTCACATGACAACCTCCATACCTGTACACACTATTATGACTACATCCATCGATATCATCCAATCAATGTGTTATTTTCTTTTTCTTTTTTTGAAATTTTTTTAAGAAGAAAAAAAAAAAACCCTCCAAAACATGGCTTTTGGGATTAGAAGACACATATCCACCATGTTTGATGTATGTTTCATGTCAGATCAACACTCACTCACTCAACCAAGCCAAGAAAGAATATGTTCTATCTCAACTCAACTACTTTGAGCTTTTTGCTTTTTGATTTTCATTGCAGAATTCATGGTTTCCCAACTTATCATGCACGTAACTATAATTAAGAAGCAAAAGAGAAAAGGATTAATGCTCTGTTGTTGTTTGTCCGCATAATAATCTAAGTACTCTCAATTATTTGTACAACACACAGAAGATGAAAAAGAGAAAAGGATTAATGCTCTGTTGTTGTGAGTTTGGTGCATATTCTTTGATCATTCACTTAAAATCCCCACCGCAACAACACAAAGACAGGTGTTTGGTTTGTGAATACTACCAAAAATCCCCCACTAACACTGCCTGAGCTGTGGCTTTCACAATAGGAAAAGAATATGACATACTTGATATCTCTCTTCCTACATATAATATATATATATATATATATATGTATATATATATATATATGCATATGGTTTCTTGGCCAAAAGTGAAGGTAACAGAACGTGCATTGCACAAAATATTGAACAAGAATATTTTAAGTAACTAAAGTAGGGTAGGTAACAGAAAAGTTCATATTTCCCCCCACATAACAATTAACCCCATTTCTCAAGAGGCTTTTTTCTAAGGAATGTTTGAGAATTATTGTTTATCTAAGCTTGTTTCTCATTGGAGAAAATTGTTCTTCCAAAACATTCAAACCAACGAAAATTAACTTAAACAAAAGACTAAGTAGATCCACATATAACCTCAATCGTGAACAATGTCAAAACACTTATTTCATAATGATTCAAAATTCAGAAAACCCAATCCTGCAAATATGCACTGCTGTGGAAGACCATCACGCAAACACAACCCATCGACATAAAAAAATACAGAATCAAAACGACATCAATATGTAAAGCACAAAATTAAAACAACATAAAAAACTAAAACGAAGAATCGAATCACCGTCAATATCTAAAGGGCATAATTAAAGGGCTGTCAGCACCTGAAACACAGAGTCAAAAGACCAGACAAAGTAAAGGAAGCTACAAAATTCTAACACAACCACATAGTCGAACCTGATCGACACAAACCTTAGGTTGCAATAATTGACCTTAAAATTCATCAACATCAGCCCCAGAACACACAGTAAAGAATGATTAACAACAAACCCATCAATCACTGAATCAATAGTTCATATTAAAAAGCCTAAAACTAGAAGGAACAAAACAACAGAACATTCAAAAACTATAAACGAATGACTGCAGCCGTACTAAATTCTGACCTGCGGAGGAGATGCGTGCAGCTGGGCAACCGTACCAATGTTAGGGGTTACATTCGAAGCAAACAAACCCTAAGGATGCGGCTATGAAAGTGTGCCGAATTGAAGTTGAGAATAAAAGGGTCGAAGTGTTTTAATTGTTTGCATACATTGGCCCAACGAACGTTCGTCGGGCAACCTTTTAAAATGTTTGTTGGGCTAAACTAGGCGGGCTTACGCTTTCCGTGAAAATTTTCGACGCAATTTTGAGCGGGAAATTAAGCATTTTGCCCGACTATATTGTTCGTCGGGCAAGCAAAATTAATTTGTAATTTTCAATTTTTTCAACTTTTTTTTAAATAATAATCGATGGCCAAATATTTTAGTTGACATTTAAATTACTGAAATTTTCGTCGTTCGTTTGTCGAAAACAGTTTTAGAACCGTTAATCATAATACTTAAACACTTGATGCACTTTCAATTGATGATATTCAAACGATTAAATTCCAAACATTTCACCATTCATTTTGTCATATTAGATGCGTAAACAATGCACGTAAAAAACAATACAAGTTAGTTAAACATAGCATTGAATTTTGTCGAGAGCTTCTTTGGATGAAACATATTTATGATAAGAGATTTGTGAATTAGAGAGAGCGAGTTTCAGAGAGAAAGAAAAGATTTGAGGAAATTTTGAATAAACATGAATGGAAATGGTGTGTCATTACTTGAGTCACAAAAACCTAATTATTCAATCCAAAAACCTAATTATCCAAAATAGTACTTGAGTCACAAAAAGTGTGTCATTACCCAAAAACCTAATTATCTAAAATAGTAATTTTAGAGCTAAATTTTTGAAGAAAATGTAGAGAATGTGTGTAGAAGGAAAAAAAGAGGTTAGAGTAAGAAGAGTAATTAACCCACGAACAATTAATTAATACAAGGCTCAAAAATGGTCCTAATATTTCATCCAATGATAATGCAATCAAATTAACATTTTGAATGTCATATAAAAGTAGAGATCATTATCGATCATAGATATATTTCATTCAATGTCAGACTCACTCTCCCCTTCCCAATCAGTCTCATCATCTGAAATATATCCCATGCTTGTGTCTTCAGTATCACTTTCGGCTATTTCTGGTAAGGATCCGAGATCAATAAAAATATCATCAATTGCAATTGGTGGAACGATGTCATCGGTCCGTACGCCATCCACGTGTAAGGTGGATGTTGAGGAATCCACTTGGTAAATAGTTTGTTCATCGTCTGTTTCCGCACCTTCGTGGCGATGCCAGTCATCCAAATCCCAAATATTTCTATGCTTTACCATCTCAGCTACTTTCCAACCAGAGCCAACTTTTGGATCATCTACATAGAAGACTTGTTTCGCTGTACTAGCGAGTATATAAGGATCACTCTCAAACCACTGTGTGTTTGTGTTCACGGAGGTACATAAATGATCTTTGATGACTCTGCCTGGGATATTTGGGTTCGTATCGAACCAATGACACTTGAACAACACGACTTCCTTGCGCCCTGCATACAACACCTGCACCACACTTAACAATCTACCATAGAATCCCGTATCTGCATTTTCATCTTCCCCATGCACGAAGACCCCACTATTTTGGGTAGACAAATTGTCGTCTCGTTCTGTGCACAAGAATTTAACTCCATTAACATGACAACCAGCATATGTTTCTCCCCGAAATGGACCATTTGCCAGCTGCATTAATTCTTGATTAAACTCTACCGAGTTGTCATCTTTTAGATGTGCCATCTAGTAAGAAACACACAACAAATGAAATCTATAAATATAAAATAACTTTAACAACTTTTCATATAATATAATTTTGACTTACATGCTTGGAAAACCAACTTGGAAACAATTGTTGGTCCATTTCTTCCCAATTTAAAGGATGTGAGGCCTTCATCATCATCAAGTGTTGGTTGTGGAAGGGCCAGACTTCGTCACAATTATTAAGTATGAACCAATGAGCAATCTCCATGTCGCTATTGTTGAATGGCTGGGACCGTGGTCCAACGCCGAATAGTCGTGTTGGTTGGGCAAATACCGATAAGGTCTCTAGACGTCCGCCACCATCGTCATTGCGTGAAGCCCTATTGAATGAGGTTTCAACATTATGAAGATACATTGCACAAAAAGTGGCTGACTCTTTTGCAATGTATGCCTCCGCTATACACCCTTCGGGACGTGTCTTATTACGAACATATCGCTTGTACCGACCTAACATTCTGCAATAAAATTAACATTTTGAATCACATTTAAGTGGATGATAGTAAGGAACTACTGCAATGGGTGGAAAAAGTTTACCTCTCGATTGGGTACATCCAACGATAATGCACTGGACCAGCTAGTTTTGCCTCATCCGGCAGATGTATTAGTAGATGCACCATTACATCAAAGAATGCCGGGGGATATATTTGTTCTAGTCGGCACATGATATAGACAATATCCTCGTTAATTGCTTCGAGGTCTGCCTTTACCAACGATTTGGCACATAAGATCTGGAAGAACTGTGACAAGTAAACAATTGTCTCAACAACACCTGACTCCAAGTAGGGCCGAATACCAATGGGAATGAGTCGTTGTAGCAACACATGATAGTCATGGCTCTTCAGACCAGACATGGTGCCACCGTCTGTGCTAACATTTCGTGATATGTTACCAGCATAGCCATCTGGAAATTTCACACTCTGCAACCACTTTAGGAATTTCTTCTTATTCTCTGGTGTGAATGTATAACTTGGATGAGCCATAATGTATTTACCGTTCACAACTTTGGGCCACAAATTGGGCCTAATACCCATTTTTTGCATACCGATACGGGTCTTTTTTGTGTCCTTTGACTTCCCTTCAATGGGTAAAGTCGTTCCAACAACACTCTCAGCCACATTTTTCTCAATGTGCATAGGATCCGCAATGTGTCTTATTTTTAATTTTGACCAGTACTCCAAACGAAAGAATATGCTTTTCTTCGTCCAATTTTCCTGTTCCGTTGGTTTCGAGCCGCGTGTAACAAATTCATGGATACTATTCAATTTGGCTAATATTTCATCACCAGACCTCTCTCTTGGTCGTGCTCGTAGCTCAGTTTTACCATCAAAAGAATCAGAATGGTTACGCCATCGATGATCCCAAGGTAGAAATCTTCTTGCACCTAAGTAACATACCTTAGATGCATGCCAAAAAGATGTTGTGTCCGGTCCACATGTTGGGCACGCAAGATAACCCTTGGTACTCCATCCTGACAACATACCATATGCAGGAAAATCATTAATTGTCCACATTACGGCTGCTCGTAGAATGAACATTTCACCCCTGTACTTGTCGTATGTTCGTACTCCATTTTCCCACAAATCCACGAGCTCATCAATCAATGGCCGCAAGTAAACATCAATGGAATTACTTGGTGATTTGGGCCCTGGGATCAAAGTACTAAGGATTGTGAATTCTTTCTTCATGCATCTCCAAGGTGGCAAGTTATACGGAACTATGACCACTGGCCAAGTGCTATAAGGCTTTGCAAAACTCCCAAACGGATTAAAACCGTCAGTAGCAAGTCCTAATCTAACATTTCTTGACTCCGCAGCAAACTCGGGATACAACTTATCAAATTCCTTCCAAGCCTCTCCATCGGCTGGATGTCTTAGTACATTATCATCAATGCGTTCATCCTTATGCCATCTCATTTCACGGGCTGTGTGTGACGACATGTAAAATCTTTGTAGCCTTGGTTTCAGTGGAAAATAACGTAGCACCTTATTTGGAATCTTATTCTTTTGAAATCTAGGCTCACCACACACGGGACATTTGTCAAGGTGCTCGAATTCACCATAAAATAATGCACAATTATTTTTGCATGCATGGATCTTGACATACCCTAAACCAAGACCCTTCAACAACTTTTTCGACCGATAATAATCTTTAGGAAGAAGGTTATCTTCAGGTAGCATTCGTATTATGATGTCAACCATATGATCAAAATGTTTGTTTGTTTGACTGTACTCAACTTTCATATGCATCAATTCTACAACTGCCCCTAGAACGGAAAAAGATTTACAACCAGGATACAATTCGCGCTGAGCTTCTTTCAACAATTTCTCGTAATGTTGCTCTGATTCTTCCGGTTCAAACCTGGGTGTCTCATCATCCATAACCGATGTGCGAGGAAAAGCATCAGTTAATATCTCAAGGACTTGGTTATTGTCACATCGCCCATGTAATCCACTTTCATCCTGACATGTCCTTGGATCTGAAGATGTCGATGCAGTAAATATTTGTTCACCGTGATAAGTCCAATTAGTGTAATTATGGACAATTCCATTCCATTCCAAATGATTATGGACCTCATTCAACGTTATCCAATTGCAGTTGTTACATTTCCTACACGGACACCTAATACGTCTTTCATTACTGCAATTACTACGTACAAAAGCCATGAAACTGTCGATCCCATCCATGTACTGATTAGAACTTCTATCTTCCATTTGCATCCAGCGTCTATCCATTGTGCCTGTTTTCAAAAAATACAGTCAAGTAATAAAAGAGTTAAGATTGTCGCGTAATTTGAACAAGTTAATATCAAAAGCTACCCATCTCCTTATGCCTCCGGTGATTTGGCTCTATCCCATTCGAGAGTGCACATGTTGTTGTGTAGTTTACAACCTACGAGGCTAAGTTTCGATCAAGGGAAATTTCGACAGCATCTCCCTACTGTTCCCCAAATGCACCACGTAGATATTATATACAAATATCTAGTAGGAGTCGGAGAACATTTAGGGGATACAAACCAAATTTCCCATAATCAAAACATAGCATCGTCGAATGTAAACTATACAACACATAGTTGTGCACTCTCAAACTGTCCGAATAAATGGACAATTCAAGAGTTAGTCAATCAACTCGATTCACTAACTCTCAAACGGGTCTAAGGTTTTTCGTTGAACTTCATTATACGAAGATAATCAACTCGATTAACTTCGTATAAACTATTGAGAAATATCAACATCTTTCACTCTTTTGGAACTACCTAAAACTTTAAAAAAAAAATCACAATATATTCACAAATAAAAACATATATTAATTAGCATATCACAAAGTTTAGAAATTTCTATTTTCCTAAATTTCCAATTCTAGTTTCAAAATATATTTTCTAATTTTCTAGAATATTTTCTATTTAATTTCCTAGTTTCCAAAAATATTTTCTAATTTAGAAATTTCCCAAAACTATACCAAATTTATACACAATTTTCCCAAGCTATACCAAATTTATACACAATTTTCCCAAGCTATACACAAATTTTCACAATTTATACAATAGTTTTCACACCTTATTATGCAAATTTCCTAACACAATTATATATCCAAAATTCTTACCAAAATTAAATTTAGAGATAAACACACATACCTCTTTACAAGTGTTCCTCCAAATCAATCACAGATTTCCTACAAATGAAACATACAACCATATAATTAGTTCAAATAAATAAAAACTTCAAAATTACAAAAAAAATCTATTTCCTAAAACATATACCTCTTAATGGACTTTGAAGTTGGAGAGGAAAAAAATGAGAATGAATTGTTAAGAGAGAGAGAGAGAGAGAGAGAGAGAGAGAGAACTGATAAAACCAGGGAAAATGGGACGAAACAGATGCTTTAAGTGAATTAATCTTTACCCGACGAACATATGTTCGTCGGGCAAAGTATAATATTTCGTCGGGCCACAAAAGTAAATGACTGCATTCAAGTTGCAACGAAATTCGTCGCCATCATATGTGCTTTGCCCGACGATATATAACTGTTCGTCGGGCAAAGGTAGCGCGGGAAGGGTTTTTTTTGCCGCCATCCATGGACACTTTCTCACTGACGTTTAGCGACAAACGTGATCGTCGCTTAAAGTATTGCCCAACGAATATAAATGTTCGTCGGGCAAATATGCCTTTAGTGACAAATTATTTGTTTGTCGGGCAACCGTTTGTCGGGCCAATGCTTTTTTCTTGTAGTGTAAATGTCATTGTCATATAATGAAATATTTCATATATGATCTCATGCATACATATGCATGAGATTGACACAAATGTTGTCATAAACAACCAATCCGATCCGTTGGTTTTGTTTTGGTTTTGTTTCTTAACCCATAACAAGGCCGAATCTGAACTTAAAATTTTTGTAATATTAGAAAAAAAAAAACTTATTACCCTAAGTGCATTAGGAGCACGTTACAAAATCTCAAAATGTACTAGAAACGGAAATTTGCCTCAGTTTCACCAGGAACGGTTACACCGTCAATACCGCTGCACCATCTGTCAATCAAAGTTATTAATGTTGTTAATTTTGATGTCGTGTCAATAATATTACAAAATTAATAAGGGTAATTTAGACATTTTATTATATTTTCTTTCATCTCTCTCTTTCTCTCACTCTCTTCGAGTCTCCACCACTAAACAGAGGCAAAGCTCTATTGTCTTTGGCTGCAACTTCAATTTCCTTTAACACCGGAAGTCAGAGACTGTTGCAATTTCCCACCCTATATGAAACCGAAGCTCCCAAACGACCTAGAAGACCTCTCTTACATCTACGACCTCCTACAAACCTCTTTCCACGCCCGATATGAGCGATAATGGAAATTCCAAGAAACGGCGTCACAAGGGGACTAATAGAAACCAAGACGGTGACAAGAAGAATAGCAAAGACTTGGACATGAAGGCTGTAATCACCGCCTTGTCATTGCTGGATGAGCAGGGAAAGCATGAACGGGATGAAAACGACAGGGCCTTAAGTGACGACACGTCTATCGAAGAGAAACACAAGGAAAGGACTAAGGCGATGCTCGATTACTACTCCGATTTTCGAGATTGCTACTCGGAGGTGGAAGAATCAGAAATGACGAAGAAAAAGTCAAGAAATTTTGCCACTGCGGCGACGGTGGCTGTGCTTGCATCTACAGCTACAGATGGGTTCGATAAAGGTAAGACGGGTACTGGGTCGGGTCATCATAGGCGACTTTGGGTCAAGGACCGGTCCAAAGCTTGGTGGGACGAGTGTAACAAGCCCGATTTCCCGGAATCGAAATTCAAAAAGGCATTTCGGATGGGAAAGACGACGTTTGATTTGATATGCGATGTAAGACCCGTGTCCTGGAGGGAACGATGAACGATCCCACATTCCTGCCAGGGAGAATAGTCTAGGAGGGGAATGGTGGCGTGCCTTAAAGGTGTAGGCACACATCTATCTAGCACGAGGCCTTTTAGGAGCTCAAGTGACTTTGGGGGGGATTGGAACCCCAAAGTTAAGCGAGTTGAGGCTGGTGCAATTCCATTTTGGGTGACCCGCTGGGAAGTTGCACCATGAGCTCCCGAAAACAAAACTGTGAGGGCAAGGGCAAGGAGGCCCAAAGCGGACAATATCGTGCTAGATGAGTCGGGTCCGGACCGAGGAGGATTCGGTTGTAACGACCAGCCCCAGAAATCGAGATTAGATTAGTTGTTAAGGACTGATTAGTGCAGTTAATCGGTGATTAGTTGGAGTCGTTCGGACGGACAGTGCGAAATGACGATTTTCCCCTAGAATTTGGCAAAATATTGACTTTTTGATCAAGTGGTCAAATGGACTTTGACTGATGACCGTGACGTAGTTTGGGATGTCACGAATTCATAGACAGGTGGCCCGTCCGACTTCGACATCTAAAGAGGAAGTTACGACATTCGGAAGTTCAGGGGCAATTTGGTAATTAGGTTAAAAGGGGCAATTTGTTGACGTTTCATTTGACATGGAATTTTCACAAACTTTGAGGACCGTTAGGTAGGTCTCGATCCCCTGAATACAACAACAGGCGGCACATCATCTTTGGACTTCGGATGAATTAATTATTTGTTTAAATGTACGAGGGGTAAAATGGTAATTTTGCAAGGCGGGGGTAAAATGGTCATTCGGTTGCATTGGGATTTGTGCCAACTGGATTTGGACACATGGCTACTCTTGGGAATCTTGTCCACAGAATGGTGGACACCTGGCCACAATCTGGAGGCTTGTAGAATCCTTTCATCGTTTCAAAAATATCTCAATATGTTTTAAAAGGGTTGTGCACGGGTTGGAGAGACTGAACAGAGTGAGTGTTAACCTTGAGAAATTCCCTCAAAAAATTCCTTCAAACCTTTATTGATTGCTCCAGCTTAATAACTGAAAATAAGAGTTAGGAAGGACTGGAACCAAGAGGGGGGTGCCACCGTGAGGGAGGCTACCGTGGACGGTGGTCCTCTGGGAAAGCAGAGACCAGGAAAAATTGTGACATCCCAACCCCTCTTAAATCCCATTCGTTACACTTGTTGTGGGAATCAAAGTTGAACTTGATGGTGTAGAGAGTTACCTGGTGGTCACGACAAAGCTCGACGGTGGCAGACGGCGGCGATTTCCCGCAACTGCTCTGTTTGGTCCCATTAGCAATTGAACTTTTAGAGACGAGTAGGTCATTTTGAGGATAAGGAGGAGGTTCAGAAGGGTCAAATAAGGCGAGTAGGGCCAAGCTCGAAGCCCGTCGTGGACGGTGGCTGTGGAACTTCAAAATGGTAAGTTTCCCTCCAAAAATGGTAACAAGCGATTCAACCATTTAAAATCAATTGTGTTAATTGGAAGTCGTTCTTGGAGGTCCTAGGGACTGTTTGGAACTGGACTCATAGCTGGGGATGGCCAAAAGGACAAGGACACAAAGCAGGAACTCTCTGGTTTTCTTTTTCGATCTGGAAGGTATAGTTCATGGCCTCAAATCATGATTTTATTGGATAGATCATTTGTAGAATGTAGGACGCAGCTCTTGGGATTAAAACGAGTTAAAAAGATAGAAAAATGGATGAGAACCGCCTGTGTCAGTTCGGTCGAACTTGGCTGGCTTGGTCGAACAGGGCCGGCTCGAACAGGTCTGAACCGGACTTAAAGGAGGTTGAAGATGAACAGTGTACGACGCGTGAGGCCCACACGCAGCCCTTTCGGTGGCCCGTGTGGATGCGTGGTTCGCCTTTTGAGGAAGGTTCCAACACGACTTTTAAAGTAATCGATGTAACGAACATTTTGACGCTGGTTTCGAGTCGATTGGACATCATCTCGACATGTTTCGGGATGTCTGAAGGTTTTAGGTCCCGGTTAAAAATAGTTAAAAATTCGGAAAAATTATGGGGACTTAGTAGAAGCTTTATGAAGTAGTTAGTAACCTAATTATGAGATTTGGACAAGTTTGGGAAAGCTGGTGATAGTGGATTGGTCGGGAACGGCGTAGGTGCATGCGTATCGAGGCAGCGGCGAAACAGTCTGTGAGTGGACTTTGATTTCAAACTTATGATGCATGCATATATGTTTTATATGTTTTCTATATGTGATTCTATGATTTGATTTATGATCTTGATGATTTACGGTTTTGCACGGTTTTTGAGATATTTACGAAATTGCGCGTTTTGCGGGATTTCGATCGATGTTGTGATTTAACTATGGTTTTAATGATTTGATTTTGGGATTTAAAACATGAATTGATTTCAAGGATTTGAAATAGATTTCGGAAAAGTGATTTCGGGCTTGGAGCCCTATTTCTGAGATTTTGATAAACGAGTTTTCAGTTTTGAAACTGGATTTCGGAAATGAGATTTCGGATTTGGTTTTGAAGCTTGAAAGGGAAAGTCTGAATTTGGGTTCGGGATGATGGTTCCGGATGCTAGCTTACGAAATCATTGTTGCGAATTCGGATAAGGATTTTCTGTGGTTTTCACTGTTGATTGAAAAATGGTTTTGGGTTTAAAGACCCGGAAAAGAAAAGAAAAACCGCTCGATCTGGTTTTGAGTTTAAAGACTCAGATTGATTGACGGGGGGAGGGCCCTGGATTGATATGTTTTGAGTTTAAAGACTCGGTATATGTTTTGAGTTTAAAGACTCGGTGATTGTGATACCCCCCGAGGCCTGTTGATTGTGTTTTGAGTTTAAAGACTCGTTGATATCTCGGGAAGGCCTGATTATTGGGCATGGTTTTGAGTTTAAAGACTCGGGCGCACTTGAGATCCAGTCAACTTTTATGATTGATGTTTTCACTGGTTTTTCACTGGTCTTCAGATGTTTTGGGCAGTGGCCCGGATGATATGGATTTGATGAGTTTTGGGATTGAGTTCCCGTATTTGAGATTTATTTGTGATTTGAGGCTGAGGCCTGGATTTGAATAGCGGATTTGATTCGAGTTTTCAAATGGTTTCCAATGATGATTTTTGATATGAATGGTTTCATGACCTGGATTTGATATGCATGCATTGGTTTTTACAAGGAGGGTATAAATGTAATTGTTTTATTATAAACTGTTTTGAACTTATACTTTATTTTTGTCCACTCACAGTCTTTGGTGTTTTTGATACCCTTCAGGTTGTTGCGGTGCGGGCTGTTGGTCGAGAGAGACGGAGACATCACACCGTGTTCCACAGTAGATTCGGCACACTCTGGGGAGTCTGGACACTTTTAGGACGGTCGGATCAAGAATCCCCTGTCCAACTTACGTGTCACATGGAGGTTGGATGTCGGTTTAACCTTCGTGTTATACGTAAGTTAGACGGGAGCATGATTTAGCCCTTAATCCCGAGGGATTGGGGGTGGGTCCTGACAATTGGTATCAGAGCTAGGTTTCTTGTGCTCCACGCGAGGTTTAGATCCCAGAGCCGTTGGTTTGACGAATTTGGTGTTGTGATGCTGTGGATGTGATGTCTCGATGCGGAACAGCCCATCATCATCTTGGACGCGATAGTGGTAGTACGTTCGCTAGTGGTTAGTTAGTGGCGATAGTTAGTGCCAGGGTGATAGTCGCTCGATATGCGGTGCGAGATTTGACGTATGTCAGCTTAGGACCAGAGTAGTTAGCCTGTTTGGCGCTGGATATGCTCGATAATTGGACCTTAGGGTTGGATGTTTGCCAGCATGGTTAAATTGGATGGTAACTAGTGAGCTATAATTACGAGTAGGTTGGTTGGCCAGTTGACGGTGGACTGTTGGGCCGGATGGTGTTCGAATGACGATAGTTTGGACTTGTGACCATTTTTTCAGATCGTTCGAGTTTGGATTTGTACGGTTACGAGTAGCCGGATGCCTTGAATGACGGGATATAGGAAACTACTTTAAGGCTTTGAGGGGTTTTCCCCTAGTATTGGTTACTGAGTGACGTTGGTGTGTGGAGTTACGATAAGGGATGGTCTTAGTCGGGTTTGACGACCCGAGTAGTAAGGTTGTAGTGAACCAGTGGTTGTTGCGTGTTTGGATAACCCGTATGACCGGGTTGATTTGAGGAACCCCGTAGGATGACTGGTCTGGATTGTGAGTACCAAAGTGAGAAACCCCAGGGCAAGTGCTTAGTCTAGAAACCATGAGTTAGGGTTTGTGGTCGGTAGTTGTAGTGTTTGGGCCGATTTACGGCTGGACTGGAGATGGTACTGCTAGGTGCAGCCAATGTAGGGAATGGTTGATGGACGACTCTGGATGAGTCCAGTGTTGGGTACTCAGCATGTTGGAATCTGAGGGAGGTTAGTTTCCCCGAATCAAGCGAAGTTTAAGGGTTTGGCTCGGAAGGAGCAGAGGTTCGGGACTGATGTACTGGGAATCCTGGAGTAGAGAGGATATGCCAGAAGTTGGGATGCTTGTGAACGATCAGATGGGCACATTGAGCCGAGGTTGTGGCTAGTAGAGGTGACGGTGTCTGGTAGGAACCACTTATCAAGCGAGGGTATGTGATGACCATTGGTAGGTCATGTTTCGGGACGAACGGTCAGGATGCCGTTAGTAGATCAGAGTAGCGCAACGGAAGCGCGATACGCCTAGGCTTCGTGTTGGAGTAGGCCAGGTTGGTATGACCGGGTTGACTTTGAGTGAGGTTGGTTTTCGTGGACTCATCTTGTTGTGTTGGAGATGTCGAGTGTGTTGGACAGTGTCGGCACGTGCCAAGGCTGGCATTTGGGTGATGTCAGGACGACTTCGAGGGAAGTGACTGAGGAGTCCGAGGTGAGTAATTGTTGTTTATCATCCCGGAAGTGGGTGACTCGGAATGGAACCTCAGAAAGGTTGAGGCGTAATGACTGACATCCTTTTAGATGAGCATACACGGTGTGAACAGACATGTGAGTTGGTTTGGCTACAAACACGTGGTTGTGATCCGTATGAGTATAGTAGCGAATGAGATGTTTGGACAATTAGTCCCGAGATGGTATACTTGATGAGGAAGTCTCATGGGAATCTCGGAATCGGGAAATTTAGTGGTGGCACTTTCGGAGTCGTAACCCCCTTGGTCATGGACTCGGGAGGATGTGTTCGGGAGTAGAAAGAGTACTTAATGACGTCGGGAGTGGTCTGTGTGGCGAGTGTCGTAGGATTGTGCTAAGTTGGGTTAAGGCAGGATGACTTGTGATGTCCTTGTCGTGGACCATTGAGAGTTTCGTTGGCGGATGACGGGAGGAAATGGAAAATGAGTAACTATAACTGATCGATATGAGGAGAACCCACAATCTAGACGTGTCGGATCTGATGTGTTAGTAGACCGATCGACTCTAAAAGTGACACATGTTTGACTCGTAGTTAGGTAGCAACCCGTATAGTTACAAGGATGCTTGTGTGCCCTAGAAATACACTGTGAGGGTGACGGGTACACTTCGCTGATGTTGGACGGACGTTGGGAATAGTAGAGCTGGGCTGATGCCGCTGTGGTTGATTAGTGGACGTACTGTAAGATGACGTTTGAAGCAAGTGAGGATATACCCTACAAGCTATGTTTGAGGTATTCTAAAATATCTTTGTGTCTTTCAAGGTTCGTAGGGTTGCCCTTGCTTGTGGTTGGTGGTATGCACCGTGGTTCTAGTTGGTGATAATGGGTGCATATCCAAGTGTTGGCGAACAGCTTAGTGCCAAAGTATGTTATTAATCGGTATAGTTCCGATAGGATGGTTTTTGACGAAGCATGTGGGCCGGATCACGGGGATGGACATGATATGGTAGGAGATGGACACCGGGTAGGAGACCCAGGTGTAAGATCAGTTGGATGTCTCCCCGCTAGTTACGGAGGTATGAGATGTGGAATTTCGGGGACGAAATTCTTTAAGGAGGGTAGATTGTAACGACCCGTCCTGGGAATCGGGATTAGTTTAGTTGTTAAGGATGGATTAGTGCAGTTAATCGGTGATTAGTTAGAGGCGTTCGGACGGACGGTGCGAAATGACGATTTTGCCCCTGGAATTGAGCAAAATGTTGACTTTTCGATCGAGCGGTCAAATGGATTTTCACCGATGACCGAGATGTAGTTTAGGACGTCACGTTTTCATAGACAGGTGACACTTCCGACTCCGACATCCGAGGAGGAAGTTACGACATTCGGAAGTTCAAGGGCAATTTGGTAATTAGGTTAAAAGGGGCAATTTGTTGACGTTTCATTTGACATGGAATTTTCACGAACTTTGAGGACCGTTAGGTAGGTCTCAATCCCCTGAATACAACGACAGACGGCACATCATCTTTGGACTTCGGATGAATTAATTATTGGTCTAAATGTACGAGGGGTAAAATGGTCCTTTGGTTGCATTGGGATTTGTGCCAATTGGATTTGGACACATGGCTGCTCTTGGGAATCTTACCCACAGAATGGTGGACACCTGGCCACAATCTGGAGGCCTTATTGGTCTAAATGTACGAGGGGTAAAATGGTCATTTGGTTGCATTGGGATTTGTGCCAATTGGATTTGGACACATGGCTGCTCTTGGGAATCTTACCCACAGAATGGTGGACACCTGGCCACAATCTGGAGGCCTGTAGAATCCTCTCACAGTTTCAAAAATATCTCAATATGTTTTAAAAGGGTTGTGCACGGGTTGGAGAGACTGAACAGAGTGAGTGTTAACCGTGAGAAATTCCCTCAAACAATTCCTTCAAACCTTTATTGATGTCTCCAGCTTAATAACTGAAAATAAGAGTTAGGAAGGACTAGAACCAGGAGGGGGTGCCACTGTGAGGAAGGCTACCGTGGACGGTGGTCCTCTGGGAAAGTAGAGACCAGGAAAAATCGTGACATCCAAACCCCTCTTAAATCCCATTCGTTGAACTTGTTGTGGGAATCAAAGTTGAACTTGATGTTGTAGAGAGTTACCTAGTGGTCACGACAAAGCTCGACGGTGGCAGACAGCGGCGATTTCCCGCAACTGCTCTGTTTGGTCCCATTAGCAATTGAACTTTTGGAGACGAGTAGGTCATTTTGAGAATAAGGAGGAGGTTCAGAAGGGTTAAATAAGGCGAGTAGGGCCAAGCTGGAATCCCGCCGTGGACGGTGGCCGTGGAACTTCAAAATGGTAAGTTTCCCTCCAAAAATGGTAACTAGTGATTCAACCATTTAAAATCAATTGTGTTAATTGGGAGTCGTTCTTGGAGGTCCTAGGGACTGTTTAGAACTGGACTCACAGCTGGGGATGGCCAAAAGGACGAGGACACAGAGGAGGAACTCTCTGGTTTTCTTTTTCGATCTGAAAGGTATACTTCATGGCCTCAATTCATGATTTTATTGGATAGATCATTTGTAGAATGTAGGACGCAGCTCTTGGGATTAAAACGACTTAAAAAGATAGAAAAATGGATGAGAACCGCCTGTGTCGGTTCGGTCGAACCTAGCTGGCTTGGTCGAATAGGGCCGGCTCGAACAGGTCTGAACCGGACTTAAAGGAGGTTGAAAATGAACAGTGTACGGTGGGTGAGGCCTAAGCGCAGCCCCTTTGGGCTGCGCGTGTGGGTGCGTGGCATGCCTTTTTAGGAAGGTTCCAACATGACTTTTAAAGTAATCGATGTAACGAACATTTTGGTGCTAGTTTCGAGTCAATCGTACATCGTCTCGATATGTTTCGGGATGTCTGAAGGGTTTAGGGCTCAGTTAAAAATAGTTAAAAATTCGGGAAAATTACGGGGACTTAGTAGAAGCCTAATGAAGTAGTTAGTAACCTACTTATGGGATTTGGACAGGTTCGCGAAAGCCGGTGATAGTTGATTGATTGGGAACGGCGTAGGTGCACGCGTATCAAGGCAGCGACGAAACGGTCTGTGAGTGGACTTTTCTTTCAAACTTATGATGCATGCATATATGTTTTATCTGTTTTTTATACGTGATTCTATGATTTGATTTATGATCTTGATGATTTACGGTTTTTCACGGTTTTTGAGATATTTACGAAATTGCGCGTTTTACAGGATTTCGATCGATGTTGTGATTTGACTATGGTTTTAATGATTTGATTTTGGGATTTAAAACATGAATTGATTTTAAGGATTTGAAATGGATTTTGAAAAAGTGATTTCGGGCTTGGAGCCCTATTTCTGAGATTTTGATAAACGAGCTTTCGGTTTTGAAACTATATTTCAGAAATGAGATTTCGGATTTGGTTTGAAGCTTGAAAGGGAAAGTCTGAATTTGGGTTCGGGATGATGGTTCCGGATGTTAGCTTACGAAATCATTGTTGCGAATTCGGATAAGGATTTTCTGTGGTTTTCACTGTTGATTGAAAAATGGTTTTGGGTTTAAATACCCGGAAAAGAAAAGAAAAACCGCTCGATCTGGTTTTGAGTTTAAAGACTCGGATTGATTGACAGGGGGAGGGCTCTGGATTGATATGTTTTGAGTTTAAAGACTCGGTATATGTTTTGAGTTTAAAGACTCGGTGATTGTGATAACCCCCGAGACCTGTTGATTGTGTTTTGAGTTTAAAGACTCGTTGATATCCCGGGAAGGCCTGATTATTGCGCATGGTTTTGAGTTTAAAGACTCGGGCGCATGGTTTTCTCTGGTTTTTCACTGGTCTTCAGACGTTTTGAGCAGTGGCCCGGATGATATGGATTTGATGAGTTTTGGGATTGAGTTCCCGTATTTGAGATTTATTTGTAATTTGAGGCTGAGGCCTGGATTTGAATAACGGATTTGATTCGAATTTTCAAATGTTTTCCAATGATGGTTTTTGATATGAATGGTTTCATGACTTGGATTTGATATGCATGCATTGGTTTTTACATGGAGGGTATAAATATAATTGTTTTATTATAAACTGTTTTGAACTTATACTTTATTTTTGTCCACTCACAGTCTTTGGTGTTTTCGATACCCTTCAAGTTGTTGTGGTGCGGGCTGTTGGTCGAGAGAGACGGAGACATCACACCGTGATCCACAGTAGATTCGGCACACTCTGGGAAGTCTGGACACTTTTAGGACGGTCGGATCGAGAATCCCTTGTCCGACTTACATGTCACATGGAGGTTGGACGTCAATTTGGCCTTCGTGTCATACATAAGTTAGACGGGAGTAGGATTTAGCCCTTAATCCCGGGGGATTGGGGGTGGATCCTGACATAGGTCCTGACAGAATAGTATCAGAGCTAAACCCCGACCGGGAAGTGTGCTAGCGAGGACGCTGGGCCCTAAGGGGGGTGGATTGTAAGACCCGTGTCTTGGAGGGGACGGTGAACGATCCCACATTCCTGCGAGAAGGGAATGGTCTGGGAGGGGAATGGTGGTGTGCCTTAAAGGTATATGCACACACCTATCTAGCACGAAGCCTTTTGGGAGCTCAAGTGTCTTTGGGGGGGATTGGAACCCAAAAGCTAAGCGAGTTGAGGCTGGTGCAATTCCATGATGGGTGACCCCCTGAGAGGTTACACGGTGAGCTCCCTAAAACAAAACCGTGAGGACAAGGGCAAGGGCAAGGAGGCCCAAAGCGGACAATATAGTGCTAGATGAGTCGGGTCCTGACCGAGAAGGGTTGGGTTCTGCTCCCGTCTGACAAGTCAACTGAAGTCCCGAAACTACCCCTCAGCACCTGTTAGACAAGGGATAACTAGACTGATTTCCGCTCATGCCTCTTCCTCTCGATCAGCCTCGAACGTCGTGCCACGACCTAGAGGGTCATAAAAACAAAAAATGTGTGTGTGATCAAAAATAATATCATTTGAAAACACATTTCAAATAGTCCATTTACCCTCCAGTTTATCAAACCATGCATGCATAGGGTCAAACACATAAATCACTGGCTTCCTAACCAAAACACATGACAAGTATCAAATCCCGGCTCTTAAGCCAAATATATGAAAACACTAACCTAGCCACAAAGACCAAAATCCGTGCTCAATACCAGTATGCAAAGAATGACCAAAACCTGTACTCAATACCAGTACGCAAGCACAATCAACGTCAAAAAACACTACTCATAACTGCACAATCAATCACACAATCACATATGCACTATACGTAGGCAATATCCCGTGCCTCAGTTGTCTGGGTAGCCACCCCTAGCTTCGACTGTCTCGGCACGCATAACCTCGAGCATCAGTCGTCTGGGAATCACCCCAAGCTCCGACTGCCTGGGAACACATATCACCCCGAGCATCAGCCGTCTGGGAAATACCCTGAGCTTCGACTGCTTGGGAACAACCACAACCATATCTAGCGAGCTTCGGTCATCTGGGAAATACCCCTAGCCTTCCCGGGCCAATCGACGTCTCCAGGGTTCCCAAACCTGTCCAAATCACTTTAGAGGGTTACTAACTACTTATTTGACCCCTCAATAAAGCTCCCTAATTTTCTGGGATTTTTAATTATTTTTAAACGCGCCCTGAAACCTTCGGACAGCCCGAACTATATCGAGACGTTGTTCGATCGACTCGAAACCAGTCCCAAAATATTTGTTACATCGAATAGATGATTTCACATGTTGGAAGCTTCCCCAAAAGCCTCACCAAGCGTCTGCACGCGTCTCAAGATGGCCCTGCGCGTGGGCTCACGCGCCACTGCACAGTGGTCATCTTCTACCTTCAGCTGACCAGTTTGGCTTTTTCTTGCAACTTGGACTGGCGTGACCGGTCCAGCCTCCCACACTGTCCAATTTTCATCTTTTCTTTCCTAATTGATTCTAAACTTCCTATTTTAGTCCTAGGAAACTAAACCTATAAATTAAATCACCTAATGACACGACCCATCCCAATCCCCCTGAGATTACCATGGAATGTACCATGCTCCCGTCTGACAAGAGGCGTCAGACAAGGGATAACCTATTGCCACTGCCCAAACCGGGCATCCAGAGTGCGTAAGGATCGATGGAGGAGGTGTGCAATGCTCAAGTCTCTGCTGCAGTCGCATCCGGAATCAACCTGAAGGGCATTAAAAACAAAAGCTGTGAGTGGACGAAAATAAACAAGTCTGTTTAAAACATTTATAAGACATTTATGCCCCTCAGTAAAATCATATGCATGCACCATCATTTAAAATCATATATCATATAATATGAACCATAAACATAATTTTAGCCACTGCACTATACGAGTGCCCGACTGCCCGTTCGGGTACAGCATCCCCGATGCTTAGCGTCATAGACGCTGGACGTACTAGACGTCCGTGACCTCTCCGGGGTACCTCATCTGGAGGAGACAATATAATATGGAAGGATCTATACAGTGCAGTAGCAAATACATTTTATTGATATCCACATGCAAAACATATATGTATACATAGGTAAAATCCGAACCGATCGTTACGTTTCATCAAACGGGTCTCATGCCCAAATACCGTGAAACGTGCCATAACCGAAATATCATCAAAACCATTTATTGATTCCAGCATGTGAACATATATAAAATGTAAACCAGAAAACATTTATTCAATTCCATTTTAGGGTCCCCGACCCGCAATCACATGTAAAAATCAACTGGGCCCCTGGCCCGATTTCACAAGTTAATTGGGCCCCTGGCCCGATTTCATAGTTCAACTGGGCCCCTGGCCCGATTTTACTTTATTCAAGTTCGTAACCGTTTCATGAAATCATATCCAACCACATTTATGGAAATCGGTGCAAATCCAGAAAACCTCGGTTTACGTGCAAATACGTAATTCACCTCGAAATACGTGAAATCATTTTAAATTCACCGATATCCAAAATAAATCATTTAATCACAGTTATAACAATCATGAAACAATTATGCATGCATCGAATTTATAAAACCAATGTTCACTCACAGACCGTTTAACCAAGCGCCTCGATACGCGTGCCATAGGCCTTCCCGGGCCACACCACTATCACCGGGACTTCCAATCCTGTCCAAATCACATTAGAGGATTACTAACCTCATCATTAACATCCTATTCAAGTCCCGTAATTTTCCCAAATTTTTAAGTATTTTTAAACTGGATTTAAAACTTTCGGACATCCCGAACAATATCGAAACGGGATCCGAACGACACGAAACCAACTCCAAAATGTTTGTTACATTCAAAAAAAGTCATGTTGGAAGTTTCCCAAAATTACCTCACACGCGCCCCAACGCGCCGGTTGAACTCCCTGCGCGTGAAACCCACGCGCCGGGTACTGTTCACCGTCGTTCAACCCGAACGTCTGTAAAACGGGTCGCCATGACCCGCGGGCCAACCCGACTGGTTCTTAGTCATTTCTCCATCATTTTGGATGGGGTTTTCACCTGCAAGATCGTCTGAGTTCAACCAACAGTTCTGTGGATTCAAAAACCAGAAGTAACGTCAAGATCGTACCTCCCCGATCGAGAAGCTCACGGCCAAAACTCCTCCGTCGACTGCACTCAGCTCCGACCACCATTCTCTTTGAAAACGGTCCCTATAGACTCGTCTCATCCTCTGAATCATCATCCTGGTCACTAGATCGACTAAAACGTCGAAAAATCCAAGCTGCCATTTTAGACCCGAGAACGGACTCGCGGGTTTAGGCTTACCTCGTCGTGGTGGTCACCGCTGTGGCCACCGAAACGCCTGGACTGATCACAGGAACATCCATCACCCTTCAACACGATCACAAACAGTCAACATCGACCTCCTCAATTTTTGAGTTTCGGACCTCCCCTGTTTTTCCCCTCCGTCGCCAACCCCGCCGTCTCCCGTCGTCTCTCGCCGTGCCCAGTTCACAACAGTCCTCACACAATCCTCTGCACGGCCTAAGGATACAGATATGTTGGTGGTGTGTAGTGTGAGCCGTGTGCGTGTTCACGGGTTAGAGAGAAAATGAGAGTGAGAGTGTGTAGTCTGATCCAATTAAAGAGAGAGAGGGAAAAGAATCAACGGCCCAGATTCAATCTGTGGTTAGAGATGGATGGCCCAGATCAAAAGGTGCAATAAGTGGGAATTCTTTAGATTTTTTAATTCCAATAATTTAATCAAATCTCACCAATCCAGATCTGATCCCATAAATTAAGTTTAGTGGTCCACGTGTCGGACTCAGAATCTCAGACCAATCAGAGAACGCCACGTGTCCTCGCCTCGTAATGCGTGCATAACGAAACCAAACTTCCGTGACCCATAACTTCGTCGTCGAATCTCCGATTTCGGCATGCCGTCTGTCATTGGATTCGTATCGACGCGACCTACGTAACGGTCCTTGGCCCTCGGCCATCGGACATCCTGGTCAAAAAGTCAACATTTCCCCTTATTTCGTCCAAATTACGAAAATGCCCTTGCACTTCCGTACATCATAACTTTCACCACGAACGTCGGAATCGAACGTGCACCTATCTATGAACTCGTGACGTCCCGAACTACGTCACGGTCATCGGTCAAATTCCATTTGACCATCCGAAATAAAAGTCAACGTTTTACCCACGCCAGGGGCAAAACGGTCATTTTGCACCATTCGTCCGAAATCACCCAACTAATCCCAGATTAGTAAATCATAATTAAATATTATTAAATCCCGATATTCGGGACGGGTCGTTACACCTAAAACTTACAAAATCAAACGGGTCCAATTTTTCCTCACGGTTGAAAACTTCCAGGTTTCTCCCAGGGCTTCCTCAGCCTCTAACCATCCTCAAAATCATCCTATTACCTTCCTAATAACCCAATAAACCCATTCTAATCATTAAAAACGACCCATAATGATTGAAATCGAAATTCAAGGAAATCAGGCAAAAATTGATACCTGCATGGGTTCTTCCTCCTTCGTCCACGGCGGTGCTACCTTGGCCTCACAACCATGATCATAGGGGTAAGGGTTGGATTGGTTTGGAATGGTCGATCGGGTTTGAAAGAAGAAACAAAGAAGGTGAAGTGATATGCATGAACCAATTAGGGTGGGCAATGGATGGATGACAAGTGTCATTCATCCATTGGGCCTGCCCCAAAATATCTGGGCCCCACTTACTGAAAAATAACTTCCGTCTCGTAAAACGTGCAATAGTATGTTCGAACTTCCGTGAACCGTAATTTTTTCGTCGAACGTCCAAATTCGACGTGTCGCCTGTCTACGCATTTGTATCATCTCTATCTACGAAAACGGTCTTTGACCCTCGGCCATCGAACCTCCCGGGTCAAAAGTCAACTATTTACCCCTTTTCAACTAAATTATCAAAATACCCCTGAACTTCTGAACGTCATAACTTCTTCCTCGGATGTCGGAATCGAACGAGCCACCTGCCTATGAACTCATGATGTCTCGAACAACGTTACAATCATTGGCCAAAGTCCATTTGACCGTCCGAACGAAAAGTCAACATTTCGCCCATTTTAGGGTTAAAATCTTCATTTCGCCCTGAATGTTCGCTAATCCTCGTCTAATCCCCGATTAGTCTTGCTAATCCATCATTAATTCTTAATTAATACCAATTATCTAGGACGGGTCGTTACATCAGGCCCAAATGTCATTTACACGTAAATCCGTAAAATCTCATTTGAAAATATTAAAATAATCCAGAAATCATCCTTAACTCACCAACTAAGTCAAAATATCATTTTTAAAACCTTTTTTTTGTCTCCGGGCCTAACCCAAAACATCATTTTCACATTTCTCGTAAAACATGTCCGAAAGACTGATTAAAATAATCATTAAATCACAACTAATCATGCCAAATCACCATGACATCATTGCAAACCAAATCATGCAATCAATCATGTAAAACATTTAACTATGCATGCATAATAGTTTATAAAACAAACATCCACTCACACACCGTCTAAATCGCTCGATTTCCGCACTGCACGCCTTTCCGTAATTTCTGACATATTCCAAGAATCATGAATCCTGCCCAAAATCATCATTAAGGGTCATTAATGATTCAATTAATATCCTATTAATTTCTCATAATTTTCTGTGAATTAATTATGAATTAAAAACATAACATAAGCCTTCGGACCCTCGAAACAATATCGAAACGGTGTCCGATTGACTCGAAACCAACGCTAAAATGTTCGTTACATTGCATAAATCAAAAGTTGTGTTGACCTCACCTTGGGAATCGTGCCCACGCGCCCTCACGCGCCGCCTTAAGCGGCTACGCGTGGGAGCCACTCGCCTGCTACAACGATCACTGTTCATCGTCCTCGCCGATTCCCTGCAAACGGGTCCTGCGGTGCAACCCGGTTCAATCTTGCCCAATTCAACTCTATTTCTTCAATTGATTCAGCCAATAGCATCGTTATGCATCTAATTATGGTTCTGTAACCTTAAGTACATTAGAACTTACCTCTATCCAGTTGAATTCGAATTCAAAATATCGATGAACAGGTGAGCACTGTTTTCTTGCAATTGATTCACTCAGAAGCTTCGTAAGATCCATACAAACATACGTCCAGTCTCATTTGTAACTTTAATTCCTTCCAACCATTCGAACTCAACTTCAAATTTGTAAAACGAATACAAGGTCCTTCCGGGCTAGTCTCTTCACCATTTCACTCAATTTTCATCCCATTCAACTCGTTTAAGTCTCCATAAGCTCATTCTCATCTTTGTTTCCATCAATTAATCCCAAACTTCATTATTCAATCCTAAGTTCTAATTCAAGGTTTTTGGGTGGGGTTTCGGGTTTTCTTGGGTGTTTTGCTTAGTTCTTTCGAATTTCCCCTTCCTTTTTCTCTCTGAATCTTATTTTCAATCTCTCTGTGTGTCTCTCAAAGTCTAAGGTAAGATTGATTACCATCCCAAATTATTTACCAAATGGATATGTATTTGATTTCAAGTGGCAATTGCCACCAATCCAACATTCAAAGTGACATGTGTCACATAATGTCCTAACTAACTCACCCACACGGCTGCATCATCCAATTCGAGCCAAAATGACCTTTATGCCCCCGCTTGCATAATTACCAAAATGCCCCTAGCCTTCACAGACCCGTAACTTTCACATCTGACCTCCGATTGATGCACGCCGCCTGTCTGCAGATTCAACGTACCGAGACCTATCCAACGGTCCTTTCGGAAAGTCCAAACAAGGTCCCGATCAAAAACATCGTCCTCGCCACCTGCTACACCATCATCAGCTGGCCTTATCTCCTTCCCTCTATCTGTAAACCCAAAAAACCACCTCCTAGACACGAGACGAGCATTCGGATCCAAGAAACCCAAACCACACAACCTCAACTTCTCGACTCAAACCAGGACCAGGCTGAGACTGTTAGGACCTCAGGAGGAATTAGTGACAGTCGACACGACCTACGGCGGCGACACAGTGGAGGTAAGCCATGAAACCCGAGAGGCACAATTTTTCACAAGTATTCGAATGAGCCCTTTTAACGTGTGTACTTCGATTCTCTTTGTTGGGACACGCCCTAGGAGTAGTGACGACTCGAAGGGAGTTGGTTTCGACGTTGGAAATAGGCGGGAGTGACGAAGAAGATGACCGGAGGAAACCGTGAGTATTCTTCAAGCCACAGGTATAGATCTAGTCATTTTGTCCAGTTTTTGAGGTCACAGATCTATAGAACAGACATAAGCGATCCTCTAGGAACAAACCTTATCGAAAATGGTGGCCGAAAACGGGATCTGGAATCGAGTTAAGCCGCGGGTCGACGGCGACCCGGTTTCAAGGTTTCAGGTTGACCCGGTCAACTGTAGCAATGATGACGTCATCATGCTGACGTCACGATGACATGATCATGTCAGAAAATGTCAGACTATGTACCAACCAGAGAGCGACACGTGCCCTCTGACATGTGTCAGCAATGACGTCATGCTGACGTCAGCAGTCACTGTAGCAGCGTTGACCACGCATTGACCAGGCGCGTGGGGGCGCATGTGAACAGTACTTTTGGTCGGGCCAATATCATTTTCAAGGTTTCGACGATACGGATCCAATGGCAGTGGTTTCGTGTCGATCGGAGATCGTTAGGTCAGTCAAAATGGGGTTTGAAGCCTCGAAAATAGTGCCCGAGCTACGTTTTCGGAACGAATCTGTTCTAGGGTTTTAGTATTGAACTAGTGCGGTCCTATAGTGACTCTTGGACGTGTTAATACAGGTTTCGGCTGACACGACCCATTCCAATATCCCCGGGATTTTCGTGGGATGTGCCATGCTCCCATCTGACACAAAGTGTCAAACAAGTGATAACCTAAAGCCATTGCCCCATCGGGGCCTCCAAAGTGCGCAAGGATCGATGGATGAGGCATGCGATGTCCTAGTCTCTGTTGCAGTGGCATCCATGATCAACCTGAAGGGCATTAAAAACAACAAAGGCTGTGAGTGGATGAAAATAAATAAGTACATAAAACACATTTCACAAAGATATTTATGCCCTTTATGAAAACGTATGCATGCATCGAAAACCAGTAATCAAAACATTTACTCAAACAAGCCATTAAGGCCTTAGCCCAGAAACCATTAACTCAAAACCAAACGTGGGAACTCAGCCCAAAACCGTAAAACCAAATTCTAATTCCAAGTGGGCCACCGCCCAAAACGATAACCATAAATGCCATTCAAGAAAAACATGTTTACACCATCATGGGCATCCCAGATGCCTAGCGTCCCAGATGCTCGACGTCCCAGATGTCAAATCTCACGGTATAAGCAACGCGTGCTACCCGGGGTCTCACCTGGTCTATATCTCTGACATCCCAGATGTCTGACGTCCCAGACGTCACCGTGACTTCTCTAGTGTCCCAGACACCTGAAGGAGACCATCCACATATCCTCGTATCAAGATGATTTATGGAAAACAGTTTATCAATCATTTCAAAACATCTCAAAGGCCCTGCCCGGAATTTCCATAAAACCATTACAAGTCCAAACATCTGATTTCTCAAATCCATAACCATTTATTCAAATCCATTTAGGGTCCCCGACCCGAAATCACATTTATAAACCAATTGGGCCTTATGCCCGATTTCGTAAACCAATTGGGCCCGCGACCCAATTTCGTAAATCAACTGGACTCCTGGCCCGATTTCATAAAGAAATTGGGCCCCCAGCCCGATTAGGTAGCTCAAATGGACTCCAAGTTCGAGGTTTCCAAAACAGTTGGGCCTCATGCCCGAGTTCATCTTTCCAATTTCAAAACCATTTCATTCAACTATTTCCAAAACCATAAGTACAGAAAATCAAAGTAAAATCGAAAACCTCGAATTATGTGCAAGCACGTAAATCGCTTCGAAATGCGTGAAACCATATAATTCACCAATATCCAAATCAACATCATATAAACACAATCATAATCCATATAAAACAGTTATGCATGCATAATATTTATAAAACCAAAGTCCACTCACAGACCGTCCTAAGTTGCCGCCTCGGTTTGCGTGTCGTAAGCCTCACCGGGCAAATCGTCGTCACCGGGACTCCCAAACCTGTCCAAATCAATCTAGAGGGTTACTAAATACCTTATTAACCTCTCATTGAAATCCCGTAATTTTTCCAAATTTTTAACTATTTTAAATCTCGAACCTAGACCTTCCGATGCCTCGAACATTATCGAGACGGTGTCCGGTCGACACGAAACCAGTCCCAAAGTGTTCGTTACATCGAATAGAAGATTTCACATGTTGAAGACATTCCCAAATTACTGTTCACGCGTCCCCACGCTCCCAATGATGTTCCTGCGCATGAAGCCCATGTGCGTGCACTATTCATCGTCTTCCCCAGAGAATGAAACGGGTTCTCTAGTTCCTGGACCGGCCGAACCGGTCTGGACCGGTTCAAGGCCCTAAGTCGTCCATTTTCGATCCTTTTCCTTCCTTTTTAATTCCTATACTCTTATCTAGTCCTTAGCAACCTATTTGAATGAACAAAATTGAGAAAAACGTCAAGAACTTACCTCCCCAATCAAGCAAACTCACGGCCGAAATCCTCCCCACGGCTAAAATCCTCCCCACGGTCCAAATGTCTCAGGCCGTTCCCAGCCATGTTTCCAATCTCAAAATGTCCCTAAGACCATTAGGAACCCTACTTAATTGATGGAATCGATCGATCAACCGTAAAAACCCATATCCAAGTCCAAACCCAAAGCTTACCTTGCGGGTTCCTCCCGTCGTGTCCACCACCATGAGCCGCTGCAGTGGCTGGTGGTCACCACCGTCCAGTCCTCCCATTCCACTAGCCTCTCACGGTCACACACTAACACTCATTGATGATTATGGTGGTGAGGTATGTGTGGGTCGTGTGTGTGTGGGTTGAAATGAAAATGGATGATCGGGTTGTGAGAGAACAGATGAGGGCTGATGGAGTTTGATGAAGAAGGGAAATGAATAGACGGTGGAGATTTAGAGGGATGA
Organism: Prinsepia uniflora; assembly: GCA_032719365.1. Lineage (NCBI taxonomy): Eukaryota > Viridiplantae > Streptophyta > Magnoliopsida > Rosales > Rosaceae > Prinsepia > Prinsepia uniflora. Next base: position 68,932,605 of record CM064865.1, on the reverse strand, counting down.
TGAGATGAAGGGTCAAGATTAAAGGATGAATTAAGTGGAAATTATAAAATAAGTAAAATATTAATATTTTAATCCAATCTCACCAATCAAGACATAGATCCACATTTTAGAGTTATTGGCCAATGGGATGAGTGACATTTGTCACTCATCCATAGGTTCCACTTAAAATATCTGACCCAAACAGAATAAGCCAAGTGTCCTCGCCTCGTAATGTGCGCATAGTGAAATCGAACTTCCGTGACTCATAACTTTCCCGTTCGAAGTCCGATTTCAGCGTGCCGCCAGTCTATGGATTCGTATCGCCCCGATCTATGTATCGGTCTTCGTCCCTCTACCATCGTACCTCCCATTCAAAAAGTCAACATTTGCCTATTTTTAACCATAACTACCAAATTGCCCTTGAACTTCCGAACGTCACAACTTTTTCCTCGAACATGCCGCCTGTCTATGAACTTGTGACGTCCCAAACTACGTCACGGTCATTGGTCAAAGTCCATTTGACCGCCCGAGCGAAAAGTCAACGTTTTACCCACGACTAGGGGCAAAACGGTCATTTTGCATCGTTCGTTCGATTTCGCCCAACTAATCACCGATTAACCTCACTAATCACGATTAGTCACTAATCTAATCCTGGAATTCGGAACGGGTCGTTACATAGGCGGTCATTGAGCAGCGAGGACCGTGTGTGAGTGGGTTATTTGATTTCTAAAAGGATTGCATGCATAAACTGTTTTACTCTTCCATTTCATGATTTAGATGAGACTATTATGGGTACTATATGGGATTGCTTATTACATATTATGATGTTTTGGGCATGAGACCCGTCTAGATTATATATGTAATGTTTTCGGGGACGTTCAGGGGACACAGGGTAACTATACTATTATTGTGTTGTACTTTCCCACCTTACTATCTTGTCTCCTCCAGTGAGGTTCGTTGGCCTGGGTGGACCCTGAAGTAGTCACGGGGCACTAACTGAGAGGAGCTGACCCCCATTGGGTTGCCTACTCTCAGGAAGGCATATTGAGTATACCTCGGGCAGTGACCTGGATAATGGACACTGGTGGACCTAGGGGAGTTCTCGGGCTTTGAGACCCTGAGTGCCAATGCGTAGCCTTAGAACCGTGACATCACTATTAGGCATCGGGGTTGCCGGGGTTGGGTTTTACAGTGCACTATTATGTTGGTTTTCCCTTTTCGATTATTATATGATTATGTAATTATGATTTTATTATGATACTATGTTTACTTCAATGCATGCAAGTTTTGGAAAATGGAGGGGTAAAACCTTGTGATCTATTATATTACTAAATTGATTTTATAAACTGTTTATTTTCGGCCCACTCACTCTTTAATGTTTTACTGACCCCTCCAGGTCGTGCCACGGAATTAGAAGAGGATCCGGAGGACGAGGCTTAGTCTAGTTCGTTGTGCACCTGTACACCCCAAGTGGGTAGGTTGAGCACTAATTATGTAACCTGACTATTGTGGTCATGTTTTGTATTGTACTATCCCTGGTGTGACAGCATATTACTCTGAACTCTTATGTTTGAACATTATTTGTTTAATTTGAAGTGTTTTGATTTCAAGTAAGGGTACTTTTGGTATGTTTGGAGTTGTTGTCAAACGGGAGCGAGACACGTCCTTGGGTGGTCCCAGTGGGATTGGGACGGGTCCTGTCAAAAATCGTCCTTTCCTTCCAATTTTTTTTCCAATTTTTCCTTTTTCGAATTTCTTGGTTGTCACATGCGAGGAGCTCAATTCTGTCATAGCTAAAGAGGACACAACTTTGAGAAATGCGATTCAGGTGAGGCAGAGAGTCGCCGTTTGTTTATGGAGGTTAGCTACGGGCGACCCACTTCGCCTTGTCTCGAAGAGATTTGGTCTTGGCATCTCAACTTGCCATAAACTTGTCCTCGATATTTGTTCAACCATTAGAACTGTCCTCATGCGAAAGTACCTCCAATGGCCTGATGATGGCGAGATTAGGAAAATTAATGATGAGATCAGGCGATGGCTCAGCTGCCTTTTGCCCACAAAGTCGTACACCAACTTCTATCTTCAGGGTGGGACAAAATGTGTGTGAGAGAGAGAGAAAGAGAGAGATGAAAGAAAATATAATAAAATGAACAAAATGTCTAAATTATCCTTACTAATTTTGTAATATTATTATCACGTCATCAAAATTAACGGCGTTAATAACTTTGACTGACAGATGGTGTAACGGCATTGACTGTGTAATCATTTTTAGTAAAATTGAAATAAATTTCGATCTCTAGTATATTTTGAGATTTCATGTCGTATTTCTAATGCACTTAAAAATTTTAATAAGCCTAACAAAATTTACAACAACTAATTACGCCAGTTAACAATTACCAGTACGTTGCCAATTGGAACATAAGTCACGACAAACAAATCGACATAGCTGGCTGACCCAAGCTATATTTGGTAAAAGATACTCACAGTTTGTGGACCCTAGTAACTAAATACATACTATATTTGGATAAGATCGATATGTTATGATCCACATTAATAGATATTGCGTGACAAATAATAATAGAAATATGAATAAAATTTTGAACATTAATAACTGAGATAGTGATATTTTAATTATGGAAAAAAAAAATATAGTGATAGTGATATTTAATTTATTTGTATTCATTTTTTATTTACCGTAAATGAAAGGTAAATAGTTATTATTTATTATTAATTCATGATTTAATTGTCAGGACAAAAATATATGTTATTGTTTATTCGCTCTATATCATAAATTTGATTGGCTTTATTATTATTTTTTTAATTCAAAGAAAAATTTAAGCGTGAAATTGTAAAAATAGATTGCTATGTTAATTATTTTACGATCGTACCCAATCGAGTACAAAACTTAATTACTTCTTCATCTTTTTTTTTTCAAATTCAGTGCAATAATCATGCGTAGTTTCAAGGTCAACCAGACGAATTGCTTGGCAATTAATGCCGAAATCATTGAACTATTTGCAGTGTGTCTATGGATGATCTTCACATTCGAACGTCGAACGTCGAACGCAGAAGTTGCTAGAGCTGGAAGGTTAAGGTTCTTTTCAAGTCTGGAAGAAAAGCCAAGTGTCTTGTGTAATCCCGGACATGTGGCTCATACGCAGAGGGCTAATTAAATTTGTTCCTATCAATTGGTACCAATAATTGAAGCGACCTGGCCCTAACTATATTGGGTTAGCCTAGGTCGTACGATGGGGAGTAGAGGGAATCCTGCTTTCCCAATCTAGCTTTTCAATATCCAATTACATATTTTGATTCCAACCACAGCAATATATTATTGACTTACGAAAATGATTTACATAAAATAATGTTTATATGCCTGTGAATTCAAACAATTTTTTGTGTGGAGAATTATGTCTCTCCTTGCATGCTTTACTTGTTATAAACAATTCAATTTGACCCATATTGATAATTGTAAACAAAAATTGGAAGGAAGCATACGCGTGACCCGATTCTACTTAAATTTGCTCCAATTTATATTGAGTTGGATACATAATAATAAAGAACTAGAAAGGGGTGGATGATACATTTGCAAAATTTACAAAAGGATAGTGCGCACACTAGAGTACTAGAGCTAGCATGTTGGTCATATTTGATCTCAATTGTCTAATTTGAAAGTTTTTGCACCATAGATGATGTTGCAAAAGATCTTGGAGATGCCTTTTCATCGCCCTATCAAACCGTGTGTTTGATTCTAATATTATTTCTATGGGTTTTATGCATTGGTAGACTTTGGTAGTAGTGGTGGATAATCATATTTACATCTAACATTTGTCCCAATTACAATCAAGCTTTGGGAAGAACATTATGATTCACGACAATAGGAGAGAAAGCACCATGTTCTATTAGATTCATGTGATAAGAAAAACAATAATGATGCTATTTGATTACCATCCATATGTGTGTGTGTTTAATCTTGGATTGTAGAAATAGAGATACGTGGTTTTTCTATTGGTGATGATATTTAAATTTGGGTTTATGTAGAGAGTTGTATTCAAATAATTAGGACATTTAAGTTTTTTTTTTAAATACATGCATATTTAATTAAGTCAATAATTTTTTTTAAAAGACTTTTAAAAAGTACTAGTGTGATTGAAGGTTAAAGATTTTAAAATGTCAAAACAAATTTTAAAATATTCAATTAGGACTTGTTTAAGTTGTAAGATTGACCGTTAAAAATATACATATCATAAGATACAAATAAGAGGGATTCTCTTGAAAATCCCACAAGCTATTTTTCTCAAGAACGTCTCATTCTTCAATTCTAAAAGAAAGTTCCCTGTTTTCAAGAACATTTTCTCCAAATAGACTCGTAATCCTTTATAACAAAGGTGCACCACATAGTAATTTGAAGAGTAATATGTGTCAAGTTTGCCACTTAATTTCTTCTATGATGATGGACATCCCTAGTCACTCAACTTCGCAATCTGATGCTCATCAGGCAATATATTATTTGTTTTCAATCGGTTGTTGAAACAACCCGTAATAATCCCATTATGTAGATAATGCGCTGCCATTGTATTGTAACTCATATGATAATTGCCAATCCATCAGACCACATGAGAACCTTCTATGGATAGTTTTCTGTATATATATATATATATATATATATATATATATATATATATATATATATTTAATCATCATATAAACTCATATTTCCAACCACTTCCACTACAACTTCACTTATTATGTTTTTTTCTTCTGTTATATTATATATATATATATAATTTTTTTCCTTTTTCAATCAAACCATATGGTCATTGATTTATTATTATTATTATTATTATTATCTTAGTTTCTCTTTGCACAAGAATATTGGGACAGTGTGGACTGTATTTTAGATGAGATACCACCTCCTACACATTGATAATTGTAATAAGGTTCTCCATGCGCCAACTCATGATGGAATTCTCAACCAGGTTGAGGAAGATCGGCCTTTGGCTTTCTCCTTTATTGATACGATTTTATATTTCAAGACCTTGCTAATTAGGTCACACTTGCCTCTTTATTACTTTAGTAAGATTTTTTTTTTGTTTAGTAATGATAAGATGAGAATCTTCAAATGAAGAAATGAATTAATCTCCCCACAGTCCATAAATGTCGATGAATATGTAATTTAGAGTAAGTCTTTTGTATGCCTTATTTATCCATGTCAGTTCTATAGGATTTGATAAATGTCTATGAATATATAATTTAAAATAAGTCTTTCAATGCCCTCTAAAATCCTAATCTAATACACCCTCTTTAGATCCGTTTATTAGGTATCCTACAACTCCACCACAACTTCATTTATTATGTTTTTTTTTTCCTTTTGTTATATTTGTTTATATATACATGTATATATATATAATTTTTTTCCCGCTTTCAATCAAAACCTTATGATCATTGATTTTAGTTATTATTATTATTCTGATTTCTCTTTGTACATAAATATTGAGATAGTTTTAACTGTAAAACACCAAAAAATCGTACACGGTCTTACTCTTGTCTGACACACTAATTGTAGTTCCAAAAGTAGCCAATGACTTAAATCCTAGCACAAAAATCCGTCCGAAAAGGATATAACCAACAAAAATTGCTTTCTAGGGGTCACCGCCCACACCAATCCACTGACCCTGGAGGCGAGCCAAACTTGGTTTAATAACCCCGACCTCAGTTGTAATCCATGGCAAGAATAACATTTCAAACAGCCTCTAACTTCCTCGGCCAACAACCATGACTAGCTGGTAACCCATCAGTTACGTTGATTTCATTTGAATTCTTAACCGATATCCCAACTCACCCCATAGTCCTGATATGGTATCTCAACTCGCTTAGAGTCCCAATCTGATATCTTGACTCGTCTAGAGCCTTAAATCGATAACCCGACTTGTTCATAGCCCTAAATCGATAACTTGACTCATTTAGAGTCCTAAATCGATAACCTGACTTATCTAGAGTCCTAAATCGATAACCTTACTCATCTATAGTCATAAATCAATAACACGACTCGTCTAGATTCCTAAATCGATAACCCGACTCGTCTAGACGTCCGACCCTAGTGATAGTTTATACTCATTCCGGAGTTTTCGCCTACAACATGTTACATCTCGGGACTAACCTCAAGATCTATCATACTATGCTAATTCCTAAGTATAAAATGCATCTAGACTTTAGAGTTAGCTCGTGGCCTCGTCTAGGATTCTAATACCATCCTAACATAATCAAACAACCCAATATTCTAGGTAACACAAACAAGTATTCAATAATATAACCATCCTAGCATTCAATACATTGCAACCATAAATAATTTTATGGTATAAAATTAACTCACCGGCATTTAACCCTAGAAGCTGCCACGAGCTCCAACTTGGTTCATGAGGCTCACCGGCTTCCATTATCAAGGTATCTCAAAATTAAGTAATTAACATTAATACATGAAAAAATGATCAATACAAACAAGACATTCACTCTTGAAAACCTAAGTTCCTTATCCTTGAAATTAAATAACTTTGGACGTCCAGACTATAGGATCCGTAAAGTCGAAACCTTCAAAACCCAACTCACCAGAGGTCGGAGAAGGCCTTCACGCGCCCCTACACACCACATTTTTCTGAGCCCCTTCTCACCGCAATTACAAAGAGCAACTCGCCCCTAATCTCGCGCCGGCTAGCCCTCGTTGGTGCTAGTCGGAATCAGCCATTAATGACGAAGCAAGCTTCTGCTTCTCCTTATTGAATATTATTGCAAATGATTGAATTATTGACATTTTTGGAAATTATTGGAAATTATTATAAGTCATTGAATTATTGTATTGTTGGAAAATATTGGAAATTTTTGGAAATGATTAGAATTTATTGAATTATTGAGATTTTTGGAAATTATTGAAAATTTTAGAAATGATTATATGTTCTTGGAAATTTCCAAAATTTGGGAAATTTAAAAAATGTAACGCCCCAAAAATCCAAAAATTTGTAAAATATAAAAATAATGTGAAAATGACGTTTTTACCCTTGACAGAACATGGCTAAAAGTTGACTTTTTGTTTAAAATACTTTTTGTGCATTTTTTGAGGACCGTTGTGTAGGTCCCGAGACGCTGAATCCGTAGACAGGTGGCACGTCGAAAACGGAGTTCGTATGAAAAAGTTATGGGTCTGGGAAGTTCATGGGCAAAATGGTCATTTGTGACCTTAGGGGTAAAATGGTAATTTTATGTGGATTGTGATTAGACGGTGAATAAGATGATTATCACATGATTTCAATGCTGATTCATTCCATATAATGAGTCACATACTTCATCAAGTGACAAGTGTCACTTGTTAATAAGGATTAGTGACATTGGTTATGTTAATTAATTGATGTTAGCATATGGGATAATGAATAACAGTACACGACCAAAATACAAAACAGAGAACAACAATCTCCTCAAAACCTTGTGATCGATTAGCAGTAAAACAAAGGAGAACCAGTGTGATTGAATAAGTAATTAGAGAGAAAAATCGAAGGGAAACAAAGTATAAACACCAATGAACACCATACTGAGCAAACCTGAAAATTCACCCAACACCCTGATTTTCAATTTTGAGTTTTAAGACGATCTCGATCGCAATTGAAGTGATATTAAGCTTTCTGGGAACTAGACGACTCGAACCCAATCAATTGGAACGAAAATTGGAGGCGAATTGGGGACGAACAAGCTCTGCAATTGTTTCGGAAATTCGAGCTTGAGTTCGATTACTTAGAGGTAATAATTCATGACATTGATTTCAATTTCGTGTTTATAATGGACCTATGATGCTTCTGGTATGATCAATTGAAGGAAACAGGCTGGTTTTGGGTAGAACCCGAATTCGAACCCGTCGAGTGTTCATCGTGAGTCGAGGATTGTGAGGGCTTGTGTGATTAAATTGAACTTAAAGAACTATAATTTGGATTGAATTGATGTTAATGAGTGAAAGAAGGGACACAATTGAGCTTGAATTGAAGGAGATTGCACCGGGTCTGATAGCGGGTTTCAGGCCCGTTTATCAGAGAAACGGGCGAGGAAGGAGCACTGTAGCAGTGCACTGTTCACGGCGCGTGAGGGCGCGTGACCGGGAATCTGAAGGAGGGTTCAACACACTTTTTGATGCTCTCGATGATACGGACCTATTAGCGTTGGTTTCGGGTCAATCGGATATGGACTGAGAGTAGTTTTGTATACCTGAAGCGTATAGGTTACGTTTAAAATAATCTTATTTTATTCCGACGATTAGGAAATTCTTACAGGAGATTATGTAACAAGTGAGTAATCTTATATTACTTGTTTGACAGGCCCGAATACTTCCAGGACGTCGGAAGAGCACGAACAACTTGAAACTGAACAATCTGGACGGTGTGTGAGTGGGCTTTTGTTTTCTACCATAAATGCATGCATATATGTTTTAAATGCCTTATAATATGATTTGAAATGATTTGGTATGATTGATACTTCGATATGATGATTTCTGGATTTTTGGGAATATTATATTATTTTATATGCTTTTTAGCACGATTTTCGAGAAAACTATAAAACTGATATTTCGAGCTAAGGCTCGGCGTTTTGAGCTTGATTTTGACTCGGATTATGAGTCTGGTATTAGATTTGATGGATTTATATCATGAATGAGATTGTGATTGCGCAGGTTTGCGTGGATTGGTTAATGGACTTGAGAAAAGTGTTTTTGGGCTTAAAGCCCAGTTCACAAATGGTTTTGATGTTAAATGCAACTGTTTTCACTGGTTTTCATGATGATGATATATGAGGGCTTTCGGTGTGGAATATTTTTCCCCCGAAATGGACCCTGAAGATAACGCTCGCCTCCGGGATGGAAGTGTTTACCCCGGAGAAGTCACGTAGCACGGTATGTTGTCGTGCAGCCAAATGGAGGCTCGACTCAGACCAGATGTGCAGGATTATATGGAGGTCAGTCAGTGATATGTTCATGACGACCTGGATTGCCAGCTGGTGATGTGTTCACAGCGGCGGATGCTCGGGATTTGAGCGGTCCGTGAGCCTATTGATTTGCACGCGCTGCAGGGATAACGTGACTATATGAGACCTGGATCATGTGTGTTTATTTCTGTTTGAGATTTATGTTCATATCTTGATTATCTAATTTATAAGTTATGATATGCATGCATATTTGTGGAACTGGAGGGTAAGACTGTATTTTGATAAATGTATTTCTAAACTTTATTTTTGTCCACTCACACCGTTGCGTACTCAGACACCTTGTAGCGTAGGATTTTGATCCCTACTTGTAAATATTTCATATGCTCTGTAAACCATGTTGACTAGGTCAACGGTCTCGGAATACTGAACTATCCCTTGTCTGACAATGTTTAGCGTTTGTTATGTTCTATATGTATATATTTAAAACTACTTTTGGTACTTTCGAGTTATTGTCAGACGGGAGCAGGATCTTTCACGGTTATCGAGGGATAATTGGGATGGGTCTTGTCAAAAAATGATTGAAAATTATTTTATTAGTGAATTCTTGGAAAGTATTTGAAATGATTGGATTATTACAGTTTTTGGAAATTATTAGAAATTATTTAATTATTCATTTATTTAATTATTAAAAAATTTGTATTGCAAATGTCTTCACGATGATTGATCATTTTGGGAGTTGTTTGATCCTGAAATGACCAACTCGATGAGACCCGCTGGGGGTTCTAGGACCAGCCGTGTGGTGTCTCGGGCCCGCCGGGGGCGTCGTGATTCGGCAGGGGTCCTGCAAAACTAGACACCGGTGTGGTGTCGGCCAAAGGGGCTCCGATGCCAAAGTTAGTATCTGAATGCCGAGAGACAAGTAAACACAGTGCTCTGGGTCGGTTCTCAGTGTCCTACCTTTGTGAAGGGTTTCGGGGTATTTATAGTAGCCATAACTGTGGTAGGTGGGCTACTGTTACGGGAGCAGGTGGTGCTTGGTGGTTGGGAGCCGTCTGACAAGCCCTGGATATCCGGAGGAGGCGCCAGCTGGAGTCCCAACCTGCCTCCGTCAGGGAGTTGGTGTGGCAGAGTTGGTTAGGTGACTGTCGCAGCCAGCTGTCGTCTGTTCACTGTCAGGTGCCGAATGGCGGGAGTGCAGTACGGTGCCGATCGGCGGGCCGTGGGCCGTGAGGGTGCCGATCAGGCGATCGGTCGGCGGCCTTCCTGTCCTGGTGGGACCTGAGCTAGGGTGGTCGGTCGATATGGTATCAACATAAGTCCCCTAAGTCTTTGACTGAGGTGGGGTTCCTCGGTCGAGGACTTGATATGACGGCCGGTACCTGTCGACCGACCTGGGCGGTGCGCCCTGTATCCCTAGTAGCCCCCCAATTCATGGAGCGAGGAAGTGCACCGTATGTCCGATTTGCAAAGAAGCCCCGTTGCCGAGTTCCGGAAGCGGCCCACCGTATAGACCGAAAGATCGTGGAGAGGCGGCCGTGGGGAATGGCGGGGAGACGTCGGTAGCAGTGTGCTTGCCGACGAAGAGAGGAAGCGTGCCGTCGGGAAAGAGGCCGAGAGGCTCCGGTCGGCAGGCGGTATGGATGCATACCGGTGAGCGATGTACGTATGTACGTATGTAGTTGGGAACATACGATACCGATGGGTATACAATACAAGGTATTCGTAGCCGAAAGGTGGCCGTATCGGCCTGGTGACCGTCAGATCGGAAGCGCGCATCTCGAGGCGGGCCAGGGGCCTATAAAAAGGGGCGAAGGCTTGCTGTCTTTTTCACTTTTGACTCAGAGCATCTGTGGAATAATTGCGAGTGCCAACTGAATTGGAGACTGCCGAGCAAGAAGAAGACGCACGTGGAACCAAATCGACCGAGCAAAACGTTGAAAGGTATGATTCCTGCCGTTCGGCATTTCTACTCAGCATGTGTTCCGTAGCGTAGGTGCTTAGTTGTAGCTTCTTTTCTTTTGGTAATTTGTAGATGTCAGAGTCAGAGTCAAACAGTGGATCTGGGGTTAGGTCCCCTCAAGCTTTTGGCCGGGAAACACCGTCCAGTTCGGCAACGGACGTGCCGAGCGGGCGCAGTGGGTCAACGTCTACTAGTGGGTCCACTAGCAGCACTTCGTCGTCCAGCAGTGGTGACAGCCTGGATGAGGCTCTCAGGTTGCCGCGGAAGGAGGTGAGGCAACAGGGCGGGTGCAGCACATCGGGTTCCGATCGGCCAAGTGAGAGGAGGACGCCTCCCCGTACTCCCCCCGTCGCCACCGTCGATTCTGAGGCTGAGGGTAGCGGGACGGAGACTAGCTCGCCGATGGAACTAGATGCCGACGGCGTGGTGAATGTGGAGTATGCCGTGGACTACGAGATGAACACCATTCGGCAGTCCGACCTGGACCGGTTCCGGGAGCTGTACAACGTGCCGGCGGAGATTAAGATGACGGTACCCCCGCACAGCAAGAAGCCGAGCAGTCCTCCGGAAGGGTCGACACTATTTTACGTCGATTGCTTTGAACACGGAGTGAGGCTGCCTCTGCACCCGTGGCTCCAGGATATGATGGCGAGGGCGAACCTGGCCCTGGGGCAGCTGAACGCCAACGACTGGATCATCCTGATCAGCCTGTACACGGCGTTCCGACTGGCGGGACTGCCGGAGCCGACCTGGGGGCAATTGTGCGCCCTGTACCGCTTCAAGAGGCAGACCTACGGGTCGGGGTGGTACCAGATGGAGTGCCTGCAGAAGACGGCCCGTGGTGCCTTCATCACGGATGTGCCGACGTCGCAGAAGAGCTGGAGGCATCGGTTCTGCTGGGTATCGGGGCCGTGGGAGGGGGACGTCAGCGGGGTCCGCTCGAGGATTCCCAGCTACTTCCAGTCTGGAGGTTGTTGGTCTACCGTTCGGCTAGTGGTCATAAGGCGGCAATTGTGTCTACCGAGGCGGGGACTGATGGTGTTTGTTGTGTTTGCAGGTCCGTCCAAGGCAACAATGACAGCAGAGGATTGGGAGGCGTGCAACCTGGTGCGGGAGAAGCTGTCCGACCTGGAACGCAGCCGGTGCGTCCTGAAGTTGCCGTCGAACCTGCTTGCCGTGGGTCTCATCTCGCCACCTGGTAAGCAGTAGTGTTGAAGTGATAGTGTGTAGGCATGCCGGGGCACTAACAGTTTGTTTTGCAGTGCACCCCCAAGTGGAACAAGCCGCTCAAAAGAGGATGAGTGAGGCGGTGGCGAAGCACGGCGTGGCTGCCCGAGGGTCCCATCAGCACGCTCCTTAGTCGCCAGGCTAACCTTGCGAAGGACCCAGTCACCGACCTGGAAACTGCGTCCGTGAACGCGAGAGTTGTAGTAGTGAGCGATTCGCCGTTTGTGCGCCACGTTACGGAGATTGGCTTGTTCACGTCTTTCCTCAATGAAGTTGAGATTTTGTGTGAGGAGTTCCGCATTCTCTTGTGGATCATAGGATAGTACTCGGTAAGAGGTTTCCCTAATTTCCACGGGAACGACAGCTTCAGTCCCGAAAGTCAAGGCGAAGGGTGTCTCCTGTGTCGATGTCCGGTAGGATGTCCGGTAGGACCAGAGAACATCAGATAGGAGGTCGGACCATTGACCTTTCGGGATGTCGTGGAGTCGAGCCTTGAGGTTGTGTTTGATGAGCTTGTTTACGGCTTCCACCTGTCCGTTAGCCTGTGGATGTGCCACCGAGGCGAAGCAGAGCCGGATGCCATAGGTGTCGCAAAAGTGTCGGAAACGGACAGAATCAAACTGAGTGCCATTGTCCGTGACGATCGTGTGTGGGATACCAAAGCGACAGATGATGTTCTGGTACACAAAGCTCTCGACCTAGGCGGCCGTGATTGTTTTGAGGGGCTTTGCTTCGGCCCACTTAGTGAAATAGTCCACCGTAACGATTGCGTGTTCGACGCTGCCCTTTCCTCGTGGCATGGGGCCGATGAGGTCCAGTCCCCATTGAGAGAAGGGCCAGGGTCTGAGCATGGGGGTGAGTCGCTCAGCAGGAGAATGAGGTACAGGGGCGCACCGTTGGCATGGGACGCATCGTTGAGTGATGGCCATAGAGTCGGCGCGCATGGTGGGCCAATAGTATCCCTGCCGAAAGGCTTTATGTGCTAGGGACTTGGGTCCGGAGTGGTTACCGCAGATTCCCTGGTGAATTTCGCGGAGCACCGCAATGCCCCGGTCCGTAGGGAGACACTTGAGGAGGGGGGTGTCGAATCCCCGTCGGTATAAGTGGCCGTGCGCCATGGTGTATCTTGCGTACTGGCGTTGGATGCGGCGGGCCTCGTTGCGGTTGGGCGGGAGCTCGACCATGGTGAGGTACCGGACAATGGGGTCCATCCAAGAGGCCTCCTGTGTTGCGACCAGGACTGGTTGCTCGCTTGTGCTCGGGGATGCCAAAAATTCGACGGGAACACGGCGACCTATCTTGTCGTCGATGGAGGAGGCCAGGCGGGCCAGAGCATCGGCGTGGCTGTTTTCCGACCGTGGTATTTGAATGACCTCGTAGCCGCGGAAGTGGCGGAGTAGGGACCGCACTTTTGCCAAGTATCGGGTCATGGAGGCGTCTTTGGCATCATAGAGGCTGTTGATTTGTCGGACGACGAGCTGGGAGTCGCTGTAAACCTGCAGCTGTTGTGCTTGGAGGTCGGTGGCCAACCGGAGGCCAGCAAGAAGGGCTTCGTACTCGGCTTCGTTGTTGGAAGCCTGGAACCCAAAACGCAACGCGTATTCCAGCCGTTCCTGAGTAGGTGTGCTGAGTACGAGGCCGGCGCCAGAGCCAGTATGGCAGGAGGATCCGCCCACGTAGAGAGTCCAAATTGGTCGGGCGGGGTCCATGGTGGACGGGGTTGGCGACTTGCAGATAGGAGCGGCGGGTGCCGCAATATTGGGATCCGGAGTGTCGGGCATGTGCTGCGTTGTGCTGTATGTGAATTCGGAAAGGAAGTCAGCGATGACCTGTCCTTTGACAGCTGGTCTTGGGGTGAATGTGATGTCGAACTCACTAAGCTCCACTGCCCATTTGACGAGTCGCCCCGAAGCGTCTGGCTTTTGGAGCACCTGGCGAAGGGGTTTGTTAGTAAGGACTAACATGGGATGTGCCTGAAAGTATGGGCGGAGGCGCCGGGCTGTCACAATGAGGGCAAAGGCCAACTTCTCCAGGTCGTTGTACCGGGTCTCGGCGTCCTGGAACGCCTTGCTGACATAGTATACTGGGAACTCCGCGCCGTCCCGACTGGTGACGAGGACGGAGCTGACAGCAGATGTGGAGACAGAAAGATAGACGGTGAGCCGTTCCCCAGTGGTAGGTTGGGTAAGTAGGGGCGCGGTGCTCATGTAAGTTTTGAGAGCTTCAAAGGCAGCGTCGCACGTTGCGTCCCAGTTGATGTGCCGGCCCCGGGTCTTCATGACCTTGAAAAATGGTAAACACTTGTCAGTCGCCCGAGAGATGAACCGGGTGAGGGCGGCGATCCGGCCAGTAAGGGTTTGGACTTCCTTGAGTGTGCGCGGGGGCTTCATGTCCAGGATGGCCTTGATTTTTTCAGGGTTAGCCTCAATTCCCCGTTGGCTGATCATGTAACCGAGGAAATTTCCTGAACGGACGCCGAAGACGCATTTGGCAGGGTTGAGCCGCATCTTGTATTTCTTCAGGACTTGGAACATCCTGTCGAGGTTAGGCACGTGCTGGTCGGCCGTCCGGCTCTTGACGAGCATATCAACTACGTACACCTCCATGGTCTTGCCAATCTGATCCGCGAACATGAAGTTGACAAGCCGTTGGTAGGTGGCACCGGCGTTCTTGAGCCCGAAGGGCATAACATTGTAGCAGTAGACTCCCAGATTAGTGCGGAAACTGGTGTGGATCTGGTCGTCGGGGTGCATCCGGATTTGGTTGTAGCCGGAGTACGCATCCATGAAGCTGAGGAGTTCATGGCCAGCTGTGGCGTCGACCAAAAGATCGATCATAGGAAGTGGGAAGCTATCCTTCGGGCAGGCTTTGTTAAGATCCGTGAAGTCGATGCACATCCGCCAGGATCCGGAGGGTTTCTTGACGAGTACGACGTTTGCGACCCACGTGGCGTAAATGGCCTTGCGCACAAAGTGAATGGTGCTGAGCCGAACGATCTCTTCTTGCATGGCCAGCTGTCGTTCTGCGTCATAAGTCCGCTGCTTCTGGGTGACCGGTCTGAAGGAGGGGCTGATGTTAAGCCTGTGGTAGATGACATCCGTGGAGATGCCAGGCATGTCGGCGTAGGACCAAGCAAAGACTTCGCTGTTGTCCCGGAGGAATTGGATGAGTTGTGTCCTGATTTCGGGAGCGAGTGTGCTTCCAATTTTCACTTGCCGCTCGGGGTTACGCGGACAAAGGGTGATCAGCTCCGTATCCTCCACGGGTTGCGGCTGCGAGACGGCGGAGAGGTCGCGCGGGTCCTCAGGGGGACCCGCCCGTATTTGTTCAAGGAGCTCGGAGTCGACAGGGTCAGCCTCGTGAGCAGCCTCGGCGACGGCCATGGTCTCCCGCTTGTCGCCTGGGTTGAGCTTTGTCAGGGCGGTCTGATAGCAGGAGCGGGCGGATTGTTGATTACCGCGGACTTGGCCAGTGCCCATGACGGTCGGAAACTTCATGAAAAGGGCCCGAGTGGAGATGACGGCGCTGAGCTGGTTGAGGAGTCCCCTACCCAAAATGACGTTATAAGCAGTGGGGCAATCGACTACCAGGAAGGTGGTGATGGCTGTTGCGATCTTGGGCGCGCTCCCCAGGGAGATAGGCAGGGAGATGGTGCCAAGGGGCATGACAGAATCGCCTGAGAAGCCGAGCAGTGGGGAACCAGCATGGGTGAGGCTTACGGAGTTGATGCCCAATTAGTTGAAAGTGTCCATGAAGAGGACGTTCACAGAGCTACCAGTGTCCACCAGGATTCGCCCAACATCGAAATTGGCGATCTGAGCGCGGATGATCAACGGGTCATCGTGGGGAAAGATAACTCCCCGCTCTTCCTCCTCGGAGAAAGTGATGGGCGTCCATCCTGCCCGGGCGACCTTGGCCGCACGCCCATCCGTGATGTTGAATATTTGGTGGTTGGATGTCGTGGCGCGCAAGAAGTTCTTCTTGGCCCGATTGGAGGTGCAGGAGGAAGAGATGGTGGGGCCCCCGCTAATCGTGTTGATCTGTGGCAGTCCCGGTCCGGGGCGTGCGTGTTGGAGGAACTGGTTGATCTTCCCCTTCCTTACGAGTGCTTCCACAATGTCGCGGAAAGCCACGCACTCGTCGATGGTATGGCCGTTGAACTTGTGGTACTGGCAGTACAAGTTGGATTGGATGCCCGGGCGGGGGCCGGGCGGTCGTGCCCGTGGCTTGGGGATCGTGTCCTCGATGCTCATCAAGATGTTCTCGAGGGAGGTGTTCAGGATTGAATAGGTTTCGTACTTTGAGGTGGGCCCCGTATGGGGTTTGCCTGCTTGGTGGGGGCCTGATCCCTGCCCCTTGTTGTGGTATTTGTCCCTCCCACGATGGTCATTGTTATACGTCCCCTTCCGCTTACCGGAGTGTGAGTCAAATCGGTGATCCGTATGCGCGTTAGTGGTCGGCGGAGGTGATCGCGCCTGCCGGTTGCTGGGAGGCGGAGGGCGCGTGCTATTCACATCAGGTCGGGATGCGACCTGGGGAGAGTTGAAGTGCTCCGCCTTGGCGTGTATTGCCGCTTGCCGCATGAGCTCATTGTAATCGTCCCAACCTGGGTGAAGGCATGGTACTTAAAGGTGGACTCCCGCAGCCCGTTGCAGAAAGCGCGGTAGGCGGCCTTGTCGTCCGTCTCGTGGCACTTTGAGTATTCCAGGCTGAAACGAGCGGCGTACTGGTGTAGAGGCTCGCTGTCTCCCTGTCGGAGGGTTCCCAGGTCCTCGGTTGTGAGCAGTCGATCCGTCTGGATCATGAACTGGTACAAGAAGACCGTGTGTAGGCGGTCGAATGAGTCGATAGACTGTGGTTCCAGGCGATAGAACCAATTGAGCGCGGCCCTGGTGAGGGTGGAGCTGAAAATTAGGCACTGCGCCTCGTCGGAGATATTTCTGAAGGCGAGCGCCGAGTTGTAGTTATTGATATGGGTGTCCGGATCGCCTTGTCCGTCATACAAGGCAATCTTCAAGGGTTTGACCTCCGTTTCATGGCGGTACCGCATGATGCGGTCCGTGAAGGGACCAATGTTGACCCGGGGTCGGGGTAGTGTCCCAGTTTTGGGTCTGGCGGCCTCCAGTTCCAGCACGCGCTGGAGGAGTTCCCGAACCACCTAGTTTGATTGGTCGGGTCGATCTGCCCCACTCGGGCGGTCGTCGATAGGATGGTTTGCGCTGCTGCCTCTGGGCTTTGTGGGTTGCATCGGTCGCCGCCCGAACTAGGCCGTGGTCGAGCTGGCGTTGTCTTCCAGCTGGTGCCTGCCGATCGGCGCGGAAGGACTGCCTGGGGGCTGGACGGAGAGCCGCGGAGGCTGTGCAGGTCGGCGTGCCGACCCGGACCTTGACCGGGCGCCATGGGATAGGACGGGAAGAGGTGGTTGCGCCTGGATGCGGGGGTCGTGGGTAGGGTAAGTCAGACGGTTGGCCGGGGTCTGCGTCTGTCTCCTGTCGAGCAGCTCACGGGCGTCGCGGTAGATCTGTGTTCCCGAGGGGCCAGGCATGTCGGTCTGGTGGAAGAGTAGGCGACCGGACGCCTCCGGTCGGCAGGCGTCACCGATCTCGGCTCTGCCGGCATCAAACTCCGGCCGACGAGACGCAGCGGCCAAGGCCCGTTTGGTTGCCTCCCGCTGCTCCTCCAGTTCCTCGCGCGTAGACTGCAAGATGGCCAGGGTGCTTCCATGCTGTTCCCCCCACACGTGATTCCTGCTCTCGATGGTAGCGTTGCTCTTCCTGAGTTCGGCAACCTCCGACCGGAGGGTCCTCAGCATCTCGAGCATGTCATCGGAAGGTAGGCTGGCTCGGGTTCGGCCGCGATCTCCCTGAGGGGTGTTGTTGAGCTCACCGTCGTCCCGTTCGTCAGACATTGTTCGTCAGCGGAGGGTCGAGCAGGGGTATGTGAGTTGGTGGGTGTTGGTATTGTTATCCTTCCCACAGACGGCGCCAATTGTTTGATCCTGAAATGACCAACTCGATGAGACCCGCTGGGGGTTCTAGGACCAGCCGTGTGGTGTCTCGGGCCCGCCGGGGGCGTCGTGATTCGGCAGGGGTCCTGCAAAACTAGACACCGGTGTGGTGTCGGCCAAAGGGGCTCCGATGCCAAAGTTAGTATCTGAATGCCGAGAGGCAAGTAAACACAGTGCTCTGGGTCGGTTCTCAGTGTCCTACCTTTGTGAAGGGTTTCAGGGTATTTATAGTAGCCATAACTGTGGTAGGTGGGCTACTGTTACGGGAGCAGGTGGTGCTTGGTGGCTGGGAGCCGTCTGACAAGCCCTGGATATCCGGAGGAGGCGCCAGCTGGAGTCCCAACCTGCCTCCGTCAGGGAGTTGGTGTGGCAGAGTTGGTTAGGTGACTGTCGCAGCCAGCTGTCGTCTGTTCACTGTCAGGTGCCGAATGGCGGGAGTGCAGTACGGTGCCGATCGGCGGGCCGTGGGCCGTGAGGGTGCCGATCAGGCGATCGGTCGGCGGCCTTCCTGTCCTGGTGGGACCTGTGCTAGGGTGGTCGGTCGATATGGTATCAACAGGAGTTCATCCCACGGTGCCAACAAAGCATTTATCTCTGGGATCAGCATCCTTCCCGATGAAGCGTTCATCTCCTATTGATGCACCATCATCGACAGAGCATCTAACCCTTTCCTCAGCACCCCTTATCATTCATGACAATTGAGTGATACCAGGGGCACGATCAGCGAGCTACTATTTTAGTATTTAGAAATACTTATATGCTTTTTTAATTTCCCATTTTATGTTTGACTATTTCTTCTAGTATTCACTATTTTTATTTCTTATTATTTACAAATATAAAATTTTAAGGAGACTACCATTTAGCAATCATATTATTTTTTTTATTATAGTAAAGGAAGAAATTTTGTAATTTTTTCTGTACAATAATTTTAACTTAAGATTAATCGTATATAAGTCAACGCTCGAATCAACTGATTTGGACCCGATTGACTCAGTCATATTCTTATTTTCCTTAAACTATGAGATCATCACTTGAATATAACTTTTGTAAACAATTTTCTCTCCCTATAAGGTGTGAGTTTTTCAACCATATCTGGTTTAGAGTTTTCTCGTGGTCTACCAGTGGGTTTGCTCCAATCTGGTGGTGCAGCGCGGCCCACTCATCGCGATCTGGGTCTAGTAGAAGGTTTCGGGCAATGGAAGAGGTTACCATTGAAATTGACAAAGTTCTAAGGCGCGCGGACAAAGGACGAGATTGATGCGATCCCAATGGGTGGCGACGAGGACGACGATGTGGCTCGACGATTAAGTCTCTCCTTAGGTGGGTAAGGTGCTATTAGAGGACTCTCATAATAGGGAGTTTTTCAAGCCTACGGTGTTTAAAATATGGAATACATCCAGAGGACTTGATTTGGGTAGACCTTAGAAGACAACCCTGATAGGATCAATTCGCTAATTGATTTGGATATTATAACAGTTGATTTCACAGTAAGTTTTTAGTGTGGTATTCCTTTTTAAAAAAATAATAATAATTTAAAAGTTCCAATAAAATTATAACGAAACAAATTTTTATACTTTTTACATTATAACAAGGTTTAAATTCGAATTAAAGCAGACCTCGATAACTGATTACAATTCACAAATTAGGAAACATTTTATCCATATTATGTTAGTGATTCGGATAAGCTGGGCTAGATATGCTCATGAATACCACATTTGAACCAACGAAGTCTACCAACCCATTTTGCCCTTGTATCTGCTGAAAACAACAACACAGGGCATCGTCGTGCTGGTCTGCTTTTGATATTTTCTTGGATTTTGGTTACCGCTGGATTTGGGTTCGAGATTTGCTCCATCTCTGATAGGCCGAAACCAAACCACAAGCATCGAATGATAAGACGCATCCCCACTTCAAACCCGCCATCTACACAAAACACACATTGTCACTGTGCAGTATCCCCACAAACTTGGCTCACAAAACATGAGGGCATTTATGTCAAATCACAACCACCAAAGACCTTATCTTTAATATCTTTTTCTCCAGGCACGGAGACAAACAAAATAACAAGACCCAATCCAACGTCCGGACTTCAATCCCACATCCCCTTCCAAATCCGACCGTCCACATGGTCCAAATGCCTCGCACCAGTTATAGAAACCCTAAACGCATAGGGCGTCGTGTCCTCCTTCTGGAAGCCGCATACAGTCACCATAACATACTCTCTTCTGGCTCGACACCTCTCGCTCTTTCATTGGTCTTCCCGGGGGGCCAAATTACAACCCTTCCCTCCCTCTCTCTTCACGTGGGCCCCGCCGCTCCACAACGCCACGTCCCGGTTACCAACCAATCCCCTCCTCTCACTGTCGACACACGTGTCTTTATGCTCCACACGTGTCAACCTTGTCGTTATAAATCCCATCCCTCGCCACCTCCGCTGTTCAACACTCACACTGGGAGAATAAATAAAATCCGAGAGAATTCCGTTGAGATTTCTAAACTTTCGGAGAGCGAGATAAATGGATGGGAGAGGAGGCTGTTGTATAGCGAGGTATGCATATGGCGGTGGCGGAATGTATGATATGTCAAAGGTGGATAAAATAATGTTGAGGTTCAGACCGATCGCTCCGAAGCCGGTCGATGGAGGAGGGTCTGGTTCCGGCGGTTCAACGCCGGAGAACTGTGAAGTGAAGCGTGGGAGGGGGAGGGGGAGAGGGAAAGGGAAGAGACAAAGGTGTATGAAGCCGCGGTGCAATAATAATAATGATAATAATAGTAATAAAAGGAAGAGGTTGACGAAGGCTTCTTCTGAGATGGATGAGGAAAAAAAGGTCGTGACCCTGCCTCTGTTACCGGAGAGCCCTGACCCCAAGGTGTACGAGAAAGAAACGAACTCAACTGCCACGGGGCTAAGTTTTGAGAATAATAGTAGTAAGGTTGCTGGTGCGGGGATGGATACAATGGAGAAGCGTGGCCCGGTGAGGGTGGTGGGGTCGTGTGTTATGGTGGACTGCGTGACAGACACGTGGGTGGAGGGAGATGGGCTGGGTTGCACGAACGAGGAGAGGAGGATGAACCTGGAGAGGGACACGTGTCCGGGGTTTGTATCGGATGGTGTGGGGAGGGTGGTGTGGACGAATGGGGCCTACAAGAACATGGTGATGGGCCAGGATGGGAGTGATTATGATGAGATGATCGTGTGGCTGGTGATGGAGGAGCGGGCGGCGAAGGCGGTGGGTGTGATGAGTAATCACACGGCGCCGTTTACGTGTAGAGTGAGGGTGCAGTATCATCATCATAATCAGTATGGAGGGTGTGGATCATTACCATCGTCGTTGTCGTCGTCATCATCATCATCAACGTCATCATCAGCGGGGAAGGAGTGGATCAGCTCGTTGACGCTGCCGTGCGACGTTTGGAGGATGGAGGGCGGCGGCTTTGCGTGGCGGTTGGATGTGAAGGCTGCGCTTTCTTTGGGTCAGTATGGGAGCAAAGCCGTGTGATGATGAGTAAGTGAGCTCACATGCACAGATCATCGATCCAGCTTAATTAAATTAATATATTATCCACAAATAGTTAATTACTTTAAATTAATAATTGTGAATATATGTGGGCACTTAATCTGTTCTTCTTGCACGTTGGTTGATCAACTTCTAGCTGCTTAATTTCTTTGTTTAATCTCAAATTTTCCATGTGATCGATCTGCTGGTTGTCTGTTTTATGTATAACATGAGTGATGATAAGTTATCTTAATTTTAATTTCTTGTTTCTATTTTTAGGATAAATATTCTTCCATCCATATATAGTACATTTCTGATTTATCGAATTAATTTTTATTATTAAAATTATTCATTATCTAATTTATTATTTATAAAGATAGAGATCAATAAAATTCATAATTTTAGTTGACAATTAAAATTCACATATTCATTAATTAATTAATTTAGTTATTGGTAATTACGAATTATAGTTATAATTGTAACAACTTTTATTTAAGGAGAATAATCAGACAATCCAGGTGGCGACTGTTGAAGCAAGTTCCATGGAAGTGTGTATCATGTGAGGTGGTGTTGGAGAGCCACCAATCAAAGCTGCAAATTAAGGTTTGTTTTTTTTTTTTGGTTGAGGATGGCAAGGGGGAGGGTGGAAGAGAGGGACAGAGAAAAAGGTCTGGCTGGGGCCTGGAGGGTACAGGTGGAGGTTTATTGGTTGGATAAAAATGTATGTGTTTTAATTTGAAAGCATTGAATTGAGGTATCGATTGCCCATTGGTGCTTGTGGGATGAAGTCGTTTAAGTTGTGTGGGTTTATTGCACCACGTAGGCCTGGTTGTTGTGATGCATCATTCTCCCTGCATGCCACCACCAGTGACTACATAGGTCCACACGAATAGAACATTGTTAAACATTGGCTTCCCGTCTGTTTTTTTTTTTTTTTTTTTGTTGATTGAATATTTATGGGATATCTTGTTGGCTTCTGCTTATTAATACTCGTTCACTATAGGCGGATATACATGCTTGTTCTCTCCATGTTTAATAGAATTTTTCCTATATAAATGTGATGTCGATCAGAATCTTTGAATTCTTAAACATTATATAAAGATCAATGCTTGTATCAAATGTCGGGTAAATCCTTCCAGTTTATCCCATATTTTTCTTACAGCTAATTCGTATGTACACTTAAATGAGTACAATATTAGAATAAAGGAGAGCATGATTAATATTGATTTTTTTTGGAAGATTTTGAAGTAGCTTACGCCACACTTGTTTGGGGTTAGACATGGTGTGATTGGATATGAATATATATAACATCTACAATTAAGTTATTAAAATTTTAATGGTTCGATATAGTTTTAATTTTTTAAAAATATAAATGAAATTATTTCTAAGTGAAACGATTAATGATTGATATTCATGGTTTAGGTGTAAAACATAAATTCTCGTTTATATAATAATACAAATTCTTCCAAGATAAGAGATTTTAACAATACATTGCAATAAACAGTATCACATTTCTATTGTAGCATTTACATTAGTACTTCATACATTCACGATAACACTTTGTTTCTCCCTTCTATGTTAGTTCACTTTCGATAACTTTTATTTTTAATTGAAAATTAATAGTGATCATGTTGTGTCCTTTGGGTGTTGTTTCTCGTTGTGGATGAGCATCGCTCCCTGAGCAGCGTTTTCAATGAATTGGCCCTCTGAATGTAAGTCTTCGGCCCTATACACCATTTGACCCAAAAGCCCATGGGCTTATGAGGGTTGATAAATCCGATGTACAAAAGTCCGGTCCGACCCGTTATAAGCTGTGGGCCGGCTCGGCCCAAGAGTTAGCGGGCTGGGCTTGGGTTTATGGTGTTCAAACCCGATATGCCCGAGCTCGATAAAGCCCGGTAAGTCTAGCCTGACCAGCCCGTAATAAACCCGGTTCATAAACCCGAAAATATAAAATACTTATTATTTAAAAATTAATACTCAACCCGTTCTTAATACTAATATTTCAACCCAAACTCAAATATCAGTCCCAAGCCCACCTAATTTATTTAAAAAACCCCAGTACCCAATACAAATCATAATCACTCCTCCACCTACTTAATAGGCCCAACGTTTTTGCACCCTTGAGTATTTTATTTTAACGAGACCATTTTTTTGCACTCTTGAGTATTTTTTTTCATTATTAATATTTTTTTCATGCATATATTTTTTTGTAATTTTAAAATTTGAGACATAATTTATTGCAAAAGCCCATGTAAGCCCAATTCAAGTGGGCTTAATAGGCCTGACCCGAAAAGCCCGATATAAACTCGGCCCGATAAAAGCCCGTGGGCTCTTTTTTATGTCATTAAACTCGCTCGGCTCGACCCGTAAATTTAAAAATTATTTAATAAGCCCGACTCGGTCCAATGCTGAGGGCTACCTATATGGGTGTTTTTAATGAATTCATATATATATATATAATTATAATTATTTTGTTTTTATATTAAGAATAAAATTCGTGTTGTTTGAAATTTAATGGTGTTGATATCATATCAGCCCATACCAATTCGTGGCCAAATGCCTTTATTCTAATGCACTTGTACAAACTCTGGAGTTCAGATCCACTCTTACAAACAAAGCCCTAACAAGGTCTGAACAAACCCTAATGTGGATAGACTGTAACACCCCAGACTTTTATGAATTGGTAAAATTGAAATTTTAATGTAAAATGACCATTTTGCCCCTACTTGGGGGGAAATTCTTGACTTTTGACTCGGACTGTATCTTGGACCTTGACTAATGATTGTGACGTAGATCAGGACATCACGAGTCCATAAACAGACGGTACGCCAAAATCGGAGACTGGACGAGAAAGTTATGGTCAAGAACGCGAAAATGGTACTATTCATAAAACCCGAGAATCTCACACTTGGCAAGTTTTTATTGGATAAGGGCAATCTGGTGGGACCCTTGGATGAGTGACAAGTGGGGTTTCCCCATGCAATTGGATCAATTTAGGGTTCCATCTTCATCAACTCACACTCTTTCTCACACTCTTTCACTTATTATCATCTTCATCAACTCACACTCTTTCTCGACCCGTGAAGGACCAAAACACACCAACACCTACAACCAAGGATGAAAATATCGATATCGACGGATATATCGCTCGCCGAATTTACGGATATCTCGCCCCAAATATCGATATCGTTTACGGTCAACAAAAATGACGGAAATTGAGTCCAAATGACGGAAATTTGGAATGAAACTTTGGCAAACACTTAAGTACCCAATAATGGTTATATAGGACTAATAAAACTAGAAAATGACTTTGATATGATAAATATATAATGAATCATATGATAGAATATAGATCTGCCGACCACTAACAGTATAAAATCTTAAAGATAAACTTATTAAAACATAATTTCATTGATAATATTGCATTAACAATATTGTACATATTGAACTTGATAAAAAACAAGTAGAGTGTCGACCAGCTTGAAAATTAGATTGGTCTTGAATCTCTTGATCTACCAAGACACAAAAGTTTTGCCAACTGATGCTATTTGACCAAAAGGAAATGTATTGTTGGACATAGTATTCGTATATCTCCTTTGAATGACCTACTTTTACTCCATAGGTAGGGTAGTTCGGATTTACCCAACTAACTTCTCCATAATCTTCATTGAGATGAGGATCTTCATAACCATGTAACATTTGAGGGAGATGGTTGTCTAACACGGGGTGACGATATGGACCATAAGCATATGGATCATTTGAGTTGTTACTAGGATCGGTGCCTAAACTCATTGACTCAAAACTAATTGCCATGGAATCCGAAGAAGATGGGTTTCCATAACCTTCATATATGTTTCGTGTCCGAGTGTAATCTTTTCCGACACCACCGATTCCTACTCCTCCTTCTCTACACCCATGATCATAATCTTGTGTGGCATGAGTGAAATCCGCCTCTTCAGTAAATGGGCTCAAGGGTGCATATGTATCGGTTACATGTTCATTTTCCCTGTCATCATCCCCTCCGGCATCCTTGTCTTCATCGTTTGTCTCAACATCATCTCCTCCATCATCATCATCATCATCATCATCTGGAGATTTATTTTGATGAAGTCCCTTACTAGTAGCATCAGCTCGTAAGTCACGTCTACTGGTAGAACCAAGCATTGATCTCTCCCATTAAGACATTGACGGCTCACTTCCTACGTCCTTACTCTCCACTTCTTCAGATAGCATTCTATCGACATTAACACCGTGTTCACTAGCAAGATGTGCTACTCGAGGGTCAGGCCTTCCACTATCATCATCCAAGTAAGCTGGCATAATCCATGCTTGAAGTGGATCAGCCTCATTACCTTCCACATGTTGACCTGCAATTTCCAACAGGTCAACGTAGTCTTCTTCCACAACTTTACCGGCTTCGGCTTTTTCATCTCTTAACTTGAGTTTCATGTTGTAATAACAGAAAACAAGTTGTTCTAACTTAGAATATGCGAGACGATTTCGTTGCTTTGTATGAATTAAAGCAAATGTACTCCAATTTCTCTCACATGCCGAAGATGATGCCGTTTGTGATAATATACGAACATCAATTTGTTGCAAGCTGGGAGAAGCTTGGCCATATAGTTCCCACCACTCAGCTGTCAATATCAAGTTTAATGTAAGAGGCATTATAAAGTGCTAAGTCATAGAATATCAAGTTAAATGCAAGTAATATACCTGGGGGCATTTTCGTTCGTGATTGTACAGCCATAGGTGAACGAAATGTTTTCCGACCATCTCTAAAGTTGATCAACTACATTAAGGCTGATGTTAATATAATGCCATAGATGTACAGATTCGAAATAGCTCATCAAGATTCAAAATAACTCATCAAGATTCATATATGGTAGTGAACTTACGTCTACTCCAAAATTTTGTAAACCCACTTGTCCATTTGGATTCAGTTTGAGGAATACTTGTTGAACTGATTGGACAAGGAAGGAGTCATGCCCAACTCCTGCTTGATATTGATATCGGGGATTCAAGTAATAAGCTGCAAATCATGAATGAACTTTGCTTAGTAAACAACAATAAAATAAAATATTAACAAGTTCAATAAGATAGAAATATACCAGCAGCATGTAAGGGATGTACTAATGTTTTTTCCCATCGCTCCTGTATGATTTTAAGGACCCACTTCTTCCCTTTAAAACGGGTTATCTTTTCTTTCATTCGATTGAACATATCATACAGGATTGACATGGTTGGGACTACCTCTGTATCAACAATTCGGAGGATGCAATATAATGGTTCATATATTGATTGCATCATCTCCAAGGACTCCCAGAATCTTTGGTCGAGGATATGAGCCTCAACCCTCTTTTTCAGGACCCACCCCGGTTTCACCCCGAAACCCGAGGTAAATCCCGCTCCCGTCTGACTCACCGACACAACACCTAAGGAACACTTACTCGAACCCAGTCAAACGCAGGAGTAATTACGTATTATCCCAAAATCCTTATCGTTTACAGAGCATAGCACTACATTACAAAGAAAATAAAAACCGAGAAAGTACACACACACAGAAGCCTTTAAACTCTTCTAGGATCCCTCACGTCACTTCTATGCCTTGGACACTGCCTCGACGTCAAGACCCCGCGCTCGCTCCACAACCTGGAGGGCAATTTAAAACAGAAAATGTGAGTGGACCAAAAAGTAAAAACGTTCAAAAACCATTTTATAAGAAAACCGAGTTAAACCCTCCATTTTGAAACCACACGCATAACCAACAGTTATAAACACATTAATAAAAGAATCATTCTTAAACATCATAAGAAACAGAAACACTATAAAATATCATAAGAAACCACAACATGAGTATCAGAAAACTGTATCATAAACCATGAACATTAACTCATAAATGTCCCGATCAAACCTGCTGGATCTATCCGAGTCTTTAAACTCCCGAGTCTTTAAACTCAATCCAGGCCTTAATAATATCCGAGTCTTTAAACTCCCGAGTCTTTAAACTCAAGGCCTACGGGGGAAAATCAATATATATCCGAGTCTTTAAACTCCCGAGTCTTTAAACTCAATCCGGGTCTTTAAACCCAATCCGGCCGGTCCCCCGTCACATATATATCCGGGTCTTTAAACCCAACATCCAGATCCAGCAAATCCAATCCCAAAACCATTTGAAAACCATTTACCAATCCACATCCAAACCCGAATCCGAAATCACTGGTCCGATGCTCTCCCGGCATCCAGAACCGTCATTCTGAACCCAAATCCGGAGTCCACTTTCCAATCTTAAAACCAAATTCCGATTAGTGAAATCCGATTCTAAAATCGAAAACTTTGATCATCGAAATCATGTTCCCAAAATCCACTTATAACCATTGAAAACCACTTATCATTTGAAATCCCAAAATCATAACATATATTCCAGAAACCAACCATTCCTCGTAAAACGTGCTAAAAACCACTTTCCTCGAAAAACATGTAATAATGTATAACCAACCAAACATATTCGATAAACATAAAATCATGATTAAAAACCAGAAGACAATTATAGAAAACAGTTATGCATGCTCGAGTTTAGAGAAGAGGTCCACTCACAGTACTGAGCCCTACTCGCGTCCCGAACGTCCAGCCCGTTCCTCGGCTTCCTCGGGAAATCCCGATCCTGTCAAACACCGTCAAATTACGTCACTAATACGTCTACCAACACTCTCCTAAATGCCCTCAAAAATCCCCGGACCAAAGACTTAAAACCCCGGGACCCTACACATTCACCCTCGCGGAACTACACTCAAACGACTTCCGATTGACTCGAAACCAACTCCATTGAACTCACAACAACTCCTAGACCAAAAACTATGTTGATCGTTTCTCCCAGAACCGCCGCACGCGCCTCCACGCGCCGCCCAAAGTGGCTGCGCGTGGCCCCACGCGCCAGCTACAGTGCACCTTCAACCTCACGTCGACCCGGTTCAACACAGTAGGCTACAGCTTGAACCGGCGTCAACGGTTCTCCGCCGTGCCTGCACCAAAACACCTCCTTCCTTCTCCTATAGCTTCGCCCAACCTTACTCTAAGCATCCCCATCCTCCAATCACCTCGACACAGCCTCCTACCCGTCGTCTCAAGCTCGAACTCAAACCTCCCCAAAACTCTGTTTCACGATCCGGCCACCCAGGTAACCTCCCTTCACGGTGGCAAGACCAGACGGTTCCTAGAACCTCAAGGAACCTAACCCGACTCTCCTAGACCTTCGACTCAGTCTCTAGGATCACGACTCTTGGTTTGAACCAAAACGGGAAAACAGGGCACACAGAGTCCCTCCGTCGTGCCAACCTCCACCGTGCACCTCCCGTCACGGCAGCTCAACCAAATGACGCCCTGGACTCAACTAACCTCCCTAAACTCCCCTAGACTCTTCGATTCAACCTCTCAGGCCACAACTTCCGAGTTGAAGTTCACGGCCAAAACAGAGCATAAACACGGGGCAATAGAAATTACCTGCAACCTGTCGCCGTCGTGAGCTCTGCTGGTAGTGGCTGACTCCTCGCAACCCGCACGACACCACCACGGTCTCAATTGCCCCGTACACGGCCGCCACCGCCACAATCCTCACAACCTCCCTGCTATTTACCCCTGGTTTGCCCCGCAGCTCTTGACACCTTCACACACTCACAATTCATCAACACTCACACCACCACCCTCAATTTCCTTCATGATCTCCCTCTGTTTTCTGTTTCCTTCTGCGCACAAACACGAACACGGGCACGGGTACACCCCAAAAATAGAACCGTGCACACACCTTAGAATCCCCCAGAACCCACTACACACTTGCCACATGTCACCATCCCCCTCTCTCTCTCACCCATGTGGCCCAATCTCAGCCGTCCATTTTGCTTTCTCTACACACATCCCCAGAAGCCAAAAAGACCAAAATACCCTCCTGTTTTACACATTTTTACGGTTTTACCAAAACTTCCTAGACTCGTAACTCTCACCTCGTAAGTCCGATGAACACGTGCCGCCTGTCATCGAACTCAGGACGACAAGAACTATCTAACCATCCTAGGTCAACCTACCAAAACTCGATTAATCAAAAAGTCAACTATTCCCCCTACTTTATCAAAATTACGATAATACCCTCGACCTTCCGAACATCACAACTTCCTCCTCGGATGTCGGAATCAAACATACCACATGTCTATGGGTTCATGACGTCCTAAACTACGTCCTGGTCACTGGTCAATCCCCAATTGACCACCCGAAATAAAGTCAACATTTCTGCCCGACCCAGGGGCAAAATCGTCATTCTAAGTTCCCGGACCCCTCGGGACCACCTAACCCTTGATTAACCTTACTAATCACACCTTAATCACTCAACTTATCCCAATTCTCAGAACGGGTTGTTACACTCTTGCCTTCCACTTTCCTACTCAATGGGCTACCATGCCATTGATCACTGGTAAACAACCTTCTAAGGCCAACTTTATGTTTAACTATACTGTTTATACAAATATAGTTGGTTGCGAACCGAGTTGCACCAGGACGAACCAAGTCTCCTTGAAAAAATTCATGCATCGGAGCAAGTAACCATAGATGATTATAAATGTAGTTAGTTACCTACCTAGCATTTTTTATGATGAGTGCCATTGTCTCATTCTTCCCAATATCTTCAAATATTAGGTCGATACAATGGGCTGCACAAGGAGTCCAATAGAGCGGATACGTCTTCATCAGTTCTTTTCCAGCCTTTTTGAAGTTCGACCCATTATCAGTAACTATCTGTACAACATTTTGTACTACAACCTCCTGGACAACTTCCTTCAACAAATTTCCTATGTACACATAGTCTTTATGAAATTTGGAAGAATCAACTGACCTGAGAAATACAGTTGAACCCTTACTATATACCATGAAGTTAATTATGGATAACTTCGTTGGACCGGTCCAACCGTCGCACATTATGGTACATCCATAAGTTTCCCAGTGTCGCTTTTGTTGCTCCACATACGCCGTCATTTCTTCATACTCCATAGGAAGATATTTATTTTTCACTTCATATGGAGAAGGAGTGGACACGCCTTCACCTGCAAACCAAAACATAAGTTAGCATTCAATGGTATTTCATAAGCTAAATAAAAATGTATCATAAATAAATAAATTTATTAAATACCTGCTCGTTGGGCTTCAATGATCATATTCTTAAAATGATGAGAGTTGGCTTTATTTGGAGCCACGCCTTCATATATAAAAAATTTGCTAATATATCGACCCAACTTCTCTTTCGTCCCTTTCCACATCGATTTTATAGTCTTCTGTTGATTTCGTGCGGTTTTGTAGAGTTTTGGTTCTGGCGGAATTGAAAATGGATCACGCAAACTTTGTGATCGACGCATCTGTTGCGGTAGTTGACGACTGCTAATGCCTCCTTGAGCACCACGCATGGATCCAACTCCATAATTGTCGACACTTCGCCGTGCCTCATCTCTCGATGCATTTACAGCAAAGCGATATGCTGCGCTCTCAGATCTATGCACATCCGGTGGATAAGCGAATCCATCATCATCCTCTTCATCATCGCTATCGTTAATCTGAATGCTCTGTTGAGTGTCCAGTGGATCTCCTCTCAAGCTAGCTCGTATGTTCTCCCCAATCATATTCTTGGTCTGTTTAGCAGTATCTTTACTTTTGATCCATGCTCTGACCTCATCTCTAATAGCCTTAGGTACATCTTTGCATTTTTGAACATTTTTTTTGGGATCAAAACCTGCTAGATGAAACTTTAATTGCGTTATGCCTCCACTCTGGAACTGATGTTGACAAAACGAACATATGACACCGTTTTTATTTCCAGGAATTGCAATGGCATATTTCCATGCTGGGTCAACTTGTCCAGGTCTTGGAGGCCTTTCACTTGCACTTGCACTTCCACTAGCCATTTTATGAAATCTAAGTTACATGAAAAATAATTAGAATTTGATAATGACAAATAATAATAATAAAAATACAAATAATAATAAAATTATTTCAATTAGATCATATATTATAAGTTAGACTTTGATGATGATAAAAAATTAAGGAGCAAACACACATATATTAATAATTTTAATATATATTCTAAAATAAAACATAGATTATAAATTAAAACAAATATTACCAAATATATGAATTACCCCATATTTCATATTAAAACATACATTACTAAAACATATTTTAGTAACAAATTATAAATTTATTAATAATAAATGATTACCAAATATATTACCAAATATATGAATTAAGTCATATTATTTGCATGAAAAATACTTAGAATTTGATAATGACAATTAATAATAAAAAAACACAAATGATAATAAAATTATTTCAATTAGAACATATATTCTAAGTTAAAAATTAAGGAGAAAAAACACATATATTCATAATTTTAATATATATTCTAAAATAAAACATAAATTAAAAATTAAAACAAATATTACCAAATATATGAATTACCCCATATTTTATATTAAAACATACATTACTAAAACATATTTTAGTAACAAATGATAAATTTATTAATAATAAATGATTACAAAATATATTACCAAATATATGAATTAAGTCATATTATTTGCATGAAAAATACTTAGAATTTGATAATGACAATTAATAATAAAAAACACAAATAATAATAAAATTATTTCAATTAGAACATATATTCTAAGTTAAAAATTAAGGAGAAAAAACACATATATTCATAATTTTAATATATATTCTAAAATAAAACATAAATTAAAAATTAAAACAAATATTACCAAATATATGAATTACCCCATATTTTATATTAAAACATACATTACTAAAATATATTTTAGTAATAAATGATAAATTTTTTATTAATAAATGATTACTAAATATATTACCAAATATATGAATTAAGCCTTCAATTTTTTTTTTCAAAATTCAAACTTTATTATTAGGTAACTAATATGAAAATACAACTAGTAATAATAATAAAAAATAATATATGATATAATTTAATTTATATAAAAAAATAATAATAAATGATATATGATATATTTTGAATTTTGGAAAAAAACGTTTAAGGCTTAAATTTATTTTTGATATTTGGGGTTAAAACAAAGTAAATAATAATAAGAAAAATACAAATAGTAATAATAAAAAAATATATGATATAATTTAATTTATATAAAAAATTTAATAATAAATGATATATGATATATTTTGAATTTTGAAAAAAAAAAAGTTTATGGCTTAATCTATTTTGATATTTGGGGTTAAAAATAAGTAAATAATAATAATAACAATACAAATAATAATAATAATAATAAAATAATATATGATATAATTTAATTTATAAAAAATACAAATATAAAAAATATATTTGGGCTTAATTTATTTTTTATATTTATTATAAATATCAGTAAATAATAAATGATATAATTTAATTTGATAAATAATTAAATAATATATGTAAATAAAAAAAGGTTAATAAATGAGAAAAACGAAACGGAGCGTTTCATTCCTCTCACTTTAGTTTCTTCTCGATCGATTTCATTTTGCATTCACACTTCACAGACAATTTGGGGAAATCGATCGCACTTCTCTAGGGTGTTCGAGGGAGGGAGGCGGCGTGAGGCCGGTGACTGCTGAGGGGCGACTTCGAGGGAGGGAGGGAGGCGACGAGACGGCCGGCGTCGAGGTTCCCAAATCGCACTTCTCTTGGGTCTTCGAGGGACTTCTTCGAGGGAGGGAGGCGGCGTGAGGCCGGTGACTGAGGGGCGACTTCGAGGGAGGGAGGGAGGCGACGAGACGGCTGACGTCGAGGTTCGAGTCTTCGAGCAGAGCTGCAGAGGTGGTTGAGGTCACTGAGAGTTTGAGGCTGGGTTCGGGACAATAATCGAGGATCGATCGATTTCGACCGGCGGCGAGCGATGGGTTGGAACTTGGAGGTTTTCTTGGTTGCCCTCCCCTCCCCCCGCTCCTATTTATGCTTGGTGAGAAATTTTATCCGTGATTACACAGAAATTTTTTGTTTTTCCTTTCAATTCTGTTCATCCGTGAATCTTGAATCATTTCCCTTTGAATTATTTCAATTTTTGTTTGTATGTTTGATTGATTGACGTTTTGTTTGAATACTTTTTCAATTTTCATCTGTTGATTCATGAGCTTGAATCTCTCGAACCTCCTCTGTTCAATTTTCAATTTTTTTTTCTGTACTTTCGAACCTTTGCTGCTAAACAATATCGGTGATATCGGCGAATATCGACCGAAATCGTCGATTTTGTTCGATATTCGACGATATCACCGATATTAGGGGACGATAACCCTTCACCCCCCCCCCCCCCCCCCGTTACCTCTCGCCGGCCGGAAAAGACGATATATCGAGCGATATATCGTCGATTCCGGCGATTTTTCAATCAGTGCCTACAACTAAACACCACATCACAACCCCGTGAAGGACCAAAACACACCAACACCTATTATCTCATCTATTCATCGTGAAACCTGAGGGAGCTGATGGCGAGGCTGTACACGACAGGGATCACGGCGGGAATGACAGGACCCACCCCCAATCCCCCGGGATTAAGGGCTAAATCCTTCTCCCGTCTAACTGACGCATGACATGAAGGCTAAACCGACGTCCAACCTCCATGGAACACGTAAATCGGACAAGGGATTCTCGATCCGACCGTCCTAAAAATGTTCGGACTTCCCAGAGTGTGCCTAATCTACTGTTGATCACGGTATGATGTCTTTGTCTCTCTCGACCAACAGCCTGCACCATAACAATCTGGAGGGTATAAAAAACACAAAAGACTGTGAGTGGAAAAAAATAACGTATAAATTTAAAAACATTTAAATAAAACAAGTACATTTATACCCTCCATGTAAAAACTAAATGCATGCATATAATAGTCATGTCAGAAAACCATTCATATCAAAACCATCAATGAAAACCATTTGAAATCCCGAATCAAAGCCTCAACTCACCAATCAGTCTCAAAGTACGGGAACGCAGTCCCAAAACCCATCAAATCCAATACATCCGGGCCACTGCCCAAAACATTTGAAAACCAGTGAAAACATCAATCATACAAGTTTGTTGGATCTCAAGTGCGCCCGAATCTTTAAACTCAAAACTATGCGCAATATCAGGCCTTCCCGGGATATCAACGAGTCTTTAAACTCAAAACACAATCACAGGCCTCGGGGGGGTATCATATCCGAGTCTTTAAACTCAAAACATATCAATCCAGGGCCCTCACCCCATCAATCAATCCAAGTCTTTAAACTCAAAACAAGATCCAGCGGTTTTTCTTTTCTTTTCCAGGTCTTTAAACCCAAAACCATTTTTCAATCAAATGTGAAAACCATCAAAAATCCACATTCGAATTCGCAACAATGATTCCGTAAGTCAGCATCCGGAACCATCATCCCGAACCCAAATCCAGACTTCCTTTCCAAATCTCAAAACCAAATCCGAAATCTCATTTCTGAAATCTAGTTTCAAAATCGAAAGCTCGTTTATCAAAATCTCAGGAACCGGGCTCCAAGCCCAGAAGCACTTTTCCAAAATCCATTTCAAATTTTTGAATTCAAATCATATTTTAAATCCCGAAGTCAAATCATTAAAACATGATCAAATCACAAGATCATTCGAAATCTCGTAAAACGTGCAATTACGTAAACATCTCGAAAATTGTGCAAAACCGTAAACCATCAAGATCATAAATCAAATCATAGAATCACGTATAGAAAACATATAAAAACATATATGCATGCATCATAAGTTCGAAAGGAAAGTCTACTCACAGACCATTCTGCCGCTGCCTCGATACGCGTGCACCTACGCCTTTCCCAGCCAATCCATTATTATCGGCTTTCCCGAACCTATCCAAATCCCATAACGACGTCACTAATTACTTCATTAAGCTTATACTAAAGCCCTGTAATTTTTCCGAATTTTTAACTATTTTTAAACGCGCCCTAAAAACTTCGGGCATCCCGAAACATATCTAGACGATATCCGATTGACTCGAAACCAGCACCAAAATGTTCGTTACATCGAATAATTTAAAAGTTGTGTTGGAACGATTCTCAAAAACTGTGCCACGCACCCAAACGCGCCCCCAAAGGGGCTGCGCGTGGGCCTCACGCGCCAAACACTGTTCATCTTCAACCTCTGTTAAATTGGTCCAGACCGGTCCAACTCGAACCGGCGTTCACGGTTTGACCTTGTAATTTCTTTGTTTTCAGTCCGATTTCAAATATAATTGGTCCTATAGTTTCTTCTCAATCTTTCCTATTGATCTATAACCCCCAAACGTGAAAATCATGCGATTAAGTTACCTCCTAGCTTGCTGCAAAAACCGGCTGACTGTCTTCCTGTGAACCGTCGCGAGGCCGGCCATTCCTTGCCGTGATGTTGATCTCAGAAAATACCTTGCCATCACAACCTCGCCGTGGTTACTGTCATCACCACCTCAACATCCTAGTTATAGTCCTTCAGCCCCTAGCACCATCCAGTAAGGTTGGAAACCAGTTATACAGACTTGGGGTATACGGGTTTATAGAATCGTTTACTGGGTTTGGTTGTAACTCAACCTCTCCCTTCCTCGTCTCTGTCTTCACTCTATTTCCACACCCTCAACACAAGTTACACTCTGATTTTTCACTCTAACACACACACTTTCTTACTTCCCGCCCTTCCTTCTTTGTCGACTAAAACCAAAGACACATTACACGAGTACCTCCCCTGTTTTTAATCGAGCTAAATGGGAGGGAAGAGGATGGAACCAACCAGAAAAGAAACAGGTGTGCACATCTCTCTAAAAAAATCCACTCCCTTAAGGACAGGTGTCATCATCCCAAGAGTTAGCACAAAAACAGTTAAAAGACCATTTTACCCCCGGATGCCACGTAATTACCGTTTTGCCCCTCGCACCTTTAGACCCATAACTCATTCATCTGAAGTCCGATGATGATATGGTCTGTCGCTATACTCAGGGTATCGAGACCTTCCTAACGGTCCTCAAAGTTCGTGAAAAAATCATGTCGTTTGCAAAGGCAACAAAATGCCCCTTGTTAACCAAAATTACCAAATTACCCTCAACCTTCCGAACGTCATAACTTCCTCCTCGGATGTCAGAATCGGACGTGCCACCTGTCTATGATCTCGTGACGTCCCAAACTACGTAACTGTCATCGGTCAAAATCCATTTGACCGCTCGAAGGAAAAGTCAACATTCTGCCCAATTCTAGGGGCAAAATCGTCATTTCGCACTGTCCGTCGTCCGAACGCATCCAACTAATCACCAATTAACTTTACTAATCTATCATTAATCACTAAACTAATCTCGATTTCTGGAACAGGTCGTTATAGGGAAGGTAAAACCCGAAACACCCATTTTTTGTTCAAAAATGGAAATTGGTTTTAGGACGTGTGTCGATCGATATAATGGCCCCTAACAGGTTCTAGGAATTGAGATGATTTCAGTAGGCTTGGTTGGAGGATTTTTGGTGACCGAAGTTGAGAGATATCGACGGTTGAAAACCACGACTCACTGTTCATCAAGGTTCAGGTAGCTTTTTGTTTGTGTTTTCTAGTTTTGATCATACAGATCTGTTAGTTAGGTTGAAACGATTACATAGGAAGAAACAACATCGAAAACGGTTGAGAGATAAATATTTTGGAACCGGGTCGGGACGATGGTTTGGGTGACCCAGATTACAGACTCGTCGAGAGGACATGGACTATGACATCATCAATTGACATCATCACCTGTCAGATTGTCAGATGACATGGCCCAATAGGATGATGACACGTGTCACATGTCAGTGCCCAATCAGAACTGACATATTAGTGACGTGGCCCAATCAGTGGTTGCCACGTGTCACTGACATGTTAGTGATGTGGACCAACTAGCAGCTAACACGTGGCACCTATCCGTTTGACATTTGTCAAACTTGACACTGGGTAACGACCTGTCCCGGGAATCAGGATTAGATTAGGAGTTAATGACGAATTAGTGAAGTTAATTGGTGATTAGTTGGGTAATTTCGGATGGACGGTGCGAAATGACGGTTTTGCCTCTAGAATGGGAAAAAAGGTTGACTTTTAATTCGGCGGTCAAATGGACTTTGACCGATGACCGTGACGTAATTTGGGACGTCACGAGTTCATAGACAGGTGGCAGGTTTGATTCCGACATTCAAGGAAAAAGTTATATTGTTAGAAAGTTTGAGGGTACTTTGGTAATTTTGTTGAAAAAGGGTAAATGGTTGACTTTTCTTACGACATGGATTTGTCACGTATTTCGAGGACCGTTTGGTAGGTCTCGATCCTCTGAATACAACGACAGGCGACACGCGTCAATTGGAGTTCGGACGACAAAATTAATGGTCTAAATGTGCGAGGGGTATTTTGGTAATTTTACCTCAAGGGCATTTTGGTCAATTGGCTTGCCTTGGGATTGGTGCCCAGTGATCAAGGGACACTTGGCTGCCTCAGGATTGGTGCCCAGTTAGAAGGGGACACATGTCCCTCACTGGAAGGCTGTGGAATGCTCTCCTCACCGCCACACACTTATATTTTAAATCATGTTTGAGCACGGGTTAGAGAGAAAAACAGAGGCTCAGTGACACCGTGAAGATCAAGCTCTACAATCACTTTCAAACGTCCTCATTTGCTCGTAATTGCTGAATGGGAATGATAGAGGAAGGTTAGAGGATTCCCTTGATGACCACGGCGGTGCACTGCGGCGTTCGTGGCGGTGAACAAAGGTACAAACCCGTGAGTCCCCTGTTTCCTTATGATAAGAGTGAAGTTTGATTTAAGGGTTAAGGATCGAATCGATTAATTGGGTCATGTTTCTGAGAACGTCAGGAAGCCTTTGAGCCTGGTTTTGAGGCCTAAAATTGGAAGGTATGGTGAGTTCCAGAGAAATCTTCGTTTGGAGTCAAAAATGGTGAAGTTTGTTTTTGTGATTATTGATATGTTTGGATTATTGGAACATGTTTTAGAGGTCAAGACAAAGCTAATAAGCTTGGAAGTAAGAGGAATGGTGGCCAGGAAGATGGAAACTGGAAGCTGGAAAAAAGTTTGATCGTATGCCGATTTGGAAGGTAATAAACCGGCCCTAAATTCACGTTTTAATTAGCTAAATCGATTATACATGTTTGAATAGAATAAAAAGGAATGAAAACGGATCAAAATTGGACGGTTTAAAAGGTTGAACCGTGGACGCCGGTTCGGCTGGATCGGGCCGGTTCGAACCGGTTCAGACCAGCTAGACTGAGGTTGAAGATGAACAATAACTTGGCGTGCGAGGTCTACACGCAGCCCCTTTGGGCGGCCCGTGTGGGCGCGTGGCACTGATTTTGAGGAAGGTTCCAACACCACTTTTAAATTATTCGATGTAACAAACATTTTGGGACTGATTTCGAGTTGATCGGACATCGTCTTGATATGTTTCGGGATGTCTGAAGGTTTTAAGGCTCGGTTAAAAATAGTTAAAAATTCGGGAAAATTACGGGGCTTTAGTATAAACATTGTGAAGTAGTTAGTGACCTTCTTATGGGATTTGGACAGGTTCAGGAAAGCCGGTGATAGTGGATTAGCTGAAAAAGTGTAATTGCGAGCGTATCGAGGCGGCGACTCGAATGGTCTGTGAGTGGACTTTACTTTATAACTTATGATGCATGCATAAATGTTTTTATATGTTTTATATACGTGATTCTATGATTATGATTATGCTCATGATGATTTACAGTTTTGTACGTATTTAGAGCTAATTACATATTTGCACGTTTTACGAGATATGATTTTATGCTGTGATTTGATAAAGGTTTTGATACCATGATTTTGGGATTTTAAATATGATTTGATTTCAATG
Organism: Prinsepia uniflora; assembly: GCA_032719365.1. NCBI lineage: Eukaryota > Viridiplantae > Streptophyta > Magnoliopsida > Rosales > Rosaceae > Prinsepia > Prinsepia uniflora. The sequence continues at coordinate 68,893,080 of CM064865.1, read as the reverse complement.
ATTTATAATGGATTTTGGAAAAGTAATTTCGGGCTTGAAGCCCTGTTCATAAAAGTGATTTCGATAACTATGATTTCGGGTTTTAGAATCGGATTTTAGAAATATGATTCCTGATTCGATTTTGGCGCTTGAAATTCTGGATTTCTGGATTTGGGTTCGAAATGATGATTCTGGATGCGAGCTTACATAATGATGATTTCGGATTCGGATTTGGAAATGGATTATGGATATGATTTCCAGATTCTGGATTTGGATTTGGAATGATGATTTCGGATTCGGCTTGGGATTCGAATTGGTGATTTCGAATTCGGATTTGGACATGGATTTGGAAATGGTTTTAAAATCGTTTTTGGATTGGATTTGCTGGATCTGGTTTTTAAATACCCGGATATGATATGTGATGGGGGCGAGCCCGGATTGGGTTTAAAGACCCGAATTGAGTTTAAAGACTCGGGAGTTTAAAGACTTGGATATTGTTATTTCCCCCATAGGCCTATTGATTTTAAAGACTCGGGAGTTTAAAGACTCGGATTATATTGATGTCTGGATTGAGTTTAAAAACTCGGATTACTATTGAGTTTAAAGACTCGGATAGATCCAACAGGTTCGATTGATTGTAATGGATTTCAAGTGGCTTTCAAATGGGTTTTGCACGTCGATGATAATGATGGTTTTCGATAATGGTTTTCTGATATTTTGGGCTATGACCCGGATGATATGGATTTTGATGGTTTTGGGCTGAGGCCCGGGATTTGATGAAATGAAATTATTTCTAGTTTTTTTGGTTTCATACATGCTTATATTAACTTTGATGTGAAATGGTTTTATGACATGAGGTTTATATGCATGCATTGGTTTTTAAACAGAGGGTATAAATGTCTTTCTGATAAACTATTTCCTAAACTTATCCTTGATTTTTGTCCACTCACAGTCTTTTATGTTTTTCGATATCCTCCAGGTTGTTACGGTGCGGGCTGTTGTTAGAGAGATGAAGACATCACACACGCGATCCACAATAGATTCTACGCGCTCTGGGAAGTCCGGAAATTTTTTTGACGGTTCACTTGGGAATCCCTTGTCCGGCTTACGTGTTACGTGGAGGTTGTCCGTCGGTTTTGCCTTCATGTCGCACGTAAGTTAGACGGGAGCATGGCTTAGCCCTTAATCCCGAGGGATTGGGGGTAGGTTGTGTCACACTGTCAGATGACATCAGCGGCTAACGTTAAAAGTGACGTCAACGTTGACCTGACGTCAACGTTGACTTTTACTGACGTTCGGGTTGACTTTTGCTGACGTCAGCGTTGACTTTTTGGTCAACGTTGACCGTGAATTTGACCCAAGCGTGGGGGCAATTGGACTCTTTTTTTGAGGTGGGATCAGTGCCATTTTAATGGTTTCTACGATCTGAATCCAATTATGGTGGTTCCGGGTCGATCGGAGATCATTTTATGGGTCAAAATGAGATTTATACCCTCGAGAAATGTGATCGGGACACGTTTCCGGGTCGGCACTGTTCTTAAGTTTTAGATATGAGTTTATAGAGATCATTAGTGATCCTTAGATATGTTTAGGCAGGTTAGAGACTTTGATATAGTTTTAGGACAGGTTTTAGACGTTCGATTAAGCAGTAGAATAGTATTGTGAGAGGGTCTTTTGGTTTCTAACTGAATGCATGCATAACTGTTTTCCCTATACTAATATGATTGTGTGTGTGACTACGTTGGGTCTTATTTATGGATTGTGTACATATGTATTATACTATGTGGGCATGAGACCCGTCTGGTGGTTATACTATTGGTTTATGGAGTCATACCGGGATGTCACAGGTTCATATTGTTGCACTGTATATATTGACCATATGGATTACTGTCTCCTCCAGTTATTGGTACCCTGGAGTGGTCACGGCACATTGCTTGCGAGGGGTCATGCTGCGGAGCGATAGGACCGTAGGGTGACTCAGGAACAGGATTGCTAGTATTAAACGTCTGGGACGTCAGGCATCTGGGATGTCATACCCGGACTAGGTTCGGGGATAGGACTCAGGATTGAGACCCCGGGTGGCACGCGGAGCCTTAGGACCGTGACCTTATTAGACGTCTGGGACGTCCGACATCTAGGATGTCAGAGTTGGGATATACGGTGCAATGCGATTATGGTGGATGCATTATTATTATTATTATTATTATTATTATTATTATTATTATTATTATTATTATTATTATTATTATTATTATTATTATTATTATTATTATTATTATTATATTGGATGTGATTATATGATATATGTTTGATGATATGTGATATTATTCTTGGAGGTTTAACTTAAGTATTGATTGATGAGCAGGAAGGGCTGACAATGAATTGTGTCGTGTCAGGTTTGTGTCGTGTCATGAACTCTGTTTTATCCAAATATGTCCAACCCAAACCCGACCCGTTTAATAATCGTTTTAAGGGTGTCTAACCCAAACTTGACCTATTAATGATCTAAGTAACCTGTGTAACCCATTTTATAAACAAGTTGTACTCGAAACCCTAATTAACATATAACCCGTTTGATCCGTTTAACTTGTTTAACCTATTAAAACTATAAGATTTAATAGGTATTTAGGTAGGTAAATGAGTAGATATATGTGTTAGTAATGACACGTTTATTAAATAGGTCAATATATAAGTCAATATACAGGTTATCAGGTTAACTCGAAATCTACCAATTTATTAAACAGTTAATAGGACATTATACGGGTTAACAAGTTGATTCGAAACCTACTCGTTTATTTAACGTATCATAACGGATTGACAAAAAAATGAACTGAAATTTTAATTGGTCGGATTTACCCAAATAAATCTCATGCGGATTTTGAGTCATGTCAAAAATTGTCACCCTTAACTGTAGGATTAGCATTATCTTGCATATAACTTGTCACCTAATTTCTGCCACACAAAGAACAAATTCATCAATGTAACTAATTATTACTAATTACAATTATAAATTCTAGTGTTAATTTGGTTAACTCGAAGTTACTAACTCCCTGCACATTATATTTAAATTCATTCATTTATAAACTAGCATATGTTCGATAAAGCTAACAAAGAAATCATCAAAGTTACATATGCCGAAGAGACCAACAACTCGAAATCAAAATCATCGAAGTCTTCACTTTCATCGTGTCAACTGTACAACAACTCACACCCGAAGAAAGAGAAAGTCATCCCCTGCATCTTCATCGATCTAGACAATCTAAATTCTGTTTAAGACTTTTTATTCAAGATACACTTAGAATTATTAATTTTGTTTCAAAATGCATTGTGAACCATTTTTTTGTTAGAATGCACCCCGATCTTTCATTTTCGTTCCAACTTACTTCTTTTCCGTCTATAAATATTAAATTGAAGAGTAAGTTCGTCAAATTGAACAACTCAACTATTTGAGATTGGAATGAGGACAAGGTGGCACTATCGCAGCTGATGAGTTGGCGACACAACTCCAAATAATAGATTTTTCGTGCTCAGCCGTGGTCATGCGCAGGCTTGGTCGTGCTCAGCCTTGGTCGTACTCAACCCGAATTGGAGGCCTTATTCACATGAGAGAGAAGCAGAGAAGCAGAAACCAGCGAGAAGGAGAAAATGCCGAGAGAAATCTAGGGTTTGTGGGTGTTGTTCTTTGCGTCGAATTTCACTTCTGGAGAGATGGCTCCTCGCAGACTCGGACTTGGAGGCCTTATTCGTTTCTAGTTTTTGAATATGGGTTTTATAGAAGTGACGATAAAATTACTGAATTGGTTGATTTTTTGCATTAAGTGTTGGTATTGTTAATGATTTCGTGTGTTTCTGTTTGAGATATGGTATTCTGTTTGGTTGCAAAGAAATTTGGTGGGAAATTTGAAATTTTCAGAGCTTGCCTCTTTATTTACCTTTATATGGATATATATTAAGCAAGTAAGATCGAGTGGATATGAGGAAATGTAGGTGGTGGGGGGATTGTTTTTGTAAAATATCTAGGCCCAAATTTCAAATATATCTACAAAATGTTGTTTGAAGCATTAATGTAGTAGGTGGTTGTAGGTGGTTGTAGGTAAGTGGGATCCAAAATGTAGTAGGTGGTTGTAGGTAAGTGGGATCCAAAATGAAGTAAGTGGGTGGGTGAAGCATTAATGAAAGCATTTAGATGGTTCCTCCTTGGCCTATATAAGGAGAGGTCATTTGCTCATTCCATCAATCTCATCCAAGAGAAACATCTTCCTCCAAGTAGAGAGTGAAGAGTGCCCACTCCAAGTCGAAAGTGTTGAGTGTTATAGTGTTGGTAGTAAAACAAGTGTGATAGAGAGAGTTTCCTTCAAGTAGTGTTCTTGAAGTTGTGCATCTCTTTGTACCCCTAATTTCATTAGTGGAGGTTCTTGTTGTTGTTGCCCCGTGGACGTAGGCATATTGCCGAACCACGTTATATCCGGTGTTCTCTATTCTTTGCTCTTTTATTTCCTTGCATATTTATCATTTTTGTGGGTTGAGTTATTATTTCCATTCTACTATTTTCCGCAACAGTGGTATCAGAGCTCTAGGTTCGTTGAGAATGGAAGGCTCAAGGAGTACCATGGTTCGACTCAACCACTCCAATTGGATTACATGGAAGCCGAGAATGGAGGATATTCTCTATTGCAAGGATCTACATGAGCCCATAGAAGGAGAGGAAGGCAAGCCTGAGAATATGGGAGATGCTGAATGGAAGAAGTTGAATCGTAAGGCTATTGGCCATATTCGTGAATGGGTGGATGATAGTGTGTTCCACCATGTGTCCAACGAGACTAACGCCTATGCTCTTTGGTTGAAGTTGGAGTCATTGTTCGAACAAAAGTCCGCATCAAAGAAAGCGTTTCTCATTAAGGAGCTCGTCAACATGAAGTATAAGGAGGGCGTAAGGGTGACTGAGCACCTCAACAACTTCCAAAGCACTGTCAATCAATTGGCCACGATGGACATGAAGATCGCGGATGAGCTTCAAGCGTTATTGCTTCTTGGATCTTTGCCCGACAGCTAGGAGACCTTTGTCATTCAAGAATTGGGTGTGAAGCAAGAAAGTTATGTGGTGCATTGTGATAGTCAGAGTGCTATTCATTTAAGTAAAAATTCAGTGTACCATCCTCGCACGAAGCACATTGATCTCCGTTATCATTGGATTCGAGATGCAGTATCAAAGAAGCTATTCCAGTTGAGGAAAATTCACACCAACAAGAACACTTCAGATATGTTGACAAAAATTGTTACACAACAGAAGTTGGAGTATTACAGCAAATCCGCTGGAGTGGACTTCAAGTAGAAGTCACGTCGTTTTGACCTAGTTGGCCTAGAGGGGGAGATTGTAAAATATCTAGGCCCAAATTTCAAATATATCTACAAAATGTTGTTTGAAGCATTAATGTAGTAGGTGGTTGTAGGTGGTTGTAGGTAAGTGGGATCCAAAATGTAGTAGGTGGTTGTAGGTAAGTGGGATCCAAAATGAAGTAAGTGGGTGGGTGAAGCATTAATGAAAGCATTTAGATGGTTCCTCCTTGGCCTATATAAGGAGAGGTCATTTGCTCATTCCATCAATCTCATCCAAGAGAAACATCTTCCTCCAAGTAGAGAGTGAAGAGTGCCCACTCCAAGTCGAAAGTGTTGAGTGTTATAGTGTTGGTAGCAAAACAAGTGTGTAAGAGAGAGTTTCCTTCAAGTAGTGTTCTTGAAGTTGTGCATCTCTTTGTACCCCTAATTTCATTAGTGGAGGTTCTTGTTGTTGTTGCCCCGTGGACGTAGGCATATTGCTGAACCACGTTATATCCGGTGTTCTCTATTCTTTGCTCTTTTATTTCCTTGCATATTTATCCTTTTTGTGGGTTGAGTTATTATTTCCATTCTACTATTTTCCGCAACAGTTTTCTTGTTGTCAATGAGCAAAATTGAGATTGAAAAATGAATCCACATTACAGAATGAGTGTCTTTTAGCTTTTAGCTGTTGGTTGCATGGGCAATGAGTGTTTTTGTGCTCTTGGAAACTTCTATGACTTTGAGATGCTCCTTTTATGGATTTTTTTTATTGATTCAAATTCAAATATCGATCAAGTTTTATTTTGGTAGGTGAAGTGATGATGAAGCCAAGAGGTTTAGGTGTGTTTTGAATTTGTCTTTTGAGCAGTGGGCGAATTAGAAGGCGACACTAACATATCGACAAAAGAGAGTTGTAAGACTTGAAAAAAAAAAGCTGGAAAATAATACTGTGTTTTTTTTTTATCAATTGAAAATAATACTGTGTTAGGAAGGCGAGTATCGTAAATGCAAGTATCATGAGGATAAAGCATACTCTGTACGTACTTAAGGAAAGGTGCTGCCTTCGAAGCACGCTTTCGCGTGCCTCTACCTCTTGCAAGTTGCAACCCCATCTCCAACTCACTCTTTCTATAAACCTCAGCAAGCTTGGCATTTGCAGCACGAAATTTTGCATCTGTCTCCAAAGACTTTTCTCCAATGCCAACAATGCGTTGGCCAACTTGGCATCCGACTTGAGCTTTATTTGGGTATGCTCATGCATTTCACGGAAAGCCTTTTCGAGCTACAGTGATACACACCCATATTCATGATTCTAATTTAATCAAAATTTATTATATAAATTAACAAACTAGTAGATGAAAGTGCATCTTGTCACCATTGTAAACCAGGAAGGATGGTGGGATACAAACTTGCAGGTTTAGTGATATATGTTTTCCATTTTCTAGGGCAACCCTTTCGATGCAGCCCTATTTTCAGATTGCTCATATTCCTAGCCCCATTCCCATTTTTCAAGAATTAAATCAGAAAATGAATGCGAGGGCAGGAATTTCCTTGTGTCTCTTCTTGTAATGGATGTGAGCAACGTGAAGTTATTTGAAATGCCTTACATATTCTGTTGTCATGTATGCACTTTGTTTACACCCAAATAAACCACTACGGACCTGGGGAGCGTTTTTAAGAAATTAAAGACCCAATCTAACTTTTGATCCTAGTCTAGCTTGTATCCATTGGTGGATCATGGGGAAGCGCGAGTGTAACTTACACAATTACACTAACATGGCGCCGAAATCGTCAGAAAGGGCAAAATGGATGTGCAACTAAGTCGCCGTGATGAAGATGGATGCGGGAATGCACGTGTTGATCATCCACACTCTCATGCAGCTTATAAAAGGAGAAGAATGTCTCTTCTCAAAGGAGAACCAATCAATCAATCAATTAAACAAATAAACAATTGATCAAACCCAATCAATTACAATAACTGTAAACCATTAATAGTTTCTTTGTTACCCCAAAACTCGTCTTCTTGGCAAAACCTGTCTCTTCGATCCAGGATCAAGATTCAGTTCTCTTCTCAACCCTTCACAGTTCTCTTCTCAACACTTCTCAGTTCTTACTAAGAACACCGAGCTTCCGTTCAAACTCGACTTGCTTCCCAAGTTTGTTTCTAGTGAATTCCCTCACACTTCATTTCGACTGACTTCCGCAGCTTGTCTTGAAGGCCACTTTTCTCATTTCGATTGCACCAAACCAATCTTTGAGACCTTCACAACCACACTTCCTAACATCACCATGTCTTTTTACTACTTTGTCAACACCTTTGATATGATTTCTAACGACTGTTCATCCAGTTGATGGTTTATCGACCAAGAACACCAGCTTATGGTTTAGTCTAGAGATAGTTTGCTTCACGTACTTGTAATTCAATTCACAAGGCTAATACTTAATATATGTTCTAAGTGTTTTCCTCTCATCTCTCCCTCTCTACAATCAGTTTCTTTAACTCTGACTTTGATAACTGGAATATACCAACCAATGATTTCTACGACTGCATAAGCCATAGAACTATCTTCGTGTTCAAGTTCAGCATTCCACCAATCTAACTTAAAGAGGTTGATTCTGTCTAACTCCCTTTCTAACTCTGAATTGCACGCCGCTAACATGAACACACCAACATTGAATATGGACTAAGCACAAAAGAAAATATTTAAAGTCTTCACAAGAGGCACATAAAATAACAGTCCAGGCAAGATGCCCGCTTGCTCAACTTTCACTTGATTTGAACGATGGTTCATGGACCACAATTCAGAATCAACTTCTAACCTTATCTAGTAACAGCTTCTATTAGTGGCATGTCTAAACTTAAAAACAACTAGAAGGCCAAGTCATCTGGACCTGCCTACCTAGGGCAGGACTGCAACACCATGGCCCAAGGCTTTCAACATTTGTCCTATTCGCCTTAGTCACTTATATTGTATCCCCTACATCAGGCTACATCAAAGAGATCCCCCCCAACCAAACATTTTCATATCCGCCTCTTCGGAAGCGAGCCACCGAACTCTGAATTCCGCTACGTTAATATTTTGGGTACGAACATGGGACTCTTTTGCAGTGCATGTCTAAATTCGGATATGCGAAATGAAGGTGTGACACTAACGGTAAATTTTTGAGGTCTACGCTGCAACAAGAAATTCATGGGCCACCATCAATGGAAGCCAATATGGAAACTCCTTTTAATGGAAGTCTCAAGGATATCACCAGTCATGAATTAGCTAAGGAATAATTGATGAAGTTTATCAAGGATGCCCTGGTTCCTATCTGTTATCAGATGAAGACTCTGAAAGAGCAGGTTCGGAAGCTTTCCAAGCAAAGGAAAACGGAGTCGAAAGGCACTACCAGCCCATCTCTAAAGGCATCAAGCCCGTATAAAGAGAAAAGGACCATGGATTTCGGAGTTCTTAATCCAGAACATGTGGCTACGGGGCCTTTGTTCTCTAACGCTTCACCTTTCAAAATTCCCGAAATGAGCCAGACTCGTGAGGTCAAGCCGAAAGTGGATAACGGGATCCAAACCAAATACCGACCACCCACTTGGGAAGAGTCGAGGTAAAAATAGCCAATGGTGTCCCAATTGGCATAAAAGGTGACTCTGAGTACTGGAGAAGACCTGACGACAATGGGCCAGAAGAGGAACTCGGGCCTAACTAAGTCCACCCCATGTAGTCGAGTATCAGGGCATAATGGCTGAAATAGCCGAGATAAGGCGTATAATTCAAGGACAACCAGCTCCTCTTAGGATAGGTAATTTTCCAATATACAAGAAGCATTATCCCATGTGTGTGGACCAGGCCAATCCTTTTCTCAGGAACTTCAAATCTCTCATTTTTTTTTCTTTTTGGTGAAGATGGCAATACGTCGTCCTTGGAGCATATATGAAGGTTCTCGGCCCAGTGTGTAGCTATTCAGGATAATTTTTATCTCATGCTATGTCTTTTTAGTAGCTCTCTTGGTGGAGATTTTTTTTCTTGGTACACTTCACTGCCAGAAGCCTCCATACACACTTGAGAGCAAATGGAGCCTAAGTTCCATGAAATTTTTTACTGGGTCGAGTCGGAGGTCACGATACTACCATTAAACAAGGAGAGCATGAGACGACTGAAAGTTTCATCCCCAAGTTTAAATGGATAAAGATGAAGTGCATATTTCTCATGTACAACGGCCAAATGGTGGCCATTACGCAGAGGGCACTAAGGTTCTCACTAAGAAAGAAGTTCGACGACACCATTTTCTCATACTTATAGGAGATAATGGTATATGTGTCAAAATTTGAGTTACTGCTGGAAGAAGAACAACGACAGAAGCATGAAGAAGAACAACAATAGAAGCATGAAGAAGAACAACGACATAAGCATAACTCTAAAGAACCCTATTTCTAAAAAAACAAGAAACTTGTTCATCGGATAGACCACAAAGATGTAGATGAGGCATCCTTGAAAAATAGAGAGAACGCATAAACTAGAGGTGGCTACAGTCGAGATCCATACTTCGTGAAATGGGCCCATGACCATCAAATTATTGGTCTACTTCGGGAAATGGGCTCGTGACCATCAAATTATTGGTTAAACCTGTGCAAGATTAGAACCCCGTTAACTTGACTCGAGGATTCTTTGCCAACAAATTTCTTATTTCTATTTCATATCTATTCGACCTAGCCAAGGCTAGAGAGATATATGATGGACTAGTAAAAGCAAAGGCGATCAAGCCTGATCCCAAGCGAGAAATTCCTAGACTTGAAAAGATGAAAGGGAATTTTTTTTTTTTTTGCAAATAGCATGTATCACCGCACTACTCTATCGTGAATTGTGTCCAGTTTAGGGATACAATCCAAAGCTTGGCCAACCAAGGGCATATCGCTCTCGCCTCAATACCAAAGATGCTAATGACAGTGGACAATAACCCATTCCATATGGCCTCAGTTAACATGGTAAACATGTAGTGGTCACATCCTGAAAAAAGCAACGTGACCAAAGAGGGTATGCCAAGGGCTCCTAAGGAAAATCAAGTGCCTAAAGGATTGTTAGCCATGATTTTTGGGGGTTTGGTCATGTGTAACAAGTGCAAGAAAGAGTGTGTGCTTAAAATCCCCCGCCTCAGGCTCTAACATAGACCTAAAACTTGAGAGGTAGAGAGATAAACAGGACGAAGACCTCCTTAATTGTCTCAAAACTAGTCTAAAAGAAAGCTCCCTCAAAGTTCTATCTTCCAAAGGTTAAGGGACACTAAGAAACAAAAATAGACAGACAATCAAAAATTGATAACCAACCAGTTGGATCCCGATGGTCAAAATGCCACTTCTCAGGGATCATCAATATCCCGACTAGGGAAAGCCATCACCCAAAATAGGAAATGGTATATGGTTTGAAAAAAGGACAAGTTCAACAAGAAAATGGGATGGACTTCTAGGCGCAGAATCCAAAGACAATTTAAAACCTGCAAACTGGCTCAGGCGAGCTTGGGGCAACCCCGCTGGTAACCAATAGAGAGCTTATGTGTCCTCCTAAGGAAAACTGAAGAAAGAGGAAGGATGAACTTAGCCTTCAAATAAACATATCCCGCATAAGCTCTACGTCTAAGACTTCTGTAGGAGTGAGAAGGAAGATCAGGTTTGGAAACTCTGTTGAAGATGAGCTATTAAATAGCTAGTCCGAAAATCTTCACATCCTGAAAACGGGAGAAAGCTCTGACCACTAAACCTAACTAAGTGATGGTTATGACATGATCGAAGAAGAGCTTAAAGCATTCACTTGGACTTTTTGTGAATCACAGAGGTGGAAGGATTGCTCGATGAAGGGCAAGGAGAGGTTCACTAGGAGGTAAACCTAGAGGTAGTGTTGCCAGAGTACTTGGCGGCTGTCTACCACCTGATAAACCAAATCCCACAGCTGCAATGAGGGCATATGACGGGCCAATTAGTTTGGAAGTTTTAGTTCAAGAAATTTATAAATTTAGTAGAAGAGACTTGATACTCGAATCTTAAAATTCTGCATTAAGCAATGTTTTCATTTATTCATTTTAAAAGTGGTTGGCAAATCACATATTGATTGCTCGAACCAATTATTCATTACTGGAATGGAAGTATAAGAAAAAAACATATAAGATAAAGAAACTATGGATGCAAGTCCTCGAAGCCCATTAATTTTCAGAACTCTGCCCACTCTTTTGCTGAAAGTAGGGAAGCATCGTCAAACAATGATTCGGTGGTATGAAGAACACCATAATTTCTTACCTAAAGCTCAGGCTCAGGTTTAGGTTCAGGCTCAACCACTTTCTCTAGCTTCAGTTCTAGATCTTTGGTGATGATCTCACTGCAGCTTTCCATATCCAACTTTTGGGCCTCATACTCTTTTTGTCGCAAAGTTGTGGGGGGCATATGGTTGCAATGAACAGTCACTTCACAAAAGCCTTTCAGTCCTCAAATTTAGGAGTTCCACCTCCAGAAGTTTGATTTTTTCATATGAATCATGCAAACTTCCACGCAAAAAAAATGGACTCGTTTAGGGCAACATCTTGTTTATTTTTTATTAGCATCCTTTCTACATCGCTTGCCGCTAACTCGCTCACTTTGTTCTCCAATGTACGAATTATCTCGACCAATGTTTCGTCCAGTGCTCTCGACCTTCTTGAAGGCGTATGCACTCGCTCTTTATTCATTTGTTTTCCTCTTCCAGACCAGCAATCCTGTGAAACATGTCAACCAACTTGTGTGCCCTAGCTTTTGCAATCCTAAGGTCTCTAGAAACCTTATCATAAGTTTCTTGTGGCACACTTTTCATATTTTCTTGCACCATGATGGGGTCAACTGTCACATCTAGAGTCTTAGAAGCCAGTTTCATCCCTTCCACTAATCCATGTGACCCCTCATCCCTCAAAGCCTCAATCACTTCAAGGGAAGTGGGGATAACCTTCAACCTCTTATGGATTTGGATACATGCTCACAAAGTCCGCCTAAAGCTCTGCACTGTTGGATGACCTTGCAGGGCTATAGTGACCAGGCTTGGAAGAAACCTCATAATCTGGCTTTTTCTCCAAAGAAGTAACAGGACCCTACTTGTTGCTCTTTTTCAGGGTAACAGATTCTTTCAGACTTAGAGGAGCTCTCAACCACTCCTTAACCAAGTAGTTAGAAGGTCTCCCACTATCCATATTTCTAAGTGGAGAAAGTAGTCAGCTCATATTATGAAACTCAGAAAGGTTTTTCAAAGCGTTGTCAATTTTCTTAAGATCAAGATCATCTTCAAAACTACTCTATAACTTATCAAACATATGAAAGTGTGAAGGAATTCTCATATCCATGGAGGGATTTGAGTCCCAAAAACCTCATACTTCAGTGCAATTGTATCTATATGAGCCATCATGAAATACCGTTCTTTTCACCTTGAAAACGACTCGAGTTAGCCGACCAGTTGAGCAGGGTTACATCCTATCTGGCCAATCATTTTAGAGAAAAACTTCGAGAACGGGAACTTAAAACCCACCTGATGATCAAATGATGAAATTTAGTCCAACGACCACCGACTGAATTTTTTCCCTTAGCATGTCTAAGAGCCTTCATGGAAGATAACCTTTCGCCAAGCTCCATAAAGGCCTCATTCAGAAAGAAAATCTTATTACGAACTTTCCATGCCTTAAAGTCTTCAAGTCCCTCAAACTTCATATCTTTCACTCAGAATGAACTCTGACTACGTGAACCACCGCACTCTGATAACACAAGTTTACCAGAACACTCTGGAAGTGCACCTTATTGCATCTTAAAATGATCACTTTGAAAAATAGAGAAGTCACCCTTCGGATTGTTGCCAACAGATGTCTTGAACTTCCAGAATGCATAGAAACGTAGAAATACAATGGAAAAAAATATTTAATTAGATTCTAAAAATAATATATACTTATTAATTTGTAGTTTATAATATAAGTATATATAAAAACTTATATATTATTTATAGCTTGAATGGACCAACAAGCTTTTCAGCTTGCAACAAGTGGGACCTACGCGCTGGAAACTACCGCAAGCTCTAAGTGACAAGGTAACATTTCAAGAGACAACCTAGTTACCGTGTGGCAAAAGGTCAATAGGGCAACGACACGCAGTCCCAACCGCAAATGGTGACAAGCCACGTGGCAGGGACAACAAGGATAGCTGACACAACAAACTTACTAGTTAGAACTCACCACGCGACGTCTTCTGATTGTGTAGCTGTCGGGACTGACAAGGTACTATCGGAGCACTATCCATGTCCTTGCGTGCACAACATGCATTTGATTATCCACTCAGAGCCACTACATGTCCTTGTAAAGAAACCTTTGTTGACGTCGACTTGATGTTAGTATCATTAAGAAAACAATGCTGGAGTGCACAGGCGACACGCGCCAGATGCACCCCCGATACGCGCCAGATGCGCCATCGATAAAATTTGACATTCTCCTGCATCTCACCGCCTGCAGTCGGGCAGTGACTCACACGCACGTGACATGTAACGCCCCGAAAATTCGAAGAATGTAATTTTGTAAAATAATAAATAAAATGACGTTTTTACCCTTGTGAATAGTATGGTCAATTTGTTGACTTTTTGATTGGTAGGTCAAACGGACGTTGACCGGTGACTGTGACGTAGTTCGGGACGTCACGAGTCCATAGACAGGTGACACATCCAATTCCGACGATTAGGGAAAATGTTATGACGTTCAGAAGTTCAAGGGCATTTTCGTAATTTGGACGAAAAGGGGGAAATGTTGAATTTTTGTTTGACAATTGACTTCCATACAATTCGAGGACAGTTAGGTAGGTCTCGATGCCCTGAGTCCATAGATAGGCGGCACACTGAAAATAGACATCGGACGGTTGAGTTACGGGTCTCGGAAGAGGAGGGGCATTTTGGTAATTTTGTACAGAAGGGCAAAATGGTAATTTGCCAAGCCCAGTTTGAAACAGCCGTGGGAATGTGGTGCAGTTGTTTAATCTGTCCTCTGATCAAGGATTTGTTTAAACTCTATCTCTGTTCAAGGATTCGTTTAATGGTTTTGAGGTAATGGAAGCATATTATTATGGTTGGGACAGACAACCAGTGCACGGGATGATTTTAAAACTGGGTTTTGGGTCTGTTTTGCGGGAAACCAACTTCAGTGGGACTGAGCGAGATTCCCACGAGTGTTGGCTGAATGGGTCGATTAACAGAGAGTAGGAAAGTTTTGAGAATCATTCTGAGCAAGAGAGGGCTGGGAGCAAGAGAGAAAACCAGAGTTCGGGAAATTGTGAAAATTGGAGGGAAAATCGCATTTTAATTTGTGAGTCGAGTTGGACAAAATCGAGGAGTGAATTAGTCTTCTGGGACCATTTGGAGTCCAACCATATCGACTGTGAAGGAAATCGATCACAGTTTGGCCAAGAACAGAAGCCTTTGGTTCTTGAAATTTCCAAGGTTGAAGACGACTACTTCCAGGCCCGAACATTCCCGAGGCTACCGAGGAACGCATAGGGCGCGATTGACGCGTCCGAAAATCGTGAGTGGACTTTTGATTTCTAACCGAGCATGCATAACTGTTTTTACTCACTTGTCTTATGTTTTCATATATGATTTTATGGTGATGATTATGATATTTCGGTTTTACGTGATTGCACACTTTTTCAAGGAGATTATCATGCTTTACATATTTCAAGATTTCGTTTTTCTCTTGTGCAATGATGATGGTTTGATGAAGTGATTTGATATGATTATGCATGTCACGTTTTAATGATGATTTGATTATGTTTTGTAAGTAAGACTTTGGGATTTGCATGTGAAATTCGGACATAAGTCCTATTATGACGAAAAGTGATTTCGGAATGGTTTTGGAAAATGGATCATGATGGATCCTGGATTGTTACGATTTTACGCATGATTTTGGGTTTAAAGACCCATATGATTGTTGGATCTAGTTTTGGGTTTAAAGACCCGGTTAATTGATGACGGGGGCGGGCCATAATTGGGTTTAAAGGCCCGGATTGAGTTTAAAGATCGTGAGTTTAAAGACTCGGTTATTGTGATATCCCTGAGACCTATTGATTATGTTTTGAGTTTAAAGACTCGTTGATATCCCGGGAAGGCCAGATATATGAGTTTAAAGACTCGGATGGATCCAACGGCTTGATTGTGATTATTGATTCAGTTTTACATGATTTGGTATGATTGATGTTTCGATGTGACGAATTCTGGATTTTGGGAATATTATATTATTTTACATGATTGTATGATTGTTTCTGGTAACAGTTTCCATATGATTCGTAAAAGGGTTTTCAAATGTTGAGTTATGCTGTTTTCGAATATCTAGTTATGCATGCGTGTTGTAAAACTGGAGTGTGAACCCCGATTTCATTAAACCGTTTTCTGGAAACTTTTGTTTTAGTCCACACACACTTTGCTGTTTTTAATACCCTTCAGGTCGTGGTACAAGTTTGGGGGCTAACGCCGAGGCAGAGGCATAAAGTTTTCCGTTGTGGTGTAGTTAGTTCACAGAGTAGGATTTGATCTTTATCTTGTTTTGTAATTTATGCTCTGTGAAACTATGAACTTGATGTCCAGTCGGTTGTACTGTTTAATCTCCCTGGTCTGACAATGGGTGTGGTGTAATTTTTAGTTGGTTATTCTGGTCTTTTATGTTCGATTGTCAGACGGGAGCAGGATGCTTCCCGATTATCGAGGCGATAATCAGGGTGGGTCCTATCATGACATGAAGCTGAAAATGCCAGTTGTCCCTCGCCACATATCAACGCTTGAGTTGCTGGTCCCTTCCGCTCCCGACAACGACAGTCGCACTTGCTCCATTGTTGTCGTTGGTGGTGCATGTTGTGCATGGCGTGTCCCATCTGGTCCTCTTTCTGTAGCAGGCCCTTTGGTAGTGTCCATGCGAAAAGACTCCACATTTCAAACTTTCAATTCTGATTCCATTCAATTACTTGTAATTCCATTATCAACACAAAGCAAAAAGGCTATATATTACCTCTGAAAAATTCTCTGATTGAGATGTTACCTCTCCATCTCCAAATAGATGTCAAGCCTTTCTCCCTTTGTCTTTTTGCCCAAACAGACTGCAGACTAGGGTTACACCTCTCCCCCTTTATATGTCATACAACCCCTTTAAATAAGGTAAAAAATTAATCCTCAAAGCATTAAAATTGGGATTAATTTAATTAAAAATGGAATTAATTACCATTAAGAGAGGTTTATGTCCTTGAATGGGTTTGAATCAAAAACCACATTTCTTTTTGGCGTGTGTAAATAAATGTTGACTTGATTCAGAGCTCAACAACTTTCCTCAACACGGAGATAAAGCGAGACAAAAAATACCGAGAAGCTAGGTAATAAAAATTTCAAAAATGTACATCTCTTAGGATTCCTTGAATTCCGAAGCGATGTGAGGGTATTTGTGGAATCCAAAATCACTCCAAAATTGTGGAGCTTCCATGTAGCCCATAAATTCCAAAATATCCAAATTGCCCCTGATAATGAAATTAGCGGCTCACAGACACTTGCACATTAAATAATATATTTACCCGCTGAATATGTTATTTAATCAAACTTTAATAATATTAATATTCTGTCTGAGGATTAATTGTCATTATTCATAATAATGTACAATTATTATTAATATTAAATTATTATAATTATCATCATAATGAGCAATCGTTTTAATTATTAAACAATATCTTTGAGTAAAATATATTATTTATTAATTACAAAATCAACCGGGCAATCAGAACGCTCTGAGACTCCCAAGACTTTCCTATAAATAGCGAAACTCATTTTCCTTTCAAGGTAATTTATTTCTTCTTTTTGAAGTATTTCCTATTTTTCTCTTAGAGCTAACTTACGTATCATAGTGTTTTTGGTTGAACAACCTCCCGGAACTCCAACCTTAACTTTGATTGTCTCTTATTTTTTGTTTATAGGGATTTTGAAGACTTTTTCAAGCTGGTACGATTTATGCTTCAAGACTTACGATTAAAGGTGATGTATATGTAAATTAATGATTTTTTCCTAAAGGTGAATTAATAATTATCTTCATTTTACTTATCTTTCTATTGTATATTAATCCATCATTCTATTTCCAAAACTTTTACACTTTCAAATTTATTTGATCTACCACCAAAAAAAAAAAACTTAGAAACAATTAAATTCCAAAAGATAGATTGCGGTTACAATTATATCTAAGAAAGGTACACTGTGTATAATATACCTATGCCCACATCTAGATGGAAACACTATCTTAGATAAATTAACTTACAAATTGCTAGTTTTTCCATCATATATATATATATATGTATTTTTCTATATAAAAATACAACTTAGGTGAATATATTTATTATTCTTATTTACTGTAGTGAATTATTTATAATTTAGACTCTAATAAAAAGACATATTTATAATTCCCATATCTTCCATTATTATTTTTTAATGTGAAGAATCTTTTTTTTATACTTTATTGTGAAGAATCTAACCACACAAAATAAGTGCATAAATAAAATTCCAGAGAATCAAAACCCAACACAAATAAATAATCGAACCACCCAACACAGAAATAATAAATAAAATAGTATAATTAAAAAAAATCATCAAAGTTCCCATATTCAGATACTCGGCAATAGAACAACTCATCTAGTTCGTTCCCATCCTTAATTACTTCCCTCTTCTACTCTCCCACCATCGGAATTCACTGCCCATCACACAAACACCAAACAATATTGGTTCATAAAAATTCCAAGAAAATCACGAAACATAAAATTACAATCATATTCAAAAGAAACTATTTATGAATCATGAAACTTAAAAACTTATATCTGACATCGCAAATGTACGAGAAAAGGGATGAACTGCAAAGAGAAACATACGGTTATAGCAAAAGTAAGCTAGGATGTGGAACAGAAGGCGAGACTTGAGAGTGGAGTGATTTGATGGCTAACGACAACTAGAGAAGGTTGTATGTGGTTGTAGATGCGATCGAGGCTACTAGGGTTTGAGATGGAGAAGTCGAAAGAAGAAAATTTAGTGTGAGCTAAGAGTGAGATTGAGGCTCTTGGAGATCGAGAGTGTGACCAAGAGTGCAAAGGTAAAGTTGGAAAAATAAAGTAAAAACTGTAAAGAATGTAAAGTCACTTTTGGTTTTAATTTGAAGTTCAAAGTCAAATTTGGTGACTACGTAACTTAGTAGCTAAGTAACTTAGAGTTCAAGTCAAACTAGGAGGCCAAGTCAAAATTGGTGGCTACGTAACTTAGGTGGCTAAGTAACTTGGAGTTCAAGTCAAACTTGGTGGCTAAACTTGTTTGTTGCTTGATGGAGAAATTGTTGTAATTCTTTTGTAATAGTGAAATTCTTCTACAATTTGCCCGTGTTTTTTCTCTTAATTCGTCTGGGAGTTTTCCACTTAAAATCTTGGTGTTCATTATTTTTCCCTTTCATAATTTCTCTTTCTACTTTAGTTGTAATTGTGTACCCTGTACCACAACGTCCTAACACTGGTATCAGGGCGCCTGGTTTATATATTCAGTTAGTGAAAATGAGGCATCTTCAATAATGACGGCGAAGTACGAAATAGAGAAGTTCAATGGGAATAATTTTTCATTGTGTAAAATGAGAATAAAAGCAGTTTTGAGGAAAGATAACTGCTTGTTGGTAATTGGAGAAAGCCTCGACGAGATCACTGATGACGACAAGTGGACCGAGATGGATGGCAATGGTATTGCTAATCTGCACCTAGAACTAGCCGATGGAGTATTGTCAAGTGTGGCTGAGAAAGGGACAGCAAAAGAGATATGGGATACTCTGAAAAAAATTGTACAAGGCCAAATCACTACAGAACAAAATTTCTAGAGAAGAAAACTTTACACCCTTCGAATAATGGAGTGAAATATGGTGACTGACCACATCAACACTTTATTTTCATAGCTCATAACAATGGGGCATAACATAGAGACGGGTGAACATGTTGAAATTTTACTTCAAAGTCTACTTGATTTGTATGATCAAAGTCTACCTAAACCAACAACATTGAAGTTCTAGTCTTCGATGATATTTCAGTTGCGGTTCTTGAAGAAGAAGGTCGACACAAGAGCAAAGAATATCGATCGGGAGGCTCATACCATGTAATGACCCGTCCCGAATATCGGGATTGAATATTAATTAATTATGATTTAGAATGACTAATCGGGGATTAGTTGAGTGAAATCAGACGAAACGTGCAAAATGACCGTTTTGCCCCTGGTGTGGGCAAAATATTGACTTTTAGTTTGGGCGGTCAAATGGACTTTGGCCGATGACTGTGATGTAGTTCGGGACGTCACGAGTTCATAGACAGGTGGCGCGTTCGATTCCGACATTCGTAGAGAAAGTTATGATGTTCGGAAGTTGAGGGGTATTTTGGTAATTTGGCATGTTAGGGGCCAAATGTTGACTTTTTGACCAGGAGGTCCGATGGACGAGGACCAAGGCCCGTTACGTAGGTCTCGTCGATACGAATCCAACGACGGGCGGCATGCCGAAATCGGAGATATGACGACGAAGTTATGGTCACGGAATCCGGCTCGATTAACCGAACGAACCGGGAATAAAATAATATTTTAATATGAACAGTACCCGGTGACTGGACACATTTGAATGAGTGACAAGTGTCACTCATCCCTTAAAATCAGGCAAAAAACATGGATCCATGATTTTGGGGAGACCTAATTATGATGTTTTAATATTATTTTAATTAATTAATCCTTTAATTTCCACTAATCTTGTTCTGTTTCTTACCCGTGCACAACTGAGAAGCAGAGATTGAGAGAGTCTGAAATTGTCCACCATTTCCCTCCATTTCTGAACCAAAGTGTGAGTAATTGAGAGGGTGTTGAGATTTAATTAGCAAGGATAAACGAGGGACTGAGTGAGGGCTTGAATTTGGAATTTGGAATTTTCGAATTTTGAGGGGGGAAATTCGAATTGGAAGCTTGGAGCCGTGTTGATCGAAATTGAGTTCATTTCTAGTCTTCTGGGATTACCACGACATGTTTCATAGAAAGAACGAAGGCAATTGAGGTCCAATTGAGGTAGAACAGAAGCACTGTAGTCGCAGAGAGTTCGAGCTTGAGTCGTGGAGTTTGAGCCATGAATTGATACAATTGAGTTGGGTAAAATGCTTACCTGAGTCCCTTGATGTTTCTGGTTGAATCAATTTAAGGAAATCGTGTGACGGTGAAGGTTTTCGAATGATGAACAATGGCCGGAGGTCCTTCGAATAATCGACTTTGATCGTAGGGTTTGAGGTATGGTTTTCTATAATTAATGTTACAGAACCCTAACTGAACTTAGATTTAAACTAACTGAATGCTCAATTGAAGGAATTAGTGTCGAATTGACAGGATTGGAACCGGGTCTGATCGCGGGTTAAAGGACCCGTTTATCAGACAAACGGGCGAGGGAGACAGTACTGTAGCTGGCGCGTGGGTTTCACGCGCAGCCACTCACGGCGGTGCGTGGGGGCGCGTCCGGCCTAGTCTCAAGGTGAGGTCAACATGACTTTTGATCCTCTCAGTGTAACAAACATTTTGACGTTGATTTCGATGAAATCGGATATTGTTTCGTTAATGTTCCGCGTATCCGAAGTTTTGTATTAAGTTAAAAATACATATTTAAATCCCGGAAAAATTGGGGAAAATTATGTGATGTATTTTGAGATGTTAGTAACCCTCTATAATGATTTTGGACAGAAGTTGTGATTTCCAGATTTTACGGAAAAACGTGTAGCTCGGAAACGGACCGTTTTGGACGGTGTGTGTGAGTGGACTTTGTTTTCTAACCGTGATGCATGCATATATGATTTAAATGCCTTATTATATGATTTTATATGCTTGGGCATGATTTGTGTTTCAATCCGGTAATTTCTCGGTTTTATGAATATTATATTATTATTTTTGGGCGATTTTCGAGAAATTACGAAATTTGGTAAAAATGATGTTTGGACTTGGTTTGTGAGTCCGGGATTAAAATTGGTTGGAAATAATGTGTGGACTCGGATTATGAGTCATGGATTGAGAATGATGTTGTGACTCGGGAATGAGTCAAGGATTTCGTGGATTTACGTGAAAATGGCAACGGAGGTTGCAACACATGGATTTGCGTGATAATGTTATTTTGGGCATGAGAACCCAAGTGAATAGTGATTTTGACTCGAATTTGGAGTCACCTGTGAATTTGTGAAATTAATGATTTATTGAAATTTTATGATTATTTTAATCAGTCTTTCGGGCACGTCTTACGAGGAACGTGCAAATGATATTTTAGGCTAGGCCCGGAGTCTAAATGATTTCTAAAATGATGTTTTGACTTAGTTGGTAAGTCAATGATGATTTCTGGATTATTTTATTGTTCTAAAAGGTGATTTTAAAGAAATACATGTAAATGGTATTTTGGGTTTGAGACCCAGTCAAGGATGATCTTGACTTGGTATGAAGTCAAGATTTGATTGAAATGTTTTGGGATGTAATTCCCGGGATAGTTTTCATTGTGATTGTGATATTCCCAGACGGTCGGTGCTTGGGGGGATTACCCAGACGACCGGAGCTTGGGGGATGTGATTGTAGGATCCGGAGTTGATCCTATGGTAGTCAGCTTCTCGGATGAGACTGAGCTTGGATGTACCACTCGGATGGGTCTGAGCCTAGGGATGTGTTCGCCCAGACGTGACTGAGCCCGATGGGGTTGAGCCCAGAGGTGTCTGTTCCTGAGAAAGTGACTGGATATTGGCCTACGCGTAGTGCGGCACTTGTGAATAGTGCAGTTTGATTGATTGTGCACTTGTGAGTGGTGCAGATGTGATTTGTGATATTTTATGCACTTGTGGGTAGTGAGGATTGATTGGATTGATATATTTATTGTGCACTGGTGATTAGTGCTGATTGATGTTGTTTGTGATAACGTACTGGTATTGAGTACGGGTTCTTGGTCTTTGTGGCCAGGTGATTATGCTTTCACATGTTTTGGCCTGAGAGCCGAGATTTGATGTTTTATAACATGAACTGATTTGGTGAACATGAGTTTTATGGACCATGGGAAAATATGTTTTGATTTTATCGGTCACTCATGTTTTACGATATGCATGCAAGTTTGTGAAAACTGGAGGGTAAGAATGTATTTTGATAAATGTTTTTATAAGAGGTCATTTTTGTCCACTCACACCTTTTCTGTTTTGTGACCCCCCAGGCCGTGGTACGACGTTCGGGACTGATCGTGAGGCAGTGACAGCAGCAGAAATCCGCGCAAACATCCCTTGTCTGGCAAGCACTGAAGGGGAGTTTCGGACCTTTAGTTGACTTGTCAGACGGGAGTAGGACCGGGCACAGTTTTTGACGTCCAGTTGGGACGGGTCCTGTCAAATTGGTATCAGAGCATTTGGTTCTTGATATCTGTTGATACGTCATGCCTCCGAGTCGTGCGTCCCGTACACGGTCTGAAGATGGGAGGGGCGAGAGTAGTGTTAGTAAAGGCCCAGATATTGAGCGAGCTCGATGGTTAGGAGCCACTGTGTTTCGTGGTGATTCGGGATCGGATGGTGACGAAGATTGGCTTACTCGATTGGAAAGGATTTTTGAGGTCATGATATGTCCCCTGGAGGACATGGTGCCCTTAGCCACTTTTCTTTTGGATGGCTATGCTTACAGGTGGTGGCATAGTTTACAGTTGACTGGCTGGGATGCCCGTACCTTGGCATGAGATGCATTCCGAGAGCGATTTTTGGATCAGTTTTATCCTCGCTCATTTCGAAACGCTAAGGAGGTTGAGTTTCTCCAATTGCAGCAAAGGAATCGGTCAGTGGTCGATTATGAACAACAATTTTTGCACTTATCTAGTTTCGCTCCTCTGTATGTGGCTACTGAGGAGGATAAGTGTCGAAGGTTTGAGCAGGGATTGAGGAATGAGTTACGAGGTGCTGTAACTGTTGGCTCGTATTCTACCCTGCGGGAATTATCGGATGCTGCTATCCGAGTGGAGGCTATTATTTTACCTGTGCTAGAACAATCTTTGGGCTCTGGACGACGCCGAGAGCGTCAGGATACTGAACAGATAAGTCAGGAAACAACGAAGCGAGTTAGCCTTCATACTCTTGTGTCGCAACCCTCGGTAGGTGTTCATTCGAGTGGAACTTCAACCCAGTCGACAAGTAAGCGGCGTGGTGGGGTAAGTCGCCTCAGCACTGCCACTTGTCACTTTTGTAGGAAACTTTGACATTTGCGAAGGATCTGCCCCGATCGACTTGACCATAGATCAAAATAATTGTATTGATACATGTTTTCGTGATACTTTGTAAATAGTTTGTATTGACCATTTGTGGTGTAATATTGTATCATGTGTTTTGGGTGTGTCGGACTAGTGTGGGTCCGGATGGTTGTTTTTGTTAACAGTTTGGTTTGTAGATGGGCGTGTTGGGCCCAGAATAAACTTGACCCGGGGATGAATATTGGTGTTATCGTTTTGGATCATCCTTGGTTTTCCCTAGGTGGGATGGCAAGGGTAGATATGAGGTAATCAGTGAGAACCCACAATCGCGGCATGTCTCGTCGTTGACTGAACTTTCTAATTGTGGGCGTTAGTTGTCAAACATTGTGACAGTACGCGAATTAGATGAGGGTGTAAGACCCTATGGTTCCTAGTAGTTAACCGTGTGGATCCTAGGTGGATCGTGTTTGTGATGTCATGGACATTGGGCATTGTGACGATCTAGGATCGTGATGTTCATGGTCAGCTGACGTCGTGATGGATCTGGACTGTAATCCTGATGATCCAGTTGGATAGAGAGTTTGTTACTCTTACTCCGGTATGTGAGTCGTAAATGACGGGACTGAACTTCTTTTCGAAGTGGAGCCCTTTATGGTATATTACACGAGTGAGTAGGTTTCCGAAGTGGTCGGATTTTGTCAACCTTAACCGTGTGGTTGTTGGATTGGCTTCCTTATGAAGTCAACCGAGTATAATGAATGGGTAACCGATAGGTTCGGTTTTGGTGCTTCCGAGTGGACGTGAACGAGATTTCGGGTTTTGGAATCGAAATTTTGGGTGACGATTCAGGATTCGATTTTAGAACTTGAAAGTGGAATACTGGATTTGGGTATGGAATGATTATTCCAAAATGCTAGCTTACGGAATAATGATTTCGGATTCGGATTTGGACATGAATTAAAAATGTGATGTTTGGGTTTGGATTCGGGATTTCTTACGAAATTGCGGATTCGGATTTGGAATTGAAACTAGCTGATGGGTGGAGTTTCGATTTGTCTCTTGCTAGTTTGGGCAAATGGACTCCATTATTGGAACATGTTTGGCTATGACCTAGGTGGTTGTAGTCTAGTCAAGGGATAGATGTATGTACCTTGTACATGGTTTGGGGTACTTAATACCTAGTGACAGTACATGGGATGTACCAGTAATGTGACAATAAACGTGTTGGTGTTTGGCTTAGTTCCAATACCATTGGTTTTGGTTGTGAACGTGAACTGGAAATTGAACAGGATGCACTGGGCAGAGTGATTCTGATGATTTCAGTGATTGTTTGAGCAGGTGCACTTAGCCATGGTTGGCTAGTATAACTCTAGTGTTGAGTTGTGGGATCACTGCTAGGCTGGTGTTCAATGTGTTCCAGTTACACCGTCTGATTGAGTGTGATGCCGGTATGCGTATACTCAGGATGAGTGAGTTGGTGGTTAGTATGACCGCAAGTTGCTTTGCGGCGAGATGTTACCTTGTCGTGACCTTACCAGCATCTGGGATCGCTGAGAGGGTGACAATTGTTGTTACTGCTGCTGGTATTTGTCGCAGGATTGAGTTTGCCCTGCGAGGGGAGATCATGTTGTTGATTCTATGCTACATTGACGGATGTGGTAGTATGATGTGTTGTCACTGATTTGTTACTGATTGGCGCTTTACTAGGGTGGTAAAGCTTGGTGGTGACAATTTGGCTTGTGGTGTCAGCATGGACTGACAGGTGAGTTTTGGTGACTCTCTACGAGAGCAAAGGTCAGGGCACATTAGTGAGTACGTGGGGCCGTCAAGCTGAAAGAGTCAGCTTAATGGTGACATTGCCAATTTCTGTTAATCAATTTCATTCGAGGTGGTCGAGTATAGTCAGTACGACGTGCATCTGTGATGTGACGTCTGAGTGCAGGCGAGTTCTGCGTTGGCTAGTGGGTGTACAGGTGTACACATGTTGTGAGGTCCATTTCTTTTCCACGAGGTAGTTGTGGAATACGAATAGTTGGAATTTCGGGGACGAAATTCTTTAAGGAGGGAAGGTTGTAATGACCCGTCCCGAATATCGGGATTGAATATTAATTAATTATGATTTAGAATGACTAATCAGGGATTAGTTGAGTGAAATCGGACGAAACGTACAAAATGACCGTTTTGCCCCTGGTGTGGGCAAATTGTTGACTTTTAGTTCGGGCGGTCAAATGGACTTTGGCCGATGACTGTGACGTAGTTCGGGACGTCACGAGTTCATAGACAGGTGGCACGTTCGATTCCGACATTCGTAGAGAAAGTTATGATGTTCGGAAGTTGAGGGGTATAATTTCGCGTGTTAGGGGTCAAATGTTGACTTTTTGACCGGGAGGTCCGATGGACGAGGGCCAAGGCCCGTTACGTAGGTCTCGTCGATACGAATCCAACGACGGGCGGCATGCTGAAATCGGAGATTCGACGACGAAGTTATGGTCACGGAATCGGGCTCGATTAACCGAACGAACCGGGAATAAAATAATATTTTAATATGAACAGTACCAGGTGACTGGACACATTTGGATGAGTGACAAGTGTCACTCATCCCTTAAAATCAGGCACAAAACATGGATCCATGATTTTGGGGAGACCTAATTATGATGTTTTAATATTATTTTAATTAATTAATCTTTTAATTTCCACTAATCCTGTTCTGTTTCTTACCCGTGCACAACTGAGAAGCAGAGATTGAGAGAGTCTGAAATTGTCCACCATTTCCCTCCATTTCTGAACCAAAGTGTGAGTAATTGAGAGGGTGTTGAGATTTAATTAGCAAGGATAAACGAGGGACTGAGTGAGGGCTTGAATTTGGAATTTCGAATTTTCGAATTTTGAGGGGGGAAATTCGAATTGGAAGCTTGGAGCCGTGTTGATCGAAATTGAGTTCATTTCTAGTCTTCTGGGATTACCACGACCTGTTTCATCGAAAGAACGAAGGCAATTGAGGTCCAATTGAGGTAGAACAGAAGCACTGTAGTCGTAGAGAGTTCGAGCTTGAGTCGTGGAGTTTGAGCCATGAATTGATTCAATTGAGTTGGGTAAAATGCTTACCTGAGTCCCTTGATGCTTTTGGTTGAATCAATTTAAGGAAATCATGTGACGGTGAAGGTTTTCGAATGATGAACAATGGCCGGAGGTCCATCGAATAATCGACTTTGATCGTAGGGTTTGAGGTATGGTTTTGTATAATTAATGTTACAGAACCCTAATTGAACTTAGATTGAAACTAACTGAATGCTCAATTGAAGGAATTAGTGTCGAATTGACAGGATTGGAACCGGGTCTGATCGCGGGTTAAAGGACCCGTTTATCAAACAAACGGGTGAGGGAGACAGTACTGTAGCTGGCGCGTGGGTTTCACGCGCAGCCACTCACGGCGGCGCGTGGGGGCGCGTCCGGCCTAGTCTCAAGGTGAGGTCAACATGACTTTTGATCCTCTTAGTGTAACGAACATTTTGACGTTGATTTCGATGAAATCGGATATTGTTTCGTTAATGTTCCGCGTATCCGAAGTTTTGTATTACGTTAAAAATACGTATTTAAATCCCGGAAAAATTAGGGAAAATTATATGATGTATTTTGAGATGTTAGTAACCTTCTATAATGATTTTGGACAGGAGTTGTGATTTCTAGATTTTACGGAAAAACGTGCAGCTCGGAAACGGACCGTTTTGGACGGTGTGTGTGAGTGGACTTTGTTTTCTAACCGCGATGCATGCATATATGATTTAAATGCCTTATTATATGATTTTATATGCTTGGGCATGATTTGTGTTTCAATCCGGTAATTTCTCGGTTTTATGAATATTATATTATTATTTTTGGGCGATTTTTGATAAATTACGAAATTTGGTAAAAATGATGTTTGGACTTGGTTTGTGAGTCCGGGATTAAAATTGGTTGGAAATAATGTGTGGACTCGGATTATGAGTCATGGATTGAGAATGATGTTGTGACTCGGGAATGAGTCAAGGATTTCGTGGATTTACGTGAAAATGGCAACGGAGGTTGCAACACATGGATTTGCGTGATAATGTTATTTTGGGCATGAGAACCCAAGTGAATAGTGATTTTGACTCGGATTTGGAGTCACCTATGAATTTGTGAAATTAATGATTTATTGGAATTTTATGATTATTTTAATCAGTCTTTCGGGCACGTCTTACGAGGAACGTGCAAATGATGTTTTGGGCTAGGCCCAGAGTCTAAATGATTTCTAAAATGATATTTTGACTTAGTTGGTAAGTCAATGATGATTTCTGGATTATTTTATTGTTCTAAAAGGTGATTTTAAAGAAATACGTGTAAATGGTATTTTGGGGTTGAGACCCAGTCAGGGATGATCTTGACTTGGTATGAAGTCAAGATTTGATTGAAATGTTTTGGGATGTAATTCTCGGGATGGTTTTCATTGTGATTGTGATATTCCCAGATGGTCGGTGCTTGGGGGGATTACCCAGACGACCGGAGCTTGGGGGATGTGATTGTAGGATCCGGAGTTGATCCTATGGTAGTCAGCTTCTCGGATGAGACTGAGCTTGGATGTACCACTCGGATGGGTCTGAGCCTATTGATGTGTTCGCCCAGACGTGACTGAGCCCGAGGGGGTTGAGCCCAGAGGTGTCTGTTCCTGAGAAAGTGACTGGATATTGGCCTACGCGTAGTGCGCCACTTGTGAATAGTGCAGTGTTATTGATTGTGCACTTGTGAGTAGTGCAGATGTGATTTGTGATATTTTATGCACTTGTGAGTAGTGAGGATTGATTGGATTGATATATTTATTGTGCACTGGTGATTAGTGCTGATTGATGTTGTTTGTGATAACGTACTGGTATTGAGTACGGGTTCTTGGTCTTTGTGGCCAGGTGATTATGCTTTCACATGTTTTGGCCTGAGAGCCGGGATTTGATGTTTTATAACATGAACTGATTTGGTGAACATGAGTTTTATGGACCATGGGAAAATATGTTTTGATTTTATCGGTCACTCATATTTTACGATATGCATGCAAGTTTGTGAAAACTGGAGGGTAAGAATGTATTTTGATAAATGTTTTTATAAGAGGTCATTTTTGTCCACTCACACCTTTTCCGTTTTGTGACCCTCCAGGCCGTGGTACGACGTTCGGGACTGATCGTGAGGCAGTGACAGCAGCAGAAATCCGCGCAAACATCCCTTGTCTGGCAAGCACTGAAGGGGAGTTTCGGACCTTTAGTTGACTTGTCAGACGGGAGCAGGACCGGGCACGGTTTTTGACGTCCAGTTGGGACGGGTCCTGTCATACCAAGCCAAAGATTTAACAATAAAAAGAGAGAGAGATCAACAGAATGTGACCCTAGTGGGAGTCAAAATCAGAGCATATCAAAATCCAGAAGAAAGAAAAATGTCAAGTGTCATCACTATGGCAAGAAAAGGCACTACAAAAGGGAGTGTTGGCATCTCAAGAAGAAAGAAGATGCCAATGGAAAAGGTCATAAGTCATCAAAAGCTTCGGGTTTTGTAGCAACCACCTCGGATGATGTTGAAATTTTATATAGTTTGGTAACAACCGCTATTGAAGGCAGAAAAAGACTCGCTGATGTTTGACTTATGGACTCAAGAGCGACATGGCATATGACTCCCCGGAGAGAATGGTTTCATCAATATGAACCTATCTCAAGAGGATCGGTGTTCGTGGGAGACGATAATGCCTTGGAGATTTCTGGTATTAGACCATCAAAGTGAAGATATTTGATGGTACAATTCACACCATTCAGGAGGTATGACATATGAAAGGTCTAAAGAAATATATTTTGCCTTTAGGACAATTAGATAATAGTGGTGTAAAACCCATATTCCATATGGGATCATGAAAATAGTTAAAGGCGCACTTGTAATGATGAAAGCGGAAAAGATAGCTGCAAATTTGCATATGCTTAAAGGAGAAACACAACAAGAAAGAGAAGCATCCACTGTGTTGTTAAGTTGGACCGAAGAATTAACATTGATATGGCATCGTAAGCTTGGACACATGTCGGAATGAGGTTTAAAGATTTTTACTGACCCAAAGCTTCTTCCAGGGTTAAAAAAGGCATCATTATCCATTTGTGAGCATTGTGTTATTAATAAGCAGTACAGATTAAAGTTCAATAGATCTAATGCTAGAAGCAAAGGTATCTTAGAACTGATCCATTCAGATGTTTGACAAGCACCAATTTTTTTTTCCCTAGGAGGAGCGAAATACTTTGTCTCTTTTATTAACAATTGCTCCAGGAGATGTTGGGTGTATCCAATAAAAAGTAAGGCATATGTATTTCCAATTATCAAAATATTCAAAGCGCGAGTTGAGGTTGAATTTGAGAAAAATATGAAGTGTTTGAGGACAGACAATTGAGGAGAATGGACCACTGATGAATTTGATAACTTCTGTCAACAAGAAGGTATCAAAATGCAGCTCACGATGTATACACTCCATAACAAAATTGAGTAGTAGAACAGATGAACAAAACCTTGTAAGTACGGACAAGAGCGATGTTTAGAACTGCGGGGATGGCCAAGTTATTTTGGGCAGAAGCAGTCAAGATCACCTGTTATGTGATTAATCTGTCACCATCAACCGCAATTGATTTGAAAATGCCGATGGAGATGTGGACTGGTAAGCCAGCTAATTATTCTCACTTACATACATTCGGAAGTCCTATTTACATTATGTACAACACCCAAGAAACATCAAAGCTGGATCCAAAATTCAGAAAATGCATTTTCTTAGGGTATGTTGATGGAGTTAAGGTGTACCGGCTGTGGGATCCCACTGCCCGCAAGGTGATAATGAACATAGATGTGATATTTATAGACTATAAGGTATAAGGGAAAGAAAATGATAACACTTCAAAAGAGAAACCAAAGAATACTACAGTTCAAGTTGAAGAAAGACAACAAGAAGTTCCATATTCTTCTGAAGCAGCACTTGAGCATGAAGAACAAGACCATGTTGAGTTTACAACTCTATAAGTTGACGGTCAACTTAGAAAAGAAGAGAACTAGCTTGGCACTCAGAGTACATCATGGAGGGAAATGCCGCATACTGTCTACTAACAGAGGATAGAGAGCCATCAACTTTCCATGAGGCTACAAAAAGCGAAGAAGCTTCTCTATGGATGGCAGCAATGCAAGAAGAAATTGAAGCTCTCCATAAAAACAAGACATGGAATCTTGTTCCACTACCACAAGGAAGGAAGGCCATCGTGAACAAATGGGTTTACAAGATCAAACGAGATATCAATGACCAAGTGGAGCGGTATCGTTCTAGATTGGTGGTGAAAGGATTCGCTCAGAAAGAAGGCATAGACTTTAATGTAATATTCTCTCCTGTAGTTTGACTAACAACAGTTTGAGTAGTCTTGGTGATATGTGTTACATTTGACCTTTACTTAGAGCAGCTAGACGTGAAAACTGCATTTCTTCATAGAGAACTTAAAGAAGAGATTTACATGCTCCAACCAGAAGGTTTTGGAGAAAAATGAAAAGAGAACTTGGTTTGCAGGTTGAACAAATCTCTATA
The DNA here is from genome assembly GCA_032719365.1 of Prinsepia uniflora. Taxonomy (NCBI): domain Eukaryota; kingdom Viridiplantae; phylum Streptophyta; class Magnoliopsida; order Rosales; family Rosaceae; genus Prinsepia; species Prinsepia uniflora. Next base: position 68,861,906 of record CM064865.1, on the reverse strand, counting down.
CGATCTCAAACAAGCACCAAGATGTTGGTATAAGAGATTTGATTCCTTCATCATGAGCTTTGGATACAGCAGACATAGTTCATATCCTTTTGTTTACTACAAGAGATTTGGTGATGGTAATTTTATTATTCTGTTGTTGTATGTTGACGACATGTTGGTCGCAGGCCCCATCAAAGATCGTATTACAAACTTAAAGGCACAATTGGCTAGGGAGTTTGAAATGAAGGACTTGGGGACTAGACAACAAGAATCTAGGGATGCAAATATACCGTGACAGAGATAATAGGAAGATATGGCTTTTGGAGAAAAATTATTTGAAGAAAATCTTGCGGCGCTTCAACTTGCAAGATTATACGTCCATTCCAACCCATCTTCCTATTAATTTCAAGTTATCCTCAAGTATGAGTCCTAGCAACGAAGCAGAGAGGATGGAAATGTCTCGAGTACCATATGCATCTGCAGTAGGTAGCTTAATGTTTGCTATGGTTTGCACAAGACCAGACATTGCACATGCAGTGGGAGTAGTTAGTCAATACATGGCAAATACTAGTAAAAGCAATGGAGTACTATGAAAAGGATCCTAAGATATCTCAAGGGTACCTCAAATGTTGCATTATGTTATGGAGGATCATACTTTACTGTTAGAGGCTATGTTGATTCAGGTTATGCAAGTGATCTAGATAAGAGCAAGTCCACCTCATGTTATGTGTTTACTCTTGCTGGAGGAGCTATATACTAGGTTTCAAAAAATTTCTATCATGACTATTTCCGTGACAGAGGAAGAATATGTCGCAGTTACACAAGCTTGTAAAGAGGCAATATGATTGCAAATTCTACTAGAGGATCTCGGACACAAACAACATATGATTACTCTATTTTTTGATAGTCATAGCGCTTTGCATCTGGCAAAGAATCCATTATTTCATTCGAAGATAAAACGCATACGAGTTCAGTATTACTTTGTTTGTGAGAAAATGGAAGAAGGAAGTATGGATATACATAAAATCTATACTAAAGACAACCTACCGGATATGTTAACAAAGCCAATCAACAATTACAAGTTTACTTGGGGTCGATCCTCAATTAGCCTAGCAGAAATGTAACAAGCATGAAGATAGCAAGTGTAGAAAGGATAAAATGATTACAAAAGTGACTTTTAAGTGGGGGAATGTAAGGAATGTAAAGTCACTTTTGGTTTTAATTTGAAGTTCAAAGTCAAATTTTGTGGCTATGTAACTTAGTGGCTAAACAACTTAGAGTTCAAGTTAAACTTGGAGGCCAAGTCAAAATTGGTGGCTGTGTAACTTAGGTGGCTAAGTAACTTGGAGTTCAAGTAAAACTTGGATGCTAAGCTAATTTGTTGCTTGATGGTTAAGCAAATTCCTGGCTAAGTTTGGTGAGTTTCTTAATAGTTAAGCACCTTAATTGGAGGGGGAAACTCTTCTATAAATAGAAGACATCTTTCTCATTTCCAAGTCATCAAGGGCTAAGTCTTGCTCCCATCTAACTTACGAATGACACGAAGGCTAACCATCGTCCAACCTCCATGTGACACGTAAGTCGGATAAGGGATTCTCAATCCGACCGTCCAAAAAGCATCCGGACTTCCCAGAGTGCGCAGACACTACTGTGGATCGCACGTTTGATGTCTCCGTCTCTCTCGACCAACAGCCAGCACCGCAGAAACCTGGAGGGTATCGAAAACATGAAAAGACTGCGAGTGGACAAAAATAAGTAATAAGTTCAAAAACAGTTATCAGAAAAACATAATTACATTTATACCCTCCTATTTAAAAACCAATGCATGCATATCAAAAGTCATGTCATAAAACCATTCTATACTCAAGTGATTCAAACCATTTTAAAAAAACCAAACTCATTTTACTTTTTCAATTCCCTGGCCACAGCCCAAAACCATCAAAATCCGTTTCATCTGGGTCATCACCCAAAACCTTAGAAAGCCATTATTAACAACAATCATCATCAAATCTCAGTGAAATCCAAAACACATTTAAGACCACATTTCCATCCATCGAACCTGCTGGATCTATCCGAGTCTTTAAACTTCCGAGTCTTTAAACTCCCGAGTCTTTAAACTCAATACAGGCCTCAATATAATCCGAGTCTTTAAACTCCCGAGTTTTTAAACTCAATAGGCCTACGGGGGAAAACACAATATCCGAGTCTTTAAACTCAATCCGGCTCTTTAAACTCAATCCGGGTCTTTAAACCCAATCTGGGCCCGCCCCATCATAATCATATTCGGGTCTTTAAACCCAATAACCAGATCCAACAAATACAATTCGAAAACCATTTATCCATTTCTGAATCTGAATCAGCAATCTCATCAGGATCCCGAATCCAAACCCAGAACTCATATCCATAATTGTTTCATAATCCGAGTCCGAAACCATCATTCCATAAGCCGGCATCCGGAATAACCATTCCAGACCCAAACCCGAAAATCCACTTTCAAGTTCTAAACCGATCCTGGAATCCGATTCCAAAACCCGAAATCACGTTTCTCAAAACACTTTTCTGAACTGGGCTTCAAGCCCTAAATCACTTTCCAAAATCCATTTTAAATCTTTGAAATCAAATCGTATTTAAAATTCTGAAATCAAATCGTTAAAACCATGGTCAAATCGCAATATCGAACAAAATCTCGTAAAACACGCAATTCCGTAAATATCTCAAAAACCATGCAAAACCAAAAATCAACAAGATCAATTCACAAATATAGAAATCACGTATAGAAAACATATAAAAACATATATGCATGCATCATAAGTTCGAAAGCAAAGTCCACTCACAGACCATTAACGTCGCCGCCTCGATACGCGAGCACTTATACAGTTCCTGACTAATCCGCTATCACCAGCTTTCCTGAACCTGTCCAAATCCCATAAGAAGGTTACTAACTACTTCATTAAGCTTCTACTAAGTCCCCGTAATTTTCCTGAATTTTTAACTATTTTTAAACGAGCCCTAAAACCTTCGGACAGCCAGAAACATATAGAGACAATGTCCGATCGACTCGAAACTAGTGCCAAAATGTTCGTTACATTGAATACTTTAAAAGTCATGTTGGAACCTTCCTCAAAAGGCATGCCACGCGCCCATATGTACCCCCTGAAGTGGCTGCGCGTGGGCCTCACGCGCCTGCATTGTTCATCCCTGTCCTCAGGTGAACCAGGTTCGGTTCGGTCTACTGTTCAGTCGGTTCAACTGAACCGACGTCCACGCTTTCCTCCATTTTCAACCCGTTTAGAAATTATTTTTAGCCCAGTAGCTTCGTCCCCCTCTACATAATCGATAGATACTAAAACCAAGGACTTAAGACGTAATTTTAACCTTCCAAAAGCAAGATGAGCTTCGAATTCCTCCTCCCTCTGTTCATGTGAGCCCCGCCACCTTAGGTCATGGTTCCAGTTCCTTTGCAGCTCTTGTAACCTCCACAGACCAGTTCCAATAAAGAAAACTCATCAATAAGCATTAAATCGTGACTGATCAATCCTGAGTCCAACTGAACCGTTAACTAAAATAGAGGACTTACCACCGTTACCGTTCACCGCCGTGACCTCCACCGTGTCCTCACGTTGACCTGAGTTCACCTCCTACTCACTGAACACATGAGCACCACTGGTGCCACTCACCTCACTCCCAAACTCACAGAAACCCGCACGATTCCCCTGTTTCTATTTCTCTGTATTCCTCATCTCACTCTCACCCGATCTCCTTCTTTGTGCACTCTCACACACAAATAAAAACACACACACTCCTTCTAATCATAGACACCAATATCACTTGAACTTAGGCACCTCACACACAATTGCTCCTTCACTTTGTCTCTGTTTCTGTATGTAAATGGGGAAATGGCTTAATCGATCCAACATAAAAGAAAACAAATGGAAGAAGTGGCTGGAACCAACCAGACCACGTCCACGTGTCCACATCTCTCCAATCTCTGGTGAAAATAAAAGGAAAGATGGCATCATCTGATTAATCTCACATTTCAAAAAGTGTCAAAGACCATTTTGCCCCTTTAATGTCCAAATTACCATTTTACCCCTCATTTATCTAGACCCGTAACTAATTCATCCAAAGTCCAATGATGATGTGCCGCCTGTCGTTGTACTCAGGGCATCGAGACCTTCCTCACGGTCCTCGAAGTTCATGAAAATTCCATGTCGTATGAAAAGTCAACAATTTTCCCCTTTTCAACAAACTTTCCAACGTGCCCTCGAACTTCCGAACGTCATAACTTCCTCCTCGAATGTCGGAATCGGACGTGCCACTTGTCTATGAACTCGTGACGTCCCAAACTACATCACGGTCACCGGTCAAAGTCCATTTGACCACCCGAATGAAAAGTAAACATTTGGCCCATTACAGGGGCAAAATCGTCATTTTCCACCGTCCGTGACAGGACCCGCCCTGATTATCGCCTCGATAACCGGGGAGAATCCTACTCCCGTCTGAAAATTGAACACAAACAACCAAAATAATCATACAATAATACATTACACATACTGTCAGACCAGGGAGAAAGTACGATACAACCAACGGTACAACGAGTCAACAGTATCACAGAGCATGGTTACAAAACGAGTTAAGGATAAAACCCTACTCTGTGAGCTAACTACACCGCAACGGGAAAACTTTATGCCTCTGCTTCTGCGTCGGCGTTAGACCCCAAAACTTGTACCACGACCTGGAAGGTATTAAAACAGAAAAGTGTGAGTGGACTAAAATAAACGATTCTGAAAAACAGTTTAATGAAATCAGGGTTCACCCTCCAGTTTCAAAACACGCATGCATAACTAAGTATCCAAAAATCACTTATATAAACCGTATGGAAACCGTTACAGTAGATAACTATAAAACCATGTAAAACTGAATGTAACATCAACGAATCAAAACTGCTGGATCCATCCGAGTCTTTAAACTCACATATCAGGCCTTCTAGGGATATCAACGAGTCTTTAAACTCAAACACAATCAGTAGGCCTCGGGGGACATCATAGTAACCGAGTCTTTAAACTCAACATGTCTCAATCGAGGGCCCTCCCCCGTCATGACTTAAGCGGGTCTTTAAACCCAAAACCAGATCCAGCAATCGTACCGGGTCTTTAAACCCAAAATCATGTGTAAATCATAACAAATTCAGGATCCAACGTGATCCAATTTCCAAAACCAATTTGAATTCACATTTTATCAAAATAGGACTTATGTCCGAATTTCAAGTTCAAATCCCGAATCTTACTCACAAATCATAATCAAATCATCATTAAAATGTAATATGCACAAATCGTATAAAATCACACATCAAACTATCATCGAAGTATCGGAGAAACCATAGTCTCGAGATACGTAAAATACGATAAATCACATCGAAAAGCGTGCATTCACGTAAAGCAGAAATATCATAAATGTAATCATAAAATAATATGTAGAAACATAAAAAAAATGAGTAAAAACAGTTATGCATGCTCGGTTAGAAATCAAAAGTCCACTCACGAAGTTTGAACGTGTCAATTGCGTCCCGTACGCTCCTTGGTTGCCTCAGGAATGTTCTGGCCTGTCAAAGATCACAATTTGGGTCACAAACACTTCCATTAAGCTTACATTAATTTCCCTAATTTTTTGGGATTTTTTCGACGTAATTAATTTAAAATCCTAAACCTTCGACCACTCAAAACTATTCCCAAACGACTTCTGATCGACTCGAAATTTATCTCAAAATGTCCATTACATTGAAAGGATAAAATCACATGTTGACCGTGACCGGTGACACTGCCTCACGCGCCCTCAAGCGCCGCCCAAATTGGCTGCGCGTGAAAGCCACGCACCCTGCATAGTAAGCTACAGTGTCGTCTTCTCTACCCAACTCACTGCTAAACGAGTCACAAACCCGCGATACAACCCGGTTCAATCTCCTACAATTCCAACTTATTTCTTTTAATTCTTCCACCGAAATCCATCCATTCCATCTTAATTTAAGTTCTCCTTCTTTAATTATACACATCAAGCTTTTAATCCAACATTTCTCTAAAGATCAAACACATGGTTTTAACTTTCGAAACTCACTCAAATCGACTCAGTTTTCAAATTAAATGATACAGAAGCATCTTAAGACTTAAATAAACGTTATACCATAACCAATTTCACAAATCCTTACCTGTAGGTAGTCGTCCTCGACCTCGAAATTTTCCAGAAACTGGAACTTCAGTTCTAGGCCAAACCCCGATCAAACTCCTTCGATTTTTGTATGGTTGTAGCCGAAATGAGCTCAGAAAGCTGTTTTTAATCTCTATTTAGCTCCTCTCAACTCACAAATCAAACTTCGAAATTTCCCTCCATTTTCTAGTTTTCACGATTTCTGGGTTTTCTCTCTGGTTTCCGTTTCTTTCCTCTCCAAAATGGTCTCTTAGTGACTTCCAGTTCTCTATTTTCAATCCCCTCATCACAGTAACCCATGGGAATCTCTCAGTCTCTCTATTTGTGTTTCCCGCAAATGGCCCAAAATCAAAAATAATTTTACCCGTGCTCTGTCTTCACAGTGCAACCAGCACGCCTGTGCTTCCACTCAGTCCATCTAGCCACTAATCCAACCTCTGTTAGTGACAATTGTCACTTGATTTGTTAAACAATTCACTTAACAAATTAAACAATTCACACAACAAACCACCACGGCTGATTTCAAACTGCACCCTCAAAATTACCATTTTGCCCTTTCTTCACCTAATTACCAAAATGCCCTTCCTCGTTCTAGAATTGTAACTTTTCGTCCGAGGTCTGTTTTCAGTGTGCCGCCTATCTACGGATTCAGGGCATCGAGACCTACCTAACGGTCCTCAAATTGTGTGAAAAATAATGGTCGAGCAAAAAGTCAACAATTTCCCCCTTTTCGACCTAATTACGAAAATGCCCTCGAACTTCCGAACGTCATAACTTCTTCCCTGATCGTCGGAATCGGACGTGCCGCCTGTCTAGGGACTCGTGACATCCCGAATTACGTCACAGTCATCGGCCAACATCCGTTTGACCTGGCAAGTAAAAAGTCAATATTTGACCATACTATTCACAGGGGTAAAAACGTCATTTCATTTATCATTCTACAAATTTACATCCTTTGAGTTTCCGAGGCGTTACAGTCCGTCCGAATCCGTCCAACTAATCACCGATTATCTTTACTAATCCGTCATTAATCACTAATCTAATCCCGATCTCCGGGACGGGTTGTTACATCCCAATTCAAGAAGGCAATGATCTTTTTTTGAGTGAAAAAAGAGAGAGTTTTTGGAGAGAAAAAAATGAGGTTTCTCCTAAATATTGTATTTCCTTTTATTAGAGAGAGTGCATTTTTCCTATAAGAAGAGGGAGTAGGGAGTATTGTCAATTGTGCTCTCCTTATTTTAGAGAGAAATTGATGTAGGTCTTTTGCAATAGTGAAATTCTTCTACAATTTGCGCATGGTTTTTCTCTTAATTTGTTTGGGCGTTTTCCACGTAAAATTTTGGTGTTCATTATTTTTCCCTTTCATAATTTCTCATTTCTACTTTAGTTATAATTGTGTGCCCCGTACCACAACATCCTAACAAAATATGGGTACGATTCATGTGTGCAAGGTTACATGGTAAGCATTTCACAATCAATCATAGAGTGACAAACAATATTTAAAAAATTAATATAAATTAATATAATTTTTAACGGTCCAATTTGAATAGATACAAAAATAATAATAATATTTGGATTCAATTATCACACGTTCCTATCGGAAATACTAATTGTTCCTATCGAAAATAGTATATATCTACAAAATGAAAATAAAAAACTGATCGATTACATACTAACGGAATGATTTGAATGATCAAACTGATTAATTTTTATTTAATCAAAACTAAACTATTGGCCAATAACCATTTGGATCGGTTAGTGATTCAACCTATCTTCCTATAATATTTATTGTTTAGCCGTCTATGTATACATTAATGTATTGTTATAATTTACCACCCCTATATTTATTAATTATATTTTACTCTTCTTTCCCCACCAAAAAAGGGATCACTCATCAAACATTATTAAAGCAGTAATATTGGTAGTGAGTTAACTTATTTATAAAAGGCTAATTTGGTTCTTTTACACGAGGATAATACTTACATCTCATTTTGGTGGTATCTCATCATAACTATATTTTTTAGTTATTAAACTTTTTTGTATACATATATTATAATTGGAACCTTTCATTCTTTAAATTATTATTAAGAGATCATCTTTGTAAAAAAAAAAACTAAATTAACAGTCATTTAGTCATTCATATGTGTCAAATAAATCTATAGTTTTTGTAATAATTAAGATCTTCATGGTCAATCGTTGATTTATTTCATATGTACGGCTAACTAACTTCCAAACTTGTTGATTTTCTATGAAATTAATATTGAAATGATGATTTAAAGAATGAACGATTACGATTACGATGTATTTAAGACAAAAATCGATATATTGAAAACGATGAGCCCATACTATCAAGTTTGAACACAAGTATTGTCTGTTACAAAAAAAATCTTGTTTTTCAAAATAAGAAATTGGAAAATAAAACCAAACTACTTAGCTACTTTCATCATATATAAACTAGGTTTAACACACAAAAAAACTAGGTTTAATCAACATTGTAGGACAATTTTGATTACTAATATCTATTTTGAACTGTTAATAAACTTATTGTGGATCTAAAATTCAGTTGATAGAACTTTAATATATAGATTAGTAATTTCAAATTTCAACCCCACATCGTGTATGAAAAATTCTTCATTCCTCAATATTAAAATTAGAGTAAAATATTTATTTCGAAAATAAAATTAATATATAAACAGTACAAATTTCAGGAACTAGACCCGAAGATTGACACATTTACCCACCTCTTCTTAAACATTTTTTTCATAAATCTACCTGTTGAAAATTTGACACCAAAATCCAATGTAAAAGCTCTAAAATAATTGAGAAACAGAATATTGATATTGTCTTGGCTAGCAGTTAATAATCAGTTATACATAATATTGCCAAGAAACTGCATACAAAGGGAAAGTGAATTGCTAAACATTATTTGGAAAGACTTTTATTGATTAGCTAGAGGCTCAGACAGTAATTGGAATGCAGATGATGATGATCGATCGATGTGAAATTAGAGCCTTGATGATCCCTTTGGATGATGGATGACAATACGATTATAAGCATCAAGGGTAAGGAAGTCATCGAGAATTTGAGCAGTGCATTGCCTTGTGAAAATCTTGCAAGCCTCCTTATACATACCCTTCTTAAACTTGTCCTTCCCAACCTCCCTCTCAATCCTCACCATTTCTTCTTCCACCACTCTAGCAAACAGCTCCTTCCCAACCCTTACTCTAACCCCATCTCCATCCAACTCCACCTTATACTTGATCCACTGCCAATTCTGCACCCTACTTATCTCGGCTGTGGCAGCATCCTCCATAAGGTTGTAGAGTGGCACGGAGCCTGTCCCTGTCAGCCATGCTGCCAAGTACTGGATCCCCACACGGGTGTTGAGCCTGAGACCTTCCAGCGTCCGAACACCTCTCGGGCGCTCAATTAGGTCTTCTTCAGTAATGCTTATTGCATCTTCTCTCCTCATTGTTTGGATTTGATTTGGGATGTTCTGGGGCATGTTGGTGTTGAAGATCTCCATGCAGGCTGGGATTAGCCCTGGATGAGCTGCCCATGTTCCATCATGTCCTGCTTTCACCTCTCTGAGCTTGTCCTTCTTCACCAAATCCATTGCTTCTTCATTTGCAGCAGGATCATCTCTAATTGGAATCTGAGCTGCCTGCTCAATTGTTCAAAAGTAACCCAATTAAATTTGCTACATTTTTATCGTCGCTATCTAACAAAAATTGCCAATTCATAATTCTCAGAGTAACTTGTGCCCAAAGTAATCCAAGGACCTATTCATTTTAGCTCCCCATTTCACCCTTTTCATTTAAGGGTTTGGACCTATTCACAGATAGAATAATTAGGCCATACATCTTCTAGCCAATTCTTAGCTCTCAGTGACTTGTGCCCAAAGTAATCCATTTTACTCCAAGTAGGCCATACCCTTTCTATGACACACATCTATAGAAAAATTCCTTAAGTCAAAATATTAGGATGAGAAAGCTCCTTTAGAATGAGATACAAATAACGTTTTTATTAATGAAATCCCGAATTTCTAAGAAAGAAGGTTGAAATTTTTCTATAAATGAAAACAATAAATTGAGAAAATTCCTTAATAGGGAGATGCAAATATCGTTCTTATTAATCGAATCCCCACACTCTAAACAAAAAATTAAAAAAGAAGATCGAGTTAATGACATACCATGCCGCCCATGGCATGCACGCCTCGCCTATGGCACGTCCGGATAAGGAGGTCAGAGTAACTTCTCATGAAATGTTGAGTCATGCCCACTAGGACCCGGTCCGGCAATATCCGGTCCGGGTGAGCTTGAAAGGTTTTGACATAGCTGAAAATGTAATCCCACCTTCCACAGTTCAGCCCAACAGAGTGATCTCTCAGCTCATACAGAATCTCATCCATTTGAAACACAGCTGGAAGTGTTTCAATCAGAACCGTTGCTCTAATGCTTCCTCTCTCTATCCCTGCTTTCTTCTCCGCCCTCTCAAACACAGAATTCCATATTTTCGCTTCCCTGTATTAATTAATAATCGAAACGTACGCTAATAGCATTACGTAACAGTGATAGTATAACAAGCACAGTAATACAAAGGACTCGATCGATAATTACCGTGAATTTTCCATTTTTGGGAGATAAAAGAAAGGCCCAAAGCCAGCGCCTTGGGTTTGCCTGAAGGCTGCATAGTTGTGGTAAAAATAGAGGCCGAAGTCCACAAGGCAACCAGTGGCAGGCTCACCATCAATGAAAATGTGAGCCTCAGGCAAATGCCAACCTCTTGGCCTAACAAAAAGCTTGGCTGTGTTTTTTTCATTCAGCTTGTACACTCTGTTCCTCGCCTTATCATGAAAGGTTATTGTCCCATCCACCGCATCCTTCAGGTTCACTTGCCCTCTTATTAGGTTCTCCCATGTCGGTGACAGCGCATCTTCAAAGTCCGCCTACAAAACATGCATTCATGTCATTCAATATACTTGATAAAAATCACTTGTACAATATTTACCGATCACATATGTAATTTAACAAAAGATTGTGATTATGACAACTTTACAACTTTACAGAAACGAGAAAATTGGCAAGCAACATGTATGAATTGGTACTAATTAACCATGAAAACTTTGGCTCCAGAATTGAGAGCATTGATTATCATCTTCCTCTCGACAGGTCCCGTAATCTCCACCCTCCGATCCGCCACGGCTTGTGGGACCGGTGCGCAAACCCAATTGCTTTCCCTAATGAACTTGGTAGCCGGATCGAACCCCGGCGTAGCTCCCTCATTGTACCGAGTCTTCGCCTCCTTCCTACACTCCAATGCATACTTAATTTGGCTCCTAAACTCCCTCTGCAACTCCACCACAAATTCCAAAGCCTCCTTGCTCAAAATCCTCCCGAACTCCTCGTCGTACCGACCCCGTATTTCGACCCCCTCCGGCACATCATAGCCTCCAACAATACCGCCGCTGCCGCTCTTCCTGATGGCCGGCGCAGTGTACCCATATGTGCCAACTCCCATCATTTTCTTGTTCTTTCTATTTTTGAGAATCAAAGCAATAATATAGTATATGGTTATAGAGGAAGTGTAGAGAGATAATATATAGAGGGGTGACGGTCCAGGATAGTGGATGTGGATGGGAGCGTAGAGCATTATCGGTTATGGGGTTGATGAAGGCGGTGCATGGCATTATGTGCGTAAGGCGAGCAGGATAAGGAGGGGCAGTGTCTTTGATTTTTGTGCCTGCCTTGGGGATGGAGTCACGACTCATGAGTTGATATATTGAGGATATATTCGTATTCGACAAAGCTATCAGTGGTATTTTAATTAATTATTTATGGTATACAGAAAAGTCTTTTGGCCTGGATATTTGTATTTGAACATGTCATCTGAGTACCTTCTTGTATAATTTTAGTGATATATTTTTGTATTATTATTTTTTAATTATTTTTATACATATTTTCTTATCGAAATCGTTCATTCTCTAAATCATCATGCCGCAAGTTTGTAAAAATAAATAAGATTCGTTTAGGCGTTCATATGCATCAAATAATCAAGAGTTTTTAAAAATTAAGATACTCATGGCGAATTGTCTCATTTAATTGATAGACATTAAGAAGAATATTTATATCCCACCCCTGGTAATATCTCCTTGTACAAATCTTTCGATTTATCGAATTATTTTTGTATATATCATAATTGGAGCTGTTCATTCTCTAAATCATTTTACCAAGATATTCTTGATAAAAAAATCAATAAAATTTGAGGTCGTTTAGTCATTTATATCATATCAATATTTTTGTTAAGAATTAAAATTTGCATCGCAAACCGTCCATTTACTCTCAGACGTCGAGTTGGGATCCGGTTCTTAAGACGGGTATTGGGATGTTGACTCAGATGTCGAGAAGGACTCCGATTCCTGAGTCAATTCTCACTCAGACGTCGAGCAGAGCTTCGGTTCCTAAGTGAGGTTATACTCAGACATCGAGCTGGGTTCCGTTTCTCGAGTGGTTTATCTACTGGTAGTAGATATACCTCCGGAGAATATTTGTCTAAATGATGGGTTGATACTGTTTTTGGATTTGACCTAAATGATGTTTGTGGTGATGGCCTACGTGTAGTGTCGTTAAGTATTATGATTGGAAATTGAGTTATGGGTTGGTTAATCTTGGTGACGAGATGAGTAAAGCCCAAGATAGTTACAGGGTAAGATTCAGAAGCAAGAAGCCATAGTATTTTTGGGCTAGATAAACTTAGTTATTATAGAAGAATAAGCCCTATGGTTGAATGAATAATTGAGGCATTAAAATGATGAAAAGATCTTATGTCGGATCCAACGTGTATAGCAATGATTTGTATGAAGTTTAAGTGTATCAGTAATGGCCAATGACTTGTGTGAATTGAAACTTGATTGTTATTTGTTTATGGTTCATTATATGCTTATATGTTTAGAAAACTATAGAGGTCTTCGTTATGTTTTAGCTCGGTATTAAGTATAGTAAGGATATTAAACGAAATTTGTGTGGTTTTGGACACGGTTGTTTTTTGATACCTTGTGTAATGATATTGGATTCAACTTTGGTTAGTAATGTTTCGACTTGGAATTTGAGTCTAGGGTATGTGTTTGATTGTGAGACTTGATTTAGCCTAGTTATGGGGCTGGTGTGATTTAATTTATGGGCTTTTGTTATGACTATTGTGTTAAATGCTTAAGTTAAGGAATAATTATATTTGGTTAATAGAGGTCAAGCCCTGAAGTATGTGGTGAGACTTTTAGACATGTCCAGATGTACATAAATGCAGTTCCTAGACATGGCCCAGCAAGGCTGAATTCCGTTTCAAGGTTGCTCATGTGATTTAGTTAGACTACCCTTTACCAAAAAGAGTGGCCTTATGATTAAAATACATTGCTATCATTGCTATTTAAATTTTGAGGAAGATATTTTTTAAGGGGGGTAGATTGTAAATCCCCAGAAATTCAAGAAAAGTGAATTTGAAATAATTAAATGAAAATGATAGGTTTGTCGTTATAAGGTCAAATAGTTGACTTTTGACTTAAACATTTTTTGAATGAGTCGTGAGGACCGAGATGTAAAGACCCGTCCCGGAAGTCGGGATTAGCGAAGTGATTAGTGACGGGTTAGCTGAGTTAATCGGTGTTTAGTTGGTTACTTTTGGACTTTGGGCACAGAATGACGATTTTGCCCCTAGAATGAGCAAAATGTTGACTTTTAGTTCGGACGGTCAAATGGACTTAGACCGATGACCGTGACGTAGTTCGGGACGTCACGAGTTCATAGACAGGTGGCACGTCCGATTCCGACATCCGAGGAGAAAGTTATGACGTTCCGAAATTCAAAGGCAAATTGGTAATTTGGACATAAAAGGGACAATCGTTGACTTTTCAAACGATAAATGGTCTTCACATAAATCAAGGACCGTTAGATAGGTCTCGACGTCCTGAGTACAACGACAGGCGGCACGTTGTCATCGGACGTCGGACGGTTAAGTTGTGGTCCTAGAAAGGTGAGGGGCAAAACGGTAATTTGTGAAAATAAGGATAAAATGGTCATTGTGAGTTCTTGGGATCTGTGCCCTGTTAGTGTGTGACAAGTGGTTGTTCTGGGGAGTTCTAACCATAGAGGAATGGACACCTGTCCTTCTCAAGATGGTGGTAGAACTCTACACCAATCAGTTGGACGGGTTTAAATTGCTCGTGCACGGTGGGAAAAAACAGAGAACAGGGGTGAGTGTTGTAACAACCCGTACCTTCAGGAGGGGTACAAATGTAATTTTGTAAAAGAGTTGTATAAAAGGACGATTTTGCCCTTGTGAATAGTGTGTCAAAGTTGACTTTTTGATTTACAGGTTGGATGAGTGTTGACTATTGACCGTGACGTAGTTTAGGACGTCACGAGTCCATAGACAGGTGGCATGATTGATTTGGACAATCGGAGGAAAAGTTATGACGTTCGGAAGATTAAGGGTGTTACCGTAATTTTGACTAAATAGAGGAAAATGTTGACTTTTTAGTGGACTTATGATTTTCACGAGGACCGAGGACCATTAGATAGGTCTCGACGTCCTGAGTATAACGACAGGCGGCACGCTGTCATTGTACTTCGGACAGAATAGTTATGGGTCTGGAAAGTTGAAGGGCAAAATGGTAATTTCTAAACCTAGGGGCATTTTGGTCTTTTTCCCTTAGGACCAATCAGATAAGGGAAAGTGGCTGAGTGGGCTTGGATATTTTGTTCTCTGATCCGTGGAATGGGGGACACGTGGTTGTGAGCTAGAGGGTTCTAGGATTGTGTATAATATACACGGCCACACGTTGCACGATTTCAAACTGTGCAAATTGGCTTTGAAGAACAGAAAACTGAGAGTGAGGCGGTGGAGTGTTTGATCGATTCAGTGTGTGGGTTAGAGTTTGGTGAGTTGTGAGAGTGACAAAGAGAAGAGAGGAAGGTGGTGACTGAGTTTTGGGGTGAAATCGTGCACGAAAACACGGTGGTCGGAGGATTGATTTTTAGGGAAAACAGAGAGGCCGTGGGACAGAGGTGGTGGTTGTGCCGTGTTTTGGTTCAAACCAAGCTAATAGGAGGCTAGGACGACTGCAGAGGACTCTGTGGACACCGTGGTACACGGCGATGCAGACGGAGGAGGACGATTCGACGGTAAGCATCGAATCCCCTGTTTTTCCCGTTTATTTCATTTCGAAAGTCGTGGACTTTGGGCTAGAGTTGAGGACTTTGGTGAGTGGTATGAGGTTCAGGGAGGTCCTAGGAGTCGTCTAGGATGGTTGCCGTGACGGGGGAAGGCCTGGGTGGCCGGAGACCAAAACAGGGTTTACGGGCAGTTTGTTTCGAGGTGGAAGACGATGGGTTTTAGGCTTCGATTTCTAGGTTTTAGGACGGGAAAGGATTGCTGGGAACTGGACGAAGCTAATAGGATTGGATTGAGGGAAAACGGTGAAGGAATTACAGAGAACCGGTCACACCGGTTCAGTACAGTTGAACCGGGTGACTCGAGGTAGACGATGCTACTGTAGCAGCGCGTGAGGCCCACGCGCAGCCACTCTGGGCGGCGCGTGAGGCCCACACGCAGCCACTTTGGGCAGCGCGTGGGGAGGATTCTGAACAAACTTCCAACATGGTTTTGTTCTAAATGTTCTAAGGAATCCATTGGGACAAGTTTCGGGAAAATCGGATGATGTTACGGGATAGTTCGAGGATCCGGACGGTTTAGGGTTTAAATTTAAATTACGTTTAAATTCCCGAAAATTTGGGGAAATTAGGGTTAGCGTATTTGACGTATTTGTGACCCTATTTGGTGCTTATTGACAGGACGGGAGATGCCTGAGACGGTTGAAGAGCCCACGGAGCGCGATTGATACTTTTTGATTCGTGAGTGGACTCTTTCTTTTCTTACGAGCATGTCTAACTGTTTTATTTATGTTTTATGATTTTAAGTATGTTTTTATGCTTGTTGATGATGATTATATGTGATTGATATGCTTGCACGTTTTTCGAGACATTTTTGGGTTTTCGCACGTTTTTCGAGGAAAGCTAGATTTCTGATTTTGATGCTAAGTTTTGGGTTTTCAAATTATAATTGTTTTCTGATGGTTACAAATAAACTATGAGACATGATTTTGGTAAACACGGTTTTGGTTTTAAAAATCAGATTTTGAGAAACGAGACTTGATTTTAAAGTCGGAAAAGTGAATTTCCAGATTTGGGTTCGGAATGACGGTTCTGGATGCCGGAAGGGCATCAGACTAGTGATTTCGGATTCGGGTTTGGAGATGGATTTAGAATTGGTTTTGGATTGGATTTTCTGGATCTGGTTATTGGGTTTAAAGACCCGGATATTATATTTGACGGGGGACATGCCCGGATTGAGTTTAAAGACTCTGATATTTACGATATTACCCCCGTAGGCCTATTGAGTTTAAAGACTCGGGAGTTTAAAGACTCGGATTACATTTGAGGCCTGGTTTGAGTTTAAAGACTCGGATAGACCCAGCAGGTTTGATCAGACTTGACATATGTGGAATTGGTTTTTATGATATGATCTTAGCAAATTGTTATACTTTTTTATGCTGTGGTTTTCTGATACTTTGTTAGGCATGCATACTTTATTTTAAAACGGAGGGAAAAATCTTATTGTCTTTTTCTTAACCCTGGTTTGATGTTAAACTGTTTTTGAAACTCTTATTTCTTTTAGTCCACTCACACTTTCTGGTTTTAACTTTCCCTCCAGGTCGTGGTGATAGCGCTGGGGTAAACGTTGAGGCAGGAACCGAGGCATAGATGTAACAACCCGTACCTTCGGGAAGGGTAAAAATGTAATTTTATAAGATTTTTGTATATAAAGGACGATTTTGCCCTTGTGAATAGTAGGCTAAAAGTTGACTTTTTGAATTACCGATTAGATGACTGTTGACCCTTGACCGTGACGTAGTTTAGGACGTCAAGAGTACGTAGATAGGTGGAAGGTTCGATTCGGACAATCGGAGGAAAAGTTATGACGTTCGGAAGATTAGGGGCGTTACCGTAAATTTTGAGTAAATGAGGAAAATGTTGACTTTTTGGAGGACTTGTGATTTTCACGTAGACCGAGGACCGTTAGATAGGTCTCGACGTCCTGAGTACAACGACAGGCGGCACGCTGTCATCGGACGTCGGACGGAAAAGTTACGGGTCTAGAATGTTCGAGGGCAAAACGGTAATTATTAAAATGAGGGGTATTCTGGTCATTGTTTTCAGCCAATCAGATTAAGACAAGTGGCTGAGTGGGGTAAGATATTTGTGCTGTTGTCCATAGGATTGTGGACACGTGGGGAGAAGCCAGAGGCTTCTGGAGGAGTCTACGTGTGCACGACCACAAACCGTTCAAAAATCAATCGTGCATTTGGTTCAAACACAGAAAACAGAGGGTGAGAAATTGGGGAGGAGTGATCGATTCTGTGCAAGAGAGAGTGAAGAGTGATTCGTGAGAGTGACAGGGAGGTAAGAGTGAGCTGGTGGTCGTGCTGCTGGACGGAAATCGTGCACAGGGACACGGCGGAGGACGGTTGCAATTTCTGGGGGAAACAGAGAGAAAGTGGACTGTGGCGGTGGCTACGACGTGAGGTGGCTCAAACCCAGGCAGTGGGAGGCTTAGGAGGTTTCAGGAGACCCAACGAGCACAGTGGCACGCGGCGGTGAGCACGGCGGAGCCTAAATCGAAAGGTAAGCCCTTTTCCTCTGTTTTTTCCCGTGAGTTTCATTTTGAAAGTCGTGAAGGTAGGATGCGAATCGAGGGGATTGGTGAGTACAGTGATGTTTAGGGAGGTCCTAGGAGTGGGTTGTGACGGTCGCCGTGACGGGGGAGTACACGGCGGAGTTCAGACGACGGTGAGTACTCTGTACTCTGTTTTGGCCGTGAGCTCAAACGGAAAGTCGTGGACTTCAGGGGTGAATCGAAGGTTCCTGTGAGTTGGGGGTGACTTAGTGAGGTCTTAGGAAGAGGCTGGGACCGCCACCGTGAAGGGGGAAGCACTGGACGGCCGGGAAGGAAAACAGGGGTTTGGTTGTGTTTTCTTTCGAGCTTCAGTCGTGAAGCTGAGGATTGAGTCGAACCTGGAGAGTGAGGGGGATGAGTTCGTTGTGACTGGACGAAGCTTTGGGTGAAGGAAGGAAGTGAAATGGTGGCCGGACGGCGGAGAATGGCTCTCGCCGGTCCGGGTTGCAGCCCTGGTGCGAACCGGGTTCGATCGAGGTTGGGGATGCACTGTAGCAGGCGCGTGAGGCCCACGCGCAGCCACTTTGGGCGGCACGTGGAGGCGCGTGGGGAGGAATCCGGCCAAGCTTCCAACATGGTTTTGGTTCTAAATGTCCTAAGGAGTTTATTGGTGTGGTTTTCTGGTGAATCGGACGATGTTACGGAGTTGTTCGGGAAGTCCGGACGGTTTAGGGTTTAGGATTAAAATATTAATAAATTCTCCGAAAAATTGGGAAAATTAGGGTTAATATCCTTGATGTGTTTATGACCCTTTTTTGGTGCATATTGATAGGACGGGAGGTACCCGAGACAGTCGAGGAGCGCACGGAGCGCGATTGACTCGTTCTGATTTGTGAGTGGACTCTTTCTTTCTTTCGAGCATAGCCTAACTATTTGTGGATATTTTATGATATTAATGTGTTTTTTATGCTTCTAATGATGTTTATATATGGTTGATGTGTTTGCACATTTTTCGAGACATTTTTCGGGATTTGCACGTTTTTCGAGAAAAAGCTGGTTTTCGAATTTTGATATCATAATTGGGGATTTCAAGCTATAACTATTTCTGATGCTGATAAATGGATGTGAAACATAATTTGTGATTAAATGTGGGTTTTGGATTAAAAAGTAGATTTCCGAATTTGGGTTCGGAATGTCGGTTCTGAACGCCGGAAGGGCTTCGAACCGGAGATTTCGAATTCGAGTTTGGCGATGGATTTTGAATTGGTTTTACACTGGATGTGGATTGGATTTGCTGGATCTGGATATTGGGTTTAAAGACCCGGATACTGCTTTGATGGGGTACGGGCCCGGATTGAGTTTAAAGACTCGGGAGTTTAAAGACTCAGATATTTATGATACCCCCATAGGCCTATTGAGTTTAAAGACTCGGGAGTTAATGACTCGGATTACAATTAAGGCCTGGTTGAGTTTAAAGACTCGGATAGACCCAGCAGATTTTGGTCGGAAAATGGTATTTTATAGTGTATTCTGTTTCTTATGATATTTTTATAGTGTTACTGTTTCTTATGATGTTTCATATTATGATTCTTTTAGTACTTCGTTAGGCATGCCTGTTTTCAAACCGGAGGGAACAATGATTCTTATTTTTCCTTAACCTTGAATTAGTGATAAACTGATTTTTAAAACTTTTAGTGATTCTAGTCCACTCACACTTTTGGTTTTAAATTTTCCCTCCAGGTCGTGGTGAGAGCGCTGGGGTGAACGTTGAGGCAGATATCGAGGCATAGAGCTTACGACGTTCTTTCCGTTGAGGGACTAGCATTGTAGGATTTTGTGCCCATTTTGTAGAACTATGCTCTGACTGACTGTTGTATATATTTACTCCTTCGTCTGATAGTTATGCTTATAGTAGTAGTAAGGTTATTTTTGGTACTGTAGGTGTGATTGTCAGAACGGGAGCAGGGTTCGTCCCGGTATCGCGGCGATATTTAGGACGGGTCCTGACAATTGGTATCAGAGCATAGGTTTGTCGGTTTGTGTCGTCTCTAGGTTGTTTTACTAACTCTATGCCTCTTTCAGCGTACGATCGATCATGCCTCCGAGACGTGAACCCCCTCCACGACCCGAAGATGAAGCGGCGAGAGGGACTGAGAGCGCTTCGATCGAGAGGTGCCCAGAGGCTTGGGGCTACTACGTTCAGCGGTGGGGCCGATCCAGAGGAAGCTCACCGATGGATCACCCGGCTCGAGCGTATTTTTTGGGGTGATGCACTGTCCTCCAGAGGATCGGGTCTTGTTAAGCTACTTTTCTGTTGGATGGAGCTGCATATGAGTGGTGGTACACGTTGGAACTGTCCTGCTGGGATGCACATACCGTGACATGGGAGACTTTCCTGGGAGCGGTTTCTAGATCAGTACTATCCCCGTTCTTTCCGGGATGCTAAAGAGGCGAATTTCTTCACTTGAAGCAAGGGAACTTGACAGTTGCTGAGTATGAGCAGAGATTCCAGATGCTATCTCGTTTCGCTCCTGCATTTATGGCGACCGAGGGCGGAGAAGTGCCGCCGGTTTGAGTTGGGTCTTCGAGGAGAGATTAGAGCCATTGTGACAGCTGGCTCTTTTGCTACTTTCCGGGAGTTATCTGATGCTGCTGTTAGAGTGGATGCCAGTTTGCCAGCCAGGCCACGGTACTCGGGCAGTGTGCAGCGCCGAGAGCATTCTTTTCCCGGAGCATCGAGTTAGAGGACCCCGAAGCGGGGTAATTTTGGTGGTTCGTCCTCAGCTGGTGGAGCCCGGTATGGCAGACCAGGCAGTTTTCAGGGCTCTGGATTTTGGGGAGCTAGGGCACAGCCGACTCCTCAGGCGAGTGCTACTTCTGTTGCTTCTACTTGGGAGGCAGACCGGTGGACCCGGTAGGGATGCTTGCTACTATTGCGGAGATGCGAGGACACTTCCGGAGGGAGTGCCCATTGTTAGCTCCGGAGGGTGGAGCAGGCCGAGGTGCAGCGGAACCCTGGGCGGAGTACTGCTTCAGTGTCAGGGGCAGCAGGCCCTAGGGGTGGCGGTGGTGCCACGAGCAGTTCCAGATAGGGCACGGTAGGTCATCCGGACCTCAGGCACGAGTTTTTTGCTATGACTCAGTAGAGAGGCCAGATCCGCACCGAGAGTGGTGACAGGTACACTCACCATACTTGGCCACACTGTTTTTGCTTTGATAGATCCCGGGGCTACGCATTCGTTTGTAGCCCGGAGTTGTAGTCTGGTGACAGAGAGGGAGGTGTCTACTTTGGATTGTGCTTTAGGGGTGAGTACACCTACTGGGGAGGTGTTGGTGGTGACTCAGGTGTTGAGAGAGTGTCCGGTGATGGTAGGTGAGGTTGAGTTGATGGCGGATTTGTTACTTTTGGATCTACAGGATTTTGATGTTATTTTGGGTATGGACTGGTTGACGAGACATCATGCTTCTATCGAGTGCTTTGATAGGAGAGTGACTTTCCGGAGTCCCGGATTACCAGAGACTACGTTTCTGGGGGATCAGCGTGCAGTTCCTACTGGAGTTATATCGGCACTTGAGGCTAGCAAGTTGTTGCGTAAGGGGTGCCAAGGTTACATAGCTCATGTGGTGAATACGCGTACTACGCCAGTGAGGGCGGAGGATAGTACCAGTGGTACGGGAGTTTCCCGATGTTTTTCTCGAGGAGTTGCCAGGACTACCCCCACACCGAGATCTCGAGTTTACGATTGATCTTCTTCCAGGTACACAGCCTATTTCACAGACTCCTTACCGTATAGCACCTGCAGAATTGAGGGAACTTAAGGCCCAGTTGCAAGAGTTGGTCGATATGGGATTCATTCGACCGAGTATGTCACCTTGGGGAGCACCTGTTATTGTTTGTCAAGAAAAAAGGACGGAGGATTGAGATTGTGTGTGGATTACAGACAACTGAATAAGGTAACTATTCAGAATAAGTATCCTCTACCTCGGATTGACAATTTGTTCGACCAACTGAAGGGAGCCCCAGTACTTTTCGAAGATTGACTCTTCGCTCCGGTTATCATCAATTGAGGGTTAAAGAGGAGGATGTACCCAAGACAGCCTTCCGACCAGGTACGGTCACTATGAGTTTGTTGTGATGCCTTTTGGATTGACTAATGCCCCAACAGCTTTTATGGACCTTATGAACCGAGTGTTCCGGTCGTATTTGGATAGTTTTTGTGATCGTCTTTATTGATGACATTTTGGTGTATTCGAAGAGTGCGATGGCACATGAGAAACATCTGAGACTCGTGCTTGAGACATTGAGGGAACATCAGTTGTTTGCGAAGCTGAGTAAGTGTCAGTTCTGGTTGACCAGTGTTGGATTTCTTGGCCATGTGATTTCGGCCGAGGGCATTAGAGTGGATCCTCAGAAGGTTGAGGCAGTAGCAAATTGGGACAGCCCAAGACGGTGACAGAGATCAGGAGTTTTCTGGGTTTAGCAGGCTACTACCGGCGCTTTATTGAGGAGGGCTTTTCTATTCTAGCTAGCACCGTTGACGAGGTTGACCCGGAAGGGAGTTCGATTTGAGTGGGACGAGAATTGTGAACAGAGTTTCCAGGAGCTTAAAAGGCGGTTGACATCTGCTCCTGTGCTAGCCCTTCCAGACAATAGTGGGGAGTTCGAGGTGTACAGTGATGCTTCTTTGCACGGCTTGGGTTGTGTTTTGATGCAGCATGGGAAAGTGATTGCTTATGCTTCCCGGCAGTTGAAACCCCATGAGATGAACTACCCTACACATGACTTGGAACTGGCAGCGGTGGTTCATGCACTGAAGATTTGGCGGCATTACTTGTACGGCGAGAGGTGCAGGATCTTCACGGACCACAAGAGCTTGAAGTATTTGTTCACTCAGAAGGAATTGAATCTGAGACAAAGCCGATGGTTGGAATTACTCAAGGACTTCGACTGCACGATTGAGTATCACCCAGGGAAGGCTAATGTGGTAGCCGATGCTTTGAGCAGGAAGTCATCTAGTTCTTTGTCACATTTGAAGACAGTAAGGTTACCGTTGTTGGTTGAGCTCCGCAGGTTGGGAGTAGAGTTGACTGTGGATGAACAGGGAGCACTCCTAGCGAGTTTCCATGTGC
Organism: Prinsepia uniflora; assembly: GCA_032719365.1. Taxonomy (NCBI): domain Eukaryota; kingdom Viridiplantae; phylum Streptophyta; class Magnoliopsida; order Rosales; family Rosaceae; genus Prinsepia; species Prinsepia uniflora. Next base: position 68,838,869 of record CM064865.1, on the reverse strand, counting down.
GACCTGTTTTGATTGATCAGGTTATTGATGCTCAGTTTGAGGACCCTATTCTGGGCATCATTCAAATTGAGGTCGAGGCTGGAGAGAGACAGGACTTTGAGATCCGTGAGGATGGAGCCTTGGTTAAGGGTGGACGGTTGTGCGTACCTGAGGATGAAGCTTTGAAGAAGGTGATACTGGATGAGGCTCACTGTTCAGCCTATGCGATGCATCCTAGTGGGACCAAGATGTATCGTACACTTCGAGAGCATTACTGGTGGTCGGGGATGAAACATGAGATTGCAGAATATGTCAGTAAATACTTGATCTGTCAGCAAGTGAAAGCCGAGCGACAGAGACCTTATGGAGCAATGCAACCTTTGCCGATCCCCGAGTGGAAATGAGATCACCTGACTATGGATTTTGTATTCAAGTTGCCCAGAACACCCAAGGGACACGATGGTGTGTGGGTTATTGTGGATCGACTTACGAAGTCTGCTCATTTCTTGCCAGTACGGGAGAACTTCAGGTTGGCGCAGTTTGCACAGTTGTTCATAGATGAGATTATTCGGCTGCATGGGACTCCAGAGTCGATAGTATCTGATAAAGATCCGAGGCTTACTTCCCGGTTTTGGCAGAGCCTACAGGAAGCGTTTGGGACAAAGTTACATTTCAGTACTGCTTTTCATCCTCAGACCGATGGACAGTCTGAGCGGACTATTCAGATTCTCGAGGACATGATGCGAGCTTGTGTCTTGCAGTTTCAGGGTACTTGGGAGTCTCATTTACCTTTGATGGAGTTCGCCTACAACAAAAGTTATCAGGAGAGCATTGGGATGGCTCCTTATGAGGCGTTATACGGACGACAGTGTCGGACTCCATTGTGTTGGACTGAGATTGGTGAGAGGCGATTGACTACTTCTGAATTGGTGGACCTTACACAGGAAAAAGTGGCGTTGATCAGGGATCGATTGAAAGCAGCTCAGGACCGAAAAAAGAGTTACGCCGACCGTAGGATCAGAGATTTGGAGTTTTCCGTAGGCGATTGGGTTTTCTTGAAGTTATCTCCTTGGAAAGGAATTGTACGGTTTGGCAGACGAGGGAAGTTGAGTCCTCGTTACATTGGACCTTATGAGATCTTAGAACGGATTGGTCCTGTTGCATATCGATTGGCTTTACCAGCAGACTTGGAAAAGGTACATAATGTCTTTCATGTCTCTATGCTTCGAAAGTATATTCGAGATGATTCACATATTGTGGAAGCACAACCAGTTGAACTGAGGGAAGATTTGAGTTTTGAAGAGCAACCAGTAGCGATTTTGGACCGGAAGGAAAAGGTCTTACGACGGAAAACGGTTCCCTTAGTTAAAGTATTGTGGAGGAATCATCAGGTGGAAGAAGCTACTTGGGAACCCGAGGCCTTAATGCGCGAGTAGTACCCTTATTTGTTTCACTGAATTTTGCGGACAAAATTCTTTTTAGGGGGTAGATTGTAACAACCCGTACCTTCGGGAAGGGTAAAAATGTAATTTTATAAGATTTTTGTACATAAAGGACGATTTTGTCCTTGTGAATAGTAAGCTAAAAGTTGACTTTTTGAATTACCGATTAGATGACTGTTGACCCTTGACCGTGACGTAGTTTAGGACGTCACGAGTCCGTAGATAGGTGGCAGTTTCGATTCGGACAATCGGAGGAAAAGTTATGACGTTTGGAAGATTAGGGGCGTTACCGTAAATTTTGAGTAAATGAGGAAAATGTTGATTTTTTGGAGGACATGTGATTTTCACGTAGACCGAGGACCGTTAGATAGGTCTCGACGTCCTGAGTACAACGACAGGCGGCACGCTGTCATCGGACGTCGGACGGAAAAGTTACGGATCTAGAATGTTCGAGGGCAAAACGGTAATTATTAAAATGAGGGGTATTCTGGTCATTGTTTTCAGCCAATCAGATTAAGACAAGTGGTTGAGTGGGGTAAGATATTTGTGCTGTTGTCCATAGGATTGTGGACACGTGGGGAGAAGCCAGAGGCTTCTGGAGGAGTCTACGTGTGCACGGCCACAAACCGTTCAAAAATCAATCGTGCATTTGGTTCAAACACAGAAAACAGAGGGTGAGAAATTGGGGAGGAGTGATCGATTCTGTGCAAGGGAGAGTGAAGAGTGATTCGTGAGAGTGACAGGGAGGTAAGAGTGAGCTGGTGGTCGTGCTGTTGGACGGAAATCGTGCACAGGGACACGGCGGAGGACGGTTGCAATTTCTGGGGGAAACAGAGAGAAGGTGGACTGTGGCGGTGGCTACGCCGTGAGGTGGCTCAAACCCAGGCAGTGGGAGGCTTAGGAGGTTTCAGGAGACCCAACGAGCACCGTGGCACGCGGCGGTGCGCACGGCGGAGCCTGAATCGAAAGGTAAGCCCTTTTCCTCTGTTTTTCCCGTGAGTTTCATTTTGAAAGTCGTGAAGGTAGGATGTGAATCGAGGGGATTGGTGAGTACAGTGATGTTTAGGGAGGTCCTAGGAGTGGGTTGTGACGGTCGCCGTGACGGGGGAGTACACGGCGGAGTTCAGACGACGGCGAGTACTCTGTACTCTGTTTTGGCCGTGAGCTCAAACGGAAAGTCGTGGACTTCAGGGGTGAATGGAAGGTTTCTGTGAGTTGGGGGTGACTTAGTGAGGTCTTAGGAAGAGGCTGGGACCGCCACGGTGAAGGGGGAAGCACTGGACGGCCGGGAAGGAAAACAGGGGTTTGGTTGTGTTTTCTTTCGAGCTTCAGTCGTGAAGCTGAGAATTGAGTTGAACCAGGAGAGTGAGGGGGATGAGTTCGTTGTGACTGGATGAAGCTTTGGGTGAAGGAAGGAAGTGAAATGGTGGCCGGACGGCGGAGAATGGCTCTCGCCGTTGCAGCCCTGGTGCGAACCGGGTTCGATCGAGGTTGGGGATGCACTGTAGCAGGCGCGTGAGGCCCACGTGCAGCCACTTTGGGTAGCGCGTGGAGGCGCGTGGGGAGGAATCCGGCCAAGCTTCCAACATGGTTTTGGTTCTAAATGTCCTAAGGAGTTTATTGGTGTGGTTTTCGGGTGAATCAGACGATGTTACGGAGTTGTTCGGGAATCCGGACGGTTTAGGGTTTAGGATTAAAATATTAATAAATTCCCGAAAAATTGGGAAAATTAGGGTTAATATCCTTGATGTGTTTATGACCCTTTTTGGTGTATATTGACAGGACGGGAGGTACCCGAGACGGTCGAGGAGCGCACGGAGCGCGATTGACTCGTTCTGATTTGTGAGTGGACTCTTTCTTTCTTTCGAGCATGCCTAACTGTTTGTGGATATTTTATGATATTAATGTGTTTTTATGCTTCTTAATGATGTTTATATATGGTTGATGTGTTTGCACGTTTTTCGAGACATTTTCGGGATTTGTACGTTTTTCGAGAAAAAGCTGGTTTTCGAATTTTGATATCATATTTGGGGATTTCAAGCTATAACTATTTCTGATGCTGATAAATGGATTGTGAAACATAATTTGTGATTAAATGTGGGTTTTGGATTAAAAAGTAGATTTCCGGATTTGGGTTCGGAATGTCGGTTCTGAACGCCGGAAGGGCTTCGAACCGGGGATTTCGAATTCGAGTTTGGTGATGGATTTTGAATTGGTTTTACACTGGATGTGGATTGGATTTGCTGGATCTGGATATTGGGTTTAAGACCCGGATACTGCTTTGATGGGGGACGGGCCCGGATTGAGTTTAAAGACTCGGGAGTTTAAAGACTCGGATATTTATGATACCCCCATAGGCCTATTGAGTTTAAAGACTTGGGAGTTTAAAGACTCGGATTACATTTAAGGCCTGGTTGAGTTTAAAGGCTCGGATAGACCCAGCAGATTTGGTCGGAAAATGATATTTTATAGTGTATCTGTTTCTTATGATATTTTATAGTGTTACTGTTTCTTATGATGTTTCATATTATGATTTGTTTAGTACTTCGTTAGGCATGCCTGTTTTCAAACCGGAGGGAACAATGATTCTTATTTTTCCTTAACCTTGAATTAATGATAAACTGATTTTTAAAACTTTTAGTGATTCTAGTCCACTCACACTTTTGGTTTTAAATTTTCCCTCCAGGTCGTGGTGAGAGCGCTGGGTGAACGTTGAGGCAGATATCGAGGCATAGAGCTTACGACGTTCTTCCGTTGCGGGACTAGCATTGTAGGATTTTGTGCCCATTTTGTAGAACTATGCTCTGACTGACTCTTGTATATATTTACTCCTTCGTCTGATAGTTATGCTTATAGTAGTAGTAAGGTTATTTTTGGTACTGTAGGTGTGATTGTCAGACGGGAGCAGGGTTAGTCCTGGGTATCGCGGCGATATTTGGGACGGGGTCCTGACAATAGAGCTTACGACATTCTTCCGTTGCGAGATTAGCCTAGTAGGACTTTTGTGCCTGTGTTGTATAACGCTATGCTCTGTATTTCAGTTGTATTATATTTACTCCCTTGTCTGATAGTTATGCTTATGGTTATTTTGAGGTTCTTTTGGTACTTTAATTGTGATTGTCAGACGGGAGCAGGGTTCATCCCGGGTATCGAGGTGATATTTGGGACGGGTCCTAACAAGTGTGGCCGTGCAATTTGATCGTACGATTGGCCCCAGTTGCCCGTGGGTTGAGAAGCAAATTGAGAAAGGAAGAGGAGTGGAACTTAGTGGTGATCACGGCGGCCCACGACGGTGTGTGACGGTGAAGAAAATGAGGAAAAAACCGTGAATCCTCTGGTGACTTTTCAAAATCCAGAACTTTGATTTAGGGGTTGAGGCTCGAATTGGTTGATTAAAGGAGGTTCCTGGGATGGTTAGGGAGCAAGGAAGCGTGGACGTGAGGGCCGCCATGGCCGGTGGCCGGAAAACCCAAACTGGTAAGCTTTTAATTTAAAAATGGCAAGTCATTAATTAGTAAGTGTCGATCAGTTTGATTAAGTGGGAATTGATTTGGATGTTCATGGGACCTCATAGAAGCTAAAAGGAAGGTTTGGGGAGGCCAGAGCTGCAAAGACACAAAGGATCACTTGGACGGATTTTCTTCGATATTGGAAGGTACCATTTAGTTTAAAAGACCATGTTTTGATCATATTAGTTGATTAGGATTGCAAGGACGAACCCACTAGATCAATTAGAATCGAAAACGAGTTAGAATTAGATGGTTTATGAGGCTGAACCGCCTGCGCCGGTTCGGTTGAACCGGGCCGGCTTGAACCGGTTCAAACCGAGTTGTCCCAAGGTTGATGGTGACACTGTTCACGCGCGTGGGTTTCACGCGTAGGAACTTCTAGAGGCGCGTGTGGGCGCGTGACATGGAATTTGAGGAAGGTTCCAACACGACTTTTAAATTATTCGATGTAACGAACATTTTGACGCTGGTTTCGAGTCAATCGGACATCGGTTCAATATGTTTCGGGATGTCCGAAGGTTTTAGGCCTCGGTTTAAATAGTTAGAATAACGGGATAATTATGGGGCTTTACTATGACCTTTGTGAAGTAGTTAGTGACCTTAGTATGGGTTTTGGACAGGTTCGGGAAGGCCGAGGATAGCGGAATGGCCAGGAACGGCATAAGTGCGCTCGTATCGAGGCAACGTCGGAATGGTTTGTGAGTGGACTTTACTTTCTAAATCTTGATGCATGCATATATGTTTTAATATGTTTTCATACGTGATTCTATGATTTACTTTATGATCTTGATGGTTTACAGTTTTACACGTTTTTCGAGGTATTTTACGGAATTTCACGTTTTACGATATTTCGAACGTTCTTGTGATTTGATCATGGTTTTAATGGTTTGATTTCGGGATTTGAAATGTGATTTGATTTCAAGGATTTGAAATGGATTCGGAAAAGTGATTTCAGGCTTGGAGCCCAGTTCTTGTGATTTCGGGAATTATGTTTCGGCTTTGATTTTTTGAGATCTGGAAAGGAAGTCTGGATTTAGGTTCGGGACAGTGGTTCCGGATGCCGGCTTACGGAATCATTGTTGCGGATTCGGAGATAGATTTTCTGTGGTTTTTCACTATTGATTGGAAAATGGTTTTGGGTTTAAAGATCGGGATAAAAAAAGAAAAACCCACTGGATCTGGTTTTGAGTTTAAAGACTCGGATGATTGACGGGGGGGAGGGCCCTGGATTGATGTGTTTTGAGTTTAAAGACTCGTTATATGTTTTGAGTTTAAAGACTCGGATATGATACCCCCCGAGGCCTGTGATTGTGTTTTGAGTTTAAAGACTCGGATATCCTGGGAAGGCCTGGCTAATTGCGCATTGTGTTTTGAGTTTAAAGACTCGGGCGCACTTGAGATCTAGTAAACTTGTATGATTGATTTTTTTCACTGGTTTTCTGATGTTTTGGGAAATGGCCCGGAAGAAGTGGATTTGACGAGTTTTGGGACTGAGTTCCCGGATTTGAGATTGAATTGTGATTTGAGGCTGAGGCCTGGATGATACGGGTTTTCAAATGGTTTCGTGGATGGTTTTTGATTTGAGTGGTTTCATGACTTGAATTGATATGCATGCATTGATTTTTGCGTGGAGGGTATAAATGTAATTGTTTTATTGAACTGTTTTCTAAATTATACTTTATTTTTTGTCCACTCACAGTCTTTTCATGTTTTCGATACACTCCAGGTTGTTGCGGTGCGGGCTGTCGGTCGAGAGAGACGGAGACATCACACGTATGATCCACAGTAGACTCTGCGCACTCTGGGAAGTTTGGAATTTTTTTGGACGGTCGGATCGAAAATCCCTTGTCCGACTTACGTGTCACATGCAGGTTGGACGTCAGTTTAACCTTCGTGTCATGCGTAAGTTAGACGGGATCAGGATTCAACCCTTAATCCCGAGGGATTAGGGGTAGGTCCTGACAATTGGTATCAGAGCAAAGTTTCGTGTTTTCGGCGCGCGGTTTGGTTTCCAGAGTCGTTGGTTCGTCGACTTGGGTGGTGTGATGCTACTGTGGATGTAATGTCTCGGCGCGGAACAGCCCGACATTAACCTAGAAACGATAGTGATAGTACGTTCGTTGTGGTAAGTTAGCAGTGGTTGTTAGTGAATGGATGTTAGTCGTTCGATACGCAGTACGAGGCATGAAGTACGTCGACTTAGGGCCAAAACGGTTAGTACGTTGGCGCTGGTTTTGCTTGATGGATGGACGTCCTGTGGGCCCGAAAGTAGCCTGTTGAGCTAGTGAGAAACGTGGGCCGAGAAGGCCGATTGATAGTGGCCGGTTGGACCGGATGATAGTTGGCTGATGATAGTATGGACTGGTGACCCTTTTGGTCAGTTTTGTTGGAATTGGACTTGTACGGCTACGAGTAGCCGGATGCCTCGAGTGGCAGAGTTTAGGAACTACTGTGAGACCTGAGAGATTTCCCCCTAGCGAGGGTTGCTGGGTGATGGTTGCAACGACCGGAGTAGTAGGATGGTCATACACTAGTGGCAATTGCGGGTTGGGATAACCCGAATGACGGGGATGCTTTGAGGAACCCTGTGGGATTACTGGATTGTGAGTTCCTTGGAAGGGAACTCGGAGGAAGTGCTTAGTGTCGGACACCTGGGTTTGTGGATGTGACTTGGGCCGATCTACGGCCGGATTGGGATGGTGCTGCTAGGCGCAGCCGAGTTAAGAAATGGTTGATGGACGACTCTGGACGAGTCCAGTAAGGTTGCAGTGTTGGTGGGGCTTTTGGTTGCACAAAATTATGGTTGATGAGGAATGTTAGTTTCACCGACAGGAGCGTAGCTTGAGCGTTCTGACTCGGGGTAAGCAGAGGTTCGGGTTTAGAGTATTGTGAACCCTGGAGTATAGATGATGTGCCATGTGTTAGAATGATCGATATAAGGTTATTGAAGAGAACCCACAATCTAGGAGTGCCTTTAGTTGTGTTAAGGATTTTGTCGATTAATTCGATAGGGTGATCTGAGCAGTTGTGGGAAGTGAAGGCGAAGTAGTGAGTCGGTAGGTAGGATCCCCTTAAGGGTGAGATCAGGTTTGGATCGCTCCTGGTTCAGAGTTTGAGTTGGGTAAACCTGTTGGTGGTCGGCTTAGTACCAGGGTAGACGAACGATTGTTGTTGTTTCCACATGTTGGATGTTGTTGGATAGGACATGTGGATCGAATCAGGGTGATCCCGGGAAATTGTAAGAATTGTAGCCTGTAGTTCAGAATTGAGTGGCTGGTAAGTGTCGGAACGGACCGCTAACAGAAGTACGGGTACGAGGTAAGCTCGACTTGAGAAGGCGTCAAAAGTGTTGAAATTGATAACATGGGTGTCGTGGCATACGTAAGGTTGGTCTCAGGTGTTTTGGATCGTTGGAGTGAGTTGAGGTAACCGGTTGGGAACTGTCAAGGAAGTTGTTGGGTAAGAGTTGATCACCGGGTAGGAGACCCAGGTGTGGGGTACGAGCTGTGGAATTTCGGGACAAAATTCTTTTAAGGAGGGTAGATTGTAACGACCCGTCTCGGAAGTCGGGATTAGCGAAGTGATTAGTGACAGGTTAGTTGAGTTAATCGGTGTTTAGTTGGTTACTTTTGGACTTTGGGCACAGAATGACGATTTTGCCCCTAGAATGGGCAAAATGTTGACTTTTAGTTCGGACGGTCAAATGGACTTTGACCAATGACCGTGACGTAGTTCGGGACGTCACGAGTTCATAAACAGGTGGCACGTCCGATTCCGACATCCGAGGAGAAAGTTATGACGTTCGGAAAATGGTCTTCACGTAAATCAAGGACCGTTAGATAGGTCTCGACGTCTTGAGTACAACGATAGGTGGCACGTTGTCATCGGATGTCTGACGGTTAAGTTGTGGTCCTAGAAAGGTGAGGGGAAAAACGATAATTTGTGCAAATAAGGATAAAATGGTCATTGTGAGTTCTTGGGATCTGTGCCCTGTTAGTGTGTGACAAGTGGCTGTTCTGGGGAGTTCTAACCACAGAGGAGTGGACACTTGTCCTTCTCTGGATGGTGGTAGAACACTACACCAATCAGTTGGACGGGTTTAAATTGCTCGTGCACGGTGGGAAAAAACAGAGAACAGGGGTGATTTTGGTCGTGCAATTTGATCGTTCGATTGGCCCCAGTTGCCCGTGGGTTGAGAAGCAAATTGAGAAAGGAAGAGGAGTGGAACTTAGTGGTGATCACGGCGGCTCACGACGGTGTGTGACGGTGGAGAAAATGAGGAAAAAACCGTGAATCCCCTGGTGACTTTGCAAAATCCAGAACTTTGATTTAGGGGTTGAGGCTCGAATTGGTTGATTAAAGGAGGTTCTTGGGATGGTTAGGGAGCAAGGAAGCGTGGAAGTGAGGGCCGCCATGGCTAGTGGCCGGAAAACCCAAACTGGTAAGCTTTTAATTTAAGAATGGAAAGTCATTAATTAGTAAGTGTCGATCAGTTTGATTAAGTGGGAATTGATTTGGAAGTTGAGGGGACCTCATAGAAGCTAAAAGGAAGGTTTGGGGAGGCCAGAGCTGCAAAGACACAGAGGATCACTTGGACGGATTTTCTTCGATATTGGAAGGTACCATTTAGTTTAAAAGACCATGTTTTGATCATATTAGTTGATTAGGATTGCAAAGACGAACCCATTGGATCAATTAGAATCGAAAAACAGGTTAGAATTAGATGGTTTATGAGGCTGAACCGCCTGCGCCGGTTCGGTTGAACCGGGCCGGCTTGAACCGGTTCAAACCGGGTTGTCCCAAGGTTGATGGTGACACTGTTCACGCGCGTGGGTTTCACGCGCAGGAACTTCTAGAGGTGCGTGTGGGCGCGTGACACGGAATTTGAGGATGGTTCCAACATGACTTTTAAGGTATTCGATGTAACGAACATTTTGGCGCTGGTTTTGAGTCAATCGGACATCGGCTCGATATGTTTCGGGCTGTCCGAAGGTTTTAGGCCTCGGTTTAAATAGTTAGAAATACGGGAAAATTATGGAGCTTTAGTATGACCTTTGTGAAGTAGTTAGTGACCTTAGTATGGGTTTTGGATAGGTTCGGGAAGGCCGAGGATAGTGGAATGGCCGGGAACGGCATAAGTGCGCGCGTATCGAGGAGACGTCGGAATGGTCTGTGAGTGGACTTTGCTTTCTAAATCTTGATGCATGCATATATGTTTTAATATGTTTTCATACGTGATTCTATGATTTACTTTATGATCTTAATGGTTTACAGTTTTACACGTTTTTCGAGGTATTTTACGGAATTTCACGTTTTACGATATTTCGAACGTTCTTGTGATTTGATCATGATTTTAATGGTTTGATTTCGGGATTTGAAATGTGATTTGATTTCAAGGATTTGAAATGGATTCGGAAAAGTAATTTCGGGCTTGGAGCCCTGTTCTTGTGATTTCGGGAATTTTGTTTCGGCTTTGATTTTTTGAGATCTGGAAAGGAAGTCTGGATTTGGGTTTGGGACAGTGGTTCCGGATGCCGGCTTACGGAATCATTGTTGCGAATTCGGAGATAGATTTTCTGTGGCTTTCACTGTTTATTGGAAAATGGTTTTGAGTTTAAAGACCGGGAAAAAAAAACTCACTGGATCTGATTTTGAGTTTAAAAATTCGGATGATCGACAGGGGGGAGTGACAGGACCCGTCCCAATCCCACTGGGACCACCTGGGGACGTGCCCCGCTCCCGTCTGACAATGACTCTAAACATACCAAAATTACCCTTAAATAAAAATCAAATACTTAAATAGATAGATAATGTACTACCACAGTGTTTAAAGCGATACTGTCAAACAAGGGAAAGTAAAATACAACACGTGAGCACAATAGTCAGAGTACATTTATTCGGTGCTCAACCTACCCACAAGTGGGTGTACAGGTGCACAGCTAAGCAAACTAAACCTCTGCCTCCTCCTCTATTTCCGTGTCAGGGTCTGGAGGGGTCAGTAAAACAAGGGTGAGTGGGCCAAAAATAATAGTTTATTAATCAATTTAATAATAAAGAATCATAAGGTTTTACCCCTCCGTTTTCCAAATCTTGCATGCAGTGAAAATATAATATTATAATGAAATCATAACCATAAAACCACAATAATAATCGAAAGGAGAAACTAACATATCAGTGCACTGTAAAACCCAACCCAAATGATGTCACGGTTCTAAGGCTACGAGTTGCCACTCAGGGTCTCACACCCGAGACTCTCTAGGTACATCAGCTCCCGGTATCCCGGTCACTGCCCGAGGTATATAAACATGCCTTCCTGAGAGTAAGCAGCCCAACGGGGGTCAACTCCACTCAGTCAGGGCCCCGTGACTACTCCAGGGTCCACCCAGGCCAAGGACCCTCCCTGGAGGAGACAATATACACAGGTAGGAAAGTACAGTACAATAACAGTATAGTTTACCCTATGTCCCCCGGACATCCCACACAAAATCCACATATAATCCAGACGGGTCTCATGCCCAAAACATTGTAATAGCATATATAAACAGTTCATAAGACTCATCGAAATCATAAGTGGAAATAGTAAAACAGTTTATGCATGCAAGCCTTTTATAAATCAAACAGCCCACTCACACTCGGTCCTTGCTGCTCAACGATCTCTAAAACCTGTATTTTTATACCTGAGGGTTACTTAAGGACCCTATAACATCAATACCAAGACCCTAGAACAGATCCGCCTCAAAATCGCATCCCGGGCACTATTCCCGGTGCTTCAAACCCCATTTTGACTAATCTAACGATCTCCGATCGACACGAAACCACCTCCATTGGATCCGTATCGTCGAAACCTTGAAAATGGTACCGGCCCCACCAAAATCACTGTTCACACGCGCCCCCACGCGCGTGGTCAACGCGTGGGTCAACGCTGCTATAATACTGCTGACGTCAGCAGTGACGTCATGCTGACGTCATCACTGACACTTGTCAGGTGACACGTGGCATGTCCTGATAGTCCCTGGTCTGACAACCTCTGACAGGATGATGTCATCATGACGTCAGCATGATGACGTCATCATGCTACAGTACCGGGTCAGCCCGTTAGACTGGAACCGGGTCGCCGTCGACCCACGGCTTGACCCTATTCCACCGTACGATTTCGGCCACCATTTTCGACGGGGTTCATCCCTATAGGGTCGTCTAGGTCTGTTCTATGGTTCTACAACCTCAAAACAGGAAGAAAACTAGAAGAAACTCACCAGTCCGTCGCTGAACTCACGGTCAAAGTCCGATCGTCGTCTCCGGCGATCCACGCCGTCTCCGTCGTCCAAACTGGTTTCAAACAGCTCGTCTCTCACCCTAGGACATTTCTATCACCAAATAATCGATTTCCTAGCATCAAAATAGGTTGGTTCAAAATAGGGGATCAAAACGGGGCTTTCGGGTTTTCGGCCTTACCGCCGCCGTGTCGCCACCGCTGGCTGCGCCGTCGTCCAGTTACGCTCCTGGGGTCCTCACGGTGTAGACTGGAGCTTCCCCTACGTCGAGGTGGTGTGGATGTCACGGTTTGCTTCCTGGACCCGATTCCTTAGTGTTTCGGGTCTGTGTTTTGCACGGGATTTTCAGGCCGGGGAAATGGGGTGGTGGTCGCCGGTGATGCAGGGTGATGATGAGCAGATGATGGTGGTGCTGTGGGTGGTCTTCTGGTGCGATGAGGGCGGCTGGTTTGTGTGTTTGGATGGAGAGAAAATGGGAAGAAGGTGCACGGGTTAGGGGGGATGGATGTGTTTGTGTGTGTTTGACAGAAAACAGACAGAGATGATCGTGCATGAAGGAGAAAAAGCAGAGAAAAATGGAAGGCTGAGATGCATTTGGGCAGAGATCCAACGGCTAGGGTTGATGGAGGGAAAATTAAATGAATATAAAATAGGTAAATAGTGTAAGGTTGCTTTATTGGAATAGTATGGGCTTGGATGGGTGACACTTGTCACTCATCCACTGGTTTGATTTAAATATTAGTTTGGCACGGATTCCCGTAATAAATTAATATTTTATTCTGTTGTTCTCGGTTCGTAAATTTCGCTAAAACGCTTCCTTGACCATAACTTCTTCATACAAACTCCGATTTCGGCGTGCCGCCTGTCTACGGATTCGTGACGTCCCGACCTACGTCATAGTCATGGGTCAAAGTCCAAATTATTTCTCGGGTCAAAAGCCAAAGTTTCCCCCTTCAGGGGCAAAATAGTCTTTTTACATTAAAATATTATTATTCTCGGTTCGGGTCGTTACAGGGAGGGCCCTGGATTGATGTGTTTTGAGTTTAAAGACTCGGTATATGTTTTGAGTTTAAAGACTCAGATAAGATACCCCTCGAGGCCTGTGATTGTGTTTTGAGTTTAAAGACTCGGATATCCCGGGAATGCCTGGCTAATTGTGCATGGTGTTTTGAGTTTAAAGACTCGGGACTTGAGATCCAGTAAACTTGTATGATTGATGTTTTTCACTAGTTTTCTGATGTTTTGGGCAATGGCCCGGATGAAGTGGATTTGACGAGTTTTGGGACTGAGTTCCCGGATTTGAGATTGAATTGTGATTTGAGGCTGAGGCCTGGATGATACGGGTTTTCAAATGGTTTCGTGGATGGTTTTTGATTTGAGTGGTTTCATGACTTGAATTCATATGCATGCATTGGTTTTTCGTGGAGGGTATAAATGTAATTGTTTTATTGAACTGTTTTCTAAATTATACTTTATTTTTTGTCCACTCATAGTCTTTTAGTGTTTTCAATACCCTCCAGGTTGTTGCGGCGCGGGCTGTCGGTCGAGAGAGACGAAGACATCACACGTATGATCCACTGTAGACTCTGCGCACTCTGGGAAGTCTGGAATTTTTTTGGACGGTCGACTCGAAAATCCCTTGTCCGACTTACGTGTCACATGCAGGTTGGACGTCAGTTTAACCTTCGTGTCATGCGTAAGTTAGACGAGATCGGGATTCAACCGTTAATCCCGGGGGATTAGGGGTAGGTCCTGACATGAGACGTAGGTCTCAGACTTCTAAATCCATAGACAGGTAGTAGATTGAAATTGGATATCGATTAGGATCGATATGGGCAAAAATTGACTAGGGGAAAAATGATAAATTTAGTACCAAGGGTATTTTAGTCATTTTATAGGAAGGGCCTAGGATATTCTAGAGGGTTTTATATTTTTCCCTCTCCTTTTCTCTATTACCAACCTACTTATGTGTGTGTGTGTGTGTGTGTGTGTGTGTGTGTGTGTGTGTGTGTGTGTGTGTGTGTGTGTGTGTGTGTGTGTGTGTGTGTGTGTGTGTGTGTGTGTGTGTGTGTGTGTGTGTGTGTGTGTGTGTGTGTGTGTGCGTGTGTGCGTGTGTGCGCGTGTGCGCGTGTGTGCGTGTGTGTGTGTGTGTGTGTGTGTGTGTGTGTGTGTGTGTGTGTGTGTGTGTGTGTATGTGTGTGTGTGTGTGTGTGTGTGTGTGTGTGCGTGTGTGTGCGTGTGTGTGTGTGTGTGTGTGTGTGTGTTTGTGTGTGAAATGGTGGGGAGTGTTCAGGGAAGTTGCACCGAAAAGAAGAAAAAATGAAGAACATGGAGGAAAATAAGAAGATGAGGGAGAGGGAGAGGGAGACAAAGGAAGAGATGGAAGGAGAGTTTGAGAGAGAGAGAGAGAGAGAGAGAGAGAGAGAGAGAGAGAAAGGGACTATTGAGGAAGAGATAACCCATACCAGTATCTTTGAACAAACCCATGAAACTTGAAAACCTACCGTTGAGATTCTGACATGGAAGCTTGAAACTAAGCTTCCTAATAGCTTCTACACATCCCTGCGACTCTAAAGAGTCATTAAGATGATAGTTTGGACGCTGGAACTGCCAGGACAGGAAGGTACGACACTGGCTGAAACTCATGGACTTGGTTTGGGTTATGAAGGTGATCCTGGTTTTAGCATTATAGATCTCTTTATGAACTTTAGTAGGTATGATTAGATAGTTTGAACATGACAAATGGACGTGGGAACTGAATTCTAGAACTGAGTCATGGTTGCCGAGTCGGGAACCCGAAAACCAGGAGAACGGGTCGACCTGCTGAAGGTTAAAGGTGACCCTGTGCAGGCATGTGGGCACCACGCGTATGGACCTTTCGCCGGTGCATGAGTGTGCGTGCGGCGATTTCTGGTGGTGCGATCAACATGAACGTCCTTCATCTTGGAATTCTGAATTTATTGATATAATTTTGGAGTTAATTGGAAGTCATTTGAGTATAGTTTTGGCTATCAAATATATTATGTTTATGTGTTTAAAATTGATTTAAATCATGATTAATTAAGGAATTATTATGGCAGTTTGGACATGAATAATTAGTGGATCAACATGGTTATTTTCATATGGATAATTAAAAGGACTTATAATGGTAGGTTATGATACATGGGTAAACCATATGAATAATTAAAAGGACTTATAATGGTAAATTATGATACATGGGTAAACCACAGACCTTAGTTATGGTATTTTTTTGCATATTAATATGTTATAGAGATTTCCTTTTGGTTAAAAGGTTGATAATGTTTAGTGTTACATGTGATGATTGTATGATGCATATTGTATAATGAATTTGGGGTTATGGGTGCATGATGACACATATGATAATATAATGATGCTAAGATATCATATATGATGTAACGACCCATCCCGAATTCTGAGTTTAGATTAGTGACTAATCAAGATTCGTGAGGTTAATTGGTGATTAGTTGAGCGAAATCGCACGGACGATGCAAAATGACCGTTTTGCTCCTGGTCGTGGATAAAACGTTGACTTTTCGTTCAGGTGGTCAAATGGACTTTGGCCAATGATTGTGACATAGTTCGGGATGTCACGAGTTCATAGACAGGTGGCACGTCCGATTCCGACATTCGAGAAAGAAGTTATGACATTAGGAAGTTCAAGGGTATTTTGGTAATTTGATTAAAAGGGGCAAAATGTTGACTTTTTGACCGGGAGGTCCGATGGCCGAGGGTCAAGGACCGTTATGTAGATAAAGTCGATACAAACTCATAGACATGCGGCACGTCGAAATTGGACGTTGGATGGAGAAGTTACGGTTCACGGAAGTTCGGGGCACTATTGCACGTTTTCCGAGACGAATGCCTTTTGGCATTAAGTGGGCCCCAGATATTTTAAATTGGCCCAATGGATGAGTGACAAGTGTCACTCATCCATTGCTCATTGCTTCCTATACATGCATTCCCATCCCTTTGCTCGTGCATACGGAGCCAAACCCAAACCCGATCTCACCAAATACCATCGACCATGACCACACCCTAAACCCTTCCCCCTCACTTGGTTCAACCTGAGGATGAGGCAGAGAGTGGCTGAGGACTGAGAGGAGGCTGTAGGATGGCCTGAACCACCATGGACGGCGGCGTGGAGGAGAAACCCAACAAAGGTATCGGTTTGGCCATTTTTCCTTTATTTTCGATTTGTGATATTATGGACGGTTTTAGGTGATTGTAATGAGTTATTTAGGTTGCTAGGGGAGTAATAAGGTGGTTTTGGTGGTGGTTCGGGGCTGAGGAACCCCTGGGGAAAACTGGGAAAGTCGAACCGTGGAGGCGAAATCAGGTGGATGGATTTTTGTAGGTTTTAGATTGTTTTATTTACATATTTAGATTCATAGGATCAAAGTAGGAAGATTGGTGGAAAGAAGGAAGAAAATGGACGAAAAAATAGGAGGATGTGGAACTGGACCTGGACCGGTCATGCCGGTCCAGCTGGACCGGATTGCAGAGAACCGACCGGTTTGGACCGGCCTGAGGTTGAAGATGACTGCATAGTGCTCGGCGTGTGGGCTTCACGCGCAAGGGCTTTAGGCCGCGCGTGGGGGCGTATGGGCCATCTTTTGAGGAGGGTTCCAACATGTGAAATCATCTATTCGATGTAACGAACATTTTGGGACTGGTTTCGTGTCGATCGGACATGTTTCGATAGGTTTCGGGGTATCCGAAGATTTAGGATCGAATTTAAAAATAGTTAAGAATTCTAGAAAATTACAGAACTTTTGTGAGAGGTTAATAAGGTAGTTAGTAACCCTCTAAAGTGATTTGGATAAGTTTGGGAGTCCCGGTGACGGTGATTGGCCCTGGAGAGCCGTATGGCACGCGTATCGAGGCTGCAACTCAGACGGTCTGTGAGTGGACCTTATTTTCTAAATTGGTGCATGCATAAATGTTTACTATATGTTTTAAATACTTGTTTTGTGATGCCATGAGTTCATTTGTGTGTGGTTACATATTGGAACATATTTCGAGGTTTCGACCTTATACGGTGCCTATACGGGTTTGTATTTCTACGTTGGTTTAAATGAAATGGTTTTGGATTTAAAAAGGATAAACTCGGGCATGAGACCCATTTGGTTTTATCTCGGGCATATGACCCTATTGATGACCTACGAGTTTGAATCATGGTCGCGGCGAGTGCTATGTGCACTGCGACGGACGATACGACGCTCTCCTCCGGATTGGGATATGTTCCTTCAGGAGAGGTCACGATGCAAGATCTGTTGTTGGGCAGTCGCTGGAGGCTCGACTTCAGAGTGCTGATGGTTCAGGATATCGATCGGTGATGAGTGCTCCATAATCTAGCTGTGGTCGCGTCGGTTGATTCGTTCACGGTGACATACCAGGATTGAGGGCGATCCTGGATGGATGGTTGCACGCATCACTACGATCGGAGTCGTGATTGACCTTGAGATATCGGGCACAATGCCCTGTTGAGTCATGTGTTTGGGCACAAGGCCCAGTTACTTTACGTTTATGTTTTCGGGTCGGGGACCCTAAATAGATTTCCAAGTTCATGACGGTTTATGGGGACCAGCATGAACCCTTGCAAGGTTTTATGGTTCATGGCAGTTTATGGGGACCGAGCATGAATGTTTACGTTATATATATATATATATATATATATATTCATATACCTTCCTTATTTGGAATGTCTCCTCTAGGGAGGGTCGTTGGCCTGGGTGGACCTTGGAGTAGTCACGGAGCACTAACTGAGTGGAGTCACCCCCGTTGGGTACCTTACTCTTAGGAGGGCTTGGATCATAACCTCAGGGAGGGTCATTGATCTACGGACATTGACCTGGGTGGACCCTGAGAGACTTGGGCTTGAGACCCCGGGTAGCACGCACGTAGTTTTAGAACCGTGACAAGGTTGGTTATGTGTTTTATATGTATATGCTATATGATATGTGATGTATACAAGTTTTGGGCTGAGTCCCACATGGATTTGGGCAGTGGCCCGTGTACTCGATTTCGGTTATGGTTTTGGGCTTAGTTCCCACATATGGTTCTTTTGGTTAAATGGTTTTTGAATGCATGCATGCTTTTTAGTGAAGGGTACAAATGTCTTTCTTACGAAATGTTTTTATAAACTATTGTTTTCTCCACTCACAGCTTTTAAATGTTTTGACTGCCCTTCAGGTTGACAGCGGATGTGGACTGTAGTAGAGACCGAGATATCACATATCTCATCCGGATCCTGGCGTACTCTGAAGGCCCGAGCGGGCTAATGTCGGAAATTTCCCTTGTTTGACATATGATATTATATTATGATAAATTGATCACGCGATACATATGATGGTGTAATGATAAGGCATGATAATGATATAATATGAGATGATGAGGGAATAATGTTAATGGTGATGTTATGATGAACAAAGTGTTTTAAAATTGTTACGTATTATTTTAATATAGATAATTAATGAGCTAATACTTGAAATGAGTCAACCGGGAAATTTTCTAATATTTGATGGAATTAGTTTGTTGGTTGTGGGGGAATCCTGTAACGCCCCAGACATTTAATTAAATGTAAATTTGGAAATTTAATGTAAAATGATTGTTTGCCCCATTGTCAGGGAAAAATGTCGACATTTGACCTAAGACACTATTTGGACTTTGACTGAGTCCTATAACGTAGATCGAGACGTCATGAGTCCGTAGACAGCGACACATCAAAATCGGACGTTCGATGGGAAAGTTATGGGTCACGGAAAAAAATTGGCACTATTCACATTTTTCAAGGAATTGTACAATTGGCATTTTTGGATTGGTTCAAATATCTGGGTGGAACAATTGATGAGTGACAAGTGTCACTCATCTAATTGGCCCAAGACCCCAAATTATGGGTTCATTGTATCATCTTCCTTCCCTTTTGTTTTCATTTCACCCGAAAGCCAAAAACCCACACAAACCCAACCCTACCCCCCAATCCATCATCTTCTGTGTTTTCTTAAGAGAGTGAGAGTGAAAGGACGGATGAGAGACGACGGAGAGAGGCTGAGCACGGCAGTGGAACCACGAACAAGGTAAACCCGAAAACCCGATTTGGGCCCAAAATTTCAAATTTCGATTTTGGGTTTGTTGGGCTGTTTTGATGATCAAAACAAGTTCCTAAGAACCAGACGATCACGAAGGGACAAAAAGGAAGGATTGAGGTGGTCGGAACCACCAAGAAACTGAGCTGGAAACTTGCCCAAAAATCTTCAAGCTTGGAAGGTAAATTCTAGCCCTTTTAAGTTAGTTTTGATCCCATAGATTCCTTCATGGGACCATTACGATTAGATAGGAACAAAAATGGTTAAAAATGGCTGAGAAATTAGTGACATTGAGTTGGGTTGGGTTCGCGGGTCGTTTGACCCGTTATAGTGAAACAGGTCAGTTGGCACAAGGTTGACGATGATGATGTGGCAATCCACGTCATCATCTGTCATAAGATGTCAATCCACGTGGAAAATCAGGTGCTGCCACATGGAAAGCTGTCAGACACAGTCAACAGCTGTCGTGTCACCACGTGGACCATTTGGGTGGTGCCACGTGGTAGGGTGTCAGGGGACACATGGCAGAACATGTGGACTAATTAGAGAGTGACACATGGCAGGTGTCAGACCTGACATCTTCCAGACCTGACATGTGTCAGACTGGTCAGGCTGACATCAGCATGACGTCAGCCGTTGACCGGTGACGTCAGCGTTGACTTTTGCTGACGTTAGCGTTGACCGTTGACTGAAACTTTGACCAGCGCTTGGGGGACTCATGGGAAAAAATTTTGAGGTCAAACCAATCTTGTTTGAAAAATTTTGACGTTCTGAATTCAATGGCGGTGGTTTCAGGTCGATCGGAGACCATTCGGTTGGTCATTTGGTGGTTTTTAGCCTCGTGTTGTGTGTTGGGGACGCATTTCCGGTATCAGGCTTTGTGAGGGTTTAGTGTATGAACATGTATAGCATATTAGTGACCCTTAGACATGATTTGGACAAGTACGAAGACTTTGGACTAGCTTGGTGATAGATAGAACGCTGAAGTTTAGCACGCAACGTGGATTGAGTGTAAGTAGATTGTTTGTTTTAGAAGTGAATGCATGCATAACTGTTTTGAATTTTTAATTATTTAATTTGAGTTGAAGTGTTTTGATATGGCTATTTGATGATGTGTGGATTCTTGATACCCGATGGAATAATGATTTGACTTAGATTTAGAGTCAACAGAAAATTGAAAGGAAAGAATACATTTCAACTGGATTTGAATGATGATGAATCAGGATTTATATACAATTTATGGACACGATTTTCAGGTAGTTTTGTGGAACAAATATGTGAGAATTATGTCTCGAGCATAGGCCCAATTGAACTGTATTAAATCTGGTTTGAGCAATAAATTATTTTAATATGATTTTTCATTGGATTTGGTTATGGTTCCACATATACCATCCTGTGTGATTTGATTAGTCTCCTCAAAACGTCGAGGATCCTAGAGTAGTCACGGTGCACTACCTGAGATGAGTAACTCCGAGGAGAGGCTCAGGACCAAGAGTGCTTGATTATGATATCGTCCCGGACACGAAAGATCCGGGCAGGCAGCCCATGTTGATATCACCCCGAACAACATTGAGTTGGGTCATGGGGAAATACTCGGAGATGAGACCCCGAGTTACATGCGTAGCATTGGAAATCCTGACTGGTTTTGATATAGACATCACTGATGTCGAGGCATCATAGACGCCTGAGGATTGGTTATAATGTGTGTATTTTATTGATGCAGTGTGTCCAAATGTGTATATACATATGTATGTGTATGATTTGACCTGTTTTCATACGATTTATCTTAAATGCATGCATGTTTATAAAACGAAGGATTAAGATATATATGTTTTCAAAATGAGTTTATAACTTATTGATTTTTGGTCCACTCACATTTTTACTATTTAATTGACCCTCCAGGCCATGATACACCGACAGGGGCGGATACCGAGGCTGAGACATAGATAGTACTGTTGCATACCTGACACCCTACGGGGTAGGTCTTAGTACTTGCATTGTACTATATATATATATATATATATATATATATACTCGATCATGTGTAATAGATCCTGATCCCTTTTCTAGAAATATGGTAGTGTACTCTGTATGTTATATTTGAACTCATACGGTATTTTTGGTATTTAGAGTATGCTTGTCATAAAAGAGCAGGGCACGTCGCACTATAGTCTCAGGGAGACTGGGGCGGTTCCTGTCAGAGTGGTATTAGAGCATTAGGATAACAGTATGTCCATTGTACAATGACTTACTTATATGTCGTACTAATCTATGTCTCTTAATAGATAAACATGCCTCTAGGACGAGTATCCATTCCCTGATCTGATGAGGATGTCGTTAGGGACTTAGAGGGCGCTAGTATTGGGAGAGCCTAGTGCCTAGGGGCGACTATATTTAGTGGCGAGTCCGCACCTAAGGATGGCCACTGATGGATTATTCGGTTGGAGAGGATCTTTATGGTGATGCACTGTCCTTCAGAGGACCGAGTCATGTTGACCACCTTCTTACTGGATGGCGAGGCCTTGAGTGGTGGTATGCCTTAGAGATGTCCGGTTGGGACATCAGGACGACGATATGAGAGGTATTCAGGGAGTGGTTCCTGGAGTAGTGCTACCCAAGTTCTTTCCGTGATGCTAGAAAGGCAGATTTCTTACAGCTCCGATAGGGGAGCTTGACAGTGGCGAAGTATGAGCAGAGTTTTTCAGAGACTGTCCCGCTTTGCTTCTTCCTTTGTGAATACTGAGGCTGACAAGTGTCACTGTTTCGAGATGGGTCTGAGATGAGAGATCTAAGCTATGGTACCATTGGGGTCTTTTTCTACGTTGAGGGATCTGATTAACGCAGTTGTGAGAGTAGATGACGGCTGGTCGGCTCGGCAGTATTTTTCTAGAGATGGGCGATGCCGATAGCGTTTATATGCTGGACCTTCGAGCCAGAGAGCTCCGAAGAGAGGCCATTTTAGTGGAGCCTCATCCTCATCTGGCAGTGGCGGACGATTTTCCAGGCATAGGGGTACACAGAGATTTGGCTATAGAGCACTGCAGCCTCCTCAGACGAGTGGTACTTCTATGGGATCTACGAGCAGACTGAGGGTTTTGACCTCCTTTGTATATGGAGATTCTGGTCACTTTAGGAGGGAGTTCCCACAGCTGACCGATGGCAGTGGTGTTGGTCGTAGTGCAGCAGGACAAGATCCTAGAAAAGCCACAACTTTGGATGCTATTGGTGGTCGAGGATACAGATGAGCTCGAGGTGGCTACCGTGGATCACGAGGACGTGGTCGACCGTCGGGACCACATGCTCGAGTGTTTGTAGTCACATAGCAGGAGGCCAGAGCAGCCCCATGAGTAGTGACAGGTATGCTCACTATTCTAGAGCATGATAGACCCTGGAGCTACATATTCCTTCATAGCTCGGAGTTGTACACTGTTAGTGGATAGAGGTGTCCGCACTTGATTATGATATGGGAGTGGGTACACCGACTATGGTTGTATATATTATGAACCAGGTATTGAGGGATTGTCCGGTGAGGATAGGAGAGGTTGATTTGGTAGCAGACTTGATAGTGCTGGATCTCAATGATTTTAATGTCATCATTGGGATGGATTGGCTAACTTATCATCATGCATCGATTGAATGATACGAGAAAAGGGTGACCTTCTGACGTCCAGGACTGCCCAAAACTGTTTTTCAGGGAGATCAGAGGGTGTTACCCTCCGAAGTTATATCAGCGTTGGCAGTAGAAAAGTTATTGAGGAAAGGCTGTCAAGGCTACTTAACTCACATGATGGATAGTCGGGCTACACCCGAGAGAGTCGATGACATACCCGTGGTGTGGGAATTTCTAGATGTGTTCCTCGAGGATTTACCCGGACTACCACCGCACTGAGAAATCGTGTTCACTATCGAGCTTCTCCTAAGTACGAGACTTATATCCCAAACACCGTATCGTATGACACCGACCAAGTTGATAGAACTAAAAGTTCAGTTACAGGAGTTGGTGGATATGGGATTTATCTGACCTAGTGCGTCGTCTTGGGGAGCTCTGGTGTTATTTGTGAGGAAGAATGATGGTAGTCTACGACTGTGCATAGATTACTGGCAACTCAACAAAGTGACAGTGAGGAACAAGTATCCCTTGCCCAGGATAGATGACCTGTTCGATCAGTTGAGAGGGGATAAGTATTTTTTGAAGATTGACCTTTGATTAAGATACCACCAGTTGAGGATTACCGAGGAGGATGTTCCGAATACTGCTTTCCAGATAAGATATGGCCGCTATGAGCTTCTAGTGATGCCATTTGGATTGACTAATGTACCAGCGACATTTATGGATTTGATGAACTGGGTGTTTGGATCATACATGGATCAGTTCGTGATAGTATTTATTGATGATATCCTGGTATACTCAAAGGGTGCTAGAACGCACGAGAAATATTTGAGATTGGTGCTAAACAGACTGAGAAGGAATCGGTTGTATGCCAAGTTGAGCAAGTGTGAATTCTGGCTGAACAGTATAGGCTTTTTAGGCCATATGATTTTGGTTAAGGGGATTAGTGTGGATCCCCAGAAGATAGGGGTCGTGACTAACTAGGAGAAGCCAAAAATCGTTATTGAGGTCCGCAGTTTTGTAGGGTTGGCTGGATACTACCGGCGCTTCTTAAAGGGTTTCTCTACCATAGTAAATCAGTTAACCCGCTTGATAAGGAAAGGGGTAATGTTCATTTGGAACGAGCATTGTGAACGGAGTTTCCAATAATTAAAGAGACAGTTGATTTCTGTGCCAGTGTTAGGTCTTCCAGATGACAGTGGGGAGTTCAAGCTATATAGTAATGCATCA
Source organism: Prinsepia uniflora (assembly GCA_032719365.1). NCBI lineage: Eukaryota > Viridiplantae > Streptophyta > Magnoliopsida > Rosales > Rosaceae > Prinsepia > Prinsepia uniflora. The sequence continues at coordinate 68,814,722 of CM064865.1, read as the reverse complement.
TTGCAAGGATTAGGATGCGTGTTGATGCAGCACGGGTGAGTCATCGCATATGCCTCTCGACAGGTGAAGCCTCATGAGTTGAACTACCCTACCCGTGATCTAGAGCTGGCAGCAGTGGTACATGCTCGCAAGATTTGGAGACACTATCTGTACAGGGAGACGTGCAAGATTTTCACGGACCATAAGATCCTGAAGCATCTGTTCCCTTAGAAGGAACTGAACCTGAAATAGATACGGTGGTTAGAGTTGATCAAAGACTATGATTGCACCATCGAGTATCATCTTGGAAAGGCAAATGTGGTGGCATACGCCTTGAGAAGGAAGTCTGCGAGTTCAGTAGCACATCTGAGGATGGTATACTTGCCTCTGTTGGTGGAACTCCGAAGAGCTGGAGTTTTTCTTCGATTGGATGGTGAGGGAGCTTTGTTCGCTAGCTTCCATGTGAGACCCATTCTGATAGACAGGATTGTCGAGGCTCAACTTTAAGATCCTACCCTGTGTATTTTGAGGGTGGAAGTTGAAGCAGGTGACAAGCAGGATTTTTCTATCAATAACAATGGAGCCTTACTGAAAAATGGTCGAATGTGTGTGCCAGTAGACACAGAGTTGAGGACAGAGATTCTCGAGGAAGCCTACAGTTCAACATATATGATGCATCCGAGAGGAACCAAAATGTATCGAACCCTTAGGGAGTATTACTAGTGGGCTGGCATGAAAAGAGAGATTACAGAGTATGATGGCAGATGTCTGACTTATCAGCAGGTCAAAGCTGAGAGATAGAGACATTATGGAGTGATGTAGCCACTTCCGATCCCTGAGTGGAAATGGGATCATATCACCATGGACTTCATGTTTAAGTTTCCTAAGACATAAAGCGGTTTTGATGGAGTCTAGGTGATTGTTGACAGGCTTACGAAGTCGGCACATTTCTTGCCAATGCGTGAAGCTTTCAAGTCGAATCGGTTAGCTCAACTGTTTGTTGATGAGATTATCAGGCTATATGGGACGCCAGAATCGATTGTGTTGGATCGGGATCCGCGGTTTACATCGAGATTTTGGCAGAGTCTGCAGAGAGCCCTTGGTACGAGGATGCATTTTAGCACTGCTTTTCATCCTTAGATAGATGGATAGTCTGAGATGACCATTCAGACCTTAGAGGATATGATGAGAGCCTACGTGCTACAAATCCAAGATACTTGGGAGGTACTCCTACCAATAATGGAGTTTGCCTACAACAGTAGTTATTATCGCGAGTAGCGGGATGCCAACGCTTAAGGCACTGTATGGTTGACAGTGCAGGACGCCGACCTGTTGGACTAAGGTAGGTGAGAGGGTTGTATTGACACCAGATCTCATTGACATGACCCAAGAGAAGGTCAGAATCATCAAGGAAAGACTGAAGGCAGAATAAGATTTCCAAAAAAGTTATGTTGATCGTCAGATTAAAGCCTTAGAATTTGCAGTGAGATACTAGGTTTTTTTGAAGTTATCCCCATGGAAAGGCATTGTTCAATTTGGCAGACGCGGGAAGCTGAGTCCACATTACATCGGGCGGTATGAGATTATGGAGAGGATTGGAGTCGTTGCTTACAGATTGGCCTTACCCCCAGAGCTTGCGAGAGTGCACGATGTATTCCTTGTTTCGATGCTTCGTAAATACGTGTGTAAGGAATCACATGTCCTGGAAGACCAACCGTTAGAACTGAGGATGGATCTGAGTTTCGAGGAGCAACTGGTACAGATATTGGATTAGAAGCAGAAGGTCTTGCGGAACAAGACCATTCCCTTGATGAAAGTACTGTGGAAAAACCATAATGTGGAAGAGGCCACTTGGGAGCCCGAAGCCTTGATGCGAGAACAGTACCCACATTTATTTGAGTGAATTTCGGGGACGAAATTTTTGCAATGTGGGTAGATTGTAACACTCTGGACTTTCAATTAAATGTAAATTCTTAAATTTAATGTAAAATGACTGTTTTGCCCCTAATTAGGGAAAATATTGACTTTTGACCTGGGACACTATTTGGACTTTGACTGAGGCCCATTACGTAGATCGAGTCGTCACGAGTTTGTAGACAGGCAGCACATCAAAATCGGACGTTCGATTTGAAAGTTATGGCTCATGGAAGAAAATTAGCATTATTCACATTTTTCGAGGAATTGTATAATTGGAATTTTTGGATTGGTTCAAATTCTGGGTGGACCAACTGATAAGTGACAAGTGTCACTCATCTAATTGGCCTAAGACCCCAAATTATGGGTTCATTGTATCATCTTCCTTCCTTTTGTTTTCATTTCACCCGAAAGCCAAAAACCCACACAAACCTAACTCAACCCCTAATCCATTATCTTTTGTGTTTGTTTGAGAAAGTGAGAATGGAAGGACGGCTGAGAGACAACAGAGAAAGGATGAGCACGGTGGAGGGACCACGAACAAGGTAAACCCAAAAACTCGATTTAGGCCCAAAATTCCAAATTTGACAATCAAAACATGTTTCCAGGAACCAGAAGATCGCGAAGAGACAAAAAGGAAGGACTGAGGTAGCTGGAATCGCCTAGAAACTGAGCTAGAAACTTGCCCAAAAATCTTCAAGCTTGGAAGGTAAATTCTAGCCATTTATGTAACGACCCGTCCCGAATTCCAGGATTAGATTAGTGACTAATCGTGATTAGTGAGGCTAATCGGTGATTAGTGGGGTACTTTCGGATGAACGATGCAAAATAATCGTTTTACCCCTAGGCGTGGGCAAAACGTTGACTTTTCATTTTGGCGGTCAAATGGACTTTGGTAGATGACAGTGACATAGTTTAGGACGTCACGAGTTCATAGACAGGTGGCACGTTCAATTCCGACGTTCGAGGAAGAAGTTATGACGTTCGGAAGTTTAAGGGCAATTTGGTAATTTTGGTTAAAAGGGGCAAAATTTTGACTTTTAGACTGGGAGGTCTGATGGCCGAGGGTCAAGGACCGTTACGTAGATCGGGACGATACGAATAGACAAGCGGCACGTCGAATTCGAACGTTCGATGGCGAAATTGCGGTTCACGAAAGTTCAATGGAACTATTGTACGTTTTACGAGACGTATGTCATTTGGCAGTTAGTGGGTCCAGATATTTTAAGGAGGCCCAATGGATGGGTGACACTTGTCACCCATCCATTGCCCAATGAAATTGTATTCATGCATCGACCATTTCCCTTGCCTTCACAAATACAACCCGATCTCATCCTTTGAACCCAAACCAATCCAACCCTTCCCATCTGATCTAGCGTGAGGACACATAGAGAGAAGGAGTTTGGGGCGGCTGCAGGATGACTCGCCGTCGTGAACGGCGGTGGCACGCCAACCAGGTAAACCCGAACCCATTCTCGGTTTTTATGGTTCAAAATGGAGCTTAAATGGTTAGGGTGTTAGAGGGTGATTGGTAGGTGATTACTGGGCCGTGAGGACGCCTAGGAAGGGTGGTTGACGGCGGGGGAACGGTTGGGCTACTCTGGGAATGAATGGAAGGAAAATGGACCGCGGGCAAGCTTTGAACCCACGGGTTTTAGGGAGTGTTTTCTTATTTTCTTTATATGGTTAGACTCATAGAAGGAAGATAGGAAGGTTAGGATTCATTAGGAATTAAATCAGACCGAAATGGGGGAGGAAAACCAGTGGACCGGTCACGCCAGTTCGGTTGGCTCAAACCAGGTGGACCGGCCAGTTCACCTGAGGAAGGAGAAAACTGTGCAGGCGCGTGTATCCCACGCGCAGTGGCATCTCAGGGTGCGTGTCCCATATTTTGGGAATGTGTTCAACACGTAAAATCTTCTATTCGATGTAACGAACATTTTGGGACTGGTTTCGTGTCGATCGGACACTATTTCGATAATGTTCGGGCATCAGAAGGATTAGGTTCAGGATTTAAAATAGTTAAAAATTCCAGAAAATTACGGGACTTTAGTGGGAGGTTATTTAAGTAGGTAGTAACCTTCTATTACGATTTGGACAGGTTCAGGAGTCCTGGTGACGGTGATCGGCTCGGGAGAGCCGTATGGCACGCATATCGAGGCGATAGCTCGGACGGTCTGTGAGTGGACCTTGTTTTCTAAATTGGTGCATGTATAAATGTTTATTATATATTTTGATACATGTTTTGTGATGCCATGAGTGCATTTGGATGTGTGGTTACGTATTGGCACGTATTTTGAGGTTTCGGCCCTATACGGTGCCAATACGGGTTTGTATGTCTTTATAGGTCTAAATGAAATGGATTTGGATTTCTAAACGGATAAACTCGGGTATGAGACCCATTTGGTTTTGTCTCGGGCATATGACTCTATTGATGGCCTTCGGGTCTAAATCATGGTCGCGGCTAGTGCTATGTGCACGGCGACGGATGATACGACGCTCGCCTCCAGTTTGGAATGTGTTCCTTCCGGAAAGGTCACGATGCACGATCTGTGATCGGGTAGTCGATGGAGGCTCAACTTCAGAGTGCTGACGGTTCAGGATATCGATCGGTGATGGGTGCACCATGATCTTGTGGTGGTCGCGTCGGTTGATACGTTCACAGCGACATACCAGGATTGAGGGCGGTCCTGGATGGATGGTTGCACGCATCACTACGATCGGAGTTGTGACTGACCCTTAGATATCAAGCACGATGCCCAACTGATGTCATATGTTCAGGCACGAGACCCAATTGTTTTACATTGATGATTTCGGGTCAGGGACCCTAGATGGATTTTCAAGTTCATGGCGGTTTATGGGAACCGGCATGAACCCTGTAAAGGTTATTGTTATACATGACGGTTTATGGGAATCGGGCATGGAGGATGTTTTCTATATATATATGAATGGCATGGATATGATGGATCATGACGGTTCAGGGGTTCAGGGGGATCAATACAATTATTCAGACCTACGGTCAAGTCGATCGGGGCAGTTCCTTCGCAAATGTCCAAGTTTCCTACAAAAGTGACAAGTGGCAGTGCTGAGGCGACTTGCCCCACCACGCCGCTTACTTGTCGACTGGGTTGAAGTTCCACCCGAATGAACACCTACCGAGGATTGCGACACAACAGTATGAAGGCTAACTCGCTTCGATGTTTCCTGACTTATCTGTTTAGTATCCTGACGCTCTCGGCGTCGTCCAGAGCCCAAAGATTGTTCTGGCACAGGTAAAATAGTAGCCTCCACTCGGATAGCAGCATCCGATAATTCCCTCAGGGTAGAATACGAGCCAACAGTTACAGCACCTCGTAACTCATTCCTCAATCCCTGCTCAAACCTTCGACACTTATCCTCCTCAGTAGCCACATACAGAGGAGCGAAACTAGATAAGTGCAAAAATTGCTGTTCATAATCAACCACTGACCGATTCCCCTGCTGCAATTGGAGAAACTCAACCTCCTTAGCGTTCCGAAATGAGCGAGGATAAAACTGATCCAAAAATCGCTCTCGGAATGCATCCCATGCCAAGGTACGGGCATCCCAGCCAGTCAACTGTAAACTATGCCACCACCTGTAAGCATAGCCATCCAAAAGAAAAGTGGCTAAGGGTACCATGTCCTCCAGGGGACATATCATAACCTCAAAAATCCTTTCCAATCGAGTAAGCCAATCTTCGGCACCATCAAGTCCCGAATCACCACGAAACACAGTGGCTCCTAACCGTCGAGCTCGCTCAATATCTGGGCCTTTACTAACACTACTCTCGCCCCTCCCATCTTCAGACCGTGTACGGGACGCACGACTCGGAGGCATGACGTATCAACAGAAATCAAGAACCAAATGCTCTGATACCAATTTGACAGGACCCGTCCCAACTGGACGTCAAAAACCGTGCCCGGTCCTGCTCCCGTCTGACAAGTCAACTAAAGGTCCGAAACTCCCCTTCAGTGCTTGCCAGACAAGGGATGTTTTCGCGGATTTCTGCTGCTGTCACTGCCTCACGATCAGTCCCGAACGTCGTACCACGGCCTGGAGGGTCACAAAACAGAAAAGGTGTGAGTGGACAAAAATGACCTCTTATAAAAACATTTATCAAAATACATTCTTACCCTCCAGTTTTCACAAACTTGCATGCATATCGTAAAACATGAGTGACCGATAAAATTAAAACATATTTTCCCATGGTCCATAAAACTCATGTTCACCAAATCAGTTCATGTTATAAAACATCAAATCCCGGGTCTCAGGCCAAAACATGTGAAAACATAATCACTGGCCACAAAGACCAAAAACCCGTACTCCATACCAGTACGTCATCACAAATAACATCAATCAGCACTAATCACAAGTGCACAATAAATATATCAATCCAATCAATCCGCACTGCTCACAAGTGCACAATATCACAAATCACATCTGCACTACTCACAAGTGCACAATCAATCAAACTGCACTACTCACAAGTGCTGCACTACGCGTAGGCCAATATCCAGTCACTCTCTCGGGAATAAACACCTCTGGGCTCAACCCCCTCGGGCTCAGTCACCTCTGGGCGAACACATCCCCAGGTTCAGACACCTCCGAGTGGTACATCCAGGCTCAGTCTCATCCGAGAAGCTGACTACCATAGGATCAACTCCCGATCCTACAATCACATCCCCCAAGCTCCGGTCGTCTGGGTAATTCCCCCCAAGCACCGACCGTCTAGGAATATCACAATCACAATGAAAACCATCCCGGGAATTACATCCCAAAACATTTCAATCAAATCTTGACTTCATACCAAGTCAAGATCATTCTCAACTGGGTCTCAAGCCCAAAATACCTTTTACACATAAACCGTTAAAATCACATTTAAATCAATAGAATAATCCAGAAATCATCATTGACTCACCAACCAAGTCAAAATATCATTTTAGAAATCATTTAGACTCCGGGCCTAGCCCAAAACATCATTTGCACGTACCTCGAAAAACGTGCCCAAAAGACTGATTAAAATAATCATAAATCCCAATAAATCATTAATTTCACAATTTCACAAGTGACTCCAAATTCGAGTCAAAATCACTATTCACTTGGGTTCTCATGCCCAAAATAACATTATCACGCAAATCCATGCGTTGCAACCTCCGTTGCCATTTTCACGTAAATCCACGAAATTGACCATCGAATCAATCCCGAGTCATCGCATCATTTTTCAATCCATGACTCAATAATCCGAGTCCAACCATTATTTTCAATCAATTTCAATCCCGGACTCATAAACCAAGTCCAAACATCATTTTTACTAAATTTCGTAATTTCTCGAAAATCGCCCAAAATAATAATATAATAATCATAAAACCGAGAAATTACCGGATTGAAACATAAATCATGCCCAAGCATATAAAATCATATAATAAGGCATTTAAATCATATATGCATGCATCACGGTTAGAAAACAAAGTCCACTCACACACACCATCCAAAACGGTCCGTTTCCGAGCTGCACGTTTTTCCGTAAAATCTGGAAATCACAACTCCTGTCCAAAATCATTATAGAGGGTTACTAACATCTCAAAATACATCATATAATTTTCTCCAATTTTTCCGGGATTTAAATACGTATTTTTAACGTAATACAAAACTTCGGATACGCGGAACATTATCGAAACAATATCCGATTTTCCCGAAACCAACGTCAAAATATTCGTTACACTGAGAGGATCAAAAGTCATGTTGACCTCACCTTGAGACTAAGCCGGACGCGCCTCCACGCGCCGCCGTGAGTGGCTGCGCGTGAAACCCACGCGCCAGCTACAGTGTCACCGTCCCAACCCGTTTGTCTGGTAAACGGGTCGTTTAACCCGCGATCAGACCCGTTTGGTTTTCTGTCAATTCCACACTGAATTCATCAATTGAACATTCATACAGCTTCGAATTAAGTTCAATTAAAGATCTATGGACTCAATTTCAAACAATCTTACCTATAACCCCACGATCACAGTTGATCATTCGAAGGTCCTCCAACCATTGTTCATCATTCCAAAACCTTCACCGTCACACGATTTCCCAAAATTGATTCAACCAGCAGCATCAAGGGACTCAGGTAAGCATTTTCTCCAACTCAATTGCATCAAATCATGGCTCAAACTCCATGACTCAAGTTCGACATTCCTCACGGTTACCAAACCCGTTCAGAGCCAATTGGGCATCAATTCACCTCGTTTTTGATCTGGTTCCACTCGTATCAACCCCAGGAAGCTGTTTCCAAGCTTCAAATCGATCATCACGGCTCAATTCATCCTAATCGAATTTCCCCCCTCAAAATTCGAAAATTCGAATTTCCAAATTCAAGCCCTCTCTCTGTCCCTCGTTCTTCCTTGATGACTAAGTCTCAACACCCTCTCAATTCCTCACACACTGGTTCAGAAATGGAAGGAAATGGTGGACAATTTCAGGCTCTCTCAATCTCTGCTTCTCAGTTGTGCACGGGTAAGAAACAGAACAAGATTAATGGAAATTAAAGGATTAATTAATTAAAATAATATTAAAACATCATAATTAGGTCTCCCCAAAATCATGGATCCATGTCTTGTGCCTGATTTTAAGGGATGAGTGACACTTGTCACTCATCCAAGTGTGTCCAGTCACCGAGTACTGTTCATATTAAAATATTATTTTATTCCCGGTTCGTTCGGTTAATCGAGCCCGATTCCGTGACCATAACTTCGTCGTCGAATCTCCGATTTCGGCATGCCGCCTGTCGTTGGATTCGTATCGACGAGACCTACGTAACGGTCCTTGGCCCTCGTCCATCGGACCTCCCGATCAAAAAGTCAACATTTGGCCCCTAATATGCCAAATTACCAAAATACCCCTTAACTTCCGCACGCCATAACTTTCACTACGAATGTCGGAATCGAACGTGCCACCTGTCTATGAACTCGTGACGTCCCGAACTACGTCACAGTCATCGGTCAAAGTCCATTTGACCGCCCAAACTAAAAGTCAACATTTTGCCCACACTAGGCGCAAAACGGTCATTTTGCACGTTTCGTCCGATTTCACTCAACTAATCCCCGATTAGTCATTCTAAATCATAATTAATTAATATTCAATCCCGATATTCGGGACGGGTCATTACAAACTAAACCTCTGCCTCCTCCTCCGGGTCCTCCTCCTCTATTTCTGTGTCAGGGTCTGGAGGGGTTAGTAAAAAAAGGGTGAGTGGGCCAAAAATAATAGTTAAGAAATCAATTTAATAATAAAATAATCATAAGGTTTTACCCCTCCAAATCTTGCATGCAGTGAAAACATAATATCATGATGAAATCATAACCATAAAACCACGATAATAATCGAAAGGAGAAACTAACATATCAGTGCACTGTAAAACCCAACCCAAATGATGTCACGGTTCTAAGGCTACGCGTTGCCACTCAGGGTCTCACACCCGAGACTCTCTAGGTACATCAGCTCCCGGTATCCCGGTCACTGCCCGAGGTATATAAACATGCCTTCCTGAGAGTAAGCAGCCCAACGGGGGTCAACTCCACTCAGTCAGGGCCCCGTGACTACTCCAGGGTCCACCTAGGCCAAGGACCCTCCCTGGAGGAGACAATATACACAGGTAGGAAAGTACAGTACAATAATAGTATAGTTTACCCTATGTCCCCCGGACATCCCACACAAAATCCACATATAATCCAGACGGGTCTCATGCCCAAAACATTGTAATAGCATATATAAACAGTTCATAAGACTCATCGAAATCATAAGTGGAAATAGTAAAACAGTTTATGCATGCAAGCCTTTTATAAATCAAACAGCCCACTCACACTCGGTCCTTGCTGTTCAACGATCTCTAAAACCTGTATTTTTTATACCTGAGGGTTACTTAAGGACCCTATAACATCAATACCAAGACCCTAGAACAGATCCGCCTCAAAATCGCATCCCGGGCACTATTCCCGGTGCTTCAAACCCTATTTTGACTAATCTAACTATCTCCGATCGACACGAAACCACCTGCATTGGATCCGTATCGTCGAAACCTTGAAAATGGTACCGGCCCCACCAAAATCACTGTTCACACGCGCCCCCATGCGCCTGGTCAACGCGTGGGTCAACGCTGCTACAGTGCTACTGACGTCAGCAGTGACGTCATGCTGACGTCAGCATGACGTCATCACTGACACTTGTCAGGTGACACGTGGCATGTTCTGATTGGTCCCAGGTCTGACAACATCTGACAGGATGACGTCATCATGACGTCAGGAGTGACGTCAGCATGATGACGTCATCATGCTACAGTACCGGGTCAGACCCGTTTGACTGGAACCGGGTCGCCGTCGACCCACGGCTTGACCCGATTCCACCGTACTATTCCGGCCACCATTTTCGACGGGGTTCATCCCTATAGGGTCGTCTAGGTCTGTTCTATGGTTCTACAACCTCGAAATAGAAAGAAAGCTAGAAGAAACTCACCAGTCCGTCGTTGAAACTCACGGTCAAAGTCCGATCGTCTTCTCCGGCGATCCTCGCCGTCTCAGTCGTCCAACCTGGTCCCAAACAGCTCGTCTCTCACCCTAGGACAACTCTATCACCAAACAATTGATTTCCTAGCATTAAAATACGGTGGTTCGAAACAGGGAAGAAAAACGGGGCTTTCGGGTTTTGGGTCTTAGCGTCGCCGTCACGCCGCCGTAGCCCTCGCCGTCGTCCAGTTGTGCTCCTGGGGTCCTCACGATGCAGGCTGAAGCTTCCCTTGCGTCGAGGTGATGCGGTTGTCGAGGTTTGCTTCTTGGACCCGTTTCCTTAGTGTTTTGGGTCTGAGTTTGGACGGGATTTTCAGGGCAGGAACAGGGGTGGTGGTCGCCGGTGATGCACGGTGTCGATCAGTGGGTTATGGTGGTGATGCTGGTGGTTGGCTGGTGCGATGAGGGGTGCTGGTTCGATCGCCTGGTTTGAGAGAAAATGAAAGGAGATGCACGGGTGAAGGGGGGCTGAATGTGTTTGTGTGTGTTTGAGAGAAAACAAGGAGGTGAGATCGTGCATGAAGCAGAAAAAGCAGAGGAAATAGAAGGCTAGGATGCATTTGGGCAGAAAATCCAATGGCTAGGATTAAATGGATGGAAAATAAATGAATATAAAATAGGTAAATAGTGAAATGTTGCTTTAATGGAATAGTAGGGGCTTGGATGGGTGACACTTGTCACCAATCCACTGGTTGGATTTAAATATTTGTTGGCACGGATTCCCATAATAAATTATTATTTTATTCCGTTGTTCTCGGTTCGTAAATTCCGCTAAAACGCTTCCTTGACCATAACTTCTTCATACAAACTCCGATTTCGGTGTGCCGCCTGTCTACGGATTCGTGACGTCCCGACCTACGTCATAGTCATGGGTCAAAGTCCAAATTGTTTCCCGGGTCAAAAGTCAAAGTTCCCCCCCCCCCCCTCTTCAGGGGCAAAATAGTCTTTTTACATTAAAATATTATTATTCTCGGTTCGGGTCGTTACAACCTACCCACCTTACAGAAATTTCGTCCTCGAAATTTACTCAAACAAGTGTGGGTACTGCCCTCTCATCAATTCCTCGGGTTCCCATGTCGCTTCCTCCACCTCGTGGTTCCGCCATAGCACCTTAACCAAAGAAATCGTCTTGTTCCTTAAGACCTTTTCCTTCCTATCCAGAATCTGCACTGGCCGTTCCTCGAAACTCAAATCTGTCATCAGTTCCAGTGGTTGCTCTGGTAGTGCATGAGAGTCATCCCGAAGATACTTCCGTAGCATCGATACATGAAATACGTCATGTACTCGGGAAAGCTCCGAAGGTAGTGCTAAACGATAAGCCACTGGACCAATCCTCTCGACGATCTCATATGGCCCGATATAACGAGGACTCAATCTCCCACGTCGCCCAAATCGGAGAATTCCTTTCCACGGCGATAACTTTAAAAAGACAAAGTCACCAACCTCAAATTCCAAATCTCGAATCCGTCGATCCGCATAGCTCTTCTGACGATCCTGGGCCGCCTTCAGTCTCTCCCGAATAACCCGAACTGTCTCCTGGGTCATATCCATCAGATCCGACCCCACTGCGGTTCTTTCTCCAATTTCCATCCAGCATACTGTCGACCATACAGTGCCTCATAGGGTGCCATCCCTATACTCGCATGGTAGCTATTATTGTAGTCAAACTCCATCAATGGCAATCGATCAGCCCACGAATCCTGGAATTGCAACACACAGGCTCTCATCATGTCCTCGAGAGTTTGTATTGTCCTTTCAGACTGTCCGTCGGTCTGTGGGTGGAATGCCGTACTGAAGTGCAATTTCGTACCCAAAGTAGTCTGTAGACTCCTCCAAAACCTGGATGTGAAACGCGGATCCCGATCCGACACAATCGACTCTGGGGTACCGTGTAATCGGATGATCTCATTAATGAATAGCTGGGCCAAACGGTTGAGCTTGTATGTCTCACGTACAGGCAGAAAATGCGCTGATTTAGTCAACCGGTCCACTATTACCCAGACCCCATCAACTCCACTCCTTGTCTTCGGTAACTTGAAGACAAAGTCCATTGTAATATGATCCCACTTCCATTGTGGAATTGGAAGTGGCTGCATAGCCCCATACGGACGCTGCCGTTCTGCCTTGACCTGCTGACAGATCAAACATTTGCTGACAAACTCAGCTATCTCCCTCTTCATCCCTGGCCACCAATAATAGTCCCGGAGAGTACGGTACATCTTCGTCCCTCCTGGATGCATAGCATAGGCCGAACTGTGGGCCTCGTCTAAAATCTCTCTCCTCAACTTTGGTACTGCAGGTACACACAATCTCCCAAGCTTTACTAATGCTCCATCGCCCCTGACAGAGAAATCTTGTCTATGTCCGGATTCAACCTCGTTTCTGTAGTCACAGAGTATCTGGTCCTGTAGTTGAGCCTCGATGATCCTGTCGACCAACACGGGTCGCACATGAAAGCTAGCCAACAAGGCTCCCTGATCGTCCATCCCTAACATAACTCCGCTCTTCCGAAGTTCCACTAGCAAAGGAAGATACACCAATCTCAAGTGCGCAACTGATCCCGACGACTTCCTACTAAGTGCATCAGCCACAACATTTGCCTTGCCAGGATGGTACTCGATGGTACAATCATAATCCTTCAATAATTCCAACCATCTCCGCTGTCTCATGTTGAGTTCCTTCTGAGTGAACAGATGTTTAAGACTCTGGTGATCGGTGAATATTCGGCATGTCACACCGAACAAATGATGTCTCCAGATCTTTAGGGCATGAACCACCGCTGCCAATTCCAAATCATGAGTAGGGTAGTTCAACTCGTGCGTCTTCAGCTGTCGGGATGCGTAAGCAATCACTTTTCCATTTTGCATCAATACACAACCCAAGCCCTGCAGCGATGCATCACTATATACCATGAACTCTCCACTGCTGTCTGGTAATGCAAGGACAGGTGCAGTGGTTAATCTGAACTTTAATTCCTGGAAACTCTGTTCACACTGATCATCCCACACAAACTTCACCCCTTTCCGGGTTAACCGAGTCAATGGTGCGGCAATCTGGGAGAAACCCTCCACGAATCTCCGATAGTAGCCTGCTAACCCAACAAAACTTCGCACTTCCGTCACCGTGGTCGGTCTTGGCCAATTTGTCACAGCCTCCGTTTTCTGAGGATCCACACTTATCCCCTCGGGTGATATAATGTGACCCAAGAATCCAATACTATTTAGCCAAAATTGACATTTGCTTAACTTAGCATACAGCTGCTCCTGTCGTAGTTTACCCAATACCATTCGTAAGTGCTCCTCATGAGCCCTGACACTCTTGGAATACACCAAGATGTCGTCGATAAACACGATCACAAATTTATCCAAGTATGCTCGAAAGACCCGATTCATCAAGTCCATGAATGCAGCTGGTGCATTCGTCAGTCCGAAGGGCATCACCAAGAACTCATAATGCCCATACCTCGTTCGGAAAGCTGTTTTCTGAACATCCCCTCGGCTATTCTCAGTTGATGGTATCCCGACCTCAGATCTATCTTGGAGAAATATCGTGCTCCTCGTAACTGATCGAACAAATCATCGATCCTGGGTAAGGGATACTGATTCCTTACCGTAGCCTTGTTCAACTGCCGATAATCCACACACAACCGCAAACTACCCTTCTTCTTTTTCACAAATAAGACCGGCGCTCCCCATGGTGATGTACTGGGTCAGATAAACCCTAGATCCACCAGTTCCTGTAATTGGATTTTCAATTCCCGTAGCTCTGCTGGTGCCATACGATACGGTGCTTATGAAATCGGTCGAGTCCCGGGGAGTAACTCGATCGTAAAGTCGATCTCCCTGGGTGGTGGTAATCCAGGTAAATCCCCTGGAAAGACATCAGGAAATTTCCGCACAATCGGAATATCCTCAATACTCAAAGATTCATCTGTAGATTCTACCACATAAGCAAGATAACCCTGACACCCCTTCTGTAAAAGTTTTGTAGCTGTGAGTGCAGATATTACCTTGGGTGATGCGTCTCCACACTCCCCCTGAAATACCACTTCCGGTAATCCCGAACCTCTCAAAGTCAACCGCATGTTACTACAGTCGATGCGCGAATTGTACTCCGACAACCAATCAACTCCAAGTATCACATCAAAGTCGTGCACATTCATAAGAATCAAATCTGCTGGAAATTCGACTCCCTCAATCTCCACAGGACAAGCTCGTATCTCCTGGTTCACTTGGTAAGTCACACCCATCGGTGTCCCCACTCCCATCTCGTGCTCAAGTGCGGTCACCTCACGGCCCAACAGACTCGCACAACGCGGTGAAATAAAAGAATGAGTTGCCCCCGAATCCATCAATGCACGAACAACCATACCAGAAATATGTACAGTACCTGTCAACACTCCCGGAATGGATCTGGCCTGCTGCTGGGTAACAGCATAGACACGAGCCATAGACTCTGCAGGTCGTCCCCGTCCTCTAGCTCCTCGATCACGGCCACGCACAACACCACGTGTCCGGCTGCTGTCAGTCTGAGATGCTGAGCTCTGTGCTGGCGTAGTACTGCCCCGAATCAGTGGACAATCAGAAGCTTAGTGCCCCGGCTCACCACAAGCGAAGCATGTGACCTCCCTAAGTCGACCCGAGTATCCTCCCGGTGAGATGCTCATCGGTGAGTACGGCTGCTGCCAAGCTCCAGAACGCTGTCCAGACCGCTGAGGACTCCTGAACTGACCAGAACGTCCTCGGCTGCCAGAAGACGAAGATCCACCAGAATGTCTTCCCTTCGAGCCACGACGGCCCGAGAATCCCAAATGCGGGCGATCACATCGCCGTGTCTCCCCCTCAGCTCGCTGACGTGCCAGGATACTGTTTTCAACCCTGGTCGCCGCATCAGTCAGATCCCTCATGGAAGCAAAGGGCGTTGCAGTCACCATCGCCTGAATCTCAGGTCGCAGGCCCCACTCAAATCTGCGACATCGATCCTCCTCGGTGATCACGAAGTTCTCAGCAAAATGAGACAACATCAGGAAGGTCTCCTCGTACTCTGCTACAGTCTGATCTCCCTGCCGGAGTTGCAGAAACTCCGCCTCACGGGCGTTGCGAAACGACCGTGGATAGAACTGGTTGAGAAACCGCTCCCGAAAGGTCTCCCATGGAATGGTGTGAACGGTCCAGCCGGCCAGGACAAGGTTATGCCACCATCGATAGGCACTCCCATCCAGTAGGAAAGTCGCCAGTACGACACGCTCCTCTGGTGGACAGTGCATGACCTCGAAAATCCTCTCCCAACGGTCAATCCACTGGTGTGCTTCCTCGGGGTCGGTCCCCCCACTAAAATGCGTAGCACCTAGGCGCTGGGCCCGCTCAATGCTCGCAGTGTCTCCATTCCCTCCATTGCCCTCGTCAACACGTGCACGGGGTTCACGTCGGGGAGGCATATCCAACTGTTAAGAGGCAAACAGGTTAAAAGACATCGAAAGCGACCATGTACAAAGTACAAACCGTTAACCTAGTACTCTGACTACTAATCCTAATGCTCTGATACCAAGCTGACAGGACCCGTCCCAATCCCACTGGGACCACCCGGGGACGTGCCCGCTCCCATCTGACAATGACTCTAAACATACCAAAATTACCCTTAAATAAAAACCGAAGACTTAAATAGATAGATAACGTACAACCACAGTGTTTAAAGTGATACTGTCAGACAAGGGAAAGTAAAATACAACATGTGAGCACAATAGTCAGAGTACATTTATTCGGTGCTCAACCTACCCACAAGTGGGTGTACAGGTGCACAGCTAGGCAAACTAAACCTCTGCCTCCTTCTCCGGGTCCTCCTCCTCTATTTCCGTGTCAGGGTCTGGAGGGGTCAGTAAAACAAGGGTGAGTGGGCCAAAAATAATAGTTAAGAAATCAATTTAATAATAAAATAATCATAAGGTTTTACCCCTCCGTTTTCCAAATCTTGCATGCAGTAAAAACATAATATCATGATGAAATCATAACCATAAAACCACGATAATAATCGAAAGGAGAAACTAACATATGAGTGCACTGTAAAACCCAACCCAAATGATGTCACGGTTCTAAGGCTACGCGTTGCCACTCAGGGTCTCACACCCGAGACTCTCTAGGTACATCAGCTCCCGGTATCCCGGTCACTGCCCGAGGTATATAAACATGCCTTCCTGAGAGTAAGCAGCCTAACGGGGGTCAACTCCACTCAGTCAGGGCCCCGTGACTACTCCAGGGTCCACCCAGGCCAAGGACCCTCCCTGGAGGAGACAATATACACAGGTAGGAAAGTACATTACAATAACAGTATAGTTTACCCTATGTCCCCCGGACATCCCACACAAAATCCACATATAATCCAGACGGGTCTCATGCCCAAAACATTGTAATAGCATATATAAACAGTTCATAAGACTCATCGAAATCATAAGTGGAAATAGTAAAACAGTTGCATGCAAGCCTTTTATAAATCAAACAGCCCACTCACACTCGGTCCTTGCTGTTCAACGATCTCTAAAACCTGTATTTTTATACCTGAGGGTTACTTAAGGACCCTATAACATCAATACCAAGACCCTAGAACAGATCCGCCTCAAAATCGCATCCCGGGCACTATTCCCGGTGCTTCAAACCCCATTTTGACTAATCTAACTATCTCCGATCGACACGAAACCACCTCCATTGGATCCGTATCATCGAAACCTTGAAAATGGTACTGGCCCCACCAAAATCACTGTTCACACGCGCCCCAACGCGCCTGGTCAACGCTGCTACAGTGCTGCTGACGTCAACAGTGACGTCATGCTGACGTCAGCATGACGTCATCACTGACACTTGTCAGGTGACACGTGGCATGTTCTGATTAGTCCCTGGTATGACAACATCTGACAGGATGCGTCATCATGACGTCAGGAGTGACGTCAGCATGATGACGTCATCATGCTACAGTACCGGGTCAGACCCGTTTGACTGGAACCGGGTCGCCGTCGACCCACGGCTTGACCCGATTCCACCGTACTATTCCGGCCACCATTTTCGACGGGGTTCATCCCTATAGGGTCGTCTAGGTCTGTTCTATGGTTCTACAACCTCGAAATAGAAAGAAAGCTAGAAGAAACTCACCAGTCCGTCGTTGAAACTCACGGTCAAAGTCCGATCGTCTTCTCCGGCGATCCTCGCCGTCTCAGTCGTCCAACCTGGTCCCAAACAGCTCGTCTCTCACCCTAGGACAACTCTATCACCAAAAAATTGATTTCCTAGCATTAAAATACGTTGGTTCGAAATAGGGAAGAAAAACGGGGCTTTCGGGTTTTGGGTCTTAGCGCCGCCGTCAGGCCGCCGTAGCCCTCGCCGTCGTCCAGTTGTGCTCCTGGGGTCCTCGTGGTGCAGGCTGAAGCTTCCCTTGCGTCGAGGTGATGCGGTTGTCGAGGTTTGCTTCTTGGACCCGTTTCCTTAGTGTTTTGGGTCTGAGTTTGGACGGGATTTTCAGGGCAGGAACAGGGGTGGTGATCGCCGGTGATGCACGGTGTCGATCAGTGGGTTATGGTGGTGATGCTGGTGGTTGGCTGGTGCGATGAGGGGTGCTGGTTCGATCGCCTGGTTTGAGAGAAAATGGAAGGAGATGCACGGGTGAAGGGGGTGCTGAATGTGTTTGTGTGTGTTTGAGAGAAAACAGGGAGGTGAGATCGTGCATGAAGCAGAAAAAGCAGAGGAAATAGAAGGCTAGGATGCATTTGGGCAGAAAATCCAATGGCTAGGATTAAATGGAGGGAAAATAAATGAATATAAAATAGGTAAATAGTGAAATGTTGCTTTAATGGAATAGTAGGGGCTTGGATGGGTGACACTTGTCACCAATCCACTGGTTGGATTTAAATATTTGTTGGCACGGATTCCCATAATAAATTATTATTTTATTCCGTTGTTCTCGGTTCGTAAATTCCGCTAAAACGCTTCCTTGACCATAACTTCTTCATACGAACTCCGATTTCGGCGTGCCGCCTGTCTACGGATTCGTGACGTCCCGACCTACGTCATAGTCATGGGTCAAAGTCCAAATTGTTTCCCGGGTCAAAAGTCAAAGTTTCCTTACTCTCAGGAAGGCATGGATCATAACCTCAGGACGGGTCATTGGTCTACAGACATTGACCTTGGACTCTGAGAGACTTGGGTTTGAGACCCCGGGTAGCACGCGCGTAGCTTTGGAAACCATGACAGGATTGGTTGTGTGAATTATATGTATATATGATGTATATGATATGAGATATGAAATATGATGTGTGATGGATATAGGTTTTAGGCAGTGGACCGTGTACTTGGTTTCTTTATGTTTTTGGCTGAGTCCCGCATGGATTTGGCAGTGGCTCGTATGATTGGTTCTTTCATTATGGTTTTGGGCTTAGTTCCCACATGTGGTTCATTTGGTTAACTGGTTTTCGAATGCATGCAGGCTTTTTAGTGAAGGGTACAAATGTCTTTCTTATGAAATGTTTTTATAAACTGGTTGTTTTGTCCACTCACAGCTTTTAATGTTTTGACTACCCTTCAGGTTGATAGTGGATGTGGATTGTAGCAGAGACCGAGATATCACATACCTCCTCCAGATCCTGGCGTACTCTGATAGCCCAAGAGGGCAAAGGTCGAAAGTATCCCTTGTCTGACACTTCGTGTCAGACGGGAGAAGGGTCGTCCCGCGTTAATCCCAGGGGGATTGGGATGGGTCCTGTCACTTTAAGTCAGTTTTGATCCCATAGATCCCTTCCTGGGATCATTGGGATTAGATAGGAACAAAAATGGTGAAATATGGCTAAGAAATGAGTGAGATCGAACCAAGTCTGGTTCGCGAGTCGTTTGACCAGTTATAGTGAAACGGGTCAACCTGGCTCAAGGTTAACAATAATTACGTGGCAGTCCACGTCATCATCTATCAGAAGCTAATAGTCCATGTGGCAAATCAGCTACTGCCACGTGGTAAACTATCATACACAATCAGCAGTTGACGTGTCACCATGTGGACCAATCTGGTGGTGCCATGTGGCATGGTGTTGGAGGTGTCAAGAGACTCGTGGCAGGACACGTGGACCAATCAGAAAGTGACACGTGGCAGATGTCAGACCTGACAGCTGCCAGGCCTGTCAAGCTGAGGTTAGCATGACGTCATGATGACATCAACCGTTGATGTCAGCGTTGATCGTGGGGGCACAAGGACATAAATTTCGAGGTCAAACTGATTTTTTCGAAAGGTTTTGATGTTTCAATTCCATTGGTGATTTCAGGTCGATCGGAGACCATTTGGTTGGTCATTTGGAGGTTTTTAGACTCGAGAAGCGTGTCGAGATGTGTTTTCGGTATCAGACTTTGTGAGGGTTTAGTGTATGAACATGTATAGCATATTAGTAACCCTTAGACATGATTTGGATAGGCCCGAAGACTTTGGACTAGCTCGATGATAGATAGAATGCTGAAGTTTAGCATGCAGCGTGGATCGAGTGTGAGTGGACTGTTTGTTTTAGAACTGAATGCATGCCTACCTGTTTTGAATATTTTATTATTTAATTTGAGTTGAAATGTTTTGATATGGTTATTTGATGATGTGTGGATTGAGATCATCGGTTTATGAAACGTTTTACGAATTTTTGTGAAAACGAGGTTTTGGGCTTGAGACCCGATGAAATGATGATTTGACTTAGATTTAGATTCAACAGGAAATTGAAAGGAAAGAATACATTTCAACTGGATTTGAATAATGATAAATCGGGATTTATAAACAATTTCTGGACACGATTTTCGAGTGGTTTTTATGAAACGGATTTATGAGAATTATGTCTCGAGCATAGGCCCAATTGATCAGTATTTAATCTGGTTTGAGCAATAAATGATTTTAATATGATTTTTCACCGGATTTGGTTACGGTTCCACATATATCATCCTGTGTGAGTTGACTAGTCTCCTCCAGACGTCGAGGATTTTGGAGTAGTTACGGTGCACTACCGGAGATGAGTGACTCCGAGGAGAGGCTCAGAATCAGGAGTGCTTGATTATGATATCGTCTCCGACACGGTAGATCCGGGAAGGCACCCCATGTTGATATCACCCTAGACGACGTTGAGTTGGGTCCTGGGGAAGTACTCGGAGATGAGACCCCGAGTTACACGCGTAGCATTAGAAATCCTAGCTGGTTTTGATATAGACATCGCGAATGTCGAGGCATCACGAATCCCTGAGGATTTGTTATAATGTGTGTGTTTTACTGATGTAGTGTGTCCAGATGTGTATATACATATGTATGTGTATGATTTGACCTGTTTTCATACGATTTATCTTAAATGCATGCATGTTTATAAAACGGAGGGTTAAACTGTATATGTTTTCAAAATGAGTTTATAACTTATTGATTTTTTTGTCCACTCACATTTTTACTGTTTTATTGACCCTTCAGATCGTAATACACCGACAGGGGCGGATACCGAGGCTGGGACATAGATAGTACTACTGCGTACCTAACACCATACGGGTTAGGTTTTAGTACTTGTATTATACGGATATATATATATATATATATATGCTCGAGCATGTGTAATAGATCATGATCCCTTGTCTGGCAATGTGATAGTGTACTCTGTATGTTATATTTGAACCCATAATGGTATTTTTGGTATTTAGAGTATGCTTGTGAGAAGAGAGCAGGGCACGTCCCACTGTAGTCCCAGAGGGATTGAGACGGGTCCTGTCAAATCCCGTATGGTTGAACTCTATTTGGCTCTTATATTGTCCAATTAAATTCAAAAGATCCGTTGTTTGACAAGAGTTGTCAGACGAGAGCAGGATCGACTCAATTTTCAAGTAAGTTTAGAGACGGGTCATGTCATATAAACCCACATAACAAATTAGAAATTGTAGTGTTCTGTACTTAAAGGATTAACTATTAGAATATCGACATATGACGGTTTTTTTTTTTTTTGTATAATTGGAATACAAGAAGTTGAATTCTAATCATGGATATTTTACTTACTTTGAACGATTCTGTATGAGACTAGCAATTCTGCCATATTGGCAAGTGGTAGACACTAAAGCTATGTTTGGTATGCCATATAATAGACTATATAAGAGAATATAATGTGAAACCAGTGTTTGATATCACTCGTATTAATTACCCAGCATACAAATGAATACGGTTGGGTACCTTTATATTGTTCAGATACGCCAAAATAATACTTTCAATATTATTTGTATTAAATAGTTTGACTTATGTTTCGATTTGATTTGATTTTCTTGATTCAGTTCAATTTTTTTCTCGATTCGTCTTTTTCTCAGTTCAATTTTATTGGATACAAGTCCAGTTCGATCCAGTTTTTTGGTCGATTTTACCGTACCAGTAAATACCACTAATCTTAGTATTATAATGAACAGAAAAAATGATACCCTAATAAAATGATAGGACTTTGATTAAAAAAAATTGATAAGACCCATCTGGATGAAAAAGTAAAAATATTGTTGAAATGGCAATAGAATATGGTAACTCAACGATGGAAATGTCTGACACAACTCAAAATTCACATGAAATTAACCCGAGTCAACCCGACTCGATAAAAATTCGGGTCAATTTCGAGTCAACCCACTATAACCCATTTATTAAACATGTGGGTTTCGAGTCAACCCGTGAACTCATTTAATAACCTACTAACCCATTTATTAAACGGGCTATCGAATCACAACCTACTAACCCGCAAACCTGCAAGCCTATTTACAAGTATACTATTTGTTCCTCTAGGATTTCACAAGGGCCTAATATAAATACATAAAATATTATTAATTATTTATAACCTAATCTAAAAGACTAAATCTATACTTTTATATCTATACTAAAGCCCAAGACGTTTTTCACGGTTCATGCACAGTGCTTTCACCGTTTTCACTGTGTCCACAGTGTTTTCCCCGTTTGCCCTCAAATTTTTTCCCTCTGCTGCACAAATTTTTCCCTTTCCCTTTCTGCGTGTGAGCGTCGTCTTCCATGTTTTTCCTATTATTCATTTGGGTCGAATCAGCAATTCACGCTGCACTCTCATCCAATCGGAAGTGAGAGGTGCGCCCATACTCTGCGCCATGAGGTTATCTCCTAAACACCTCATCTTCCATTCATTTATCTATTTCCCATATTTCCTTTGATTGTGATTCTTGCCGAAATTGTCTTTGCCAGGACATCATCATCTCTGCGTCCGTGTTGCCGCTGCTGCATCCCATTATCATCTCTGCGTCTCATCATCTCTGCTGCATCCTATCCGCAAGTCAATCGTTCGCTGAAATTGTCTTAGGTGAGTTTTGTGGTTTAATCGGAGTTGTTGTCTTGGGAGAGAGAGACAAATGGTTACCGCCAGGCTTATGTATTAGCAATTCCTCATGTGATTGATTAGATTTCATGTTAGTCTGTTGACTAATAGTTTGTGTGGCAATTAATAGTCTGTAGATTTCATCGATTTATCTTCTTTCATGCTGGTGTACTGACATATCATTAGCAGCTTCGTTTTTGTAGACAAAGAGGAAGAACAGAATTGGAGGTTTAGTTACTATAATTTTCATTCAAATTTGATGATTTTGAATTTTAAATAAAGGATTGTAGAAGAGGGCTTTATGGTTTTGAAGATTCAAAGTGAAAGACTTCTGCTTTCTAATGAATTATTTTGGGTTTAATTAAGTAATTGTACACAATAGTATAGCTGGCGTGAGTTTAGTTTTTCAATCCATCTATATTCCTAGGAAAAAAGCTTTTGATGTGTTCTTATTGAGTGTTTAAGTTGGATTTTCCATTCACGGATAACATGGCTATTCGATTTATGATCTTTTACTTGGACTAAGAATTGAGTTCCCATTCATTCCATTTCAATGTAAATGTTGGTTACTGATTTATAGGTTTCATATGACACATGTTCTTCCATCAATTTGAATCCTCGCCGCATCTATATTTTAATTGCCCTTTCCCTATTTCATGATAATGGACTTCCCCTATTAGTTCTGATCATGCCAATTTGGATTTCATATTGCTGATATTGTACTTGGAGTTTGAATTTGTATTCAATTGTGTAGCTTTTCAGATTGGACTTCGATTTCTAGATTGTCGATTCGCATATTCATACCCGCATCAAAAGTTGTAAATGAAATACATCTGCATTATAACCATCAATGCACTGCTTTAATTTATTCGTCCAATGTACATTTTCATTGAGGTTCTAATTTGACATTCATATGCATAACAATATTCTGAACATTCGATATTTATTGAAGACTTTGGTAGAACTTACCGCCCAGTTTTTACTCTCTGATTTCTGTTGTCAACACCAATCTGGGCTCATCAATTATTTGTGGATTATATGATTTGATTTCTGACTTCATTAATTAAACTGTCAGCTTTGTTAATTTAGCTTTGTGTTTATGCAATCTTCCTACATGTGGGTGTCTGATTTCAATTATGGTCATCATTGGATGACATCATTGTAAACGGATTACGTCAAGTTGGAATATACTCATCTGCACTAAACGGATTACATGTGGGTGTCTGATTTCAATTATGGTCATCATTGGTTAATGTTTTGCACTAAATGAATTGAATGATGGTAGGGGTTCTTATAATTTATATAAGTTGGCCCATTGGAGAATTAAGATTAATGAATTCATTGATTGTGGAGTTCTTTGCACCTGCAAGAATTACAAGTTCTTCATAAGTCCTATGACATACCCAGATCTTCAAAGCCGTTTTTCAGTTTTATTAATGTGTTATATATCGTTTGTGTTTTTTGTTATATAAGTTTTGTTTATTTGTAATTGCAGTTTCCAGTTATTCTACTTATAGTAAATCACATATCAAACAGCTCTCCTTGCTCTTTCCAAGTCATAAAATCTGATTACATTCCTATGGATTCCTTTTATTTTCTTACATAGATATCAAACTACTTACATCATCGACATATATACTATTTGTTCATATTCCTTACGTTTTCCAAGTTATGAGAACTTTTTAAGTTCACTAGGAAAATGAAAATTCATTATTATCCTTCTTTCTAATTTGATATAGATTTTACATCACTGAATTGAGAGAAAACTGAACATTCAGTAAGTTTTTAATTTCGATTCAATTAATTGATCATTAAATTACATTATTTTCTTATATTTTGTGCATTGATTATTTGCAGCTTCATGTTTTTGGTTTCGTGGATTCATTACGAGTTTTATCCCTATCAATCGTTTTTTCTTCTGTTGAGAACATCACATCTGTTAACAAATTAGCCCTTTAATGCAGATATACTTTTCTTATCAGAAAAATGTTTAAGGAAATCTCGGGACTTCCCAATGCAAATCAATTAAACCAATTACTAAATGTAAATTTACAGACAAGATAAGTCATCACATCAATAATATAAGAATGATCTTTTGTGTGATTCATCACTATGAGTTTGCAGAGAGATTTTTCTGATATATTTGATTGAATTCAATTATATTACTGACATGATTCACAGATAGACTATCCTCTAAGAGAGTAAAATTGGTTGAATATATTAGTTCAGTGCATTTTCCATTGGGTGTCGAATGGATTAAAACTGTATTGCAAATTTTTTTGCTTAATTGTGCTGTTCAATTAGCTGTTGATTTTTGATTGTCTATCTTTTCTTCTTCTGACTTTGAAAGCAATAGAAAGAGAATCTATTTTTGGCAGCTAATTAAAAAACATTGATTATTTGTGTAGAGAACTTATAAGCATACTTAGTAATATGATGCCCAACTAAACAATGCACAATGGTTGTATAGGACTTTGAATATAAAGAATCTGAATTGCTGTCTGCAGTTGGTTGGCTGCCCATTGGGTTGAAAACAGAAAAAACCCCATATTTGTCTCCTAATTTCTTATCATTTCCTGTGATTTGTAGTTGACAGGATTGATGTTGGTCTATGATCATTGAATTGTAATGTTAATTTGTTATATATATGTATATAAACATTATGCGTTCTCATGGTTTATATATATATATATATATTATATGTGTTTTCATGGTTTTGTTATATAATATATGTGTTCTCATGGTTTTGTTGTATATAGTTTTCAATATCCTATATATATATATTATATGTGTTCTCATGGTTTTATTATATATATATTTTATGTGTTCTCTGGTTTTTCATATGTGTATGTGTTTTTTATGTTGATGTTTTATTTCAATGTGATTTGGTTATCAACTGCTTAGTAAGTGTAAGAAAGATTATTTTGATTTCGGATTTAGAGTAAATTGTTACCTTTTAATTATTTCCTTATGAAGTTTGATTATTGGGTTGGATTTGGCGTACTGAATATTTGTATCTTATGTTTTTTTTCCAGTATTCAAGAAGAGAAACAATTTGGCTGTGATTTAGGCTGATTTTACCAGTAAATGTTTTTATTTGTGGTTGTACTTTTTATTCTATTCTATGATTTGTATTATGAAGATAATGGACTTCTCCTAGTGGTTCTGATCATGCCAATTTGGATTTCATATTGCTGATATTGTACTTGGAGTTTGAATTTGTATTCAATTGTGTGGCTTTTCAAATTAGGCTTCAATTTCTAGATTGTCTGATTCACATATTCATACCCGCATCAAAAGTTGTAAATGAAATACATCTGCTTCATAACCACCAATGCACTGCTTTAATTTAATGTACATTTTCATTGAGGTTCTAATTTGACATTCATATGCATAACAATATTCTGAACATTCGATATTTATTGAAGACTTTGGTAGAACTTACCGCCCAGTTTTTACTCTCTGATTTATGTTGTCAACACCAATCTGGGCTCATCAATTATTTGTGGATTATGTGATTTGATTTCTGACTTCATTAATTAAACTGTCAGCTTTGTTAATTTAGTTTTGTGTTTATACAATCTTCCTACATGTGGGTGTCTGATTTCAATCCTGGTCATCATTGGATGACATCATTGTAAACGGATTACGTCAAGTTGGAATTTACTCATCTGCACTAAACGGATTACATGTGGGTGTCTGATTTCATTTATGATCATCATTAGTTAATGCTCTGTAGTACATTCTAATGATGGAAAGTAGCAAAAATCTCGGTTTTAGAAAACAAAATTTGATTGGTAATTGCTTATCTTTCTTCTTTTCTGTAATTTATTTATACTGTGATGATTGGATGATGATTGATTTACTCATTGTGAGTGATTGGGAGTTTTCTTATATATTTGATTGAATTGTATTGCATTAATTATATCATTTACACATATATTATCCTGTTCATAATCTCTTCGTTTTTCTCTCTTTTGTTATTTGGTTTTCATTTTAGTTTTGTTTTGTTCTCATGTATAATTCAATTTTGTTGGTTCTGTGATTTCATAGATGTTTTCCAAGTTTTAAATGAATTGAATGATGGTAGGGGTTCTTATAGTTTATATAAGTTAGCCCATTGGAGAATTAAGATTAATGAATTCATTGATTGCGGAGTTATTTGCACCTGCAAGAATATTACAAGTTCTTCATAAGTCCTATGACAAACCCAGATCTTCAAAGATAAATTCAATACCATCTACTTGAATCCTTTTTTATCAAATTCATGCTCTCGACCAGAGAATGTGCGAATATCTTGGTTTCATTGTAGTTGTTGTTTCAAGTTATTATACTTATAGCAAACCACATATCAAATACTTATGTTTAATGAGTGAATATCTTGATTTATGCATATCACAAATTTTTATGTTTTTTTGTTACTCTGTTCAAATCTTAATTGACATCTGGATAATTATCAGTTAAGGCTTTGGGCTACATTAAGGATCATTTGGTGCCTAATTTTTCCTTCCATAAAGGTTAGATATAAATTTCATTTTTGGCTATTTAATTTTAGAAAATGGTTGTAGTTGAATATAATTTCTCTGCAATGAAATCCATTTTTATTAAATATACCGTTTTTCAGTTTTATTAATGTGTTATATATCGTTTGTGTTTTTTGTTATATAAATTTTGTTTATTTGTAATCGTAGTTTCCAATTATTCTACTTATAGTAAACCACATATCAAACAGCTCTCCTTGCTCTTTCCAAGTCATAAAATCTGATTACATTACTATGGATTCCTTTTATTTTCTTACATAGATGTTAAGATAGTAGAAGGTTATTTATTGTTGGGGTTTCTTACTTCGAGTATCTTTATTGTTGAGTGGAGTGTTTTTACTTTGAGTGTCTTGACTAAGTTAGATTGTTACAAAGAACTCAAAACAATAGTGCAAAAATTGTTTTCTGATGCTAGAAATTTGATACAAATTTACTAACAAAGTATATTTAACATCATTATTCACATAGATATAAATCAAATAAAATCAGTTTAAAAACCATTTAAGCTTAGCTAAATGTAATAACAATCTAAAATTGAGGAAGCTACAATCCTTCATTTTCTTTGATTGAATAAAATAGTTTAAACTATTATTATCAGATCATCTTTTTGAATGAACCATTTGAAATCTGATGATTCATTCCATAAAACATTCTATATAAAAGAAAAGTATTGGAAAGCTACCTAGCATCACACAGATTGTGAATTTGGTGCTACAATATGTATTTATATTTGGAGTATTTTGTTAACTAGGATGTTCGTCGTTTTGTTCGTTGCGCATCATTTAGAAATCCTATGTTGTTAATTCCTTCTCTCAGTGAGATGGCATTTTGATGTGTTTGTGATTGTTGTCCTACGTGTTGGAGTTGCTAAAGCACAGAGTTTGCAAAGCAGTGGATTTGAAAAAAACATAGAGCTTGGTTAGCATTTATGAGTTTTAAATATTGAATTTGATATAATTCCAGCGTTGTAATTAAGGGGAAATTTGTCGGTTAGTGTTTCTAATTTTTTCTTTTGGTGGTTTTTCTGTTTTGAATGATACCAAGTAAAGATGCTTCCTATTTTTTCTCAAAATTCTCTATTTAAAACCCAAATTTCCCTTCTTTACGGGTTTTGGGTTTTTCATTTATCTTACAATTTCATATTTACTCTATTTAATTCTTCAATTGAACTATCATTTTGGGACACATGATTCTTGGCTATTATATAAGATTTAGAGTTTGAGTTTTCAATTATAAATTTGGTTTTCGATTTAGGAATTAGGGTTTCAAATTGATGTCTTCTCTCAATGCACAATTTTTCTGGCTGGCTGCTACAGATTGAGAATACGAAGTGCAATATTTTCTTGCTGTTATTGGCGTAGTGTGGTAGCTTCTATTTAACCTTATGTCAAAGTATGCATATTGGGGATAAATATTTTCTTAACTGTGGCAAATTAATATTCCTCTGTTTTTTATTTTGATCAAGTGAATTGGTTTATTTTATCGGAGGAAGACGATGATGAGTAGATGCTTCCTGATTATTCCACTTGATTCATTCATATGAAGATCATATTAGACCGTTGTTAATTGGAGGAAATGTTTTCTACTTATTAAAATCATATGAACATTCCAATTGGTCAAAAGTAATAGATAGGTTGAAAGTGATGACTAACAAACAAATAGATTGAGAGAATAGTTATGCGTATGCGAGAATAGTTAGTCTATTTAAACATCTCATATCTTCAATTTCATTATGCATACAAACTCAATAAAATGAAATTGTATTATGATTTTAATGCAGTAAGCAGAGAACAAAAACTAAGAACATAAATGAAACATAACCAAATTCATCAATATAATGCAATCTCAGACCTAATGAACACCTCATATCTCATATCTTCAATTTTAATGCATGTTGTTGGTATTTTACAAATTTGATTTTGATTTTGCAAGCTTTGATTTTGTATCTATTGCTTAGGTTTTTTCTGCAACTAAATTTGCTATTAGAGAAAGAACCTTGATCCCAGCCACCACTGATCATTAATCTTAGCCACCGTCGATCATCGCCTTGAACACATGAGTGAGTTGTATTATGGAGATGGATTTGTGGGCTGATATGTCTCTCTCTTTTGTTGTTTCTATGTCTTCTTTTTATCAGGTTCTGGACTTTTTGAGATATGTTTCTCATACTTCAATTTTTTTTCCTTCTTACTAATAAGTTATGGAGATGTAAGTTATTCTATTATGATTTTTCATGGCTTATCTTCATTGATAGTGATTGTTGTTTCAACTGTTCATCAATTATATGGCTATGGCTATGCTCAGTGTTTAACTATTTTATTAGTTAACTTAAGTTTCATTCAATCCTTTGTCTTATTTTAATGCATGTTGTTGGTATTTTACAGATTTGATTTTGATTTTGATTTTGCAAGCTTTGATTTTGTATCTATTGTTTAGGTTTTTTCTGCAACTAAATTTGCTATTAGAGAAAGAAGACCACTAATCATCAATCTTAGCCACCATCGATCATCGCCTTGAACACATGAGTGAGTTGTATTATGGAGATGGATTTGTGGGCTGATCTGTCTTTCTCTTTCGTTGTTTCTATGTCTTCTTTTGATCATGTTTTGGACTTTTTTGAGATATGTTTCTCATGCTTCAATTTTTTTTTCTTCTTACTATTAAGTTATGGAGATGTAAGTTATTCTACTATGATTTTCCATGGCTTATCTTCAGTGATAGTGATTGTTGTTTCAACTGTTCGTCAATTATATGGCTATGGATATGCTCCGTGTTTAACTATTTTATTAGTTAACTTAAGTTTCATTCAATCCTTTGTCTTATTTTTCCATTTGGAAGCAATTTTATTCTGTCATTGATGTTTCCTGTTAAATTTGTAGGTGCTTAATGATTAGAGTTTTCTTCGTAGAGGTAATTGTAAATAGGGGTAAGGCATTTTAAATGTATTAAAAGCTCAAGATTCTTGATATTGGAACCACAAGGGCAATATAGTTTCAACCATAAACTTTAATAATGTGTATTATTGTTTGATAAAAGTTAATGGATTATGTGAATTACTTCTAAATTGTTTTCTGTTTTTTTTTTCTTGCAAGGATTCAAGAAGATATTGTGGTATTTTGGGATAATATTGGGGTACGTTTTTGTTTGTGTGGAGAAAATTTAGAGTTATATGTTATAGTGGTACTTCTGAATTATAATGGTTTAGAGTTATATGTTTGTAAAGTCTTTATGATGGTTTTGTTTGCATTCCTATTTCGACTCCTTCCAAGAATTACCTTCCGTCATTACGTAAATAAAAAAAATCATAAATCGTTTGACTTTAGATGCTTAGTTATGATTTTTTGTTTGACTTTTGTTGATGGCTTCGTCTGTGTTTGGCTGAACTTATTTCAAATAATCACTCAGCAGCTGTTTTTTGGTCTTACTGTTTGTTTGCTGCCGATTTCAAATTTGTTTTGTGGTCTCACTACTTAATCCATTTATTCTCTATGATTTTGCTTACTTGAGAACTCATTTTACCATGTTCAACACCTCATTTTCCAAGACTATGGCTCATATCAATGTTTTATCCGTCTGATAAAATTGTTAGTTTCTTGCTTCAGTTGAGGATATTGTATAATGTAGTTAAAGTGCACAAGAAAAGCTGCTTACTTATTGTTCTTCATTTTCATTTACTCTATTTGTTTTGCAAAGAATCCCTGAACAGATATTTAATCATTGGTGGACATTTACGTCTCATCTAAGATATGGTTCTTCTTATGTTGGAGATTGGGTATCTTCCACTTTGAATATTATTATATCCCTAGAGCTTTTGGGTTATTATGGCTTGCTAATTATAACAATGTTAATACCCTTTATTTGTGATGTTCATTATTATATCTACACATAGAAGTAGCATATTTGATATGAGAATAAATTTATTGTTCGTTCTATGCCACTGTTATTGGGATTGTTTTATGGCACTTTATGACACTGGTCATGATGCTGGTTTGCTAATTTTTCGTTCGTTGGTATTGGTCGCGTGTTCATGTTCATTTTGTTGGTTGGAGGTGGGATTTGCCTAAGTTTTTCGTCGTTGATTTTCTAATAGATTATTCTAGGGATTTTATGTTCTATTCTTTTCCTTTTCCTGAATTTCACTACTGTCATGTCAATTTTGAGATACAATTTTGCTTCGTCTTTCACAATCTGTTTTCATTCGACTGTTCTTCATCTTGCTTTCAGTATTTTATTTTCACATATTTTGATTCATTATTAACATTGATTTAGGGCTTTCTTTGTTTTTCCCCCGCAGGTTATACGACCAAATTGACGTGCTTTTCTAAGCTAATTTTCTTCTCCCACTAGGTTTGTGAATTTTACATTTCCCTCTTTCAACTTTGTTTATCAATTTCTTAACTTCTTTATTTTGATTGATTGTATTGTTTTTTAATTTGTTCATCCTTTTTCCCATCTTTTCTTTTGTTAGATTTTTATTTCCATTTCGTTCACTTTTTTTTTTATCTCTGTTATTTGCACGGACCGTGTTGTGATCTCTATGATCTATGCGATATTCATTGGTCATATTTTCTTTGTTTTCCATCAATTCCCAATTCCAGATTTCTCAAATCAAATTGGCTACTAAAGCTGGTAAGCATAAGAAGAAATATAAATTGTCAATGATGCATATAGAACATTGGAAAAGGTCCGTACATTGGTGGAAGCTCCTATAGCGGCTATTTTTACAGACCCTAAAAGGTGCAAGTCATCTATTGTTTATCTCTCTCTCCCCATATGTTTGCTATCTTTGTTGTCTTCTTTCTGGTTTTAAATTAAGAAACACTTTATAATCCAGTTTGAATGTGGGGAGGCCTTGGAGAATATTACACAAGATGTGAGGAAAGTACTTGAAGAACAGCGTGCTGATAAAAGCTTAAAACTTTCGTAGAAGGCAGTAGACACATTGAGGAAAAAGGTAAACATGTCAAACTGAAGTAGAAAGGTCGGCATACTAGAGTTATCAATTGGATTTATTGGTTTACCTCCTATATATGCCTACTGTGAACAAATTTTTGTCATCATGTTTCGAAGTTAAGTTTGTTTTGGACTGATTGTTATAACTCATTTCCTCTTATTTTACAAGACAAGATTAAATATTCCTCAATGTTATTGTTACGTTTGAAACCAGAGGATTCACTGAATTTTTTTAAATTACTTAATTATTTTCTATTGAAGAAGATAAAAATATTGTTCCATGATCGGTTCAAGTAATGTGTAATTGTATGCTAAGATAAATGATATTAATATTTACTATGGATCTTATTCATACCAATTGTTTTTTAGAAGGAGACAATTGAAATATACGGCAGCATCGCGCGGGTTCAATAACTAGTCTATTACTTTAGACGCACTCTCCAACCTCCATCTCTCCCATTTCCATCCTCAAACACTTCGCCTCCATCTCTCCAACCTCTATCTTTCAACGCCATCGCCTACCGGCCCGCCAGCCGCCAACCCGCTGCTGCTCTAACGCCTCCATCCTCTGCAAGCGACTATGTCGTCGTAAAGGTAACCATACGACCATGCCTCCATCTTCTTCATCCTCTCCATCCACTCCTTACGGTTTTTTTCACGATGTTGTTTAGAAATGGGGTTGGAGTTTGGGTTGTAAGTAGTGTTAAGTGTTAAGGGTTGTAGATTAATTAAAGTTCTATGCGGGTAGATTTAGTTGTGGGGGGTTTTTGTACATCATTTTTCAATTTTAATGGCGTTTTAGGGTTGATGAGGGAAACTAAATTGGAAAGAAATTCTTCTGGTTTTTGGATTAGGGTCCTAGGATTTTATCAAATAGAGGGTTTTTTTTTTTCAATTAATTGATGATTTACTCAATCTAAATGCTTAAAAAATCTAGCCGGGAGCCCATATAGCTAATCCCAAAAATTGGTGGGGATATTATAAAAATCAGTCTTAATGGAGTTTGGACGTTTGGGTTGTATTTTGTACAAAAAAATTATCATAAAAAATGGTGGGATTATTACAATAATTGATGGATCAAGATGCATGAAAAATCAACTTTTTTAATTCATGGTAGCCAGTGATATGTACAATGCATGATACCATATGCCCAACCAGATAGGGAAACTGAATGGGTACATCATTGAAAAAAAAGAAAACATGGACTTGCCATCGTGTGTGTGTATATATATATATATGTATATGGACTAGGGCATAGCGATGCAAAATAACCCTCAAAGTTTGCCTTAAATGTTTAACTATGAAATTGTTTGCCTATATTTCTTGTATTTTTGATTCTTCGTTTTGACTCCATACAAGAGTTATTTTTTCTTTTGTTCGGATGTTTCCCCCTCCCACCAAGCCTTTAGGTACTAAAAAAAATACATTCTAGCATGCTTTTTTTATTTTTTATGTTATTAATTTTGAGGTTGGATTATAATGTTTTTTCATTTTATTGTAGGCATTGATTATTAGCTGCATTCTTGTGCAATTCATGAAGATCCAATCAATTTTAACACTTTTTTTTACTGAAACTTTTCCCTTTGAATTTACTAATTAGTCACTTATTTTTATTCGGTATTATGTACTAAATGAGCAAATGTGATGTTTACTTTATTTTGGAACTTAATATTACATTGAAGATGTTGCATTGCTGATTTGGATACTAAATTATTGCATGAACTTATGAATTATGAAGTTTGTTAATGGTTGGTATGATATTTTAGTGAAATTTCTGTTTCAAATATTATATCATTTATATAGTTAAATAGGTTAAACATGTTAACTGAGTTAAACAGGTTAAACAAGTTAAACATGTCAAATAAGTTAAACGAGTTAAACAGATTATTCAACACGACTCGTTTAATAAACAGGTTAAATAGGTGTGTTCGGATTACCTGTTTAATAAATAAGTCGGATTTGAGTTTATATAGTTCGACACGATTAATAAACGGGTCAGGTTCATGTTGAGTTTAAATAGGTAAGCTAGAGTACATGATACGATATGAATCCAACACGACACGACTTATTGTCAATCTTAACTCTACCCCTTTAGGCGCTTTGCCATTTTGTTTCCGGGTCTTAATACTATTAATGGGCCCAATGGGCTGCAGAGGTTATTCGTTTACAAAGAGCACTTCGCTAACGAAACATGCCGAAAATACTCATGGGCCACCGTGCAAAATAATTTTGTAGGCCCAAAATACATATCAACTATCAAGTCCTAATATGACATTAAACAAGATTCCTACTTAGGAAAAGGAGAGGTAGAGTAAAGATAACAGCAAAATATACGAACCTTCCAAGCCGAGCAGTCGAGCACCGAAGGCCTATATAAACAAATTCCACGTTGACTCAAATACCAAAACTATCAAAGCGCGTAAAAGCGAAGAACCCTTGGAAGCTGATCGTGTTTGCGATTCTCATCGCCGTCGCGTCCACATACCCTTCTCTGTTACCAATCTCGCTTTCTTTTCCCGGTAAGGCCTTCCGATACCTGTGAATTTCCTACCGGTAGCACAGAAATCGAGGTCTAGGGTATTTGCTCACGATCTTCTGATTGATGTTCATGATCTTTTTCTGATTATGTGATTCAATATTTTGTGTTCTTTGTTCTCTGTATTCTGTGCTTATTGATCTTTGGGTTTGCTAGGGAAGTTTATAATAGATTGAAATTTGCTATCTTGGGTTTGGGATTGGCTAGGGTTTGAAAATTTGACTTCAAAATAGTTGTTTAATTTAGACTTTCTCGGGTTCGGGGTTTTCAAAATTGTTGGGGGGGTTTTGTCTTTTGCTTTAAATTGTTGAGTTTGACCACTGATATAGAAGAGCTCTGGTTCTTAATCATATGGCGACAGGGCGAGTCGATGTTTTGAGGAGAAGGGATTCTGAGAAGTATTCCAAAAGAGAATTTGGGTCTTATAGGAACGGAAGTTGTCGTGTTGAAGTGGATCATGGTCGTGATGGTCATGTTAAACATAGGAATGGATTCGATTTATCATCTGATCTGGTCAAGTCACGGGGGCCTGGGAGGTTGTCAAATGACGCAGAACCATTTGTTAAGAATGGAAGATCCCGGAAGAGTGAAACTGTGGTTCAGCTACCTCCTGAGAAGAAGAGGAAGTTTTCCCCTATTATATGGGACAAAGAAGAGAAGGAAGTGAGAGTTTCATCAAGGAATAGAGTTGTTCCTGTTCTTCCTCCTTCCCCTCCTCGTTCAACTGTAGACAGATTGAATGCTGAGATTCAGGGCTTTATTACTGATCGGGCTGTTTCAAAGTCTCCAATTGCAGTTAATCAGTCTCAAGGAGTTGAGATCTCTTCAGTTCAACCTTCTGTAGCAGATGCCATGGTGGGGAGTTCTCAATTGGAAGCTCCAGCTCATTTGTCTACACCACCACATGTGGATAAATTTGTGAATGATGAGAAGGCGGAAGAGAAGATGGAAGATCGGAAGTTTTACCAAGCACACAACATCTCATTATCAAGGTGGTTATCTGATAGCGATTCTCCGAAGGAAATTTCTGATGACAGGTGCAGCTTGCCTGAAAGCGGGGAGATCCAAAGCGAAAGCTCAGTGGGGAGCCGGGCCAGAGCTTCTAGCTCTGACAAAGAAGGCAGCTTTGAGAGGCCTGGCAGAGAAGATTCCAGTGATGAATATTTGGGCAGTCATAAACATGGTGGTAGTGCTGGCTTGTACTCCGATTCAGAGGATGATGTCGATCTTCCTCCCATTGAAGAGCCTGCAGTGCAGAAGCAAGGAGGTATAAACATGCTTCAATGTTGCAGAAGTGTGTTTGAATATGAAAAGCTCAACAAAATAAATGAAGGCACTTATGGTGTTGTCTATAAAGCCAGAGATAAAAAGACGGGGGAAATTGTAGCGTTAAAGAAGGTGAAGATGGAGGTGGATAAGGGATGTGATGGTTTCCCAATGACAGCATTGAGAGAAATAAACATTCTCTTGTCTTTTAATCACCCTTCAGTTGTAGGTGTTAAGGAAATTGTTATGGACGATTTTGATGGTGTTTATATGGTTATGGAGTATATGGAGTATGACCTCAAGGGGCTAATGGAGTCTATGAAACAGCCCTTTAGTACCGGTGAAGTTAAGCACATGTTACTACAACTTTTGAAGGGTGTAGATTCTCTTCATGAGAATTGGATCCTTCACAGAGATTTGAAAACGTCAAATCTCCTTGTGAACAAGGATGGTGAGTTGAAAATATGTGACTTTGGATTGTCCCGCCAATATGGAAGTCCACTGAAGCCATATACTCCTTTAGTTGTCACTTTGTGGTACAGGGCACCTGAAATTCTATTGGGTACAAAACAGTACTCTACAGCGATTGATATGTGGTCAGTTGGATGCATAATGGCTGAATTGTTGTCAAAGAAACCACTGTTTCCAGGGAGTACTGAAGCTGAGCAGCTTGACAGGATCTTCAAGATTCTTGGTACACCAGATGAAAAAAGTGGGTTATCCAAATTGCCAGGCTTCAAAGCTAAGTTTGTTAAACAACCATATAATAATCTGCGCAAGACATTTCCTGCTGCATCTTTCACCGGATCTGTGCCAGTGCTCTCTGAGTCGGGGTTTGATTTGCTGAAGAGGCTCCTAGCTTATAACCCTGCCGAGCGAATAACAGCGAAGGATGCTCTCAACCATAACTGGTTTCACGAGCCCCCCGAACCGAGATCTGATTTTAAGCCAGTTACTTGTGATCTGCATGTTCAAGACCGGTACCTAAGCAGGAGGTAGTGTGAGAACCATTTACAACAATAATCTTAGCCTTTTTAGGGCAGTTTTTCAAATTGTGCTAACCTGACAATTAGGCAGTTGCAAAGCACAGCACATATTGCA
This sequence comes from Prinsepia uniflora, assembly GCA_032719365.1. Taxonomy (NCBI): domain Eukaryota; kingdom Viridiplantae; phylum Streptophyta; class Magnoliopsida; order Rosales; family Rosaceae; genus Prinsepia; species Prinsepia uniflora. The sequence continues at coordinate 68,777,525 of CM064865.1, read as the reverse complement.
GGGCTCTTTAGGATGGCTACACCAAAGGAGTTGCATGGGGATTCGGTGGGCGCTAATGGTTTATATGAAGGTGTGGCACTGTTGAGACGGGAAAAAAAAATACTTATTTCAATTTTCAATTCTTGAGTCTCTGTATATATTATATCTGGACCCGCTCACTTTGATAATAAAATTTGGTTTGGATTATATTCTTGTTTTTATTTAATTAATTGTTATTTTCATGTAAAACATTTTGTTTGCTCTTTATTCATGCTTATACTTTCTTTGCAAGAGATTCTAGGCCTTAAAATGATGGGATGGTGGATGGCATATCACCGTCAAAAGACAGGAAATTTTGCAATTGTAAGTTATTTAACTGTTACACAAACCTTTTGATTTTATCCCGTATTTTATAGGTACTGTTTTGTGTATTGAGGTATATCTGGTCTTCCACGTTTTCTTTCATTATGATGCTCTGTCTCTAATGCTCATGCAAGGCCATTGTTATCCTGCATCTTATATGTACTGTTTTGTGTGTTGAGGTGTATCTGGTCTTCCATGTTTTCCTTCATTATGATACTCTTTCTCTAATGTTTATGTTGGGCCATTGTCTGTTTATACGCCATTCAGCAAATAGGCAGCTGAAATTTTTTTCCCCTCTTTTTTTTTCTTCCATGTTTGGAGTAATATAAGAAAAATTAGGAATAAGCAGTGACTGCTGCTATGAGGTTTTACTTTTAATTGAATAGAAGTCTCCCAAGTCGTAGTTGACTCATGCTCATATTCCATTTCACGCATGCATGTTTGCCTTATATGTGAAGCCCTGGTATCTTTTCCATCCCTGAAGAGTGCTGCTTTGTCTATTTCTCTGGATGCATTTTGATACTCTTTTCTTTAGTCGGTTGCCAACCTTTTTTTTTGTGTGTGAATTATCATAATTCGTTTTTTACTCTTATCTTTCCATGTGCATTCTACGTTTTGGAATTAGCTTGCTATGGAAAACGGAGAGTTTTCCTTGCCTGCAAATAGCCTGCTTGCTTGGTAAGGTTGTTGATTCTTACTGATTTAATGAATCTAACGATGCCTGTTATATGTTTTGCTATTTGGAGTGAACATATTCCCATTTTTTTTTGGTCTAAATCATTCTATGTCATTAGAAAATTCATATAGTTAGTGTATTTGTGTAATTGTCTAATTCTAAATACTGGGACTCTCAACTCCAGTTACTGACATATACACTCAGCATTTAACTCATTGGATTGTCGAGAATTCTTTACTTATATTAAAAAAGCTTTGGCTCCTTTTGTTTTAAGATAGATTTGGATCTGGGCCTGAGTTTCATGATAAGGCTAAATTTGTTGTTATAGATTACAATACTGTATGCTTGGATTTGACTAAGAACAAAAGTGAAGATAGCAAATGGATGTGAAATGAGTTTGTGCAGTCATTTCAAATCGCTTTCATTAGTACTACATCTAGTTATTTCAAATGCGTTCAATCTAGTGTTATTAGTTTTTGTAGCAAATTTAGCCTTGTTATCAAATCCAAAACCCTCTTAAAACAGACAGCCTTGTCTCATATTTTGTTAGGAGATAACATTTTGGCAGTAGAATCACAATGAAAGCTGAAAATTGGTGAAAACAAAAACTAATAAATAAAGATCATATGTGAATGAAGAAACTTTTTGTAGTTGCCAGGCAGCTGGTTTTCTGTACAGGTTGAATTTGTACGTTCTGGCCATATGTGCTCGTTATATTCTAGTTTTTCAAAATTTTCATGCCAGGCTCTCTTTATATTCCCCTTACATATTAGCAGTGCTGTCAGCTATGAGGCATCTACGAGTTTAAGCTTGAAGCTGGAGTCACGTAATGTTTGCTTTTCAAGTTTTGTTTATAATTTTTTCGTGCACCGGTGATTGAGTTTGATTTATCAGTACTACTCCTTCGATGGGAGGGAGGCATATTTAACTTTTACCCTGCAGATGCTTTTGAATTACAGATGAGGATAACTCTTATCTGCATATGTGAAGTCGCATTAAGATTTTCGAATATAATGTCAGTTTCTATAAATTATTCCTAAGCGTGGCAAGTGACTTCACTTTTACCCTTTTGTATTTGATAGGGAGAGGCAGTAGTAGTAATAAAGCAGCAGTAAATTCATCTCCTGCTACTTGCACTTTACGATTCTCTTTTTCTGATTCTTGCTCATTGTAGTTGATTTTGATGTGTTTTTTTTCCCGTTATATTTGACTGGCTCCGGCGGGTTATGGATGTCCTAACCCATGAAGCGAGAGAACCAGAGACCGTAGGTAGAATCACACCAACCAGCTATAAAGCGGGCAAATTTCCAAGCCAACCAGCTGAACCAGGACTAGACTCCAACAGTTTGCCCCATCTTAATTAGACATTTCGGGTACCCTGTCCAAGTGATGTCGGGCAGGTAAACACATTCCCCACATATGAGCCAGAAACCTAAAAAGGCCACAGGCTCGTGGATCTCCACCTTCAAATGGTGACATTGGAGATAAAATAGCTGGAGAGGGTGTGGTCGAAGACCTAGACGGTGGAGATAAATAGTCGGAGAGGGGGTGCGACCAAACGTAGGAGCCGAAAGCCAAAATGGCACATGAACCGATGAACACCTGGGGAATGAATTAGGGTGTCGGTGTTGGAAAGTAGAAAAAGTAAATTTAGATTCGGTGCATAAATGACATGTTTAGGTGATCAAAGAATTATGTCTGAGCGCCTCTTAGCAGGACAAAGACCAATTGGTAAAGGAAAAATCGGCAAAAAATTCTCCATTATATCATAATACTAGAACAGGGCAAATGTAAATTGGAACCATTTCCAAAGAGTAAATGAAGAAGCCCTTGGTTATAAATGTGATGCTAATAACACAGGTAAAATCAATCTGAGTCTCATTCTAAGATACAGTTGAAGCCTATTAGGAGCGGTATTGCTAGTCTCCTTTCTGCCACCAAAAACAGCAGAAAGCCGTCGGATACCCGAAAGAAAGCTCATACCTCATTTGATGGTGATGGTTATTGTCTTTCCGAGCACGAAAAGAATCAGTGAGAGCTCAATGAAAAATATGGTACTAATGAGCGCCCGATCAACTCTCCATCCATATATGCTAATCCCACCAGGATTGCACTGCATGTACGACACTGAAACCACCAAAATTGTTGTTGAACTTACGGAATCAAAGCGCAAACGCAGAAGCAACGCAAATGGCAACACAAAATTCAAGTGAATGAATAATCAAAGGTTTTCATTTGTCAACTGTTCGTTCTTTTTTCTGTAGTGACATAAATTTGAGGTGAAATTGAACGAAAATAGGAAGTTGAGTCAGTGGACATACCAAAAGCTTGTCTTTTCTCATAATGGGACATGTGTGAAGCTATTTGTGTATTCGTAGGCACTGGCACATAATCAGCCGATTCTATATCACTTTCGGAGTAACTTATGGGTAATGAAGTCCCTGGATAAGAAATCTCCAAGTTTCCAGAACTGTTATTCACTGCTGATAGAGGAGCATCATTGTTGCTGCAAGTGACCAAGGCGTGCCATCTGCTAGTAACTGATCCCAGCCCTTGCGCTCTATGTGAAATCTTTGCAGCTGCATGCAGGCATATAATTAACCCAACAAGCTCAACAATCGAGGAGACCTGCAATTGTGTGATACAAGTAACATTTAAAAAGTTTGAATATGTAAATCAAGAAAACAAGAAGTGTTCAGTCAGCAATCTATTCATCAAGATGTGTCAGAACCAAATGATGATTTTGATAACAACTAATCGAAGTTCTGAATTCAGCTAGCAAGCTTTCGTAGTATGTTGAGATTCATGTGAACCATCTATGAAGCATATTGTTCTCAACTTACCGCAAAATCGCCTGTATTGAGGAGATTAATGATTCTACGATTTCCTGTGGTTTGCAGTAGAGCTGCAAACTGGCTAGCTGTCACAACTAAGAGTTCAAGAAGAAGAAAGATACGAAATCTGTGGCTAATCTTGGATACATAATGAGTTAGACGAACGTGTTCTTCAATATATGCAGAAACATCCAAATCCCTTTCCAAAAGTTTCCCATAGTTCTCAAAGTGTATCACTTGCAAATTACACACCAAACCGAATAAAGCAGTGCCTGATAGGAAAATTATATTCGAATATGTCCATGACACAAGCAAAGCAAGTAATACAAGAACAGATTGCCACATTGAATCTTGGTGTTGAACATATACAACGCGAGTGACTTCACGTGCAGTCTTCAAGAGAAAGCAAGGCAATACCCACACCGCAAGCAAGCGGAAGAAACTCTGAAGAAGTGGGATAAACAAAGGGAATTATAATCACATGACATATATGAGCTACAATAGTAATGGAAACAGAGATATTCTCAATAATCAATTAGTGTGAGACCTTCACAACAACATATAGTTTTTTCTACAAGACTAGTTCATAAACATCAAGCATAGATGGAAAATTGGTAGTGCTAAACTATGAAATCTTAAAGAATGCTTGAAAGTGAAAACTCACCATAATCCAAGATATAAAGCCAAAGGCACAAAGGCACAAAATCACAATAACTTTTCTACTAAAGTTAGGCTAACTTAAGCTTTGGGGTCTCCTTTCAGCTGCGTTTGATTTTTACATCAACACTAATTGGCACTAGCCAATGCATATAGGGCTTGAAATGTTGTTTTCTTATATCTCTAATACCCCGATATCTCTAATACCCCGACATGAAATTTTGTTTACTAATACCTTCAAAATACCATGAATTTATGAATAATTCAATCCAATACCAGCGACCAAACGAGCTGTGTAGTATATTAGTATTACCACTTGGTACTAAATAGCCGTGCACTAGCCTGGAACTCGAACTGAGTAAGGTGAACCATGTAAACAACCATGTTCTTGGCATGATTGCGTGTTTTACAGTTTAATCATGGTTTGTCTAATTAGGGATATCAACAATTTAGCATGAACACTGAACTTTCAGGACCCAACAATACAATCATTGTGTACCAAAAAATAAATCACTAGCATAAAGTTAAAAAGGAGTGAAATTGATAAGAAGTTGTGACTTGTGGGTAATTGAAACTCACATTGATATTTTTTATATATTCATTTCGGAACTGGATAGTATGACCCTCACTCCTATCAACAAACAAGAACTTGCGCACACCATACTTTCTGAGGCTGTGAGAGATACAAAACAGAGAAATGGCCGCCACGAGAGACTCGGAAATCAGAATCTCAAGCTCGAAACTTTTGATCTGGTACTTGCCACTGGTAGAATAATACGAGGAAGTAATAATCAGCAATGGAAGAGCAACACCCACAAGAAGGAAAGCCAGCCATGAAAGGCTGAAGCTCCAAAGAGAGTACTGGCAGAAACCAAATAGCCGTAGAAAGATCTCAAATTTGTGAAGAGAGCGGTCAAGTTTGACATCTTGCGGGTTTGCTTGTGATGGGAGCTCTATCAATGAGGTTTTGGGGGATTCTGATTCTGGGATTGATGCCATAAATGGGAGGACAAGTGAGTAGCTAACTAGTCAGTTTCAATGGTGGGTCTGAACTGGGTTTTGGTTCAAATGATGAGATCTTTGAAGAAAGGAGGAGAGGAGGCGAAATCTGAAGTGGGTTTGTAAGAAATTTGTATTTTAAGGAAAGCAGAGTCGGATTGGTTGTGGTGAAGAAGATAGTTATGCTGGGCCAATTTGACTGACTTATGTTATGTGATTGGAATGAAGAAAATTGGATGCTGAGTTTCGTTTTTATATTCTTGTTTTTATTCCAAATGTTTCAAGTAACAAGCAGAAATGGGGCCTCCCAAGCGTCAAAGAGCTTGACCAATCTACTTTCTGTCCAAATATAATGTTCTATTTTTAAAACTGGTTTTGATAAATGGGTAATCTCATGTTCAGTTCTTAAACTTATTAACTGCTTTCTTTAGCTGACTTCTATAACGGGGAAGGGGAGCCTGCCATAGAATTCACGGAGCCGACGATCAGACCATATGCAAGACGTACTAATGATCTGCCAATGAGTCCCTTGGAGGATTTTTACCTTACCATAGGCTTGTCCAAACCCATGATGCTCTACTCCCGCGTTTTGCTTGTAGGAAGTATCTTTGTCTTCATCATAGTTGCCTAGAATGACTGAGGCTCCAATAACAGCCTCCAACATTGTTTAGCAATTAGAACCACGTTAAGTTTAGAATTGTAAAAGTAGGGACAAACTACCCCGAAAGACAACTTCTTCATCATAAAACATTGATTTCAGTCGAAACCCAAACCAAAGAAGAAAAAAGAAAAAATAAAGTAAAGGCCTTTCTTTAACAAAGCTAATGGGAAAAAAACATTCCTTAATCCTTACACTTACGGGCTATTCTTGACTGTTATTACCAATAGCAACTTTTTGGCAGCATATTAAACTCCATTTGTCCGTAAGGAAGAAAAAGTTTTACATGCTGAATTGAATGCCTAACCACTTGGATTGCATCATCCTACGTACACAACTAATTGAAAGAAATCTCAAACTCAAAATCACAGTCAAAGCCACAGTTACCATTTAGAGATCAAAATATTGACCAAGTTCCAAAATAGATACATCAACTAATAAGTCTTATCTTTTAGACACAAAATAATGGGGTATTTATTGCATGTTGCTAATTTGTGTCTCCCTCAGTTTCCCTCGTTTTCCTCGTTTTCACTACCACGTTTTAGTAGTTTTGTATAAATCCCCTAGGTGTTTGGTGAAACATTTTTTTTTTGTTAACATTTGAGCATGAATTTTTTTCACATCAAACTATAAATACTTAGGTGTGGGCATGAATCCGTTAAAACTGCTAACCGATCCGTTTCAAACCGTTATTTATCCAACGGTTTAAATTTGACCGGATAAAAACTAAATAGTTTGGAAATCCGTTACATCCAAACCAGACCATTTATAATATATTACTTTTTATTAATTTTTAAATCTATTATTAATATAAAATAAAAATAATAAAAATAAAACGATACCTAGATATACCCATATAAGTATATGTATAGTCATATAAGAGTATAATAAAAGATTATTAAATAGTTTTTTTTTTCTATATCCTTAATTTTTTTATTCCTTAACGATTTTAAACCGTTTCGATCCAAACTGAACCATTAGTAACAGTTTGGTTCGAAACAGTTTTATTTCTAATTTTAGAAAATTCAAATCGTATCGAACCGTTAAGATTTTAACAGTTTGGATTTGAATATTGTCAATATCGAACCGCACCATACTCACTCTTATAAACAATTCACGCTTTTGTAGTTTTATATAATCTTACCTAGTTGATTACGTTGGACTGAAGGATTCACAAACCTATAATGATCTCTGACATTCGATATCAAGCCCTCATTCACCTAATGCCCTAAGTGCACGTCTAGTGCAGTTAACCTTGCCCGGACAAGGCTTAACATAGCCCACAGACCAAGCTCACATTTTCTAATGGACAGAGCTTGCCTGGACTGGGCAGGGCCAAGGTTGGGGCTATTCTAGCCCCTTCTCTTGCCTGGGCTGGGCTACTTGCAACCAAAAAACAATTGCCACATGTCAAATATTGTATTTTTTTTATATCTTGCATATTTTATATATTTATATATTTATCATTTTAAATTAATAGTTGTATTTTTATTAGACTTGCAGTATTTTTAGTATAATTTAAATTTTATTTTATTATGATAGTGTTTAATTATTATTTTTTATATCTATATAGGTTAAGTAGAATAAATAAGAATTAAATTGTATTTCATATACATTATATAATATTTTTACGTTATTATCTTTAAAAAAATAATTTCCAAAAATTTAAATTCTTGCCTCTTGCCCCTTGCCCCTCCCTATTAGAAATTCAGCAAACAACTTTGGGCAAAATGTTATGAACAATATAATAACGGGGGCTAAATTTTACCAGGCCTCTTACTCTTGCATCTATCACTAGATATGCTCTACTTACACATAAATATAACCTAATAATAAATGGATGTGGTATGAGACCCACTTTCTATGGTGGGTTCCAAGCCCAAGGAAAGCAAATTGGCCCCATGCCCATACATCACTTCAGCAATCAATACGCATTATATACTCCGATTATTTTATTTTTTAATTTTGTATAATTAATATTAAAAATAAGAGAATTATATTATATAAAATAAATATTAACCTCATTTTTATGAAAATTAAATTTGAGATCACACTCAATTATATAATTCTAAAATCGAGCTTAGCGTTAGAGCGATAATTTGTCACAACAAAAATCGCTCAGCCGCATGTCAAACTAAGAAACGAGTGAAAAGCAACATCGAGTAAAGGCGGAGCCGTGAAAGGACCATAGGGGTCTAAGGCGCCTCTCCATGATTTTTGAGTTACATTATATAACATAAATACATATATAATACCAATATGGTTATAGTTATTATTACTTTTTCTCCTTTTTCTGCTTATACCTTCCTAATTTTGTATTTACATCTCTCATTAACTTACTAACTATTTAAAATCTAAGTTTATAAGGTTTTATTTTGCATATTTTTTAGTACTCAAAATAGATCATACCGCAATTATTTAAGGAAAATAAATAACATATATGCCCAATTGCCCATAAAATTTTCTCAACTATTGGCATTGCCATTATAATGATTTGGTTTTTTCCCGCCATTATGGCTGTCTATATAAAATATCTCTTTAATATTAATTTCTTAATTCAAAACAGAATTTAAGCATTGATTTCATTTTGGCCAAAAAAAACCCTACGCATTCATCTATATAAATTACCCCTATGACTGCAACCTCTCTAAAATAAACATTCATTTGAAAAACTTTTCTTCGACTGACTTTCTTCAAGTTGAAATGGGCTTCCTTTAGTGCCTACAGGGTTGTAGTAAATAAACTAGATAATCCAATCGGTTGGTATCGATATCACATGAGTTTGTTCGTCTTTTAGCTTTATTTTCTCGTCTATCATCACAGTGTCGATCATGGTCACTAGCTTCAATGCCTTGACGATTAGGTCACCTATAACAACCCGACCAAAATATTAGTCTAAATTTGGGAATTTAGTTTGGAAAATGACGATTTTGCCCTTGAACTTAGAATGTGGTCAAAAGTCAACTTGAGTTTGGGAAGTCGTCGAAGTTTTTATTGGATCATTGCGTAGGCCGAACTCGTGTGTTCGTAGACAATAGGTATACATAAATCGGAGTTTGGACACTAAAGTTACGAGTCTAGAACCCTCAGGAGCATTTTGGTAATTTTTGGGAGATCAGATATTTTTAGGTGGGTTTCTTCCTAATTTTGGGCAACATTCTCGGTCGCTCTCCCTCTTCCCCATGTGAAACCCCTCTCCACCATCATCTTCCTCGACAAAGCTTGAGGCCAATTTCAGATAATTTGAGGAGGCTAGGAACTTGTTTCTCTCGAGATTGTGAGTTAATTGGTGGTGAATTGGAGGTGGGGATGTGGCCATAAACGGAGGATCGGCAAAGGGGGGCTAACCAAAACTTCATGACTTATTTTTCGTTAAACTAGGTATGATCTTAGTCTTTTGACGCCATATTTGGATTCCTTATGAAAATTATATGAATTTACATGTATAGATCACCGAAAATGGTTTGGGGTCGAATGAGTTAGAGGTTGGTTGGAAATAAAGGTTTTTCAGAAAGAAAAACCCAGTTTCCGACGATGACGTCGATCGGCTTTTCCATTGATGCCTCTAATCACGGATATTCCACTATTGTCATAATATTTCGTCAGTTTAAGAATATTCTGTGGGAATATTCCTTGACAAAATATTCTCTTGTCATCAGAATATTCTTTTAGTTTTGACAGTACATGCCTTGTAAGGACGAAATATTCCTAAATGGAATATTCCATAAGGAATATGCTAGGCGCGTGGGCACTAAGTGCATGTGACAGGACTCGTTTCTTAATCACTTTGATAACAATACCTGTTCCTACTCCCATTTGAAAAGTAACCCAAAATACTGAAATTGCCGTTTATACTTGTGAGACAAGGGATACTCATACCTTCTTCAATTTATGTCTTTGACTCTCGAATAGGCTTGATTTCCATGTAACAGCTGTGGAGGGTTACCAAAAACCACAAAAACATATAAATGGACAAAATTCACATTTAAAAACATAGTTTGAAAAACATAAATTTAAACCCTCTATTTTCTAAAAACTATGCATGCATACGAAAAACCAAATATAAACCATGAATCTCGAAATACATGTTAATATCAATAATCAATCCAAATCAGTGGCCAAATCCATACGAAAAACATCAAGGCACAAAGTGATAATAATCACATATAACCAACTCATCCTCGATGCTTGAATGCTAATCATCATAAACCGTACTACTTGTAAACCAAACCACTCGGGAAATAGAGTCCAACTCTAGATGTCCCAGTGTGGACCGACCTAGAAAATAGAGTCCAGCTCTAAACGTCTAAGTCATAGCCCAATCACCAGACTCAAGAAATATAGCCTGCTTTGGATGTCTAAGACTAGCCAGATCACTAGTCTCAAAAAATGGAGTCTAGCTCCAAACGTTTGAGATTATCCTGCTAACTAGCAATCCGAGGAGAGTTGTCCAGGCACACACAATTCACATCACAATATCGAGAAAACATTCATTTATAAAATATAACAATTTCTTAAGACCAAATCCACATTTAAAAATCTGGGTCTAAGCCCAAAACACAATTTTCGTAAAACGTGCAATTATAACCAGGTAATAAATCCTGGTAAAATCATCAAACTTCATTGAAAAACCATAACCAAACCATCATCACATAAATCATGTAATAAATAATTAAAACATTCAAATATGCATGTATAATAATTTAATAAAAAATAAAAGTCCACTTACACATTGTTTGTGCGGTTGAATTTCGAGTTGCACGCTCTTCCGTAAATTCTGATAATTATACCACCTAAATATGTCTCAAAACGATATTCGATCGTCTAAAAAACAATACCAACACGCGCCGATTACAGCCTCTGCATGTGGTCCCCACGCGATTGCATCAGTTATCTTCAACCTCTAGCGGGTCGACCTGTTTTCTTGATTTTCAAGTTTTCCGACCTGGCAGGTTGACCCGACTGTATTTCCTTCATCTATCATCATTTTTCTTACATTAAACATCTAATCTACTCTAAACATGTCCAAAAGAGTTTCTACATACTCAAAACCTAAGAAACTTACCTCATAACTTGACCAAAACCTTCCAAGTTTTCGGCCTACCGTCGTACCTCCCTGTCTAGGTGATTCTAGTGTTCAAAAATTCAAACTAATGGCTTATTGGGCTCGCCTGAATATGTAGAGAAGGTCCACAAGCTTGGTTTCAAGCTTCCACATCGAAAACATCATTTGTGAGTTCAAAAACTCACGATTCCTCTCGGGTTCCATTTCATTTTTCGGGTTTGAGAATTTCACTTTTTCTTTCACAGTTTTTCCCCTCACTCTTTCCTTTCCTTTTCCTCCATGGTTCTCCCCATCTCTTTGTCTTTCCTCCATGGTTGGTTTGTGGGTTTTTCTCTATTTCAGTTCTTATCCACCACGAATACCCACTATATGCACATCAAATATTTATATAGACAAGGGAATGTCGGTGGAAGGAAGGGATAAAGGATAAAAAGAACCTTCTTGACACTTGTCACTTTCACATAATATCCCATTGTGAAATTCCCAAAATACCCTTATGCCAAAATTACCATAATGCCCTTGACAAGCCTAGACTTGTAGCACGTCTATCTGATCTCTGATTTTGATGTACTGCATGTCTACAGACTCAAAGTCCGAGACTTACACGACAGTACTCATAAAAATTCCAAAAAGTACCCAAGTCAAAAAGTCAACATTTGACCTTATATGTAACGACTCGTCCCGGAAGCTAGGATTAAGGAAGTGATTATGACGGATTAGTGAGGCTAATCAGTGGTTAGTTGGTTACTGTGGGACTTCGGACGTAAAATGACGATTTTGCCCCTAGTTTGGGCAAAATGTTGACGTTGAGTTTGGGCGGTCAATTGGACATTGGCCGATGACCGTGACGTAGTTTGGGACGTCACGAGTCCATAGATAGGTAGCACGTCCGATTCCGACATCTGAGGAGGAAGTTATGATGTTCGGAAGGTTGAGGGTATTACCATAAATTGGGTAAACGAAGGGGGAAAAGTTGACTTTTCGTACGATAGGTTTTTTATACGTAGACCGAGGACCGTTAGGTAGATCTCGTCGTCTTGAGTACAACGACAGGCGGCATGCTTTCATCGGACATTGGACGGGCAAGATACGGGTCTAGAACGGCGAAGGGAAAAATGGTAATTTTAACTCACATGGGCATTTTGGTCTTTTTGGTGCATTGGGAAGTGTGCAATTCTAATAAGGACAAGTGTGCATGTGCAATTGGATATTTTTTAGAGGGACCATGGGATTGTGGACACGTGGTGGTGGTCTAGTGGCTTCTACACAATTGTACGGTGTGTTTTAATTTGGCCGTGTGTGATTGTGTAGTCGTGCACGAGGGAGAAAAACAGAGACTGAGTGTTGGGAGGAAATCGATTAACGGCTGGGTGTGTGAGGCTTTGCGAACTGGTGAGTGTGATCAGAGGGAGGCTGAGAGTGCAGGGACTGGGTTGAGAGGATTGAGAATTGAGTGGTTGTGTGTGAGGAGGGTGTGAGTTCTCAGGGGAAAACAGAGAGGGAATTTGGTGGTGGTGTTGCCGTGCTTGAGCAATTGTGGTGGCTGGTGGTGTTCAAAGGATGGAGGAGGACTTGGGGAGTCGAGTAGGCACGGTGGAGCTCACGGTGGCTGCCTAAGCACATGTAATTTCTGGATTCCCTTTGCTTTCTCTGTTTTTCCAGTTTGATTCAAACGGTAAATTGTGGCTTTTGAGAACGAGTCGAGGTGTCTGATGAGGTCTAATGTGTTTAGTAGGTTCCTAGGGAGCTCTAGGAGTCGAAGTCATGACGGGGCAGTAGACGGTTGGCCGGGAGCGAGAACAGGGGTTTACAGGTGGTTTCTGTTTCGAGTTGGGAGGATGAGATTGAGGCCGTGTTGACGTGTTTGGTTGAGGGGAATGGATTGTTGGGTTGAGGACGAAGAGAATGGTGGAAAAAGGAAGGAAAATGGTGGACGGGCGGCGGAGAACCGGCCACGCCGGTCCAGAATAGTGCACGGTCTCGAGGTAGGAGATGAACAGTGTTCTGTGCATGCGAGTGAGGCCCACGCGCAGCCACTTCGGGCCGCGAGTGACGTGCCCGGTAACTGTGAGTGGACTTCTTCCTTATAACTGAGCATGCATAACTGCTTTTAATTACTTGTTTTATGGGTTTATAGGTGATTTCATAATTATTTGAATATACTATAACTGTTTTATATAATTGCACATTTTTCGAGAAATTGCGTATTTGGCACGTTTTACGAGAAAGACTTGATTTCTGATTATGATGCTATGGTTTTGGGATTTCAAACGATAAATGGTTTTCAATGATTATAAAGGGATTTGAGACATGATTTGATGATCAAAGGTTTTCGGTTTTAGAATCGGATTTCGGTAAGCGGAATTTGGTTTTAAAGTTGAAAAGTGGATTTTCGGATTTCGGTTCGGAATGACGGTTCTGGATGCCGGAAGGGCTTCGGGCCAGTGATTTCGGATTCGGGTTTGGATATGGATTTAGAAAAGGTTTTCAAATGGTTTTGGATTGGATTTTCTGGATCTGGTTATTGGGTTTAAAGACCCGGATTATGTTTGACGGGGGACGGGCCCAGATTGGGTTTAAAGACCCGGATTGAGTTTAAAGACTCGGATATATTGATATTTCCCTCGTAGGCCTGTTGAGTTTAAAGACTCGGATTATATTGAGGCCTAGATTGAGTTTAAAGACTCGGGAGTTTAAAGACTCGGATAGATCCAGCAGGTTTGATCGAATGATTATATTGATATCTTATGTTTTACTGCTAATGTTTTATACGTTTATCCTACTGTGTTTATGTTGCTGTGGTTTCCATGATAAAATAATGTGATTTATAAATGTTTTCAGAAATTGGGTTATGCATGCATGTTTTCAAAACGGAGGGCCAAACCCTGGTTTGTTTATGAAATAGTTTTTGAAACTTTTATTCCTTTTGGTCCACTCACACTTTCTGGTTTTTAATTGCCCTCCAGGTCGTGGAGCTAACGCGGGGGTTGACGTTGAGGCAGCGTCAGAGGCATAGAGTAGTCGAGCGTTTTCCCGGAGTGGTTTCAGTTTTCCGTTGTGCGTGTACTCTGGGTATGGTTTTGTTTTATTTTTTTAGTACTATGCTCTGTATAACGGTTGACTCTTGGATGTTTTAATTTCTCCTTCGTCTGATAGTGTACTTTGTGGTTTTCGTGAGGTCGTTTCAGTCTTTCATGTTGGGTTGTCAGACGGGAGCAGGGTTCACCTCGGTTATCGGGGTGATAGTCGGGGTGGGTCCTGACATTATAAGGATAAAACATTCATTTCAATTTTTAATTTTCCAAAGTTACTTTTCTTGAATTTGTAGACCGTTATAACATGGCCGGCACGCAGCAAGTATTTCGGCTAACCCACGACTCATGAAGGCGCGTGGCGTGGTCGCCGGTAGTCCACGGGCATGTTGAACCACGTGGGAGTGCGTAAGGACGAATGTGAGCGCATGTCGGCGCACGGGAGGTCTGTTGAACTTCCTCTAGGGCGTGGGGCCTTTCTCAGGGCCCGTGACAATGGGTGTCTTCATGTTTTCGATGTTTCAGATTTGTGTATGTCTGTTTCGAGGTCATTTGGGTTCAGTTAGAGCCCTAGTTGAGTAAATTCAGGTTGTATTGAGTTAGTACGTGGCAATTTTTGGTTTGTGGGTCAAGGGAGCCTAGTTAGTAGTGTATTTACAAATTTCTTAGTATTAGTTGTAACGACCCGTCTCGAATTCCGAGATTAGATTAGTAACTAATGAAGGATTAGTGAGATTAATCGGTGATTAGTTGGGCGAAATCGAACGGACGATGCAAAATGACCATTTTGCCTCTATTCGTGGCCAAAATGTTGACTTTTGACCCGGGAGGTCCGAGGACCGTTACGTAGATCGGGTCGATACGAGTTCGTAGACAAGCAGTACGCCGAAATTCGACGTCAGACGAGAAAGTTATGGTTCACGAAAGTTCATTTCAACATGCACACATTACGAGGCAGGGATTAGGTGGCAATATCTGATTGGGCAGATATTTAAGTGGGGCTCATGGATGAGTGACAAGTGTCACTCATCCCATTGGTCATTAACCCCAAATTATGGATCTAAAGTGTGATTGGTCCACTTGGATTAAAATATATATATATATATATTAATATATATATATATATATATATCTTTCCACCCACCTCTCATCCTAGCCATCCATCTCCACCGTCCATCTTTCTTCTCTCTCACCTGAACATCAGCCATCATCCTCTCTGTTTTCATTCTCAAACCCGAGCACCTTCTCCTTTCCCTCTAAACAAACAAGACCCAACACACCTAGAACCTCACCACCATAATCATTTTATGGGTTCTAGTGAGGGACTGAGAGTGTTGAGGACGACGTGATGGACGACGGGCCAGGGCGGTGGCCAGGATAGAGGAAAACCCGAAACTGTGAGTAAGTTGTTTTGAATTTTGGACTTTGAGTTTTAAGGGGTTTTAGTCAATTATAATAATGGAAATGGCTTTCTGGAGATCGTAGGAATTGATTGGGATTGATTTCGAGGGCTAGGACAGCCAGAGACGACGACGGTAGAAGGTTGCAGGTGGCTGGTTCGTGTAACGACCCGTCCTGAATTCCGGGATTAGATTAGTCACTAATCTTGATTAGTGAGGTTGAACGGTGCTTAGTAGGGCGGAATCGGACAAATTGTGCAAAATGACCGTTTTGCCCTTGGTCGTGGGCAAAATGTTGACTTTTTGATCGGACGGTCAAACGGACTTTGACCGATGACCGTGACGTAGTTCGGGACGTCACGAGTTCATAGACAGGTGGCACGTTCGATTCCGATATTCGTAGAGAAAGTTATGGTGTTCGGAAGTTGAGGGGTATTTTGGTAATTTGGCATGTTTGGGGCCAAATGTTGACTTTTTGACCAGGAGGTCCGATGGACGAGGGCCAAAGACCGTTACGTAGGTATCGTCGATACGAATCCAATGACAGGCGGCATGCCGAAATCGGAGATTCGACGACGAAGTTATGGTCAAGGACGTGAAACGCGATTAACCGAGACTCGGAATAAAATAATAATATAATAATAAAATCTGATTATCCTAATCCCAAACCAATCTGGACCCTTGATGTATGACACATGTCATCATCCCCTTCATTCCATAATTCAGGGATCTATGTTGGCCATTTAGTTAATTAATTAATTAATCTCCTTAAATCCTCACCCTCCATCCTATACCCAGATTAGATCCTAGCCGTTGATTTCATTTTCTTATTTTGTTCTTAAACCATCAGACTCACATTCATTCTCATTTTTCTCTCAAACCCGTGCACCCTCACCCTTCGAACAATCACACCAGACCACATCTCAACCTCAACCCATGCATCAGACACCTCCAGACAGACCCCAGCCACCTCCAGACGACGGCCACCACCACCACGGCCGCCCTGCACGGCCGGAAACTCCCCAGACCCGAGAGGAACCCGAACAGCCCAAATCGATCCAACCATCCAAACCTTCATACCTGGACTCGAACCAACGTAGGGTTAGGATCAGTGTGACCTTAGGACGACTCAGACCACGACTGGGCAGCCCACGGCGGCGATACGGCGGCGGTAAGTCCAGAAACTCGTGAAGACCCGATTTACTTCCCTGCTTTGAAACGTCCGTTTTTAAAGTTATGAATGTTTGTTTGTTTTTGAGACATGTTCTAGGAACCTAGACGACGATTTTGGACCATGAACCATGGCCAGAATCTCGACGAGTCGCCGGAGATGATGACCTGAGTTCTCAGCCGATTTTCCTGTCAGATTTCAGGTAGTTTAATCAACCTAAAAATGAGTTTGGATCTCACAGAACCGTAGAGGAGGTTATGACGAGTTCATAGGATCAAACCGCATCAAAAATGGTGGTCTGGAACTCGATCTGTGATCGGGTCAAGCCGTGGGTCGACGACGACCCGGTTACAGACCCGGTTTCAGAACCCGGTACTGTAGCATGACGTCATCAATGTTGACCTGGCGCGTGGGGGCGCGTGAAGGGTATTTTGGGGAAACTTCCAACATGACTTTTAATCTATTCGATGTAACGAACATTTTGGAATTGGTTTCGTGTCGATCAGACACCGTCTCGATAGTGTTCGGGATGTCCGAAGGTTTTAAATTAAGTTTAAAAATAAGTAAAAATTTGGGAAAATTACGGGACTTTGATAGGATGTTAATAATGAGGTTAGTGACCCTCTAATGTGATTTGGGCAGGATTGGGAGTCCCAGTGATAGTGGTGTGGCCCGGGAGGGCCGGTGGCACGCGTATCGAGGCACACGGTTAAACGGTCTGTGAGTGGACTTTGGTTTTATAAATCCTATGCATGCTTAAATGTGTTATATGGTTTATATACATGATTTCTATGATGGTATTTGTGAGCATGGATTTCAGGTATGTTTCACGTATTTCGAGGCGATTTACGTGCTTGCACGTAAATCGAGGTTTTTTGGTTTTACATGGATTTTCCATATTTAGGACTTGGATATAATATGATGAAATGGTTTTGAAATTGGAAATATAAACTCGGGCTTGAGGCCCACTTGTTTTGAAAATTTCGGACTTGGAGTCCATTTGAGAATCGGGCCGGGGGCCGAGTTGGTTAATGAAATCGTGGCCCAGTTGGTATGAAATCGGGCTGAGACCCATTTGAGTTATGTTATCGGGCCAAGGGCCCAGTTGGTTTACAAATCGGGTCGCGGGCCCAGTGGTTCATAAAATCGGGCATGAGGCCCAGTTGGATAATAAATGTGATTTCGGGTCAGGGACCCTATGTTTAATAATTGTGATTTTGGGTCAGGGACCCTAAATGGAATTATGTGGTTTTATGGAAATTTCGGGCAGGGCCCAATGGTAATGATGTGATAAAAGGATTTAATAAAACTGTTTTCCATATACCATCTGGACACAAGGATATATGATGGTCTCCTCCAGATGTCTGGGACACTGGGGAAGTCACGGTGCATTGCCTGCGAGGGGTCATTATACGGAGCAGCCGGACCGTATGATGACTCAGGAGCAGGATTGCTATGATTTACGTCAGGGACGTCAGACATCAGGGATGTCAGATATATGGACCCGGAGAGACCCCGGGCAGCACGCGTAGCTTGTGAAACCGTGAGATATGACGTCAGGGACGTCTAGCATCAGGGATGCTGGTGATGGTAATGGTAAAATACGAATTAATGAAATGGCTTTCCGGGTGGATTTATGATTGTGTGATTTTAATGAATTGATGTTCATTTATGGTCGTGGGTGGTGACCCACATGGTTGTTTATGTATAGTTATGGTATTTCACAGTTTTGGGCTGAGTTCCCACACTGGGTTTTTGGTTAACGGTTTTTGGGCTAAGGCCCTAATGGCTCGGTTGAGCAAACGTTTTGGTTACTGGTTTTCGTGGCATGCATACGTTTTTATTGGAGGGCATAAATGTCTTATAAATGTATTTGATGAACTTACTGGTTTTTGTCCACTCACAGCTTTTGGTTTTAATGCCCTTCAGGTTGATCACGGATGCGATTGCAGTAGAGACTGGGACATTGCACACCTCCTCCATCGATCCTTGCGCACTCTGGATGCCCCGTTGGGCAGTGGCTCTTGGTTATCCCTTGTCTGACACCTCTTGTTGGACAGGAGCAGGGTACATTCCACGGTAATCCCGGGGGGATTGGGATGGGTCCTGTCAGTTCGTCCATGGTTCATCAAGGTATGTTTTAGGATTGTTTTTAGGTTCTTGAAATCATGAATAGATAGGTAAAGATGAGACAAGAGTTTAGGATTGAAAGATTGGAAAACGAGCTAAAAATGGAGGATTACAGGGTTGAATCGTGACCGCCGGTTTAGTTGGATAGAACCGGTCTGAACCGGTCGGCCAGAGGTTGAAGAAGATGAATAATGCTGGTGCATGGGCTTCAGGCGCAGCCCCTTTGGGCAGCACGTGAGGACGTGTGGGGGGTCTTTTGGGGATAACTTCAACATGTGAATTAATCTATTCGATGTTACGAACATTTTGGGATTGGTTTCGTGTCGATCGGATACCGTCTCAATATTGTTTGGGACGTCCGAAAGTTTAGGATAGAGATTAAAAATAGTTAAAAATTCGAGAAAATTATGGGGCTTTAATGAGAGGTTAATAAGGTAGTTCTTAACCCTCTAGTATGATTTGGATAGGTTTGGGAGTCCCGGTGACGGTGATTAGCCCGGGGAGGCTTACAGCACGTAAATCGAGGCGACATCGTAGGACGGTCTGTGAGTGGACCTTGATTCCTAATGACAGGACCCGCCCCAATTATCGCCTCGATAATCGGGAAGCATCCTGCTCCCGTCTGACAGTCGAACACAAAAGACTAGAAAACAAAATAAAATTACATCACACCTACTGTCAGACTAGGGAGATTAAATAATACAACCGACTGGACTTCAAGTCCATAGTTTCACAGAGCCATAATATTACAAACAAGATAAGTTCAAATCCTACTCTGTGAACTAACTACTCCGCAACGGAAAACTTTATGCCTCTGTCTCGGCGCTAGACCCCGAACTTGTACCACGACCTGGAGGGTATTTAAAACAGCAAAGTGTGAGTAGACTAAAACAAAAGTTTATAGAAAACAGTTTAAAGAAATCGGGGTTCGCCCTCCAGTTTTATATTACGCATGCATAACCGGATATTCAAAAATCGCATACTAAACATTCGAAATCCCTTTTTTCGTATCATATGGAAAATATTACAGCAACAGTTATAAACTCGTATGAAATGATATAATATTATCAAAAACCAGAAATCGTCTTTTCGAAACATTAACCAAACCAAATCATGTAAAACTGAATTAATAATCAGAATCAAGCCGTTGGATCTATCCGAGTCTTTAAACTCAATATCAGGCCTTCCCGGGATATCAACGAGTCTTTAAACTCAAAACATAATTAATAGGCCTCGGGGGTATCACATTAACCGAGTCTTTAAACTCAATCCGGGTCTTTAAACCCAATTTCGGGTCCGCCCCCGTCATCAATTAACCGGGTCTTTAAACCCAAAACCAGATCCAACAATCATACCGGGTCTTTAAACCCAAAACCATTTTATAAAGCACAATAAAAGGATCCCTCGTGATCCGTTTTCCAAAAATCATTCCGAAAGCATATATCGTCATAATAGGACTTATGTCCGAATTTCACATGCAATTTACGAAAATTACTTCACAATTATAATCAAAACATCATAAATACGTAACATGCATAATCATCTCAAATTATTTCATCAAACCATCATTCATGCATAGGAGAAAAATGTAACCTCGAAATGCGTAAAATACGATAATTACCTCAAAAAGCGTGAAATTACGTAAAACCGAAATATCATGATTATCAACATAAATCATATATGAAAACATAAACAAAGGAGTAAAAATAGTCATGCATGCACGGTTGAAAATCAAAAGTCCACTCACGATTTTCGGACGGGTCAATCGAGCCCTGTGTGCTCCTCAGTAGCCTCGGGAAAGTTCGGGCTTGTAAAAAGGTACAAGAAGGGTTACAAACATCCCCAAAAAGCTTGAACTAATTTCCCTAATTTTTCCGGATTTTTCGACGTAATTAAACTTAAAGCCTAAACCTTCCGAACCCTCGAAACTATCCCGAACGACACCCGATCAACTCAAACTCTAAAACAAAAATGTTCAAAACATTAAAAGGATGAAAACTACAGTTGACCGTGACCGGAGATGAGGTCACACGCGCCGTCACGCGCCGCCCAAAGTGGCTGCGCGTGAAGGCCACGCGCCTAGCACTGTAGCTACAGTGTCACCATTTTCACCCGCGAGTATGCTAAACGGGCCTTCAACCCGCGACTCGACCCGGGTAATTACCCTTCAATTCTAACTCGATTCCCTTTGTTTTTTATCCTAGCATCTTCTCTAACCAATTAATTTCAGTTCTGTGTCCTTGATTAACCTCGACATGGACTAAATCGATCAATCCAAACTCGAACAGTAGAATGGGTCAACGTCTGCAACTCACCCAACTTAGCCCCAAACCCAAATTAACTCAGACAAGAGCTTAAGGGGACCTAGACGAACACTCTAACACAACCAATTGAACAAGAACTCACCTGGAAGTCGTCGTCCTCAACACTGCGATTTTCCAGAAACTGGAACTTGAGTTCCTGGCCAAACAGTGCTTAATTTCCTTCAATTCTTTTGTGGTTGTGTTCGTAGTGAACCCAGAAGACTAACACGATCCTTGGTTTTGTTCAACTGGTCTCACAAATCAATCTTCAATTTTCCCTCCATTTTCTGGTTTTTCTTCCCCGTCAATTTCTCTCAACTCTCAGCCCTCACTCTGGTTTGAAATGAACCTTCTCACTTCCCATTACTCAGTTAATCGATCAAGATGGACGGCAACCCGTGGGAGACACTCAGAACTGCTCTGGAGATTGTTTCCCGCAACACAGAACCCAGCCAATTTTAAAAACTCTACCCGTGCTCTGCTTCTGTCCAGGCCACCAGCCTTGTTTCCCACTGCCTCAAAGGGCTTAAACTATTCACCCTACAGAGCCACTATCGGGATTAAACAATGGAATCGTGCAAAGCACTCATGGCATGGCCGTGCACACTCTGTTCCACTGTGGTGAACAGTAACCGCCGTACAAAATTACCATTTTGCCCTCAGTTGACAAATTACCAAAATGCCCTTCATCTTTTGTGACCCGTAACTTGGTCATTCGATGTCCGTTTGACGAGTGTCACATGTCGTTGTACTCGGGGCATCGAGACCTACCTAACGGTCCTCGAGTCGTGTGAAAATCAGTTGTCAAACAAAAAGTCAACATTTTCCCCCTAATCATCCAAATTACGATAATGCCCTTGAACTTCCGAACGTCATAACTTTTTCCCTGTTCGTCGGAATTGGACGTGCCACCTGTCTATGGACTCGTGACGTCCCAAACTACATCACGATCATCGGTCAACGCCCGTTCGTCCTTCCATTCAAAAAGTCAACAAATTGACCATACTAATCACAGGGTAAAAACGTCATTTTATTCATTATTGTACAAAATTACATTTTCCGAATTTTCGGGGCGTTACATCTAAACTGTGATGCATGCATAAATGTTTTATATGGTTTATAGATGTGATTCTATGATGATAATTTGGATGTTAGTGATTTACATGATTTCATGCATTTCGAGGCGATTTATGTGTTTGCACGTAAATCGATGTTTACGGTTTTGCACTAATTATACGTGCTTATGGTTTTGGAAATGATTTAATGAAATGGTTTTGGATTTGAAAATGTAAACTCGGGCATGAGACCCATTTATTTTGGAATCCCTCGGACTCGAAGTCCTTTTTAGTCACGTTATCGGGTCAGGGGTCCAATTGATTCGTGAACTGATTTCGGATTTGAAAATATCGAATTGGGCATGAGACCCATTTGATTTATGAACTCTCAGACGTGAAGTCCATTTGATTTAACAAGACATCGGACCGGAGGCCCAGTTGGTTTACCTATCGGGCTCGAGGCCCAATTGGCTTGCATATCAGGCCCGAGGCCCAGTTGACTTACGTATCGGGCACGAGGCCCATTTGGTTTACGAAATTGGGCATGAGACCCATTTGGTTTACGAATCGAGCTGGAGGCCCAGTTGGTATATGAATTCGGGATTAGGGCCCAATTATGGTTTACAATTGTGATTTTGGGTCGGGGACCCATAAATGGATTTCTGGTTCATGACGGTTTATGGGAACCGGGCATGAACCCTTGAATGATTTGAGAATGATTTCAAAATGGTTTTACATATACCATCCTTTATATTATGGATTGTCTCCTCCGGGGAGGGTCGTTGGTCTGAGTGGACCTCGGAGTAGTCACGGAGTACTAACTAAGTGTAGTCGCCCCCGTTGGGTACCTTACTCTCAGGAAGGCTATTATGGATTATAACCCCCAAGGAGGGTCATTGTTCTACGAACATTGACCTGGGTGGACCATGGGGAGACTTGGTATTTGAGACCCCGGGTAGCACGCGCGTAGCTTTATATACCGTGACAGGATTGGTTATATGATTTATGATAAACATGATCTCTTGGATTTGCGAAATTGTGTTTTATGGATAATAAATGGATTTGAGCTGAGTTCCCACATATGTTTACTATGTTATGGATTTCTGTAAATGGATTTGGGCAGGGGCCCGTATGATTTGAATTTACGGAATTTGGGGCTGAGACCCTATAAATGGTTATTGAAACATATGTGGTTTGATAAATGGTCGTCCTATGCATGCATGCTTCTTAGTGAAGGGCATAAAGGTCTTTTATAAAATGTGTTTTATGAACTATTGCTTTTCGTCCACTCACAGTCTTTTCTGTTTTTCAATGCCCTTCATGTAACGACCTGGACATTCAAAAAAGGGAAATTTGGAAAATATGAAGAAATGACGATTTTGCCCCTAGATTATGGGTGAACAGTTGACTTTTTGGTCGGGCGGTCAAACGGACTTTGATCGATGATTGTGACGTAGTTCGGGACGTCACGAGTTCATAGACAGGTGGCACGCCAGATTCCGAAATTCGAGGAGGAAGTTATAACGTTCGGAAGTTCAAGGGTATTTTCGTAATTAGGACGAAAAGGGGAACAATGTTGACTTTTTGATTGACCATTAATTTTCACACAATTTGAGGACCGTTAGGTAGGTCTCGATGCCCTGAGTCCGTAGACAGGCGGCACGCTGAAAATGGGCGTCGGACGGATGAGTTAGGGGTCTAGAAAATGGAGGGGCATTTTGGTAATTTTGTGCACGAGGGCAAAACAATAATCTCACAGGGGCACTGTTGAAGCGGTGGAAAACAAAGACTAAACCACCGTGCTTGGGTGGTCTGATCAAGAAATAGTTTAATTGTGAGTGGTATTAGGTCAGTTGAGGTAGTGGAAACAACTTGGTGAGGCTGGTAACAGATTACAGAGCACGAGTGTCTGAATTGGGGACTAAGTCTGTGTTGGTGCGGTTGGAAAATGAAAAACAAAGCACTGGGAATTGTTTATGCTATTGAGTGGATTGAGCAGAGCACAGTTTACCTTGAGTTTGGGTTTGAAGTAGCTTAATCAATTGCTGGGAAGGACGAAGAGAAACAGAGAGACACTGGAGAGTTTGAGAGATCGGAGAGACAGAAATCGTGAAAATTGAAAAATGGAGGGAAAATACGGAATTTAATCTGTGAGTTGAGAAGGCCCAAACAGAGATCAAAATCAGCTTCCTGAGCTTGTGTCGACTGCAACCACGCAAAAATAGAAGGAAATCGGTCATGTTTTGACCTCGAACTGGAGTTTTAGTTCTGGGAAAACTCGAGGTGGAGTTCAGCTGGTTGGAGGGGTTAGACGATGCAATTGAGAACGAAGATACGTTTCTAATAATTGTACGAAGCTTGTGGTTTGATCAATTGAAGAAAAACGTTGGGAATCAAGGGATATCGATGATTGAACAGTGTTCGACTGTTCTTCGCAAATTCAGGTTCGAATTGATGGTTTGAAGTAAGTGTTCATGGAATTTAACTTACAGAACCATAATTAACTTCATAGTGATGCTTTAGAATAAATCAATTGAAGGATTAGTGTTGGAATTGACAGAATTCTAATCGGGTCGTCTCGCGGGCAAACCGGACCCGTTTCACAGTCAACCGAGTGAGAACGATGAACAGTGCTTGCACTGTAGCTGGCGCGTGAGTTTCACGCGCAGCCACTCATAGCAGCGCGTGAGGGCACGTGGGACCAATTTTCAAGGTGAGTTCAACGCGACTTTTTTCCTACACAATGTAACGAACATTTTAGCGTTGATTTCGAATTAATCGGACACCGTTTCGATGTTGTTTCGAGGGTCCGAAAGTTTATGTTACGTTTTTAACTAACGTTTAATTCCCGAAAAATTATGGGAAATTAGTATGATGTTATTTGGGTCCTTAGTAACGCTAAAGAATGATTTCGGACAGGATTTGAGATTTCTGGAAAATGTCAGAAATTACGAAAACGCGTGCAGCGCGAAAACGGGCGTTATGGACGGTGTGTGAGTGGACTTTGCTTTCAAAATTTAATGCATGCATAAATATTTCTATGATTTCTATGATTATGATTATGACTTGTGATAATTACGATTTTCTCATTTATACGTATTTTGATATGCCATACGTAATTGCACGTATTTCGAGACTATGGTTTCTCTTATGCCTTGGTGATGTTTTGATGAACGATTTTACATGATTTATGCGTATGATGTTTTAAGGATGTTTTGATTACGATTGTGAGTATGACTCATGGTTTTGACACATATTTCGAAACTGATACGGATTTGCACGTTTTACGAGATTTCGAGTATGTTGTGGTTTGACCGTGATTTTGGTGATTTGATTATGGTGTTGATGTTTTGACCTTGGGATTTGAAATATGATGTGATTTCAAGGATTTAAAATATACTTTTACAAAATGTGATTTCGGATTGGATTTGGAATTTGGATCACGATGGATCCTGGATTGTTGTGATTTACAAATTTTTTGGGTTTAAAGAACCGGTACTATCGCTGGATAATGTTTTGAGTTTAAAGACTTAGTTAATTGATGACGGGGGAGGGCCCTTGATGAGTTTAAAGACTCGGTTACTGTTTTGAGTTTAAAGACTCGGTTATTGTGATATCCCCCGAGGCTTATTGATTATGTTCTGAGTTTAAAGACTCGTTGATGTCCCGGGAAGGCCTGATTATGCGCATGGTTTTGAGTTTAAAGACTCGGGCACACTTGAGATCCAGCAGATTGATTTACTTCTGAATTATTGTTGATTTCTGATGTTTTCGGATGTGTTGGGTAATGACCCGGTTTATGTGGTTTTAATGGATTTTTGGATTATGCTACGTACTTGGATTTGATTCATGATTTGGGCGGAGGCCCTGTGTTTATGTTTGCGGGCTAAGACCCGAAGGTGAAGAAAATGAAAAAGGATTTAATTTTTGTACACAGTTTTTCTTATGTCGAAAATGTAACGGATTGTGAAATGATTTTTGAATGCATGCATTCGTTTTACGTGGAGGGTAGAAACGTCTTCTGTAACTGTTTTATAAACTGATTTATTTTTGTCCACTCACACTTTTTGTGTTTTATTGACCATCCAGGTCGTGGCGCGTTGATCGAGGCTAATCGAGAGGCGGAGGCATGAGTGAGTACGTGCATGGCTATCCCTGGTTTGGCAAGTACTGAGGGTAATTTGGGGAATTTCAATCGACTTTCCAGACGGGAGTAGGACTGGGCACGGTTATCAATGTCCATTCGGGGGCGGTCCTGTCATTCAGGTTGATTACGGATGCGGACTGTAGCAGAGACTGAGACATCACACTCCTCCACCGGATCCTGGCGTGCTCTGGAAGCCGGTCGGACTAAAGGTTTAAATTTTCCATAGTCTGACACTTCGTGTCAGACAGGATCACGACACATCCCGTGTTAATCCAGGGGGGATTGGGATGGGTTGTGTCATTAGTGCTCCCTTCATTGGTGCTTTGGATGTACTCCGAGTGGGTTTGTACTTACACCAAATTATTAATTAGATACACCATCCCAGTTATCATGGGTTTTCTCTACCAAGTGATGAGGAGTACTTCCCCACATGTCTCGTTGAAGGTTTTCTCGAGATTATACTCAGGAGATGGTAAGGCGTTTTAGTTCATGGTTGATAGGCGACGAAGTTATTAGCTACTTCATGCTTGATGGTCGATGAAATTACTAGTTAGTTCATGAATGATAGCCGAGGAAGTTGCCAGCTTGTTTGATATAATTTTATGTCGTGGTTAACGATTGAGGTCAGTGTTATCGAGTTGAAATTTACCTCACCTCTAGAGTCAGTGGATTGGTGTGGGCAGTAACCCTAGGAGGACGAAACTTGTTTGGTTATACATCCCTTGTCTGACAGATTCTCGTTCTATAATTTAAGGTCTTAAGGGTATTTTTGAAACTTTGGTTTCGTTGTCAGACAGCAGGACCTGGCATGGTCATCAAAGTGACTTTCGGGGAGGGTATTGTCGTTGCTTGTGAAACTCTTATCTTCAGGAGCCTGATGTCCCTTCACGAGATTTTGACTCGTGATGCTACCTATTGAGTTTTGATTGAGTGATCGCAATCCTCCATTGGTGGTGGTAATGCTAATTAAGGTGGATTGAAATGACAGGACCGCCCCGAAGGGACATTGATAATCGTGCCCGGTCCTGCTCCCGTCTAGCAAGTCAACTGAAACTCTCGACTTAACCTCAGTGTTTGCCAAACCAGGGATAGTCACACGCGTACTTACTCATGCCTCCGCCTCTCGATCGGCCTCGAACAACGCGCCATGACCTGGAGGGTCAATAAAAACCAAAAGGTGTGAGTGGACAAAAATAAATCAGTTTACAAAACAGTTACAGAAAGACATTTTTACCCTCCACGTAAAACCAATGCATGCATTCGAAAATCATTTTGCAATCCACTACATTTTCAACGTAAGAAAACAGTGCATGAAATCAAATCATTTTCCTTTTCTTAACCTTTGGGTCTTAGCCCGCAATCATAAACACAGGGCCTCAACCCAAAACCATGAATCAAAACCAATACACAACATGATCCAAAACCATCAACCACATAAACCGGGCCACTGCCTGACTCAACCGAAACATCATAAATTAACAATAAATCACAAGTCAATCATTTTGCTGGATATCAAGTGCGCCCGAGTTTTTAAACTCAAAACTATGCGCATAATCAGGCCTTTCCGGGATTTCAACGAGTCTTTAAACTCAAAACATAATCAATAGGCCTCAGGGGTATCACAATAACCGAGTCTTTAAACTCACGAGTCTTTAAACTCAATCTGGGTCTTTAAACCCAATTCGGGCCCGCCCCCGTCATCAATTAACCGAGTCTTTAAACTCAAAACGTGCTCCAACAATAGCATCGGGTCTATAAACCCAAAAAAGTTTTTCAACGGGTATTTAAACCCAAAACATTTGTCAATCACAACAACTCGGGATCCATCCCAAAATCACATTTTGTCATAACAGGACTCATGTCCGAATTTGCACATTCAAATCCCCAAAATCTTACTTCACAAAACAAAGTCAACTCATCATCAAAACGGGGCATACATAATCATATCAAATCACTTTTATCAACCATTACCCATTCTCGAATTTGAATTCGCAATAATGATTCCGTAAGCCGGCATCCGGAAACATCATCCCGAACCCAAACCAAAAAACCGTTTTCAAACTTCCGAAAACCGAAATCTCGTTCATCAAAATTACTTTTATGCCCCGAGCATCAAGCCCGAAATCTCATTTTTCAAAATCTGTTTTAAATCCTTGAAAACACCTCATATTTCAAATCTCAAGGTCAAGACATCAAAACCATAATCAAATCACCAAAATCACGGTCAAACCACAACATACTCGAAATCTCGTAAAACGTGCAAATCTGTGAAAAACCTTGAAATCTGTGTCAACACCATAAACCATACTCACAATCGCAATCAAACATCTTAAAAACATAATACACACAAATCACATAAAATCATTCATAAAACCATCTTCAAAACATAAGGGGAACCATAGTCTCGAAATACGTGCAGTTTCGTATGCATATAAAAAATACGTATAAATACGGAAATCGAAATCATCACAAGTCATAATCATAATCATAGAAATCATAGAAATATTTAGGCATGTATTAAATTTTGAAATCAACGTCCACTCACACACCGTCCTTAGAGCTCGGTTTCGCGCCGCACGCGTTCCTGTAATTCCCGGCATTTTCCAGAAATCTCGAACCCTATCCAAAATCACTTTTCAGGGTCACTAATGTCTCAATTAGTAACATACTAATTCTCCATAATTTTTCGAGAATTAATCGTTAATTAAAAACGTAACCTAAACCTTCGAACCCTCGGAACAACATCGAAACAGTGTCCGATAAATTCGAAACCAACGCTAAAATGTTCGTTACATTGTATAGGATAAAGGCCGTTTTGAACTCACCTTGAAAAACTGTCCCACGCGCCATCACGCGCCGCCGTGAGAGGCTGCGCGTGACACCCACACGCCTGCTACAGTGTCCATCACTGTTCATCTCCTCCTTCACCCGTTTCCTGCAACACGGGTCTGCAACCCGTGTGTTCGACCCGATCAATTACCCTTCGATTCATGCTCGATTCCTTCCGTTTTTATCCTATCATATTCATTAACTATCTAATTAAAGTTCCATGTCCTTAATTAACCTTAACAACCCCATTAAACTAACCTTCAACCCGTGATCACCCAAACGGGTCGATCCCCATAACTTATTGATTCCAGAACCATAACCAAATTAACTTCACAGTAAGTATCCTAGGGCTAAAACGAACCAAAACACGTGATCAATTGAACAAGACAGTACCTGGAAGTCGCCGTCCCAAGCTCTGCAACTTCCCTGAAAACGATAGCCTCAGTCCCAGCTCAACCGTGGCTGGTTCCCTTCGATTTCGATACGGCTGAGTTCCAGTCACTCCCAAAAGACTCAAACCGTCCTTGGTTTGGTCCAACACTCCTCAGAGATTAAACATTGAATTTTCCCTCCAAAAATCCGAAATGGTTTCCTCACGGTTTCTCTCTAGCTCTCAGCCCTCAGACTTAACCGAAAATGAACTCTCAACTCACAATCACTCAGGTAATCAATTCAAACCACTCAGAACCCGTGAGAATCATTCTGATTCCACTGGGAAATTGTCCCCCGCACGGCTCAAAACTCAGAATTTGAAACTCCTCTCGTGCCTGTCCATGGCTTCAATCCATGCTCCACTGTCTCAAAACACATAAATAATTCCCCCTAAGACAGTCCACTATAGGTTTAAACAATTGGATTGTGCAGAATCACCACACACGGTGGTGCAGCCAATGTCCCCCACGGTTGCTACAGTAACCAGTTGTTAAAATGACCAAAATGCCCTCAATTCAATAATTACCAAAATGCCCTTCAACTTTCCAGACCCGTAACTTGGTCGTCTGATGTCCGTTTTCAGCGTGTCGCGTGTCTACGGACACAAGGCATCGAGACCTACCTAACGGTCTTCGAATCGTGCAAAAATCCGTTGTATTCCAAAAAGTCAACTTTTTCCTCTATTTCGTCCAAATTACGAAAACGCCCTTGGACTTCCAAACGTCATAACTTTCACCTCGGACATCGGAATCGAACGTGCCGCCTGTCTATGAACTCGTGACGTCCCAAACTACGTCACGGTCATCGGTCAAAGTCCATTTGACCGCCCGAATAAATAGTCAACGTTTTACCCACGACTAGGGGCAAAATGGTCATTTTGCATCGTTCGTCCGATTTTCGCCCAACTAATCCCCGATTCACCCGGATAATCATGGTTAGTTACTAATCTAATCCCGAATTCCGGGATGGGTCGTTACATGAAACATCTACGTTATGATGATGGACGATATTCTTGTAATCTTTGGAATTCCACAGAGGCGACAATAATGAAAATGATAGATAACAACAACGTTGGAAGTGGTCAATTCATACCTTTTGTTGGGTTATTTATTTTTTCTTTTTAGTTTTCTTTGTGCCATTAAGTTCATAAATTCTTATTTTCGGATTGGTGGTGTTAGATTTTCCCTTTTGTTGGATAACAAAGATTAGTTGTTTGAGTTATAATTAAAGGTGGCAATTTTTGACACGACTCGAAACCCGCACGAGATTTATTCTGGTCAACCCGCAAGATTAAAATTTTGGATCATTTTTGGGTTGACCCGTTTAATAAACGGGTGGGTTTCAGGTTAATCTGTTAACCGGTATATTGGCTTATATATTGACACATTTAATAAACGTGTCATTACTAACTCATATATCTACCCATTTACTTACCTAAATACTTATTAAATCTTATAATTTAAATAGCTTAAACATGTTAAACAGGTTAAACGGGTCAAACGGGTCATAAGTTAATTGTGTTTTGAGTACGACATGTTTATTAAATGAGTTGTACGGGTTATGCGGGTCATTAACAGGTCGGGTTCAGGTTGGACATTCTTAACATGATTATTAAACAGGTCGGATTGGGGTTGGGCATAAATGGGTAAAACAAAGTTCATGACACGACAAGAACCCGACACGACATGAACTCGACACGACACGACCTATTTGCCACCCCTGGTTATAATGACCTTCATGATGCTTAGGAGAATATATTATTTTATACGTTATTCTCTCTGAATCATTTCGATATATATCGATCTGATCACTTGAGGTATATACCATGTATATCGTCCATGTAACGACCCGTCCCAAATTTCGGGATTAAATTAGTGACTAATCAAGGATTAGTGAGGTTAATCGGTGATTAGTGGGGTACTTTCGGACGAACGGTGCAAAATGACCGTTTTGCCCCTAGTCGTGGGCAAAACGTTAACTTTTCATTCAGGGGGTCAAATGGACTTTGGCCGATGACTGTGGCGTAGTTCGGGACGTCACAAATTTATAGACAAGTGGCACGTCCGATTCCGACATTCGAGGAAGAAGTTATGACATTCAGAAGTTCATGGGTATTTTGGTAATTTATTTAAAGGGGTAAATAGTTGACTTTTGATGACATGACCCATCCCAATCCCCCCGGGATTAGTGCGGGATGACCCTGCTCCCGTCTGACACGAAGTGTCAGACAAGGGATATTTCCAACCTTTGCCCTCCCGGGCTATCAGAGTACGCCAGGATCCAGAGGAGATATGTGATATCTTCGTCTCTGCTACAATCCACACTGTATCCAACCTGAAGGGTATTAAAAACAGAAAGACTATGAGTGGACAAAACAAAGATTTTATAAAAAACATTTCCATAAAAGACCTTTATACCCTTCACTAAAAAGCATGCATGCATAGTAAAACCATTTATCCAATAACATATGTTTAAACAACCGTTATTAGGGTCTCGGCCCCAATTTCCGTAAATCCAAGTCACACGGGCTCCTGCCCAAAACCATTTACAGAAAACCATAACATCATAAACATATGTGGGATCTCAGCCCAAAACCATTTATCATCATAAAACACAAATTCCCAAACCAATTGAAATCATGTTTATCCATTATATTCATATCCAGAACCTGTCACGGTAAAATAAAGCTACGCGCGTGCTAACTGGGGTCTCAAACCCAAGTCTCTCCAGGGTCCACCCAGGTCAATGTCCGTAGATCAATGACCCTCCCTGGAGGTAACGAACCATGCCCATCCTGAGAGTAAGGAACCCAACTGGGGGGCGACTCCACTCAGTCAGTGCTCCGTGACTACTCCGGGGTCCACCCAGGCCAACGGCCCTCCCCAGAGGAGACAATCATATATAAAGGATGGAATATGAAAAACCTTTGAAATCATTCTTTAAACTTTTCCAGGATTCATGCCCGGCCCCTCATAAGCCGTCATGAACCATAAAACCTTTCATGGGTTCATGCAGGTTCCCATAAACCGTTATGACCCATAAATCCATTTCAAGGGTTCATGTCGGTTCCCATAAATCGTCCTGAACTATAAAAACCATTTGTAACACATAACTGAGCGCTAGGCCCGAATCCACATAGAAACTGGACCTCAAGTCCGAATCGTAAACCAATTGGGCCTCCAGATCGATTCCGTAAATCAAATGGGTTTCACACCCGAGTTTACCTTTTCAAATCCAAAACCATTTCATTAAACCATTTCCAAAATCATAAGTACGGAAAATCAGTATAAAACTGGAAACCTCGATTTACGTGCAAGCACGTAAATCGCCTCGAAATACATGAAACCATATAATTTACAAATATCCAAATCAACATCATCAAATCACGTTCATTATCCTTTTGAAAATCTAAAACCATTTCATTTAGACCAATAAAGACATACAGACCCGTATAGGCACCGTATAGGGCCGAAACCTCGAAATACGTGCCTATACATAACCACACATCCAAATGCACTCATCGCATCACAAACAAGTATTTAAAACCTATAATAAACATTTATGCATGCACCAATTTAGAAAACAAGGTCCACTCACAGACCGTCCGAGTTGCCGCCTCAATTTGCGTGCCCTAGGCTCTCCTGAGCCAATCGGTATCACCGGGACTCCCAAACCTGTCCAAATTTTAATAGAAGGTTACTAACTACTTAATTAACCTCCTACCAAAGCCCCGTAATTTTCCCAAACTTTTAACTATTTTTAAACCAACCCTAAACCTTTGGACATCCCTAAACCTATCGAAACGATGTCCGATTGACACGAGACCAGTCCCAAAATCTTTGTTACATCGAATAGAAGATTGTATATGTTGAACACTTCCCCAAATTATGTCCCACGCGCCCTCACGCGCCCCAAGAGTGAACATAACACTATTCATCATCTTCTACACACAGCCGGTTCAGACGGCCGGTTCACCTGGTTTGGCCGGTCCAACTAGACCGGCATGACCTGTTCACGGCCCTAGACACCCCATTTTTCATCCTAGTTCTTCCTTTTTGATTCCTTTCTTCCTATTTTCATGTTTTCTATCCATTTCAATCCTTAAACGCAACCGAAAACGTCTAAAACCCTTCGTTTGATTTTGAACCAAACGGTTCAAGTTTCCCAAAATGCAGCCATGGCTTCACAGACATCCTAGGCTTCCTAAAACCTTCCTAACACAATCCTAATAACCCATTTAATTCATTGGAAGCAACCAAAATGACCCATAATGTAATATTGAATTTAAATGGAGGTTTGAGCCTTACCGAGAACCTTCTCGGGTTTCTCCTCCTCTCGCCACCGTGGGCGGTGGTTCAGGCTTCCAGTAGCCTCCTCTCATTCCTCAGTCTCTCACGGTCTCATCCTCAAGTTAGCTAAGTGAAGGGATGATGGTTTGGGTTGCTCAGGGGAGAGGAAATGGTGTGAGATCGGGTTGGTTTGAAAACAAAGAAGGAAATGATTGATGCATGTATGTGAAGGAATGTCCAGTGGATGGGTGACACTTGTCACTCATCCATAGGGCAGGAACTAAATATCTGGGCCCCACTAAAGTCCAAAAGTTAACTCGTTTCGTAATTCGTGCAATTGTGCACTTGAACTTCCGTGAACCGTAACTTCGCCTTCGAACGTCCAAATTCGACGTGCCGCCTGTCTATGGATTCGTATCGTCCTTATCTACGTATTAGTCCTCGGCCCTTGGCTATCAGACATCTCGGTCAAAAGTCAACTATTTGGGCCTTTTAACCAAAATTACTAAAATGCCCCTAAACTTCCGAACGTCATAACTTCCTCCTTGGATGTCGGAATTGAACGTGCCACTTGTCTATGAACTCGTGACGTCACGAACGATGTCACGGTCATCGGCCGAAGTTCATTTGATTGCTAGAATGAAAAGTCAACATTTTGCCACGATCAGGGGTAAAACGGTCATTTCGCATCGTTCGTTCCGATTTCGCCTAACTAATCACCGATTAACCTCACTAATCGTGATTAGTCACTAAACTAATCTAGGAATTTGGGACGGGTCGTTACATTTGACCTGGGAGGTCCGATGGCCTAGGGCCAAGGACCGTTACATAGATCGGGACAATACGAATCCATAGACAGGCGGAACGCCGAAATCGGACTTCGAACGGGAAAGTTATGGGTCACGGAAGTTCGATTTCACTATGCACATATATCAAGGCAATGTTGAGGTGGCAATATCTGATTGGGCAGTTATTTTAGGTGGGACCCATGGATGAGTGACAAGTGTCACTCATCCCATTGGCCCAAACTCCCAATTTGTGGATCTAATTAATTAAATAATATTATTTTATTTTTTTATAATCTAATCTACCTACCTCTCAATCCTAACCCTCCATCTCATCTCATCCTTTAATCCTCACCATCCATCCCTATATCTTCCTCTCATCTCCACCCTTCATTCCATCGTCTGACTCACTACCACCAACCTCACCATCTTTCTTCTTTTTCTCCAAAACCCGATCATCCATTGACAGGACCCGCCCCGATCCCACAGGGACCACAAGGGGACGTGCCCTGCTCCCGTCTGACACCCAATAATTCATACCAATTTTAACCTCAAAACATCAAATGCATAAATAACCAAATTAAAGTCATACATCAAATCCGAATTAAACGAATGTCAGACAAGGGATGAAATCCAAAATTACAAGTTGCGAGCACGACTCTATAGTAAACCTGCGGGTACACCACCTAACAGGGGTTCAGGTACGCAGAAGTAGATCTATGCCTCAGCCTCAGGTTCCTCCTCTACCTCAGTATCACGACCTGGAGGGGTTACCAAAAACATTAAGGGTGAGTGGACCGAAACTCAAGTTTATAAAATCGTTTGATAAGTGAAACATATAATTTACCCCTCTGTTTTCCAAACATGCATGCAACCGTACTTAAAACCATCAATCACATAATATGAACCATAAGGCATGTAATAAAACCATAAGTATAATTTTAGTTGCTGCACTATACACTCCAATCCCGACATCCCTGATGTCTGACGTCCCTGACGTCTAATAAGGTCACAATCACAAGGCTACGCGTGCCACTCGGGTCTCAATTCCGAGTTCAATCCCCGAACCCCGTTCGGGTACAACATCCCCGATGCTTAGCGTCATAGACGCTGGACGTTCTAGACGTCCGTGACCTTTCCGGGGTACCTCATCCGGAGGAGACAATATAATATGAAAAGATCTATACAGTGCAGTACCAAATACATTTTATTGATATCCACATGCATAGCATATATATATACATAGATAAAATTCGATCCAATCATTAAGTTTCATCAGACGGGTCTCAAGCCCAAATACCGTGAAACGTGCCATAACCGTGATTTCCATACCATCAAAATCCATTATTTTTTTTAGCACGTGAATAAGTATAATAAACCAGAAAACATTTATGCACGCAAGGGTTTAAGAAAATGGCCCACTCACAGTACAATCCTGCTAGAAACCGAACGTATACCCTCGTCCTGGTACAAAAGTACAATCCCTGTCAAGTCCAAAGTATTCGTAAAGGTCAATTTAAACCCCCAACATTCAACCATGAAATCCTAGGCTGAAACCGGCCGGGAAAAGCCGTCCGAACGCGCCTCCCAATGCAAATAAACCTCATTTTGACCAACTTAATGATCTCCGATCGACCCGAAACCACCGCCATTGGATCCGGATCGTCGAAACCTAAAGAATGGTGGTGGTCCCACCAAAAACACTGTTCACACGCGCCCCCACGCGCCGGTCAACGCATGAACAGTCCCTGCTGACGTCAGCATGACGTCATGCTGACGTCATCTAACAGCTGTCAGGTCTGACATGTCAGACTCTGCCATGTGCCACGTGTCAACATCCGATTGGTCCACCTCACTGATCTGTCAGGCCACGTGTCAGATCTGACATGTGCCACGTGTCAGCACGGCACTAGTCCATGTCACTGACATGTCAGTGACACGTGGCAGTCCCTGATTGGTCCACGTCACTGACATGTCAGTACTGACTGTGCACTGACATGTGACACGTGTCAGCTCACGGTTGGTCCACGTCACCTAACAGTCTGACAGGGTGCCACGTCATCACCTCTGTCCTCAGACGGGTTGACCCGTATTTCTGCAACTCGGGTCGATCAGACTCGCGATCATGACCCGGTCACCATTTCTTCCACACTCAACCATTTCAGTCCTAGTTTGTTCCTAGATGCTCGTCTCAATCCCAGAAAGGGTTCTACCTATTTAAAATCAATCAACAAGGACTGAATCGAAGACTTACCTCGATTGCACAGTCCTAGTTCCCGTCGCCGTTTGTCCTCTGTTCAGGCCACCTCAGACCACGAAAATGAGCCCTCTAGGTTCCTAACAGTCCATAGAACTGATTAGGGTCAATTTAACACAAAATTATGCGTTGGAATTTAAATTACCAAAATCTGGGTTTTTGAAACCGTTTCGGGTTTTGGAACCGGCTCACCTCGCCGCCGTCTGCCGCCGTCCGCCGCCGTGCCTCAGTCCCTCCCCGTGAGTCCAGTAATACACAGACACAAAAACCAGGTGTAATGCATCAGTGCTGGATCGATGGACAGTGAGTGAGGGTGTCGGGTGAGGATTATATAGAAAATGGAGGGAAATGGATGGACGACCCAGATTGAATCTCAGGAATGAGATCAAGGGCTGAGATCAGATCTGGAGGTTTCAGATCAATGGCTGGAATTAAAAGTTGGTTTTAATGGTATTTAAACCCATAGTGGATCTGATCCAATCTAGCCAATGGGTGAGTGACACTTGTCACTCACCAGGTGTCCTTCAATCAGATTTCCAGAATAAAAGATTTGGCACACAAACCGAGACACGAACCTCCCGATTTCACGTCTCTGACCATAAATTCCTCGTACGGAGTCCGATTTCGGCGTGCCGCCTGTCTACGGACTCAGGACATCGAGACCTACCTAACGGTCCTTGAGTCAACTGAAAATTAGTTGTCAAACGAAAAGTCAACATTTCTACCCCCAAATGTCCAAATTACGGTAATACCCCTGAAGTTCCGATAGTCATAACTTTCTCCCTGATCGTCCGAATTGGACGTGCCACCTGTCTATGAACTCGTGACATCCTGAAATACGTCAAGTTCATAGGTTAAAGTCCGTTTAATTCATCAATAAAAAAGTCAACAATTTGGCCATACCAATCACAAGGGTAAAAGCGTCAAATCACACATTAAATTACAAAATTGAAATCCTCGAATTTCCGGGGTGTTACATCCATTTTCCACTCAACCCTCAAACACACACGACATATCACTCCCCCACTATGCTAGCATCCATACGTCTATGTGAAGGTGTGAGAAGCTGAGAGAGAAGCTATGAGGCAAGGGACAGATGGCTGCCGCCATGAATGGCGGCGATAACCCAGGTAAACAGAGAACCCACGTATTTTCAAATTTGGAGGATTTGGTTTTGGACGTTGTCTCAAGTTCCTAATGATACTAACGTGATCGACGGACCTAAATGAGTCGAATAGGATCGATCTCGAGGACTAAGATGGCCAGAATCGACGGCAAAGACAAGTTGCAGGAGACCGGTTCATCCATAGTCCATAAAGGTGAGTTTAGGATTGTTTTTAGGTTCTTGAAAGCATGATTTGATAGATAATGATGAGGCAAAGAGTTCAGGATTGAAAGGTTTGAAAACGGACTAAAAATGGAGGGTTTAGAATGCTGAACCGTGATCGCTGGTTCGGGCTGGACCGGGTTGAACCAGACCGGTCTGGACTGGGTTTATTAAGGTTGAAGAATGTGAACAGTGACTGGTGCGTGGCTCCCATGACATGCCCCACCCTCAATCCCCCGGGATTAAGGGCTAAGTCGTGCTACTGTCTAACTTACGCGTGACACGAAGGCTAAACCGACGTCTAACCTTCATGTGACACGTACATCGGACAAGGGATTTCCAAACGAACCTTTTAACAATACCAGACTTCCCAGAGCACGGAGACTCTACTGTGAATCGCGTGTGTGATGTCGTCGTCTCTCTCGATTTACAGCCCGCACCGCTACAACCTAGAGGGTATCGAAAACACAAAAAGACTGTGAGTGGACAAAAATAAATAATAATTTAGAAAACAGTTAAGAAGAAATTAAATTTTTACCCTCCACGTAAAAACCAATGCATGCATATCAGTTCATGTTATGAAACCAGTTCACATAAAAAAATCATCAATAAAAACCATTATCGAAAACTCGAATCAAATTCGTCATTCAAATCCAGGTCTCAGCCTTAAATCACAAATCGATCTCAAAGTACGGGAGCTCCGTCCCAAAACTCATCAAAACCAAATCATCTGGGCCATTGCCCAAAACATCGGAAAACCAGTGAAAAGCTAGTGAAAAACATCAATCATGCGAGTTTGCTGGATCTCAAGTGCGCCCGAGTCTTTAAACTTAAAACCATGCGCAATAATCAGGCCTTCTTGGGATATCAATGAGTCTTTAAACTCAAAACACAATCACAGGCCTCGGGAGGTGTCACAATAACCGAGTCTTTAAACTCAAAACATATACCGAGTCTTTAAACTCAAAATATATCAATCCAGGGCCCTCCCTGGTCAATAAACCGAGTCTTTAAACTCAAAACCAGATATAGCGATTTTTCTTTTTCTTTTTCCGTGTCTTTAAACCCAAAACCATTTTTCAAAAAATCAAGTGAAAACCATAGAAAATCCATCTCCGAATTCACAACAATGATTCCGTAAGCTGGTATCCGGAACCACTATCCCGAACCCAAATCCAGATCCCCTTTCCAAGTCTCAAACCAAATCTGAAATCTCATTTCCGAAATCCAGTTTCAAAACTAAAATCTCATTTCCAAAATCACATGAAAAGGCCTCTAAGCTCGAAATCACTTTTCCGAAATCCATTTCAAATCAGTGAAATCAAATCATATTCCAAATCCCGAAATCAAATCATTAAAACCATGATCAATTCACAAGATCATTCGAAACCTCGTAAAATGTATAATTTCGTAAATATCTCAAAAACCGCGCAAAACCTTAAACCATCAAGAGCATAATAAAATCATGTAATCACGTATAGAAAACATATAAAAACATGTATGCATGCATCATAAGTTAGAAAGCAAAGTCCACTCATAGACCATTTCGCCGCTGCCTTGAAACGTGCACACTTACACCGTTCCCGACCGATCCACTATCCTCGGCTTTCCCGAACCTGTCCAAATCCCATAATACAGTCACTAACTACTTCACAATGATTATACTAAAGCCCCGTAATTTTCCTGAATTTTTAACTATTTTTAATCGAGGCCTAAAACCTTTGGACATCCTGAAACATATCGAGACTATGTCCGATCGACTCGAAACTAATTCCAAAATGTTCGTTACATCAAATACTTTAAAAGTCATGTTGGAACCTTCCCCAAAAGGGGCTCCACGCGCCCTCAAGCGCCGCTCAAAGGGGCTGCGCGTGGGAGCCACGTGTCTGCACTGTTCATCATCTCCTTCCTCTCGCCGACTCGGTCTACGCCGGTTCAAACCGATCCGGTTCGACCGAACCGACGTCCACGGTTTTCCACCATTTGTCCATCATTTCCTAATCCGTTTAATTCTACACATTCGTCTAGTCCTTCCCTACTTATCTACTACTTCTAAACATATATTTGAGGTCTGTAACATACCTTCATAAATCAAGGAGAACCCGAGAACTCTTCTTCCTCTGTGTTCTTGTGTTCCCGGCCACTATTGTCCTTAATTCCTCATCCATAAGTTCCATTTAGGCATCCAAACCCTCATCAAAATAACCAATTCGACCAGTAAGCATCAGAAACCAAGTTGCCATTTTCAACCTTAAAAGAACCAGTTAATCGAAATGGTACTTACCAGGCCTCTCAGGCCTCGAAAATGGACTTATTCAATTCCCCAGTTCTCCAGCAACCTCTCTCAACCACGACAATTGATCCTTAGGCCTTCAATCCACTTCCCAAGTTCAAATGTAAACAGAGGACTTCACGGTTTTTCTCAGTTTCCACCGCCGTACTCCGCCGTCATGCCTCACCGTGGCCACTAGTCATCACAGCACAACTTGTCCTCTAACTTTCCTTCATACCCCATCCTCATCCGATCAAGTTTTGAGAGGGTTAAGATTCAAAAATCATCCATGTCTCTGTTTTCCTACGTTTTTCATTCATTCATGTCGTGCAAAAACTCAAATCTGTGTTTAAAACATGTGTGAGAGGCGGTGAGGACTTCTACCACCATCCAGAAGGGGCCAGGTGTCCTAAATCCTGTGGCCACACACCCTGATGCAGCCAAGTGTCTTCTAACCACTGGGCACAAATCCCCATACAAGTCAAATGACCATTTTACCCTTATTCCACAAATTACCATTTTGCCCTTCGTATTCCCTGACCCTTAACTTTGTATCTGATGTCCGATGATGGTGTGCCGCCTGTCGTTGTACTCAGGGTGTCTAGACCTTCCTAATGGTCCTCGAATTACGTGAAATTGACTTTTCGTCCAAAAATTCAACCATTTGCCCTTATTATATCAAATTACCAAATTGCCCTTGAACTTCCGAACGTCATAACTTCCTCCTCGGATGTCGGAATCGGACGTGCCACCTGTCTATGAACTCGTGACGTCCCGAACTACGTCACGGTCATCGGTTAAAGTCCATTTGACTGCCCGAACAAAAAGTTAACATTTGTGCCCATTATAGGGGCAAAACCTTCATTTTGCACCGTCCGTCCGAAATCGTCCAACGAAGTACTAATTAACCTTACTAATCCGTCATTAACAACTAATCAAATCCCGATTCCCAGGACGGGTCGTTACATCCCACGCGCAGCCCCTTTGGGCTGTGCTTGAGGGCGCGTGAGCCGTCCGATGGGGAAGGTTGCAACATGACTTTTAATCTATTCGATGTAACAAACATTTTGGGACTGGTTTCGTGTCGATCGGACACCGTCTCAATAATGTTTGGGACATTGGAAGGTTTAGGTTCGATATTTAAAATAGTTAAAAATTCGGAAAAATTACGGGGCTTCAATGAGAGGTTAATTAAGTAGTTAATAACCCTCTAGATTGATTTGGACAAGTTTGAGAGTCCCGGTGACGACGATTAGCCCGGTGAGGCTTACGGTCTGTGAGTGGACCTTGATTTCTAAACTGTAATGCATGCATAAATGTTTTATATGGTTTATAGATATGATTCTATGATGATGATTTGGGTGATTGTGATTTATATGGTTTCACACATTTCGAGGTGATTTACTTACTTGCACGTAAATTGAGGTTTTCAGTTTTGCACTTGTTTTTCGTGCTTATAGTTTTGGAAATGATTTCATGAAATGGTTTTGGATTTGAAAAGGTAAACTCGGGTTCGAGAACCATTTGATTTATGAACTCTCGGACTTGATGTCCATTTGATTTAACAAAGTATTGGGCCGGAGGCCCAATTGGTTTACTAATCGGGCTCGGAGCCTACTTGACTTACGTATCGGCCACAAGGTCCATTTAGTTATGAAATCGGGCACGAGGCCCACTTGGTTTAAGATATCGGGCACGAGGCCCATTTGGTTTACGAAATCGGGCTCGAGGCCCATTTGATTTACGAAATCGGGCACGAGGCCCAGTTGGTTTACGATTCGGGCCGGAGGCCCAGTTTGTATGTGGATTCGGGCTTAAGGCCCAGTTACGTTTTACGATTGTGATTTCGGGTCAGGGACCCACAAATGAATTTCTGGTTCATTACGGTTTATGGGAACCGGCACAAACCCTAGAAAGGTTTTTATGGTTCATGATGGTTTATGGGGACCGGCAGAACCCTTGAAAGGTTTTATGATTCTTGACGGTTTATGGGGGCCGGACATGAATCCTCAAAAGATTTTTTTGTATACCATCCTTTATATATATATATAAATTGTCTTCTCTGGAGAGGGTCGTTGGCTTGGGTGGACCCCGGAGTAGTCACGGAGCACTGACTGAGTGGAGTCGCCCCCGTTGGGTTACTTACTCTCAAAAAGGCTATGGTTTATAACCTCCAGGGAGGGTCATTGATCTACGGACATTGACCTGAGTGGACCCTAGAGAGACTTGGATTTGAGACCTCGGGTAACACGCGCGTAACTCTAGATATTGTGACAGGATTGGTGATATGAAATATATGAATAAACATGATTTCAACTGGTTTGCGAAATTGTGTATTATAATGATAAATG
Organism: Prinsepia uniflora; assembly: GCA_032719365.1. Taxonomy (NCBI): domain Eukaryota; kingdom Viridiplantae; phylum Streptophyta; class Magnoliopsida; order Rosales; family Rosaceae; genus Prinsepia; species Prinsepia uniflora. The sequence continues at coordinate 68,734,514 of CM064865.1, read as the reverse complement.
GATTTGGGCTGAGATCCCACATATGTTTACTATGTTATGGTTTTCTGTAAATACTTTTGGGCAGGAGCCTGTATGGACGTGGTTGTTTAAACATATGTGATTGGATAAACGGTTTTACTATGCATGCATGCTTTTTAGTGAAGGGTATAAAGGTCTTTTATAAATGTGTTTTACGAAAATTATTACTTTTTGTCCACTCACAGTCTTTCTGTTTTCAATGTCCTTCAGGTTGAATATGATGCGAACTATAGCAGAGACCGAGACATCACATACCTCATCCGGATCTTGGCGTACTCTGGAAGCCAGAAGGCTAAAGGTTTTAATTCTCCCTGGTCTGACAATCCGTGTCAGACGGGATCAGGAGCATTCCTCGTTAATCCTGGGGGGATTGGGGACGAGTCCTGACAGTCCAGCTTTTACAATTTAACTTATTTTTATTTTGTATTTTTGTTCTATAAATGAAATTTCATATTTTCTAAAAAATTAAAAAGAAAAAACTGATAACGCTCAAACTACGCATTAAATTAAACACGTAATTCGAGTATTATGCAATTTAAATCTTTTTTGTGTAGATGTAGTATTGGTAAATATGAATCGTTTTTAACCGGGGAAATTAGGGAACATTAATAATGTGTTAGTAAGAAAGAATAATGAATAAAAGAATAATGAACTAATAAATAAATTAATAAAAGAATTAATGAGTAAAGAATTAAAGAATTAATGAATTAATGAATTAAAAAATGAAAAAATAAAAAATAAAAAATAAAAAATAAAGCAGAATAAAAAATAAAAAATAAAAAATAAAAAATAAAAAAAAATAAAAAAATAAAAGAATAAAGAATTAAAGGGGGGTTTGAAAAGATTGTAATCATAAAATAAAGAAAGTAAGTAAAAATAATTAAGAATTTAATTCTATTTCTACTTTAACCTTTGCACAAGTGGACTTTTTCAAAACACAATTTTTACCAACACTCTAATATTATACTCATATTGAACCAATCTCGAAATCCTACCTTCATCATCCCAATTACATGCATACATCTTTCATATTATAAATGTACCGAACAACAGATTATTACTTACAATATGATCCACCGTAAGTTTGTAATTTAATGCGCTGAACAACGGTCAAACATTAAATCTCTTCAATTCTATTCTAAATGGCCCGAACAGCGGATCAACATTTAGTGTTGAATTGAAATTTAAGCACTAAAACATATGAAGTAAAAGAAATTCAAAAAGTAAAACACATGTAAATTGCATTCTTACTTAAAAATCTTAGAAAGAAAATACCAACACATATATTGAATTATAAGTAAAACCAATAACAATAACAAGAATTTAAGTAGAAAAAAATGGTTTTTCACAAAAATCACCGAATAACGGCAGGAAACTTATGAAGATGGAAGAGGAAATACGAGGAAGCCGGTCTTAAAAACTCTTGAATTGTCTTAGAAGTACTCGGCCTAGGTATTTCTTAAGGAAAACACAAGATTATGTTTAAGAGTTCTCAAAAAAAAATCACAAGAACAAAGTAAAGAAGATGAACTAAAAGAAGAGAGAAAATAGAGAGAAAAATTACACCAAAGGGGACCAAGATTACATGAAATGGACTCCTTATTTATAGAGGGAATGCCAAAATATTCAAATAAAAATACAAAAATTAAATATAAAAATTAAATGTTGAACAATGATGATTAATAATGATTTTGGGGCTGATTTAGAGCTGAAAACGTGCAAAAGTGGAGCAGGTTTAAGGAGTCAATAATGATTTTGGCCGCACAAATGGAATGAGATGGATGAATCCTTGGGCTGAATTTAATGGATTTTAAATTTTAAAAATGGATTTGTATAAATCCCCATAATTTTGTCCATAATTTCTTTGTTCTAATTCCGATCGGGACAATTTTTTCGTCAAAACGCTCCAAATTCCAAGCTTTATTTAATTTTACAAAAATCCCACAAAATATATTATTTTCTCCAATTATTTATTATTTTAATATTAAAAATCAAATATAAAGAATATAAAATAATATAAAATAATGTCTAATTAACGACTTATCAAAAACCTCTTGACTTTTATTCCTGATTACCCCCACTACAGTTGCATCCAAGTTTCTGAATGTTGTACCAGAGAAAATAGTTCAGATCTATACATGTAAACCCACATTGTGGGACGTACAAAATTTTGAAAAGAACAAATTAATTTTACACAAGGATTACAAGATCGGTAGAACCCCGATCAAAAACTCACCATTCACCAACTGTGACTTCCAATTTGCATATTTACATGCTAAAGAACATGAAATATGTCGAATCGAATCAAATACGATGTACAGAAATATTTCTTCCCTTGTTTTGAATATATGTAAGTTACAATTTAGATGGAGGTCTTGATAGAGCATGACTCACAAGCTCCCTTCTCAAGATCTTCCCTGCTGGAGATTTCGGAATTGAGTTGATGAACGCTACTCGCCGTATCTTCTTGTACGGTGCAACCTGCAATAAGAAATCAACGTAATTTTTGTAACCGAATCGATAACCAATTAATCATTAATTAGACATTTAATTTTACGAGTGATTGGATAAGGAGAGTACCTGTTTTGCAATGAAATCGATAACTTGAGCTTCGGTCAGACTGCGTCCAGACTTTCTGACCACATAAGCCATCGGAATCTGCCCTGCTTCTTCATCTGGATATCTGTTTCACAAAATCGGATAGAAAGGAACTTTTAAAAGCTTTAAGAGAAAAACAAATACTACATGACATAAACAAAAGAAAAGTAGATGACATGCAGGTTCTATTCTTTTTTTATCTGAGGTATTTGGAGAGGGGGAGGTAGCCCACTCAATACAGGAATATGATGAAGCGTCCGAGACTCGCAGGAACCTAACTAACATTTGGGTCCTGCAACCATCAGTGGGTAGCTCAAAGTTTTCCACTTTGCAGGCCTTGCAAATAGTGTCAGTCGGGTCACTTTGAACCCAGACTCCCGAGAGCTCACGCAATCACCAGCGTTCACAAGGATCCCGCTGGCACCTGGCACTTAGCAACCTCCGTATAAGAGATTTATTGACATTATTGGGGCTCGAACCTTGGATGGGGATTCTAACCAAGGCAAGATTCTTGCCAATTGCCAATCCTGCCCACCCCTGTAGGTTCTATTCTTTTGGCATTCAAGGACAAAGGGTGACAAACGGTCTTAAAATAATTTTGGCGACCAAGGATGAGCTAGTTCAAACTTTGACAAAAGGGTAAAAAGGTTTAAAAGAAAGTGTACCCTTCCTTATCCATCAACTTTGAAGAACCAACCTCGTCACACCAATAAATATCGGGTTAATCGTTTATATCTTAGGATTTAGTTCTCAAGTTTCGAGCTCATAAAAAAATTTGAGTATTGAACTCTACTTCATAAGCTTGCTACCACCATTGTTTTCCAAAGTTTTTCCCAAACCTAAAAAGTTAGACCGCAAAAACGAGTGCAAATTGGGAAAATCAGTCCTAAAAAATTAGTTTTGAACTTAATAAGTAACAACCTTAGCTGTCTCATAGGTAAATAAATAAAATCGGAGTTCTAAAAAAAGAAAGGATTTATCGGTGTCGAAAAAAAGCTGATTGTCTTTCTGTGCAAATTTGGTTATAAATATAATTGTCTTCTTGGGTGTAGCCAACTCAAAAGAAAAAGGGAAACTGTAATTTTTTCAGAGACTATGGTCTTTCTACTAGCTATGCAATCAATGCGTAAAAAGAAATTGCAGAGAAATGAATGCATACGGAATCACAGCTGCATCAGCAATGTCGGGATGCGATTGAAGTATAGGCTCCAACTCAGCCGGTGGTACCTGAAATTTGTTGCGGAAACAGAGAGAGACCAACAACAACGCAATATCACATAAATGGACTCGAATCTCGATCACAAATGACAATATTATTTGCAACCAACCATCTTAATTTGTTATGAGTAATGACTCTCAAAGGGTTTCAAGTTTAATCCCCTCACCTGATACGCCTTGTACTTTATCAACTCCTTCAACCTGTCAACAATGTACAAGAACCCCTCGTCGTCGAAATAGCAAAGATCACCAGTCTTCAACCAACCCTCGGAGTCCAACGTCTCAGCAGTTGCCTTATCGTCTCCCACGTAACCTGGAAATGTCAATACACTATATAATCAATGGATCCACTAACTAAAGCTGACTTATCAAACACGAGTTGATGAGACATGACAATTTTCTCATTACCTTGCATGATTGTAGGCCCCCGCAGCCACAACTCACCCCTCTTTCCGGGAGGCAAGGCCTCGCCGGTTTCGGGGTCAACAATCTTGGCTTCCATAGTTTCAGATAGGCGGCCGACAGAAGCAAGCCGTTTTGACTCGTCTGGTTCTATCATCCTCGTGGCCCCTCCTCCAGTCTCCGTCAAACCATATCCCTAAGCAACCATAAGATTATTCAAACATTTGACAATTACCAGAAGCAACTTACATTGTCTTGATTGCTAGATTGATAATTAGTGAAAAGTCTCCTTTTATTTTATTATTATTATTATTATTAAATTTTTGCGAAAAATCTCCTTAATTAATCACAAATTAGCTCCCCAACTACTTAATCAAAACTCCGCTGGTTTGAATATTCTGATCTCATAATAAGAACCCTTCTCCCCACATTTTCAGTTCTTGGATTATTATTATTATTATTAAATTACAAACAGGCTCATAATTAGTTAACGTCGACCTTTGTTGATCACAAAATTTTAATATATACAAAGCAATAATTTGCTTTATCTGATCTAAATTTTGAAGAGATTACAACGACTCAAAAGTGAAAGGAATCTCACACTATATAGTGAATAAGAATATCACTCATTTTTAATTAAATAACAAGTTGTCGTATACGTTAAAAAGGGAATTTTAAAATTAAAATTAGAGTTATTTACATAAACACCTATGAGATTTTTTTGTATTTTCATAAACATCCCCTAGATTTTATAGAATATACAAATAGCCCTTAGGTTCAAAAAAATTACATATAAAAACTCAATTGATAAATGATTATCAATTACAAAGTCACTTCAATCTAAAAATTGATAAAATTTACTTTGTACGGTAAAATTTTTAAAATTAAAATAATAATGTAATTAATAATTTTTTTTTTATATTTATAGAATATCTAAAATATTTTTAGAACGTGAGGAGGTGCCTTTATAATGTCGTATTTGTAAAAATACAAAAAATTCCAGAGGTATTTGTGTATATAACTCTTATGATTACTCCAAGTTAAAACAAACGACATAAAACGAACCGCCAAACTTTGAACCGTATGAATCACTGAATCAGGAATCTAATGCGACAAAGGATATTCTAATTTACTGACCTGCGAAATTTCGACATTGGGAAATTTTTTACTGAATGTCTCCGCAACCTCCTGCCCCAGAGGGGCGCCGCCGCAGCCGAGAAGCCTAAGCGAACTGAGATCGTATTTCTGAGCTAGCTCCGACTTCGCCAGGGCCACAATCAACGGCGGCGATACCGGCATGTACGAAACCTTGTACCTCTGCACGGCCCTCAGCATTGATTCGAAATCGAATCTCGCCATCAGAACCAAGGTCTCGCCCAACGAAACGGCACGAACTAGCATGAAGAACCCGAACACGTGGAAAAGTGGCAGCGTGAACAGCGAGATGGCTTGCTGGGGAGCGTTCGGGTCGGGTACGCGCTGCAGCCCGTGGAACCCGGCTATGAGGGCGATGATGTTGCGGTGAGACAAGAGAAAGCCTTTGACTCGGCCGGTGGTGCCGGAGGAGAAGAGAATAGCGGCGGATTCGGTCTGGTTCACGTTGACTCGGGTATCGGAGGATCCGACCCGGTCGAGCATGGACAGGAAGTCGGGTGAGTCGAGAAGAATTATGGTCCTTATTTCGTCCTTGGGGAGCTTGTGAGCTGTTGCCGACGTGGCGAATGCGATGGTGGGTCTGGTGAGCCGGACCTGGTGGGCAATTTCGGATTGGGACCCGATTGGATTGGCGGGGGCGACGATGACACCTAAGGCGAGTAGGGAGAAATAGAGGACGGGGACGTGGAGGGAAGTAGTGGCTAGAATGAATGCCACATGGCCTTTGGAGAGATTGGCTGTGTGTGACTGGAGGGAAAGAGTAAGAGAGTGGACCTGGGCGAGGAAGGTGTGGTAGGAAATGTGGCGGTCGGAGGCAACGTCGATGAGGACGGTGGTGGTGGAGGCGGCCTTGGAGGATTGGAGGAGGGAGATCGTGTATTGGGTGATGGAGAGTGATTGAGAGAGAGGCGGGAGTGTGACCGGAGGTCGGAGAGTGTGGAAGGACTTTGTTTCTGGGCAGTAGCCGCTCTTTGGGTCGATCTGACGGCTGAGATTTGTTGCTTGCTCCGCCATGGTCGATTTTGGGATCAAGCTGCGACGGAGCGAGCGAACTGGTTCGTCAGAAAGATTATGTGATTATGACTCACGAGTGGGGCAAAGAGAGAGTGGATGATAATTTGGTGTTGCTTGATGCTTGGGCCTTGAGCTCTGGAGCTGCCAAATAGATGTTCCTTTATTCATGCTTGTAACAACTTACTAAACTGAAAACACACGAGGATGACAATGAGCGCAGTGTATTTCCAACTTGTAACTTTACTCTTCTCCATCTTATATCAACAAACTCAAAACTTCTAAACATCACCATGTATTATTAACATTTACTTATTGTGCTGCAATAAAAAAGATAATTGGACACAAAAAAGATTTCTTGTATTTCAAATTAGAGTCTTCCTTATACGCGTTGTATTTTGGATCGCACACGTGACTGGACATGAGGCCGTACGCAAATTTGGAAGTTTATTGAGCACCTTTTTTTTTTTTTCGGCCAACGTTTATTGAGCACCTTTGACCTATGCATAAATCCCAGTGCTCTTAATCCAAAACCCCCATTTTCTTAACTTTTTTGGTCCCTTGGTCCCAAGGCGGAGCACCACAGACCAACCCAACCAAATTACAAGTTTAAGCAACCCAAAAAGCAATTTTCTTCTTTTCTTTTTTACTTTGAATAAAGAATAAAAATTCCCGATGAAGTGGAAACCCAAATTTTTTACCATCATAGTTATTTTTCAGGTCCAATCTATTTTAAAAATAAAAATGAATGTGTATTCATTCCAAAAAAATAAAAATTAGATAGAATATAAATAGAAGGAAACTTATGATAATATGCTCAAAATAATAAGATTAGAAAATTTAAGTTTTATCTAATCATACTAGAATGAAAAATATACGATATAGTGGTGTCAATTATGGTGAATTGAAAAATCTGCGATATGATCTGGATGATATCCTCGCCATCTTCGGATTCCACGAAGACGCCAATAACAGTAGTGAAAAAACAACGACAAAGCCATGGAAGCAACCAAATTGTATCTTTTGTTGGATTATTATTTTTTCTCTGTTTTTAGTTTTTTTTTTTTACGCAAATAAGTCCATCGGCTCTTATTTTGTATTTGCTATATTAAGATTTCCCTTTTGTGGGATTGAAAAGATTAGTTATTTGAGACAGTGGTGCCCTTGATAATATATAGGAGATTCAAGATATATTATTCCATGTGTTATCCTCTCTAAATCATTTTGACAAATATCGAGCATGGATCACTGAAGGCATTCACCCATGTTTGTCATTAAACTATTGCAGTTAACAAATCAAATATAAAATGAGGGGTTCGAGGACCTTTACTCTCGTATGGAGTCACTACTTTGACCAACACTTTACCCTTTACGGGCTGACCCTGTGCGAACAAGGATTAGTCTGGGCATGATTACGACTTAAAGGTGCCACTCAGTGCGATGGGGTCCACCTAGGACACCTCATGGGTCCAAGACCTTGAATATAAAAATATAAAATGAGGGGAAGACCCAATATTGCTTTTAGATGTGTATGAAGTTTGAGGTTTTTTCTTTTATTTTATTTTTGTATGCATTAGATTACACTTCAATTATTACATAAGATAAAGTGGGCCTGGGCCTCATTTACCCCACCTAGGGAGGGATTTGAAGTGTGCCTGGGCCTCATTAATCTCATCCTTAACTATATTAAAATGGGTGCACCGAATATGTGGTTATTATCTTATACAAGCCCGTCTAATCCCTCTTGGGGAGCGTTGTCAAACACTAGTGATGGGCATAATTATCCATGGGCATGGGTACCCATGAGTATTGTTGAAATGGGTAGAAATTAGATGGGTAAAATTTACCCATCATCTAATGGGTAGGGGTGAGGATTTACCCATGGGTATTGAGGGTATTTAATATCCATTAAATTCAAAGTATATTCTTTATCCATTCTTCAAATTATCTATGAATTTTTAACACTTTCTTCCCTTTACTAAATTTTTTTTCTTTCTATTCTTACTATTATTATTATTTATTAGGTATTATTATTTAAAATTACTTTATTTCAATTAAATATCAGTTATTTCATTTTTCATTCAAAAAATTATACACAAAAATGTTACGAATTTATATTAACATCAATTTTTTTAAGAACTTAAATAATTCATTTTAAATGATTTAACAAAAATCAAAGTAAACTACAAATTTTTTAAGATTTCACAACCATGAAATAATTTACAGGGAGTTTTATAAATTATTAAAAATTGTTTATAATAAAATTTCTAATGAGTTTTTTTAAAAAAAAATTTTGAATTCCATTTCGGCATTTACTACTCATTCTTCATTTAATTGAAAAGTTTTCGGAGTCAAATTCTCAAATAACTCATTCACTAGTTTTGGTCAACTCGACAAATTTTGATAATTAAGGATAGAAGGGTAAATTGGTCATTTACTAATTCTCACTTTAAATTTTAAGACGGTTTGTAACAGAAATTTCAATAGAAATTGAGAGGATTTGAAAAAAATGAAAAACAAAAAAAAAAGCAAACGAAATTGAAAGGAAAAAATAATAGAAGTTAAAAATAAAAAGTTGAAGACAAATGAAAGTAAGAATAAATAAAAAGAAAGTAAAAAAAAATAAAAAGAAAAATGAAAAGTAAAATAAATTGAAAGGTATAAAATATTAAAAGTTAAAACAAAATGAAACACAAGAAAAAATATTAAAAAGAGAAAATAAATATACAATGTCATTAGTACCCATTACCCAATATGTAAAATTTGAATAAATCCTCATAAATTTAGGATACACCTAAATGGATATAAAACTACTAAGATAAGAGTTTACTCACCCCCATAAAAAAACAACCAAACACCAGTTTTATAGGGTTTAAGCTGAAGGGTTTCTTATTTCCAGCAAGTCTGTGACTGAGTTGAAGGCTTGAAGCAGAGAGCAAACCATGCCTCGTACCACGACAATCCAGTGCCCAGGTTGCCCTACACTCCGAGCTCTCACCTTCGACGAGCTTGGTCTTATCAAAGGTAACTCTAGCTTATGGCCGCGCGGCCCCCCACCCCCCCAAAAAAAAAAAAAATCAAAATCAACTACTAATTCTTTCCCTAATTTTTTAACAACAATGTTCTCTTCGTCGTCCATAGTTATTGAAGCCCGGGCCAAGCAAGGGAGAGCAGAGCCCAAGGTGGTGGACAGGTGGGGCGACCCGGAAGCACCTAGATGTGTGCTTGCCGCCTCTATTATTGACCGAAAATTGGACCCAGTATGTGTTGCTTTGTGTTTCTTTGTGTTGTAGTTGTGATTGGGCAATCCACAGGAGTTTTAGTTTATTGAAATTCTCCATTTGAGCAGATGTGTTTTAGTTCCAATTGGGTATGCATTGTTCTCTGTTTTTTGTGCTAAAAGGGTTTCATTCAGTGAAATTTTAAGATTTGAACTTTCTGGTTTTGCAATGTTGCAGTTACTAGCCGTTGCAAGGAGAAACGAGACAGTGAGTACATTTCCTTGGACTATAAATATGTGGAAATTTGTTGTTTCTACCAGGGCTGATCAAGTGTTCTGTGCTTATATGTCTTACAGATTGAGATTCTTAATCCTCTTAATGGGGATCTCCGTCTTGCAATCTCCAATGCCAGTGATAGTGGTGTTCAACATGGAGAGGACCCTGTTTCTGGATTGCATTTATTTTCCAAAAAGAATTTGGAATTGGCTTCTAGGTAATTTGGGTTATGAGCTCTCATGGTTTTTCTTTTGATATCCAAAAGAATTTATACAAACCCCATTTTCTTATTAGCTTTGTAATGTGATTGCTGCAATTTCAAGTAAAATTATACTACTGAATCATGATGATACACGGGCTTGGGTATGATTGGGTGTTAATATTTTAGGTTTTTTACCGGTTTTCCCTGTAGTTTCAATACTCTATTCAGATTGTATAGTGCGCATTTGTTAGTGGAACTCGTATTGAACATGAACAATGTATTTATACTTGCATGTTTCTGTTTATGTTCAATTGCTTTTATGTGTACGAACCTAGACTAGTGTCCTCTGTAGACCAAGTTGTCTTAAGCTTAAACCTTTAAGAGATGTCTCGAGTTTTTCTGTATTTGTATGAGTTGCTGATTTTGTCCAGAAGTTTTTATATGTTTAAAAATCATTTGCATTATTCCCTCTGCTCATACAGTTAATAATCCTTTTGTTTTGAATTATTGTCTACCATAAGGTCTTGCACTTTGCTTACATGTTCAACCAAAGGAAATGCAAGCATAAGGTCCTTTGAATTGAGTAAAGCTGCCACAGATGATGCGTCTACTGGGTCTTCAAGAACATGGAGTGTGGGTGGTGGTGGCAGTATCTCATGTTCTAAAGTGGATGGAAGTGAAAACTTTTTTTTATTTGGAGGGTGAGTTCTCATGTTGGGGAACTTACTATCGGAGGTTCAATATTTACTTGATCTTAACTGAAAAAAGAGTCTGATCTCTAACATATTGTTCTGACAAGCTGTGACCTTGTTTTTCTTTTTAAATTAAGGAAGCGTGTTGAGATGACTGTCTGGGATCTCGGCAGCTGTGCCAAGATATGGGCAGCAAAACCTGTGAGCAATTCTATCTTTTTACATTACATCTACTGAACAACCTGATATGTAAAAAAATTTATTTTGCAAAGAGTATGTCCATTTATTCTGATATTTTTTACCCTGTGTAGCCGCCTAAGAATAGCCTCGGTATCTTTACCCCAACTTGGTTCACATCTGCTTGCTTTTTGAGTAGAGATGATCACCGTAAATTTTTGGCTGGGACCAACAGCCATGAGGTAATAGTCGCTTACAGTAAGATTAGTTTATTCTTGTTTTCGGTTGGGAATGTTTATCTGTGGAAGGTACTCTCTTTCTTTGTGTAGTTTGGAAGAATTCTTTGTATTGTTAACTCCGTTTGAAAGTTCTTTATTCCCTTGAGAGATTAACAGATGATCCCTAATAAGTGCGGAAGTTATTTGTCCGTTTAATGGTTGTAAACTTATAATATAATGTAGTATTTACCGTATGAGATGATAAACCTCTGCCCAATTAGGAATATGTGATAACTTTTATTAGGACGGGATATGACTATGTGGAGTCCCATCTTGTTTACTCCTTTTTGATATGTCTACTCCTTAGTAGCTCGCACGAAAGATATTTTTTTTAACACCCTTTGACTTGTTTTATTCGACAGGTTCGTCTGTATGACATTTCTGCTCAGCGAAGGCCTGTCATATCATTTAGTTTCCGGGAGACCACAATTAAATCTGTAGCTGAAGATCTAGATGGCCATACAGTTTATGTAGGGAATGGATCTGGTGATCTTGCTTCATATGACATACGCACAGGTGCATTAAGAGCACATATTAGTGATGGAAGTATAGATGTTTTGTGTTGTTTCTGTTATTCTGTAATCCTCCTTGGGACCATTTGTGTTGCTCTATTTAATTTACCGCCATGTATTTTTACAGGGAAATTGTTAGGACATTTTTTGGGGAAGTGTTCTGGTAGTATAAGATCCCTAGCAAGGCACCCAGAGTTTTCAGTGATAGCATCATGTGGTGAGTGCATTGGTTCTTCTTTTTGAGTACCGTTTGAAAGCCAATTTACCTGCATATATCAATGACATTAAGTTCTTCTCTCCCCTTAGGATTGGATGGTTACCTACGCCTTTGGGATGTTAACACGCGGCAACTGCTCTCTGCGGTATGTTATTGCACTTAATTTTTTATCAATGGGGTTGCACTTTTTTTTTAATGAGTTATAAGGGTGACGATTGGTTAGCCAACATGAGGCCATCTTATGTTTAGTTTTTTTTTTTTTGGTTCTTACTATCATGGTTTCATGCATACTCGAGTAATGGGTTATTTCTCCGTCTTGAGCCCAAGTAATAACACAAAAGTTCGAAGCAATTGGGGTTTTTTGGAGATTGGATGCAGTTACTAATTCATGATCTGACATGTTTAGAATGAAAACTTCATTCTCGATTCTACGAGAATTTTTATGAAAGCCTTTCATTTGCTTCTCTTCGATAGAAGTTTTATGATAAATGATCACTATGAGTCAGACTATATAATTTGATCAATCCTTCTTTCTGTCATTAACGTTAAGGAGTAGAATTGAACCAAAACTTCATTCTTTATCATCAATCAAATCAGTGTTCGAGGAGAATTGAACCAAAAATTCTTTCTTTATCATCAATCGAATCAGTGTTCGAGGCTCAGGATTCTATTTTATCATCAGTTCAATCACCACTAATCTGTTATTTTTGTCTTTTAAACGTGGCTAGTGATGCATGTAGTCGCTTTTGTCGTTCTCTTTGATCAATTGTTCTTGTTCGATGGTGCAGGTTTACTTGAAGCAGCATCTAACAAGCGTTCTGTTTGATTCCAATTTTACCGACGGTCAGTTTTCCCATTTCTTATTGCCGATGGTTGTGATATCGTGTAATTGTTCCTAAATTTGGCTGTAATATTTCCTTTCTATATGTAGGAGCAGAAGTTGTGAATCCTGCAGTAGACCAGCCGCTGCATGAAGAGGATATTGTGGCTGAGAGAGATGAGATCGACAGCCTACCTGTGAAAAGGAAGAAATCTAAGGAGAAGAAAGGAAGCAAGAAGGAAGGTGAGGCCATGGAAGCTTATGAAGAAGCCGGAGGCAAGAAGTTGAAGGCCAAGAAAAGGGGAAACAAGGAAGCTAATGAAGAAAATGGAGGCAAGACGGGAGTTTATGATGAAACTGGAGGCAAGAAGATGAAGGCCAAGAAAAGGGGAAATAAGGAAGCAAACGAAGATGGAGGCAAGACAGAAGCTTCTGCAGAAACCGGAGGCAAGAAGTTGAAGGCCAAGAGAAGTGGAAACAAGGAAGCTAACGAAGAAAATGGAGACAAAAAGATGAAATCCAAGAAAAGTAGCAAAAGGTTAAAAACTTGAAGATCCCAACAACTGACCGATTGTGCAAAGGATGGAGTTTATGTTCATGTAAAAGGGCTAAACAAGCTGAAGAGTGAAAGGCAATTGCTGCTTACAAATTTTGTTAGGAAACATTAAAAGTAATGTAAGTTTTTATCTTTCCCCATCGAGGAAATCGATAAATTTGTTGTTCAATCAGATTGATGAAGAACTTAAAATGGGATTAATTTTTGTATGAAAAAGATTTCTGTGTTGACATAATATGCGTTAATGACTGCATAGAAGTAATAAAACAAGGGAATTTTCAGATAGAACACCCAAAAACATTTATAAAAAAAGAAGGCAGTGCACGATATCAAATAGAAAAATAGATTTGGTAGAACAAGTTTCACCGAACATCTGCCTAGTTCATATCAAAAGCAAATTGCATTATACGAGTCTTAATATCAACCCGGTATTCGGTCAAAGTCACAACAAAACCAATGAACAGCAAGCACATGAAAGAACTGGCAACCTACTCGGAGGCAGCTTCTTCCTTCTTCTGGGATGACAAGTACCTATCATCAAGTAAGCAATCGAGGATGAGCCTACAGAACTTATTCGGGGATGATTTAATGCTTTACTGATACCACACACACACAAAAGAAAAAACGCACCAGAAGGAAACTATGATCTAAACCGTAGTTTTTCTTTTGTATTAATAAGCTTTTTCCTTATTTTTACAAGTGGAAGAGAATTCAGTTTGTTACTTACCCTTGACCCTTTGCCCAGCGAGAGAGTTGATAGAGTTGGACAGTCTCATTTGAAACATGGCATGCCAAAAGTAGATAGTTGCGAGGCTGAACCATCCATGCGAATCTCATAAACAATGCTGAATAAACGCACATTGCTGCAGAAACAAATTTTAATGAAGATTATAATCCAGCCACAGAATATGCAATAAAAATAGTATAAATCCTTCGAAAGTAGTTATTTTGGACCTGCTGTCATGTTTCCGGAAATCATTTCTGGAGGTTTGTTCATATCGGCCAAGCCCTGTTAAAACAACAATCCTTCATGATCAGAATAGTCAAAAAGTAACCATGAAACTTCACTTGATTTGTAATGCATTATATATACAAGTCATGGAGTGAAGTATACAGCAGCGACAAATCCCCAGTTTGCAACAGGTCCCCAAAAGTGGGTCGTCTTTGGACCGACTGGACTGTTCAAGAATGCTCGGAAAGAAGCCATCTTACAGTCTCTGAAAAGTGAAAAGTTAGAAGAATAATAAGAAAAAAAGAAGAAACTCAACAACGAAAAGATGCAGTGCCAGGCTTGTATGGGTAAAATCAGAACATAACGATTAGAAGCTGCCTACTTAGAAAATTCTTAGCCAACAAGAAATAACAATTCCTTATAAACCCACTTTACATGATTTAATGCACTTATCATGTTCTTGTCCTCAAATGGTTTTGGCAAAATCACTTTAATGATCAAACTTGCTCCTAAAACCCAGTAGGACACGCTTTTGAAAACAATCCCAAGCATTTCAGCGATTAACCAATTACTGTGGTATTCAGCCAAATATTCGAAACAAAGAAAAAAGATCTACAATACAAATATGTCCTACATTACAAATCATAATTCATAATCATTCAAAACAGGTCTCAGTGTCTCCTTACTCAGTCTCTTATCTACTTATTATATGACTGGAAACACATACGAACATATAATCACCGTGTTAACACAATAAAAAACCAAACTTTCAGCTCTACTTGTAACAAGCAGCTAGATATATAAAACAGAGGAGAAAAAATAATTACTTTTCAATAATTTCAAAAAACCGAGGAATTACCATTAGCAAGAGATCAATTAACTAATTGAAAGTCAACCTAAACGCCAATTTACGTTGATCAGTCTGCATTTCAGAATCAAATTACAGTGACTTTGGTCACCCGAATTGAAAATTGAACCAATAATCAGTTGTTTTGACGCTAATTTTGATCGAATTCAGACGGCGGTCATACACGTAACCCTAATTCCAAAAACAGCTATCATGATGGCGATGATATAAGCCAGGTATGTATGAGAGACGTACCTTATGAGAGAAGTGGTCGGAGTAACTGGGAACGATCGGCGATTGAACGTTAGAGAACTGTTGCTTACTCTCTCGGAGTCGGAAGGCCCTTGTTTGTGATACGGTAACCGCTCATGGGAACCTATCCAAGTCAAAGCAGGTGATTCAGATCCGTTGGAAACTCAGTAAAATTATACTTTTTATTTAGGCCAATGGTTTTCTGCCACGTGCCGGTCTAGGCTATATGCCGATACAATTGGTTGGGGAGAAAGGGACGAAGAACAAAAGGAGAGTGGGAGGCGCGGGCTTTGGTTCTGGTTTTCTCATTGTTTTAGATTTTTCTTCTCAGTTTCAATTTCAATGGTAGAATAAATAACTAACTAAATCCATGTCTGGAAAGAATTTTGTTACGCGCGAAAAGAATTGACATATGGTAAATTATGAATAGGTGTATCTTGAGCCGAGCACTTACTATTTTCTTGAAAAGTTGGTTATATTAGCACAATATTAAATCATTGTATTTCAATTTAGGTAGGATATAATATGTGAAAGGTTTATTTACACAAACAATTCTCAAGATTTTTGTTTTTTGTATTTTTACAAACATTTTCGCAGGTTCGATACGTTATAGGAACACTCCTTAAACTCCAAAAAAATTACACAAGTACTCATTTACAAAGTAATTATCAATTAAAACTTGACAATAACATAAAAATGGACAAAATTCACCTTCTCTGGTAATATTTTTAAAATTATAATGAAAACGTATTTAAGTAATCATAAGGATATTTTAGTATTTACATAACTTATATTACATTTGATTAAAGATTTTTCATTTTAATGGGTATTTGTGCAATGTTTTGGGAACCTGATGGACATATAGGGAATTTGTGTAAGTTCTAAAACCCTATGGGGTGTTTGTGAAAACACAAAAAAAAAAAACAAAACAAAAAAAAACAAAAAAACTCAAGGAGTGTTTGTGTAAATAACTCTTATGTGTAATTTTTTTTCTTTTTTTTTTCTATTACTATATTCTAGAATTTTATGCCCCTTGCTCATTTAAATATGAGTGAATATATTTCAAGCATAAATAATTATTCTCTAGCTTCATTTGAGTTAATTTTGGAAAACAATTACAATTAAGCTAAAATTAAAGGAAAGAAAATGCAACAGTCGTCTGATCTCCCCATCCATTTCAGGATCAATTCTAAAAGCAACTTCAATGTTAATTAGAAGTGAAATTGAAGATGGAAATGAGAACTTTGAAGTATTTTAAAATGAAACATCTATTGTATATTTTTAAATATACAATTATTTTACTTCAGTAAAAAATTATAAAATATTAAAATATAAAATAGAAGATGTTTTTTAAAATTGAATTTTTGATTTAAAACGATTTTTTATATGAAAATTTTAATTTAATTAATACATCAATATTAAGAAAGGAATTACAGACATTGTGGATTGACCTCGTAACGGAGAATACTAGTAAATCAAAATACTAAATGTCAATATATACAAACTCTCGATATATATATATATATATATATATATATATATTTGTGAAAACCAAGGTATCTTTCACACGTAGATGAGGATTAACCCTCGAGCCGCATAGGACCCCGATAGGGAGAGCTCTCCTAATGTTGGCTACTCTATTCACAAAGTTCGAACTCGACTCGAGACCTTATTTTAAGGAGAATAAGGTCCTTTCTATTTGAATCACCAAGTCTCAATATATTCCTTTATAATCAGGTCTCGGTTGATTCACCCCCCTAGTATTAGGTATAGTTTTCCTTTTAGCAAGTTATAATGTAAGTCTCTAACCCTCCCTCATATCATTACCAAATGAAGGGAAACTTCTAGGTTGATTGTTAACAAAAAAGGAAAATCTTTTCACTCGTTTTCACCAATTATAGATTTATAGCGAACATGTCACACGAGTATAACAGTCATTTTGAATTAGAAATTTGGAATCAACTAAACTTGTTATATATTTTATGAGTAATTAAAGACCTTTCGACATTATTTTGCATTTTAACTACAATTACTAAATCACAGTAGTTAACCTTTTCAATATGTGCTTTGTTCATACAAACTTGAAGAGCTCAAAGCTAACTTTCAGTAAGTTGATTGAGAATATACTCGGATAATATTTTGAGTATAATTTAATTATAACTTTCTGATGATTGAGATTATATGATAGGAATATTTACCGACTAAATATATTATCTGTTACTCAATTACTCAATTAAATTCGCACCCATGGCAAATTTTCTCAAGTTAATTTATTACCAAATTGAAGTCCCACCTAGCAAATGGGTAGCAATAAATCCCTTAAATTGGTGCCCATGACATGTTTTCTCAAAAGCATTAGAAATAAAATCTAATCACATGGGCGGTCTACCGGATCTGAGACTACGGGACAGACGCCAACTTCTCTATAAATTAAGCCCAAAGAACTGGAGCTAGCCCCGCACAACGTACAACAGAAACCAATTAAGCTCTCCCACATATTCCCTTCCAGCAGCAAGCAGCATGCTCCAAGCAGCAGACGCCACCTTCCCTCCCTTGAGCATCATACTGCTTTCATTATTACTTGTTGCACTCAATGGCGAGCAAGTACCCACCATACGGCGAACAGATTTCCCCCTGACTTTTTCTCTGCATGCTTTTATTAGTTTTTGTTTTTGATTTATTATTATTATTATTATTTTCTTTTTTCAGGAGGATGTTCATCGTATCAAGAATCTTGGAGTCAATTTTTATCTGTTTTCCATATCTTGGAGTAAGATTTTACCAAGTATGTTTTTCCCTCAAATTTATTTGAGTATTAAAAATTTCATCTGAGATAAACTTGTAATTTGTTCATGAATTTATTAAATATATATAAGGGCGGAAACTTGATCGGCGGAGTTAACCAAGAAGGTGTTGATCACTACAATAATAAATTCATCAACGAATTGTTTTACCTTCTTTTACAATTTCGTTAACCAATTTATTATTGTAGTGGCCAACATCTTTTTGGTTGATTCCGGTGATCAAATATCCGTCTACATATATATAAAATAAATTCATGAATCAATTATAAGATTATTTCTGTTATAAGTTTCAATACTAAAATAACTCATTTTAGGGCAAAACATCTTTGCTAAAATCCTACTTTAAGATATGGAAAACTGATAAGAATTGACCCTAAAATTCGTAATAAGATGAACATCCTCCTGAAAATAAAAATAAAAATAATAATAATAAATAATAAACAGAAAAAAAAAAAAAAACTCATAAAAGAATGCAGAAAGGTCAATATTTGCCCAAAATTGATTGGCATGTTAGAAGGATGCTTATTGCTTAATTACAGTTTTAGGTACTAAGAACTCACCTTCTAACTTTTATATCCCTCAATTTCTAGATCAATATCTTTATTCTAGTAGCATGTATTGCGGGATATAAATGAAATGAATATTATTTAAATTCCCTGTAATCTCTTGTACCTTCTCTTTTCGTATCTTAGTACCTAACAGTTTCAGGGTTCCATCATCGATCTGCAGTTTATGTTTCACATGTGTACTTAGCATCCCTATGATGTTTAATGATCATGTATTTAGCTAATTACTATCGAACTTTTTTTACGTTATTTTATTTAATTACTCTTCTGATGTTTACTTTAATTTTTATTTAGGGAAATTTTTTTTTTAAATGATATGTATGCCATATCGTGCATCACATATAGTGAGTTATAAAAAATTGAGATATATGTGATACCTGTAACATAATTTATAATTAAAAAGAATGACAAAAATTACCATATTGTGCGGCATATTTGGTGAGATACCAAAAAATGGGATTATAGGTCGTGCCTGAAGTATTATCGTTTAATTTATTATTCTTCTGTTGCTTTTTTTCCTTGGCTAAAAAAGAAATTAAATTAACTAATTTTGTGTGATTGATGATCAAATAAAAAAAAGTCATAATGTGAAACAAAACCCACCATGCACATTTTTAGTATAAGATTTTATTGTTTTCATTATATATATAATCAGAATTCTCCATGAACATGAAAAATACAAATAATTAGAATTTATTTAGTTGTAATTATTCTAATATTAGAGAAGGATAAGATTATTCGTGGCCACTGCAAGAGCTTCCTTTGCCAATGTTTTGTGACAAGCAATACTAGAATTGAAAGTTCGAAACAACACTGTGTATACGTACTTACATGCTTCTAATAAATATATTCTTATGTATGACTTTTCACAAAACTCGAAATATCACCCGACCCAATCCATCAATTGAGAAATATTGGAGGTTGTTAGTGCTATTGGTGAAATCCTCACGGTTTTGTTTTCGGGAGCTCATGGTGCAACTTCCCAGGGGGTCACCCATCATGGAATTGCACCAGCCTCAACTCGCTTAACTTTGGGGTTCCAATCCCCCCCAAAGCCACTTAAGCTCCCAAAAGGCCTAGTGCTAGATAGGTGTGTGCCTATACCTTTAAGGCACACCACCATCCTCTCCCAGACCATTCCCCCTCGTAGGAATGTGGGATTGTTTACCGTTCCCTCCAGGACACGGGTCTTACAGAGTGGACAAAATAACAGTTTTTAAAAATCATTTATACCGAAATTTTATTTATACCCCTTACATAAAAGCATGCATGCATCATAAAACATTTATTTCAAATACTCTCTCGGAAGCAAGACGTATTGCTTCCCAAATCAAAACACAGTGAAAAATACTTCTCAACCGAAGCCATCATCTTAGTAGGGTCTCAGCCCAAAACCATATCATAGAAAACGAGTACGGGTCTCAGCCCAAACAGAAAACGCATACGGAACCTCAGCCTAAATCATAGAACACGTAGGAACACATCCCATGGGAACTCATCCCAATGTCAGTCACGATTCTAATCCTAGCACATGTGCATATAGCTCAGGACAGCTCACAATCCTAGCATGTCGTAGTGAACACATCACTCGCCGCGACTGTCTCTAGATCATCGCGAACACATCCCCGATCAATCTCGGAGTATAACATCAACACTTCCTAAGTCGAGCCTCCCTCGACCATTGCTTCCCGCTGCTGCTCGACAACAGGCAGTGCACCGTGACCTCTCTGGAAGGAACACATCGCAGTCTGGAGGCGAGCGCCGTAACACCTGGGACGAACCCGAATGTTATCATCATACATAGGGCCTCAAGTACAGAACATCACCAAATAGGTCACAGTCCGAAAGCTAGTGACCTATGACACTTCATATCCCAGGATTCCTTGAATCCTATCAAATCCACAATTGGGTCTCATGCCCGAAATATATTTCGTAAAACTCATAATTGGGTCACCGCCCAACTTATCTCACGTTTGACTATACTCTAAGTCAAATCTCAAATCAACTAGGTCATACGCCCGAAATATATTTTCAAAGCTGAAAGCTAGTTCTCATTTCTAAAACACTTTCAAATCATCTTTCAACTGAGACTCATGCCCGACTCTCGATTTCACGCATCTCTGTGAAATCTTCAAAATCGTAAATCAGTTCCTCGATTTTACGCCTCTCTGTGAAATCTTCGGAATCACAAAAAACACAAGCACGTAGCATACTCGGCCGAAGCCCAAACATCATATAAAACAGAAATCTCGAACTAGGTGCAATATCGCATTTTCCTCCGAAAATGTCAAACAATTCATATTTAAATCACATGCACTCATGGCATCTCAAAACATATTCATAAACACAAAAAACATTTATGCATGCATCATATTCATAAAACAAAGTTCACTCATAAACCGTCCAAACTGTACCTCGATACGCGTGCCATAAGCCTCCCCGAGCTAATCCAACATCTCCGGGTCATCCGGACCTGTCCAAAACATACTCAAAGTTTACTACCAACCTAGACAAGTCCATATCAAGAATACCCAACATTCCCAGAAAATTCAACGTGTCCTAGACACGCTTCCCGAGGCTTTAAACCCTAATTTGGCCGACCTAATGATCTCTGATCGACTCAAAACCACCATCATTGGATTCATATGGGCCAAAACTTTGAAATGGTCCTAGTTCCACCTCGAAATGTATGCCCACGTGCCCCCATGCGCGGGTCAAAGTGGCTAGTCAACGTTGACCAAAAAGTCAATGATGACGTCAGCGGTGACATCATCTGACATCTGACATTTAGCATGTCAGATCTGATAGGATGACACCATCGATTATGTCATCATCATCCCTGACCTCTATCCGGGTCGACCCAGTTCACTGTTCCAGGTCGCGCAGACCCGCGGACCCGACTCGGATTTTTCTTCCAACTTAGACCACCTTAATCGATCCCGTTGCTACCAGTGTGATCGTCCAAACAATCCTAGTCGATCTATGGCTTGAAAAACTAGAAAAGTTGACAGGACCCATCCCAATCCCCCCGGGATTAACTCGGGATGACCCTGCTCCTGTCTGACACGAAGTGTCAGATAAGGGATATTTCCAACCTTTTCCCTCTCGGGCTATCAGAGTACGCCAGGATCCGGAGGAGGTATGTTATATCTCGGTCTCTACTACAGTCCACATCCGTTGTCAACCTGAAGGGCAGTCAAAACATTAAAAGCTGTGAGTGGACAAAACAAGAGTTTGTAAAAATATTTCATAAGAAAGACATTTGTACCCTTTACTAAAAAGCATGCATTCATTCGAAAACCATTTATCAAACCGTTCATTAGGGCCTTAACCCAAAATCATAAATGAAACCGAATACACGGGCCATTGCCCAAATCCATATAGATACCAAACCATAGGGGCCACTGCCCAAATCCATGTGGGACTCAGCCCAAAACCTGTATACATCACACATCATATATCGTATACATCACATATCATATATCATATATACATATAATCACACAACCAATCCTGTCACGGTTTCCAAAGCTACGCGCGTGCTACCCGGGGTCTCAAACCCAAGTCTCTCAGAGTCCGAGGTCAATGTCTGTAGACCAATGACCCGTCCTGAGGTTATGATCCATGCCTTCATGAGAGTAAGGAACCCAACTGGGGGGCGACTCCACTCAGTTGGTGCTCCGTGACTACTCCGGGGCCCACTCAGGCTAACGACCCTCCCCGGAGGAGATAGTACAAGTAAAGGAAGGTATATGAATATACATACATATATATATATATACATAACATAAACATTCATGCACGGTCCCCTTGAACCGTCATGACCTATAACATCCATTTAAGGGTTCATGCCTGGTTCCCATAAACTGTCATGTACCATAATAACCTTTCCAGGGTTCATGCTTGGTTCCCATAAATCGCCATAAACTTGGAAATCCATCTAGGGTCCCTGACCCGAAATCATCAATGTAAAACAACTGGGTCTCGTGCCCGAACATATGACATCAGCTGGGCATCGTGCCCGATATCTAAGGGTCATTCACGACTCCGATTGTAGTGATGTGTGCAACCATCCATCCAGGACCGCTCTTAATCCTGGTATGTCGCCGTGAATGAATCAAACGACGCGCCACCATAAGATCATGGTGCACTCATCACCAATCGATATCCTGAATCGTCAGCACTCCGAAGTCGAGCCTCCATCGGCTGCCCGACCACAGATCGTGCATTGTGCCCTCTCTGGAAGGAACATATCCTAGTCTGGAGGTGAGCGTCGTATCGTCTGTCGCCGTGCACATAGCACTAGTCGCGACCACGATTCAGACCCGTAGGTCATCAATAGCGTCATATGCCCGAGACAAAACCAAATGAGTTTCATACCCGAGTTTATCCTTTTGTAAATCCAAATCCTTTTCATTTAAACCAACATAGAAATACAGACCCGTATAGGCACCGTATAAGGCTGATACCTCGAAGTACGTGCCTATACGTAACCAAAACCAAATGAACTCATGGCATCACAAAACATGTAATAAAAACATATAATAAACTTGTATGCATGCACCAATTTAGAAAACAAGGTCCACTCACAGACCGTTCGAGCTGTTGCCTCGATATGCGTGCCATACGGCTCTCTCGAGCTAATCACCGTCACCGGGACTCCCAAACCTGTCCAAATCGTAATAGAAGGTTACTAACTACTTAATTAACCTTCCACTAAAGCCCCATAATTTTTCAGAATTTTTAACTATTTTTATTCCCGAACCTAAACCTTCTGATGCTCCGAACATTATCGAGACGGTGTCCGATTCACATGAAACCAGTCCCAAAATGTTCGTTACATCGAATAGAAGATTTCACATGTTGAAAACTTCCCCAAATTCCCCACCATGCGCTGCCACGCGCCGCGCAAAGGGCCTTGCGCGTGGGCTCACGCGCCGCTGCACTGTTTATCTTCCTCAGCGATCGAACCGGTCCAGACCGATCGGTTCGGTTCTATTCTGCAACTGGACCGGCGTGACCGGTCCAGGCCTCTCCAATCCTCATTTTTCGTCCATTTGCTTCCAATCCAATTCCTAAATTCCTATTTTCTCATTTCCTATCTATTCCAATTAACAAACCTAAGAGAAACCCACTAAAATCCATGGTTCCAATTTGAACCTCACGGCCATTTTTCCTAGTTCAACCCCCAGGCTTCCTCAGCCTTAAACCTTCCTCAAAATCATCTTAATAGCTTCCTAATAACCCCCTAAGCTCATCCTAATCATCTAAAATTAACCATATCGTGTAAAATCAAAATAAAAATGGAAATAGGTGAAACCGAGTACCTCTCGGGTTTCTTCATCCTCCACGCAGCCGTCCACAGCGGTTCCAGCCTCCTGCAGCCGTCATCAGTCCCTCTCTCACTCAGTCTCACTCTCAGGGTCTCACAACCATGCTCAAATGGAAGGGTTGGATTGGTTTAAGGGGGGTGAGATCGGGTTTGTATTTTGGGTTGTATGGAACAAAGGAATGATCGATGCATGTATGTAGGAAGGTGGGCAATGGATGGGTGACACTCGTCACTCATCCATTGGGCCTCCTTAAAATATCTGGGCCCACTAACTGCCAAATGAAATACGTCTCGTAAAACATGAAATAGTGCCCCGAAACTTCCTTGAACCGTAACTTCGCCGTCGAAAGTTCAAATTCGACGTGACGCCTGTCTATGGATTCGTATCGTCCTGATCTACGTAAAGGTCCTTGGCCCTCGGCCATCGGACCTTCCGGTCAAAAAGTCAACTATTTGCCCCTTTTAACCAAAATTACCAAATTGCCCCTTAACTTCCGAACATCATAACTTCTTCCTCGAATGTCGGAATTGAACGTGCCACCTGTCTATGAACTCGTGACGTCCCAAACTACGTCACAATCATCGGCCAAGGTCCATTTGACTGCCAGAATGAAAAGTCAACGTTTTATCCATTCTAAGGGTAAACGGTAATTTTGCATCGTTCATCCGATTTCACCCAACTAATCACTGATTAACCTCACTAATCATGATTAGTCACTAATCTAATCCTGTAATTCGAGACGGGTCGTTACAAAAATGGCCTAGGAACTTACCTCTAACTCGATGAACAGCCACCTAGATTTCCAGCCTTCTATTTGGGCTGCCCAACCATCATCCTCCATCCAAAATCATCCCCATATGATCGTACAAGCCCAACCAACACACTTCAAACATTAGAAACCGTCCCTAACGTTTAAAATCAAAAACCAAAAATCGAATTAAAAGGGGTTATCGGGTTTACCTTCCTCTGCCGTCTAGGATGGCTCGGTAATCCTCACCTTCGCCATCACAGCCTTCCTTGTACTCCCAGTCACTCAGTTAACACATTAGGGAATTAGATGGGGTGGTGGTGTTTTGGGTTGCACGAGTTTGGGAGGTTTCTGGTTTGAATGAAAACGGATGAGGATGAAAGGAGGTGGGTGCATGTATCTGTGTTAGGTGAGTAATGGATGAGTGACACTTGTCACTCATCCATTGGGCTTGTTCCAAAAATATCTGGGCCCACTTAATGACAAATGGTACTCGTCTCGTAAAATGTGCAATAGTACCCTGGAACTTCCTTGAATCATAACTTTCCAGTAGAATGTCCGATTTCGACGTGTCGCTTGTCTACAGACTCGTATTGTCAGGACCGGTCCCAAACCCCCCGGGATTAACGTGGGACCCACCTGATCCCGTCTGACACCACGTGTTAGACCAGGAAAAATTCCATCTCTAGCCCTCGCCGGGGCTATCAGAGTGCGTCAGGATCGTAGGAGGAGGGGAGTGATGTCTCGTCTCTGCTACAGCTCGCATCCGCGATCAACCTGAAAGGCATTAAAACACGAAAACTTTGAGTGGACAAAAATAATCTTTTAATAAAAACATTTTCACTTTAAGACCTTTATGCCCTTCATAAAAACATATGCATGCATTCAAAATCGTTTATCAAACACGTTCACAAAACTATTTGAACACATTTTCTCAAAACCTTTCAAGGGTTCATGCCCGACCCCATAAATCGTCATGACCCATAATTCCATTTGGGTCCTCGACCCGAAATCACAAACTCAAAACCATAAATCAATACATGGGAACTCAGCCCAAATCTGATCACGTGGGTCTCAGCCCAAAACCATTCTCAATGAAATACCAAAACACAGAATACAGGGTTTCCACCCCAAATCATTTCCACAATATCAAATACGGGGGTCTCCGCCCCAAATCACTTTCTAAAACATGGTACACAGGGTGTCCGCCCTCAAATCACTTCCCAAAACATAAAGCACAGGGTCTCCGCCCTCAAATCATTTTTGCATAAAACCTCATACATATCAACATACGTATAACCCATCCGCGGCACTTGCGAGAAGATGCCAACTCGGGGCACACAGCCCCTAGGGAACACATCCCCGATATAGTCACGATGTCATCATATCTATCTAGTGTGCACACTACTCGGGGTCTCACTCCGAGTCTTCTCCCAGGAATCTCCATCTGGGAGGCTCAATCACTGGATCTAGTCCGAGCTCTCTCTTTGGATCTAGTCCACACATCTCTCCGGAATCTAGTCCGGGACCACAACATAATAGGTAACCACCACTCCTGGAACGGGATCCCTATGGGGATACCCACTCTGGTCTGTGGATCGTGACTCTCCAGGTCGATGTTGGAGGAGACCATATAATCAATCTGGAGGGTTCATTCATTTCAAATACTTTCTTTCTTTCTCAAATACATTTCTCATTTGGGTCTCATACCCGATTCATTTCAAGAGGATTCCTCGAATCCGATTCAAATCACTTTCACAGGCCTCGGCCTAAATCCACAGTTCAACAGGGTCCCATGCCCGAATTCTCCTTTCATAAACTGAACTGGGACTCAAGCCCGATGTCACAATCAACTGGGCCCTAGGCCCAAAACCATAAACTAATAGGACCTCACGTCCGATTTCACAACCAACTGGGCCTTAAGCCCGATATCTCAACTAAATGGGTCTCATGCCCGATATTATAAATCAACGGGACATCAAGCCCGATAGTACACCTAACTGGGCCTCAAACCCGAATCGTTAACCAATTGGGCTCCCGACCCTATCGTATAACTTAAATGGACCCTAGGTCTGATTCCTCATCAATTCAAATGGACTCAAAGTCCGATAGTTCATAAATCAAATGGGTCTCGTGCCCGATTACATATTTCTAAATCCAAAATTCGCTCATTAAATCGTCGTTGAAAACCTAGCACGTATAAGCATCGTATAAAACCGGAAATATCGAAATACATGCAAATACGTAAATCCTAGGCTACCACAAACAATTGCACTCATGGCAACACAAAACATATATTAAAATACTTATAAAACATTTATGCATGCATCAATTTCGAAAGAAGGATCCACTCACAGACCGTCTGAAGCCGCGCTTCGATACGCGTGCCATAATCGTCTCCCGGGTCAATCGTTGCCTCCGGGATTCCCGAACCTATCCAAATTCATTTAGAGGGTTACTAATAGCCTCATTAACCTCTCATTGAAGTCCCATAATTTTCCCGAATTTCTAACTATTTTTAAAGCCGATCCTAAACCTTCGGACAGCCCGAACTATATCGAAACGATGTCTGATTGACACGAAACCAGTCCCAAAATGTTCGTTACATCGAATAGATGATTTCACATATTGAAACCACCCACAAAAGACGGCTCACGCGCCTGTACGCGCCCCTAGAAGGCCTGCCCTTGGGCCTCACGCACCGGTACTATTCCTGCACCACTGACCTTCAGCCGACCGGTTCACGGCTTTAGACTCCCCATTTTTCATCCTACTTCTTCCTTTTTGATTCCTTTCTTCCTATTTTCAAGTTTTCTATCCATTCCAATCCTTAAACGCATCTAAAAACAGCTAAAACCCATGGTTTGATTTTGAACCACACGGTGTTCAAGTTTTTCCCAGCCACCCTCACGGCTGCTCAGCCCAAACCACCACCCAAAACCTCTTTAATACCTTCCTAACAACCTAAAAACCATTTCCAAATCACCCAAAACAGCCCATAATGATAAAATCAAAAATACATGGGTTTTGGGCCTAACCAGGTATGTTCTCGGGTTCAAGGCCGCCGTCCACGGCGACGTGGCTTCCAGCTGGCCACCACCATCCCTCCTTCATTGTCTCAACCTCTGGGCTTCACGGGCAAGATCAACTAGGTTCAGGTTTGGATTTGGGGAGGAAAAATAGATCGGTTTGGTTGTTTGGGTGGAAGGAAAATGAATGATCGATGAAGGGAAGGGTGAGATGCATGAATATGTTTGGCTGGGAAATGGATGGGTGACACTTGTCACTCATCCATTGGCTGTCTAAAAAGCTGGGACCACTAAAGACAAAACTTCACTTTTTGCCTCGAAACACGTGTCACCGTAAATAGTTCCCTAGAACTTCTGTGAACCGTAACTTCTCCGTCGAACGTCCGAATTCGACGTGCCGCCTGTCTACGGATTCGTATCGTCTCGATCTACGTAACGGTCTTCGACCCTCGGCCATCAGACCTCTAGGGTCAAAAGTCAACTTTTGGCCTAAATTACCAAAATGCCCTTTAACTTCCGAACGTCATAACTTTTTCCTTGGACGTCGGAATCGAGCGTGCCACCTGTCTATGAACTCGTGACATCCAGAACTACGTCACAGTCATTGGCCAAAGTCCATTTGACTACCTGAATAAAAATTCAACGATTTGCCCATTCTAGGGGCAAAATCGTCATTTCACCCGAACGTTCGCTAACCTCGTCTAATCTCCGATTAGTCTTCGATTAACGAGGCTAATCAGTCATTATTTCTTAATTAATCCTGTTAATTCAGGACGGGTCGTCACACGTATAGACTCGATCTACGTAATGCTCCTCGATCTTCGTGCATGGGACTGCCCCGGGTCAAAAGTTAAACTTTTGCCCTCATCTAGGATGGGTCATTACAAGCAGTGTGCTTCTTGGCCTAGTCTGTACAGGGTTGATGGAAGATAGTGCTATCTACGAATTTGGATGAGACTACCGAGATTTGGGTGACGTTCGAGGAACATTCTAGCGTTGTTTTCATGTCACGATCCATCCCAATCCCCCCAAAATTAACACGGGGTGTGTCATGATCCCGTCTAACACGAAGTGTCAGACAAGGGATAATTTAAAACCTTCAGCCCGACCGACTTCCAGAGCGCGCCAGGATCCTGTGGAGGAGTGTGATGTCACGGTCTCTACTACAGTCTGCATCCGTTATCAACCTGAAGGGCAAAAAAAACCAGAAAAGACTATGAGTGGACGAAAAGCAATAGTTTAATAAAACAAATTTCATAAAAGACCTTTATGCCCTTACTAAAAAGCATGCATGCATTTGAAAACCATTTACTAAACCATTCATTCAAATAACCAATATTAGGATCTCAGCCCCAACTTCCGTAAATCCAAGTTATACGGGCTCCTGCCCAAAACCATTTACACAAGTCCATAACATATCAACCATATGTGGGAACTCAGCCTAAAACAGTAAATCCGAGTATGTGGGTCATTGCCCAAATCCATTTAATATTCACAAAACACAATTTCACAAATCCAAGAAATCATGTTCACCAATATCATATAACTAATCCTGTCACGGTTTCTAAAACTACGTGCGTGCTACCCGGGGTCTCAAATCCCAAGTCTCCCAAGGGTCCACCTAGGACAATGTCCGCAGATCAATGACCCTTCCTGGGGGGTTATTATCCATTATAGCCTTCCCGAGAGTAAGGTACCCAACGGGGGCGACTCCACTCAGTTAGTGCTCTGTGACTACTCCGGGGTCCACCCAGGCCAACGACCCTCCCCGGAGGAGACAATCCATAAATATATAAATATGGTATATGAAAAACCATTTTGAAATCATTCTCAAAACCTTTCAAAGTTTCACGCCTGGCCCCCATAAACTGTCATGAAACCAGAAATCCATCCTTTCCAAATCCAAATTCCTTTAGGGTCTCGAACCCGAAATCACATATATAAACCGTAACTGGGTCTCAAGCTCGATTTCGTAAATCAACTGGGCCTCCGGCCCGATTTCGTAAACCAACTGGGCCTCGAGCCCGATTCGTAAATCAACTGGGTCTCGTGCCCGATTCGTAAACTAACTGGGCCTCGTGCCCGATTCATAAATAACCTGGGCCTCGAGCCCAATTCGTAAATCAACTGGGCCTCCGACCCGATGCCTTATTAAATCAAATGGACTTCAAGTCCGAGAGTTCGTAAATCAAGTGGGTCTCATGCCTGATTCCATATTTTCAAATTTGAAATCAATTCACGAACCAATTGTGCCTTTGGCTCGATAACGTAACTAAAATGAACTTCGAGTCCGAAGGTTTCCAAAACAAATGGGTCTCATACCCGATTTTACCCTTTTCAAATCCAAAACCATTTCATTAAATCATCTCTGAAACCATAAGCACATAACGTGACATCATCAGTGCAAAATCGTAAACCTCGATTTATGTGAAAATATGTAAATCACCTCGAAATACGTGAAATCATGAAAATCACTAATATCCAAATCACCATCATAGAAATCAAATCCATAAAACATAAAGAACATTTATGCATGCATCATAGTTTAGAAATCAAGGTACACTCACAGACCGTCCAAAACTGTGCATCGATACATGTGCCGTAAGCCTCCCCGGGCTAATCACCTTCACCGAGACTCCCAAACCTGTTCAAATCACACTAAAGGGTTACTAACTACCTTAATAACCTCTCATTGATGTCCCGTAATTTTCCTGAATTTTTAACTATTTTTAAACTCGATCCTAAACCTTCGGACATCACGAACTATATCTAGACGATGTCCGATCGACACGAAACCAGTCCCAAAATGTTCTTTACATCGAATAGATTAAAAGTCATGTTGAACACTTTCCCAAACTATGCTTCATGCGCCCCCACATGCCGCCCAAAGGGGCTACGTGTGAAGCCCACGCGCCCTGCACTGTTTGTCTTCAACCTCTGCAGACCGGACGGTTTAGACCGGTTCTGCAACCCAGTCCAATCCGAACTGGCGAGGCCGGTTCACACGATTTCCTCACATGTTTTCGACCCGTTTTTCTCCATTTTAATCCCTATAGGTTCTTTTACCCATTCCATATCCATCTAAGCTTTCAAACTCATAAAAACAGTCTAAAACCATACCTCCATGATCGAAGAATGGCAACGGACCTTGCAACCTCCTACTGACGTCGACTCCGGCCACCATTCCTTTCGAAAATGAGTCCCCTACGTTTGTCTTGGTCCCTAGGTCGTGTTAGAATCATTAGGGACTCGAACAACATCCAAAACTCATTTTCCAATTTCAAACCAAACCTTACCTCGTCGTGGCCCGTCGTCCGTCATACTATCTCAGTCACACTCACGGTTGCACACACGAACACAGCTGAATATGGTGGCGAGGTGGTGTATGGTGTTCGGTTTTGAAGAAGAAAGAAAAAAATGATGAAGTCTGATGAAGATAATAAGAAGAGAGAGATGAACGGTGGAGATGAGAGGGGGTGGTAGAGATGAATGGCTGGGATGAGAGGTGGGTGGAATTATATAATTAAAAATGCACCTAATCCACCAATTAAAACCTAGATCCACTTTTTAGGGATAATGACCAATAGGATGAGTGACATGTGTCACTCATCCAAGGGTCCCACATTATTAAGTCAACCAATCAGATTTAATTATTATTTTATTCGGATCCCGATACGTAAATCCCCAATCTCACTCCCGTGACCATAACTTTTCCGTCCGACGTTCGATTTCGACGTGCCGCCTGTCTACGGACTCATGATGTCTCAATCTACATCACGGTCATTGGTCCTCGTACGTTTGACTCCCCGAGTCAAAAGCCAACATTTTGCCCACAACCAGGGGTAAAACGGGCATTTTGCACCGTCCGTCTGATTTCGCTCAACTAATCACCGATTAATCTCACTAATCCTTCATTAGTCACTAATCTAATCCCAGAATTCAGGACGGGTCGTTACAACATTCCCACCTTAATTAATTTTGTCCCTGAAATTCCAACTATCCAGATTCCACCACCACTCGTGGAAAACAATTCGATCTCACATCATGTGTACACTTGTACACCAAGTGACCAGAACAAAACTTATCTGCACCAGACGTCCCACCAATACTCACGTCGCAACGACTACACTCGACCACATCGAGTGACACTTGACAGTTCTACCATTACGCTGACACATCCCGCCAAACTGTCACCACTTGACAGTCGCTAGTCGAAAACTGACACTATACTTACTTGTGGTTACACTAACCACCAACTCACTCAACCTGAGTACACATTTACCAACATCTCACTCGACCTATGTGTAACTGGACCCATCAGAATCACCCTGACCCAGTGCACAATATTCAACGTCGAGTTCACGTTCTCAACCAATCCAATGATATCGGAACTAAGCAGATTACAAACACGCTAATCAACGTACCCCTGGTATATCCTACATACCGTCACCAAGCACCACTCAGACCCGTCCATTATCGACCCTCGCACGACGTACCCTAGTACGTACATCCATCCACCAACCAGTCCACTACATGGCTCGCAGTCAATCACGTTTCAACTATGGAGTCTATCAGTCCAATCTCACAGGAGACAGACCATACACTTCCAATTCCATGTCCATTCCAAGTCCCCTGGTCCCCTGACTAGCATCAGTACGTCTACTCCCAAACATGAATCCAACACGTACCAATCCAACTCACGCCTACCAAGGCGTACCCATTCATGCCAACTGGGCATCCAATCTCACCTACCTCTACCGAGGCGCACCAAATCTGACCCTATCGGTTACCTGCTAAATCGATTAACACATTACATTCGATTGACTTCATAGAGAAGCCATTCCCATCATTCACACATCCAAGGCTGACCGAATTCAACCTCGTCGGACGCCTACTCGTTCGATTAATACACCACACGGGATTAACCTCGAAAAAAAGTTTAGTCTCATCGTCCTCATCCTCAAATATCCAAGACAAATCAATAAACTCTCCATCTAGCCTGATCATCAAGATCACAATCCCTCGATCGTCACAATGTGTAACGACCCAAAAATTCGAAAAAGGAAAATTTGGAAAATTTGAAGAAAATGACGGGTTTGCCCCTAGTTATAAGGGCAGAAAGTTGACTTTTTGATCAGAACACTTTTTGGACTTTTTGAAGAGACTGTTGAGTAGATCTCGGGACGCTGAATCCGCAGACAGACGACATGCGTCAATCGGAGGTCGGATGTGAAAGTTAAGGGTCTGCGAAGGCGAGGGGCATTTCGGTAATTTAGAAAGGTAAGGGAAAAATGTTGACTTTTGACTCGGACGGTCAACGGATTTGGGCCAATGAGTGTGAGGTAGTTCAGGACGTCATGAGTCCGTAGACAGGTGGCACGTTGAAATCGGATATCGAACGGGAATGTTATGGTCACGGGACTTAAATCGGTTAAACTTACGTCCCGGGATTTTGATTAAAATAATAATAATATATTGAACAGTGATCGATGCTTATGGACACTTGGATGAGTGACAAGTGTCACTCATCCCATTTTTTGAGGACCCTAAATTGGGGATCATGTTTCCCATTGATCCATTTTATTAATCATTCATCATCATCCTTAATCATCCATTCTTCATTATCAGTCATCTTCTTCTTTGTGTTTTCCTTGGAACTGTGAACAAACAAAGAAAACAGAGCATGAGAGAAGAGAGCACTGAGCTTCCTTCCATAGCTGAGAGTCCTTCCATAGCTGAGAAGGAATTAAGAGAATTATTATGGAGAGCTAAGATGAGGAAACCTCAAACCAGAAATGCTCAAAATCCGCAAGAATTCAAATTGTTCCAAAAAAAATTGAATTTGAATTTGTAGGTCCTGAAACTTAAAATTGAGCTTGATTTGAGCTTTCTGGGATTGCGTCGATCAGGATCACCTCAAGAATGAAGGAAATCGGTGTTTGTTTGGCTTAGAACAGACATGGCGACAGTGAGAAATTTTGAGGTTTGACTTGTGTTCTTGGAAGGATTAAACGATGAAATTGAGTTGGAAAACAAGTTTATCATAGTCCAGTGAAGCATTTGAATGAATCAATTGAAGAAAAACTGGTGGGATTGATGAACTTCGAAGGTTGAACAGTGCCCAGATGTTTTTCGAAAGTTCATCTTCAAATTGAAGGATTAAGGTAAGCAATCATATAATTGAGTTTACAAAAATTTAATTGGACTTAAAACAATGTTTTTAGCTAAATCAATTGAAAGAATTGATGTCGAATTGACAGAGAACTAGTCGGGTTGTCTCGCGGGTTTCAGAGCCCGAATTGCAGATGAACGGGTTGGGACGACGACACTGTAGCAGGCGCGTGGTGGTCACACATAGCCACTCACGGCAGTGCGTGAGGGCGCGTGAAGCCTTGTTTCAAGGTGAGATCAACATGACTTTGAATCCTCTCAGTGTAACGAACATTTTGACACTGGTTTCGAGAAAATTGGATATCGTTTCGATAAAGTTCTGTATATCCGAAGTTTTTATTTACGTGTTAAATACGTATATAAATCCTAGAAAAATTGGGAAAAATTATGTGAGATATATTGAAGTGTTAGTGACCCTCGATAATGATTTTGGACAGGAATTGTGATTTACAGAATTTACGGAAAAACGTGGAGCTTGGAAGCGGGCCTTTTGGACGGTGTGTGTGAGTGGACTTTTGTTTTCTACCCAGAATGCATGTATATATGTTTTAAATGCTTTATTATATGATTTGCAATGATTTGGCATGATTAACGTTTCGATATGATGATTTCTGGATTTTGGGAATATTATATTATTTTATATTGTTTAGGCACGATTTTCGAGACAATTGTGAAATTGCTATTCTGGGCGAAGGCCCGAGATTTGAGATTGGTTTTGACTCGGATTATGAGTCAGGAAATGATTTGATGGATTTGTAATGCTTTGGGATATCTTTTATAGATTTATATGAAAATGGCAACTGAGGTTGCGATCGTACGGATTTGCGTAAAAATGATATTTTGGGCTTGAGACCCAATTGGATAGTGATTTTCACTCGGATTTGGAGTCACATGTGAATATGATTAAATTGATGATTTTGATTTAAAAAGTAAATTATGGACACTGTTTTAGGATGGATTTTTGGAACTTTCTTTGTGAAAGCTATGTTTCGGGCATAGACCCTATTGAAATGTTTTTGATTCGATTTGAGACATAAATGATTTTAAAATGAGATTACTGGATTTGGTGACTGTTCCACATATACCATCCTCTATGATTTGATAATCTCCTCCAGATGTCGTAGATCCTGGAGTAGTCACGATCCACTGCTTGGAGATGAGTAGCTCTGATGGAGGCTCAATCTCAAGAGTGTGAGATTATGATGATATCCTCCAGACGTCGTAGATCCTGGAGATGATATCACCCCTGACGTCGTAGATCCTGGGGATGTACTCGGATTTGAGACTCCCGAGTTTGTACGCGTTGCATTGATATCGTGACGGTTACTTGGATATTGAGATTGGATATTGAGGATTGGTGATATTTGAGATTTATTGATATTTGTGTCCAGATACTTTATATCATGAACTGATTTGATGAACATGAGTTTTACGGACCATGGGAAAACATGTTTTGATTTTATCAGTCCACAGTTCATACTTGATTGATTTCTCATTATTACTCATGTTTTATGATGTGTATGCATGTTTGTGAAAACTGGAGGGTAAGAATGTGTTCTGGTAAATATATTTATAAAAGTTTGTTTTGTCCACTCACACCTTTTCTGTTTTATTGACCCTTCAGGTCGTGGCGCGATGATCGAGGCTATTCGAGAGGTGGAGGTATGAGTGGGGACAGGTGCAGTTATCCTTTGTTTGGCAAGTCTTGGAGGGTAATTTCGGAACCTCAGTTGACTTGTCAGACGAGAGCAGGATCAGACACGGTTATTTACGTCCTTAGGGGACGGGTCCTATCACAATGCCCAATGTCCATAATACCACAAACCCGATTCACCTAGGATCCGAACGTGCTCACTTAGCTAACAATCCTCCTAAAATCTATTCGTAGGGTCTTACACCCTCTTTGAATCCTTCGTCAGTCACATCACTCCTCAACCATTTCCCACATCTAAACGGATCAGTCAACGACGAGACACGTCGAGACTGTGGATTCTTTCCAATTACCTCGTATCGATCCTTGTTATCCCACCTAGGGAAAATCAAGGATGATCCAAGAAGATGACATCAAAATTCATCCTACATGAATGCAAACAAAACTCGTTGCACTCACCACACCATGTAACCCAACATCGTCTGCCACTAAGCAGAAAATGAGAACTCTCATTCACTTAACTTTGAAATACCCAACTCCTCCTGATGACTCAGAACAACTCGCGGGTCCGCCCACCAATATACGATCAATGTACTGGTGACAACAACCATCAACTGACATGGCAGAACATGAGAAGTCACCCTAAATGACTTCAAAATACCCATTACCAATGCAGAATCAAGCACTCCCCTCGTCACCTCAATCACAACCTCTCTCGATTCCGAAGTTCTAACCATGTTGGAACCAACACACTCAGACATCTACCATGGGTCCGTAACCAGTCTAATCCACTACCAAGTTCACCTATTGGCTTATACCGTTTATGTACATCCAAAAGGATGTGGCCCATTACTACCCGATCCTCACGTCTCAATCCCTGCTGAATCTCGTCCAGTCCAACCTTATCCAAAATCTATTGCCGGATCACATATACCGAACATACGCCCATCTCGACGGAGTCACATCCTGACTTATGACTCATCGTCATCACAAACATCGGCACCAGCACCAGTATCAGCACCAGCACCCGCACACTAGCATCAGCACACAGTGTGCAAATCAGACAACTCTAGATCTTTGCTCATACCGAGCAATGACCACGTACCTCCGCTCAAATTGGAGAAACTTTGCCTCCCTCATGCCCAACAACTCTGGGCACAGTCACCCTGACAACTCATACAAGAAAATGAACATTCCCTGAACGTCCTCCGATTCACAACAACCACGACTGCCTCCATCCTCGATGATTGTGCCTGCCAAAACTCATACAGACCTAACCACCAAACACCGCTATCGACACTCCGTATCCAACGAAATCATCCACCCGTACTAACTACTCCGGGATTCCATCGACAAGTACCAACCTTGGTAACCAATCTCTAACCAATCTTAACTCAACTCAATCAATGTCGTCTACCAGGTCGTCTATGACCTCAGCTGCACCAACTATCCATCACAACTAAAGTAGTACGACAACCAACTAGTTCTAACTGATTAATACAACCTCGACTGCAGAGTGTAGTCCCATCACTAAAGCTGACATGACATGACCGACCGACGGTCTCGCCTCCAAAAAGTCGCTAGAACCAAACCACTTGACGACTCACCTTTCCGAACCATACAACAAACACTAGGGTTTCCTACAAAGGCCATCAACTAACTCTGTTGTACAAATATCCTCTAACCCATCAATCACCATTAGGGTTCACCTTCATAGACTATCCATCATGCTTTAAGGTTCCACAACCATACCCTAGGGTTCCTCTGAACCCAACTGCCTTATGCAGTATAATCCAAAATTTGACCAATCCCGCGGTCCTGGCATCATATGGACGTCAATCCAATCCTACCATCACCTTAACTAGGATTCCCTGAACCCGGCTGCTCCTCGCAACACAATTCACAACTCCGAATGACCTGACCATCTAATGGTCACAACTCCATACTATCGTCATAACCGATCCTACAACATCGTGAAAGAAGATCCCGACATAACCGTGGGGACGGTTAAAACTCAAAAGTACTGTTTTGTACATCCCTCAGTAGGGTCCCACACTGCCAACCAAGATAGAACTATGGCAACCCAGCCATCAAGTGCCGAACCAAAACGATGCACGATTCAATCCTACTAACTATCATACTGGCATCCTAACTATCAGGTTGATAACGAACTGCAGCCCATAGAGACATCACATCCTCAACCTACGTGCACCACAAGAGCAAACCTGCTCTGATACCACTTGTCACGACCTATCCCAATCCCCCCGAGATTAACACGGGATGTGTCATGATCCCGTCTAACACGAAGTGTCAGACAAGGGATAATTTAAAACCTTCAGCCCGACCGGCTTCTAGAGCGCGCCAGGATCCGATGGAGGAGTGTGATGTCTCGGTCTCTGCTATAGTCCTCATAAACCGCCATGAAACAAGAAATCCATCCTTTCTAAATCCAAATCTGTTTAAGGTCTTCGAATCTGAAATCACATATATAAACCGTAACTGAGCCTCAAGCCCGATTTCGTAAATTAACTGGGCATCTGGCCCGATTTCGTAAACCAACTGGACCTCGAGCCGATTCGTAAATCGACTGGGTCTCATGCCCGATTCGTAAACTAACTAGGCCTCGTGCCCGATTCCTAAATCAACTGGGCCTCGAGCCCCAATTCGTAAATCAACTGGGCCTCCGGCCCAATGCCTTATTAAATTAAATAGACTTCAAGTCCGAGAGTTCGTAAATCAAGTGGATCTCGTGCCCGATTCCATATTTTCAAATCTGAAATCAATTCACAAACCATATGGGCCTCTAGCCGGATAACGTAACTAAAATGGACTTCAAGTCCGAGGGTTTCCAAAACAAATGGGTCTCATTCCCGAGTTTACCCTTTTCAAATCCAAAACCATTTCATTAAACCATGTCTGAATCCATAAGCACATATCGTCAGTGCAAAACCGTAAACCTCGATTTACGTGCAAATACGTAAATCGCCTCGAAATACATGAAATCATGTAAATCACTAATATCCAAATCACCATCATAGAAATTATAACCATAAAACATATAGAACATTTATGCATGCATCACAGTTTAGAAATCAAGGTCCATTCAAAAACCGTCTAAAGTCGTGCCTCGATACGCGTGCCGTAAGCCTTCCTGGGCTAATCACCATCACCGGGACTCCCAAACTTGTCCAAATCACACTAGAGGGTTACTAACTACCTTAATAACCTCTCATTGAAGTCCCGTAATTTTCTCAAATTTTTAACTATTTTTAAACTCCATCCTAAACCTTCGAACATCCTGAACTATATCGAGACGATATCCGATCGACACGAAACCAGTCCCAAAATGTTCATTACATCCAATAGATTAAAAGTCATGTTGAACACTTTCCCAAACTATGCTTCACGCGCCCCCACGCGTAGCCCAAAGAGGCTGTGCGTGAAGCCCACACGCCCTGCACTGTTTGTCTTCAACCTCTGCAGACCGGCCAGTTTAGACAGGTTTTGCAACCCGGTCCAACCCGAATCGGCGAGGCCGGTTCACACGATTTCCTCACCCATTTTTTACCCGTTTTCCTCCATTTTAATCCCTATAGGTTCTTCTACCCATTCCCTATCCATCTAAGCTTTCAAACTCACAAAAACAGGCTAAAACCATACCTCCATGATCGAAGAATGGCGACGACCCCTGCAACCTTCTACTGCCGTCGACCCCTAGGTCATGTTAGAATCATTAGGAACTTGTAAAAACATCCAAAACTCATTTTCCAATTTCAAACCAAACCTTACCTCGCGGTTTTCGGTTCTCCTCCACTGTGGCCCGTCGTCCCAGTCACTTTCAGTCTCTCACTATCTCAGTCACACTCACGGTTGCACACACAAACACAGCTGAATATGGTGGTGAGGTGGTGTATGGTGTTCGGGTTTGAAGAAGAAAGAAAAAAATGATGAAGTCTGATGAAGATAATAAGAAGAGAGAGATGAACGGTGGAGATAAGAGGAGGAGGTAGAGATGAATGGCTGGGATGAGAGGTGGTGGAATTATATAATTAAAAATGCACCTAGTCCACCAATTAAAACCTAGATCCACTTTTTAGGGATAATGACCAATGGGATGAGTGACATTTGTCACTCATCCAAGGGTCCCATATTATTAAGTCAACCAATCAGATTTAATTATTATTTTATTTAGATCCCGAGATGTAAATCTCTGATCTCACTCCTGTGACCATAACATTTCCGTCTGACGTCATGTCTACAGAATCGTGACGTCCAGATCTACGTCACGGTCATCAATCCTCGTACGTTTGACTCCCCGAGTCAAAAGTCAACATTTTGCCCACGACTAAGGGCAAAATGGTCATTTTGCACCGTCCGTCTGATTTTTCTCAACTAATCACCGATTAATCTCGCTAATCCTTAATTAGTCACTAATCTAATCCCAGAATTCAGGACGGGTAGTTACATTTCACCCTAGATTTATCGGAATGACAATAGGCAGAGTTCCTGTGTCTGGAGCAAGAGGACTTGAATGTTGCTCGGTATGAGCAGAGATTTGTGGTTTTGGCTCGATTAGCACCAAGTACGACGGTGATTAAAGATCTGAGGATTCGTCAATTTGCGTTGGGTCTTTAGAGTAAGACTCAAACAATGGTGCTGGCTAGAGGATTCACCACGTTCCGAACTCTATTAGATGTGACATCTTAAACGGAGAAGAGTTTATCAGAATTTTAGCAGCAATCAGATGGTTCTGGAGAACGCCAAAGGCGTCTAGAGGATTCATTTACCCAGGGAGCTATGGAGAGGGATGCTTCTAGCTTCGATTCGTGAAATAGAAATCATGCGCTTGCAGTGGTCAATGAGCAGGATGGAGTATGTCCCGAGAGGTACCGTTGAGATTTCAGTCATCCTCCTAGTTCATCTGGTTTTCTAGAGGCACGTGTTATACCTGAATTGGTGACAGGTGTTTGTCTTGTCATGGACGGGATACTTGAGTATTGGTGGAATACGGACCCACACACACTATCTCCAGAAGTTTGTATAGTTTGTTGACCGGGAGTAGATCCCATTGGGTTGGGATATGAGTATCAGTACTCCGACTGGTGCTATGGTTGGATCTCCTATTCGGTTTGAGTAGAAGGTTTTAACAATAAGACAGATAGGACTTCTTTAGGTGGTTGTGATTGCGATGTGATCTTAGGGATGGATTGGTGGGTTACATGTTACTCCTCTATTGAGTGTTTGAGGAACCTGTTTTATTTGGTAGTCTTGATTTGTCACGTCTGGTGTTTTGGTGGGACCAAAGGATACTTCCTTCGGGAATTACATCTTGGAGGTCGGGAAGATACTATAGAATAGCTGTTAAGGATATTGGGCACATGTTGCGATGATTTCGGATATCTCAGTGAACTTGGGAAGGATATCGTTTGTGCGAACATTTTCAGCTGCGATTTTGGAGGATTTACGGGGTTGCTACCTCAGAATGAAGTTCCTGGTACTCAATCGATTTGTATATCCGTGTCGGATGGTACCGACAGAGTTGTGAAGATAGAAGGTTAGTATAGCTTCCAGTGGAATTGGAGTTCCTTCGATCTGGTGTGTGATGTAGGAAGCTCAGCACTAGTGTTGCAAAACGGGATAGTGCCCTGAGATTTGAGTTAACCATTGGTGATTGAACCGAGTCATAACGTGGAACTAGTACTCCTTATCGAGGAAGTTCTTACTGAAGTTTCTTTTGTTGTTCGACATTTTTGGGTTCTCATGGATGTATACGTTGAGCCAGTTTAAAGAATGCTACGATCATGGGAATTATAGTGGATCTCTACAGTAGTTGTCAACAGATATTATTGGTGGTGAATGAGACTTCTTAATTTCTGCTTCTTTGGCAATAACTTATAGGTATGCTTGCAAAAATGGTTGCAGCTGCTCTTGGTTTCAAAGGTCGTTTAAGGGCCTAGCACCCAGGTTATGGGCCAAATTGGAATGAGTTGAGGAGCGAAAAGTGCTTGGTGTCACCTAACATTGATGGGTGTGACTTGGATTTGTGTCATATCCACGTCGGATGAACTTGGATGTCGTCAGTTGAGGATTAAGGAATTGGATAATCCTATAACCACTTTCAGACTCAATATGGACATTTTGAATTTTGGATTGTACTAATTAGGTTGGCTAACGCCCCCGTGACATGGATGGACTTGATTCACCGAGCCTTCCAAAAGAGTATGGATCACTTTGGAAATTTTGTTATGAATAACATCTTGACGTGTTCAAGGAGTGTGAAGGCACATGTGGAATACCTAAGCCTAGTCTTGAATACCCTCAAGGAAAGTAGCGAAATACTAAGTTGAGTGAGTATCATTTTGGGGGGACCCGTGTTGGTGTTATGAGTCATATTCTTACTGTTGAGAGAACTAGTATGGATCTTCGGGGGATCGAGATGGTTTTAGATTAGCGTCAACCAACCACGGTAACCGAGATTTAGAGTCTCTCGGACCTGTTGAGTATTACGGGTATTTTGTAGAGGATGTTCTCCAAGATTGCAGCCGTTGGAGCGATTACCTTGGTAGGGAGTCAAATGGGTTTGAGATCATTTGTGTGAGCATGATTCTCAGGAATTGAGGAACGTTTGACTACTACTCTGGTTTGACTATCTTGGAAGATAATAGAGGTTTTGGAAATGACAGTGATGCATCGTTACACAACTTTGAGTGTGTACTTATGCTGCACGTGAAGGTTTTGCTTATGCAACTAGGCAGATGAGATGTCTTGAGATGAACTATTTTACCCATGTTTGGGAGCTTGTCGTAGTAGCACATGTACAGAAGAGTTGGACTCACTATCTCCTGGGGAGACATACTAGATCCTCACAGAGCATTAGAACTTTATGAATTGGGTTACTCTAGGGGAGTTGAACTCGAGGCAGAGAAGAATTCTAGAGCTATTTAACTGATAATGACGGTACATTTGAGCATCATACGGGAAAAGTGAATATAGTAGTTGATGCCTCAAGTAGGTTTTTTGCATGCTCGTTATCTCTTATGCGTACTGATCATCTACCTTCGATATTGGAGCTTCGAAATGAGAGGATTATTATGGAGGTAGATGATTGGGGATCAATTTTGGGCAAGGTTCCTGTGAGACTTATATGGCTAGATTGGATGTTTACATCACAACATTCAGATCCGACCCTTCACATCATCAAGATGAGGGTCGAGGTAGGTAACCGACGGGACTTTTCACTCAGGATTGGTATGTCTTGGAAGACATAAGTCAGTTGACCTTTGGAAGTTCTCAGTGAGTACATGTTGGGCACATCACCAATGTTGTCGAGTGAGCGGGAGAACTTGGAGAGGATGTCGAGTTATAGTATGCAGTCTGTCCAGCCCTGGGATCAGACAGACAGGGTCAAGTGTTGGGCCATGATGGCATGGTAGCCATACGATAGTCCGATTGGATCCGAGATTGATAAATTACTATAGTCGGATTAGATCCGAGATGGACACGGTATGGTAATTGGATTGGATTCAAGGTGGACATTTCATTGGTATATTTGGACCAAGTGTCGAATATTGTGCTTTGAAGGTGAGAGACTTTAGAGGGATCAGTTATTCTGCGAGCTTGGAGCTCAGTGCCATGGTTGGCAAGATGAACCCCTAGTCTCGGCTAGAGCAAGTATTCGATGTAGTCAAGATACACTCTAGGTAAGTGAGATGCCGGATGAGGACTCGAGATGAGTCAGGATCCTAGAGTTGTTCTCCAAGTGAGTTGAGGTACTGTGAAAGAACTCTAGAGCAAGTCGAGTTTCCCATAGTGAATCGGGCGGAGACAATGGATCTGATGAGTTACTGGCTACTCACGATAGTTTGTCGGGTTATGGTTGATGGTTGGAGACCGTCTAGTGGCAGAGGACTGGTAAATACTCAGTGAGATTAAAGACTTCAGACTGGGTTCTGAGTGCACCTGTGTGGGTGGCAGGTGAGGTCGACGAGTGTCGATGCCTCGAGTAAGACTTGAGAGTTGAGTTTTGGAATTCCAGTGACAGTTTGGTTTTCCGCAGATTTGGATTCGTGTCAAAGTGAATTTCACGGACGAAATTCTTTAAGGAGAGTAGAATTGTAACATTCCAACTCGAAAGTTACGGAATTTGGACAAACATTTACTTTTGACC
Source organism: Prinsepia uniflora (assembly GCA_032719365.1). NCBI lineage: Eukaryota > Viridiplantae > Streptophyta > Magnoliopsida > Rosales > Rosaceae > Prinsepia > Prinsepia uniflora. Next base: position 68,690,641 of record CM064865.1, on the reverse strand, counting down.
CAAGAGGTTATTTATACGTTAACATAGATCCATTGTGTAGATCGAGAGATTATGAGTACGTAGATAGGCGACACGCCGAATTTGGACATCGTACGCCCATGATATGGGTCTATGACGGTTTAATCGGAGTTTTCAGTGCACATTTTTTGAGAAAAGTGGATTGATGAATTGTTTGTTAGTGGGACACCAAAATATTTATTCGGGAACCATAGGATGAGTGGCATGTGTCACTCACCCTATGGCCACCATATTTATCACACAATAACTCTCACTCTTTCATTTCAAACACATACCCATAACACCACCCCACCATTTAGCACCATATTCGTCAATCCTTAGCTGGTTTGAGGGACACAAAGAGTGAGGGAAGGATCGAGAGAGACTAAGAAAGACGGTGGTGGTGGCAGAGCCACAATGGCTAGCTGGGAAAACCCAGAAAACAGGTAACCCATGAACTTAAAAAATGGAGTTTTGGTTTGAAAATTTGGAGCTTTGATTTAAGGTCATTGTGTTGTTCCTCGAGTCTGTGCGATGCTGTAGGGATGAAAAAGAGCGAAAATAGACGCAGGGAGGAGCTCTAGTGAAGGTTTGAACCTGGACCAAGAAGGTTTGAGCTTGGCCAAGCAATTTCAGGTTAGTTTTTTTGATTTCAAGCTCGTAGATAAGTTTCGGGGTGAAAAATGATCAAATTAGTGAAAGAATGGAGTGTTTTGGTTGAGAAACGACAAAAAATGGACCGGGTCACCAAAATGGGTCGAACGGCCCGTTATAGTCATTTGGGTCGACCCGGATGATAGTTGACGATGATGACGTGGTGGGTGACGTCATCATGTCAAGCCACGTGGCTAAGTTTGGTTGGTTCCACGTGGCGACTTGTAATAAGTCTGTCAGAATGACGTGGTAGGATGACGTCAGCAGGTGACACGTGGCACGTGTCAGAGGGTGACACATGGAACCAATCAGGGAGTGCCATGTGGCATATGTGAGATTGTCAGATGTCAGATGTTAGGTAGGGCTGACATCAGCAAAGACATATGTTGACGTCAGTGTTGACCAAGCATGGGCTAAACTTTTACTGGCACATGAGGGCACGTGGGCATGAATTTTGAGGTCAAATTGATCTTGTTCAAAGGGTTTCAACTTTCTGAATCCAATGGTGGTGGTTTCAGGTCGATTGAAGATCGTTTGATGGGTGTTTTGGAGGGTTTTCTCCTTGGGAAGCGTGTTCGGGACACGTATTCTGTTCTGGGGTTTTTAGGTATTTCTGATATGGACTTGTATAGATTGATAGTGACCCTTGGGTGTGATTTGGATAGGTCCGAACGTCCCAGAGGCTTTGAATTGGCTTACGGCTCGTGTTTTAAGCGAGTGGCGGTACTATGAGTGGACATCTTTTCATAACTCTTATGCATGCTTAAATACATGTTTTTACTAGCTTTATGATATTGTTTTCCATGATTGTGACTATGGTTATGATTGCTGGATTTATGATTGGTTTGTATATGTTTATGGTTGATTTCTGGAAAATGATTTTATCATGGTTTTGGAAAATCGAGTTTTGGGCTGGTGCCTTAAAGTTAAACGTTTTAGGATGGGCCCATATGATTACTGTTTTGGGCTGGTGCCCATATAATAACTTTTTTGGGCTAGTGCCCATATGATAACCATTTTGGGCTGGTGCTCGTATGATAAATATACTTCGTTTTGGACACTATGTTTTGGGATTGGTCAACCTCAGGCTATAAGAGCAATATATCCGGAGTTGGACTCCGTGGATTCCTAGAGATGGGCTCGGACGTAATCGGGGTTGGATTCCACATGTACCGACAAGGTTGGACCTTGAAGATCTCGTACTTTCCTATCGGTAGTGCACTTGGGATGCTAGTTAGACTAACAGTTGGTTGGACCAGCATGGCGAGGTTGGATATTGGGCTGGTTGGGTGATAGGACCCGTACCAAATCTCTCGGGATTAGCGTGGGACTTGCCTGCTCCCGTCTGACACGAAGTTTCAGACCAGGGATACTTCTGTACTTAGCACATTCGGAACTATCAGAGTATGTCAGGATCCGGCAGAGGAATGTGATGTCTCGTCTCTACTACAGCCCGCATCCGCGATCAACCTGAAGGGCATTCAAAACACGAAAACTGTGAGTGGAAAAAACAAATATTTTATAAAAACATTTCATCGAAATGACTTTATGCCCTTCATTAAAAACATATGCATGCATTCGAAAACCATTTCTCGGACATAGAACACTTGGCCTTGGCCCGAAATTCAAATCAAGTGGGAACTCGTCTCAAATCCAGCTCATATGGGTCTCAGCCCAAAATAACCTCTGTGAAATCTCATACACATATACATAGATACATATATAACCCAACCTAGACTTCCTCAGATGTCAGCTCGGGGCACACAGCCCCTAGGGAACAAATCCCTGATATATGTCACGATTATATATATATATATAAGTATGCATACTATTCGGGATCTCACTCCGAGTCTTCTCCCTGGAATTCTCCATCTAGGAGGCTCTATCTTCGGATCCAGTCTGAGTATCTCTCCGGATCTGGTCCGGAACCACATCATATTTTCCACTCTTGGAACGGGATCCCTATAGGGATACCCATTCCGGGTAGTGGATCGTGACTCTCCAGGTCGACAACTGGAGGAGACCAATTAATACACTCGTAAGGAGGGTATATACATATTAGTATAAGAAAACCATAAACGGGACTCACGCTCGATAACACACGTCAACTAGGCCTCTAGCCCGAACATAGGACTCAATAGGGCATCAAGCCTGATTTCACAATGAACTGGGCATCGAGCCCGAACTCATAAATCAACGGGGCATCAAGCTCGATATCTCAGAGTTATTTATGATTCCGATCATAGCGATGCGTGCAACCATCAATCCAGGACCGCTCTCAATCCTAGTATGTCGCTGTGAACACATCACTGCCGCGACCATCTCGAGACCATGGTACACACGTCGCCAATCGATCTCCGATACCGTCAGAATTCCAAATTCGAGCCTCCAGCGGCTGCTCAACAACGGAATGTGCATCGTGACCTCTACGGAAGAAACGCATCCCAATCCGGAGGCGAGCGTCACGTCGTTTGTCGCCTTGCACACAGCACCCGTCACGACCACGACTCAGACCCGTAGGTCATTAATAGGGCCACATGCCCAAATAAAAACAAATCCAAATGGGTCTCATGCCCAATTTTACCTTTTCAAAACCATTTCATTAAAACCGAAAGCATAAACGCGTATAAGCACGTATAAAACTGAAAATCTCGAAGTACGTGCCCATAGGCAAACATACACATAAAATGCACTCATGGCATCACAAAACATATATTAAAGTATTTATAAAACATTTATGCATGCATCGATTTCAGAAAGAAAGTCCACTCACAGACCGTCCGCGCTGCCGCCTCGATACCCGCGCTGTACGCCTTCCCGGGTCAATCGTCATCTTCGGGGTTCCCAAACCTGTCCAAATCACTTTATAGGGTTACTAAATACTTAATTAACCCCTCATTAAAGCCCCCTAATTTTCCGGTATTTTTAACTATTTCTAAACGCGCTCCAAAACCTTCGGACAACCCGAACTATATCGAGAAGATATCTGATCGACTCGAAACCAGTCCCAAAATGTTCGTTACATTGAATAGATGATTTCACATGTTGGAACCATCCCCAAAAGATGGCCCACACGCCCACACGTGCCTGAAGTGGCTGCGCGTAAGAGCCACGCGCCAGCACTGTAGATCGTCTTCAACCTCCCTTGAACCCGGTCCAGCAGGTTCGATCCGGTTCGATCCAGCAACTGGACTGGCGTGACTGGTCCAGGCTCCTACACTGTTCAATCTTCATCCTTTATCTTCCTAATCAATCCTATTATTCCTATTTTGATCCTAGGAATCTAAATATATGAATTAAAACACCTAAAACGTATTAAAATCCATGAACCCGATTTGTCCCTCACGGTTCATATTTTCAAAACTTCCCCAGGGCTTTCTCAGCCGTGAAGCACCACCAAAATCATCCTAGAACCTCCCTAGCAACCTAACTAACTCATTATGATCACTAAAAACGGCCCATAATGCTTGAAATCAAAAATGGAGAAAATCAGGTAAAAACCGATTACCTGCACGATATCCTTCCGCTGTCCACGGCGGCGCTGCCTCTGGCCAGGCACCATCATCCCAGCATCCTTACTTCACTCTTTGGGCTTCACAAGCATGATCAACTGGGGAAGGGTTGGATTGGTTTGGATATTTGATCGGGTTTGGTTGGGCAGAAATGGTCGAACACAAAGGAAGGGGAGGATATGCATGAATTTTTTGGGCTAGGAAATGGATGGGTGACCTTGTCACTCATCCATTGAGCCTGTCCAAAAAGTTGCGCCCCACTTGCTGCCAAATGGCTCTCGTCTTGAAAAACGTGCAATAGTACGTCCGAACTTCTGTGAACCGTAACTCCTCCGTCGAACGTCTGATTTCGACGTGCCGTCTGTCTATGGATTCGTATTCTCCCGATCTACGTAACGGTTTTCGGCCCTCGACCATTGGAACTCCCGGGTCAAAAGTCAACTTTTTGCCCTCGTCTAGGGGTAAAATCGTAATTTCACCCTGAACGTCCGTTAATCCTCGATTAATTCCCAATTAGTCTCGCCAATTCGTCATTAATTCTTTATTAATCCTGATAATTCAGGACGGGTCGTTACACTGGGCCATTGAGATCAAGGTTGGTTTTTAAATAAATATATTTTGTGTAAATGTTTTGAAAGCGGCTAAGAGTTGGCGATTTCAGTAAAATGTGGGCCAGCGGGCCTTTGTGTTTTTATGTGATTACGGGTTGGATCCATGTTTTTTGATACATAATATTGGTTATTGAACACAATGTTTTCTTGATTACGCAAGCATGTTTTACAAAATGGAGGGTTTAAAGATAATTTTCGGAAAATGATTTTCCAAACCTTTACTTTTGTCCGCTCACACTTTTTATTGTTTTTAGTTCCCTCGAGGTTGATCGCGGACGTGAGCTGTATGAAAGCTGAGGCATCACGGTAAGTGTGTACTCTGATTACTCTAGTTAGGATGTGTTTTATTTCCTGGTCTCACACGTGGTTGGGATATTTATTTTGTTTCCAAGGATATATTGGTCATTTTATAAGGATGTGTTAGACAAAAGCAAGCCCTTTCACGTTAATCAAGGGGAATTTCAGGGAGGGTCTTGTAAATTTGGTGTCAGAGCTCTAGGTTGCTCTCTTTGGGAATTGCACACTGGGTGTGTACGATAATTTCATTACGGATGTGATGCCTCTACGACGACAGCCCTGTCATCAGCCTGGAAAGCGTGAGTAAGGATAGGAAAGTTAAATGGGAACGAACCTGGGATTGTTTTTTTTAGGCGCTAGATGTCGTATTTTAGCCATATTAAAACACCCTAGCCAGGCACCGTCTATTTCAATTTTTTTTCTCTCTCGCTCTCTCTCTCTATTTCTTTCTCGGTTGAAAACAAAGAAACTCACTAGGCTCAAAGTCGGTTTTTGATTTAGGCCTAACCCTAACGAACTAGTCACATCGCCGTCTTTATCTCTTCCTTACGATTACAACCATATCCTCTTTGAGGTGTGAGGATTTTGGTGGATAAAGAAATAAGAGCTGAATGTTTGGTCGAAGCTTCTAGCTCAATTTTTTATCACCATAGGCAATATTTTTCAGTTTGGACTTTGATTTTGGATTCCTTGGATCGAGTAGATAGATTTCCATAATTTAAACATTAAATTTAGTCGAGAAATGAAGGAGGTATATAGCTTGGAAGTTTGGTTAGATATGGAGTTTTCTGTATTTTTGAAATCGGAGGTTGAAGTTGGGTATGTCCTACAGTGGCGGCTGCAGACGCATGGGAAAGAACTCCTGGCAGTCCACTGGCATGTGGCTGCGCTTAGAGCTCTTCCTCAAGTTTTGGTCAACATGAGTTTTAAGTTGTCGATGTTACATACCTATTGGCGCAAGTTTCGAGTTAAACAGACATCGTTTAATGGTTATTTTGTGTATTCGAAGTAACTGCCATCTTAGTGTTTCGATTGTGAACGCCCTGAATTTATGGGGGTTGGATGCATGGTTGAAAATTTCGCCAATATCGGCGATATATCGTCCGAAATTTCGCTAAAATTGGTCAGTGGCACATAAGGCGGAGGCGGCGGGGAGGGGGAAGAAATTTCGACATTTCATCTTGTTTTAAGCTCACATATCTCATTATTTGATGAAAGCGATTGAGATAGGACCAAAGTTCATGAAAATCGGACGTAAAACATGTGAATTCCAGTCGGGTCATGCCGCCAAGTCAAAAAAATCCGAATGGCAGACCAACGAGAGGAAGAAGGAGACTTTAAAATAGTGTTAGTTGGTTTACTTTATATATTATACTGTTGTTATATTGTCAACTATGTTGGGCTAGTTGAGTTGGTTGGGCATTTAAAAGCTTTACCTTTAAATGACCAGGGGTCCTGGGTTCGAATCCAGGATCCTCCTTTGGTTTTTTTTTAAATTCGCTTTTCAAATGTTTTCCTTTTTTTTAATTCATTTTTTCAAATGTTTTTCTTTTTTTTTCCAATTTTAAATATATGAATTCTTTCCAATTTTTAAACAAAGATTGGCTCTATTTTTTCATCTTTTTTTTTCCAATTTTAAATATATTTACTCATTTTATAATTTTTCTTCCATTGACATTTGTTTATGTTTATTGTTATGTTTTTAATTATGTTAACATTCAATTATAGTAATTCACTTCAATTTATATTTATATTTAAAATTTTATATTATTAGTAATCGGAAGAACCCTATTATATCATATTATTCATCATATATTTATTATATCAAAGTCATTTTATAGTTTTTATTAGTCCTATATAATCATCATTGAGTACTTAAGTTTTTCCCAAAATTTCATTCTAAATTTCCAACTTTTAGACCGAATTTCTTTCATTTTTGTTAACCGTAAAAGATATCGATATCGATATTTGGGACGAGATATCCGTAAATTTGACTAGAGATATATCCGTCGATATCGATATTTCAATTATTAGTTGGATGTAAGGTTTTTAATTATCGGTGTTGACCCTAATTGTTACTTTTGATATGCGATATTATTTTAGGAATTTCAGAGGAGTGTAGAACTCCAGATTGAGTTTGATTAGATGTTTGGTGAGTGGACTTCGGTTTTATAAATTATTATGCATGCATAAAAGTATATTTAATTGATTTATTGTTAAGTATGAGTTTTTATAAATGAGCATAATTATTCTAAAATGATTATTTGTTTCTGATGAATTTCGAGAATTTAGAATAGTTATTTAAGAAATTATTTTCTGGACACGGATTAAAAAAAACAATTGGAAATGGTGTTTTGGGCTTACGCCGTAGTTTTTCTATGATTTGGCTTAGCCCAATAAATAAGGATTTCAAAGTGGATTTTGGATTTTACTTCATGGGTTTGTTGTCATTATGTATACCATCTTCTGGGGTCATGATTTTCTACCAGCACATGATGAGGGGTGTTTCTAATCACACCTTCGACGAGTTTTCTCTGATGTTAACATCGAAAGGTATTTCTCTGTCGAACCATTGAGATTTTCTACATGTGGTACAAGACATCTGCATAACTCGAGGTATTATCGGGTGTGTGCAGGGTGGGTTTCCGGGTCAGTCAGCTCGAATAATGAGCTACGGCTTGGGATTACATTCGAGGAGCGGTGGAATTAGTGCATGATATTTTGTGTCCAGGTCTCTTCACATGATTTTATTTAAACTCCTTTGAGGAGGGTTTCCAAGGGAAACATGGACCATGAGGATTTTTCATTGTGTATGTTTTTGTGGGTTTTTGTCAAGTCTTATTTTATAAATGGATTTTATATTTGGTAATTCTTTCATGCTATCTTTATAACTATATGTTTAAAAAGAATTTTATGATATGCATGCATTGTTTTATTGATGAGGGAGAAAATGTATGTTTTCCTCAGAAACTATATTTTTAATGATTGTTTTTATCAACTCACACTTTTTACTTGTTTACCCTACAGGCCATTGAGTTGATATGGGCATATCCAGAGGTGGAGACACTAGATTCTAGCTGCACTTGTACCTTGAACCATCGAGTAGGACTTGTAAAATTTCTTTATATACCTTTTCAACCTAGTTGCTCTGATAAGCCATTTGAATTTATTGTAAATTATGAATTTGTTGGTGGTTACTATGGACAATGGAATTTGAACAGTTTGATTTTAATTTTGGTAGGTGAGAAGACCATTTAATCATTTTATAGGGGATCTCCTATTGGATTTTTGACAAATTTCTCATAACTCTTTTTATAGATTTATGGGTATTTTAGGAGTTTTGTTAAGTTGTTAGATCGAAGCAAACTTTTCACAGATTTCATTGGAAAATTCAGGAAGGGTCCTGTCAGGGAAAACTTCTGGTTGCATTGCTTTGATAGGACTTGGTTATTATCCTCCATCTTAGCTTAGCAACTTCACGCTGGAGGTTGTCCATTACCTTAGAGAATCAAAGATAGTGTTTTTAGAACTCTCTCCATGAGAAAAGGATTTCTATTCAGATCTCCATCATATTTATCTTCCAACATGGTGTTGATATGGGATTTGTTGGGATGGTAAGAGCATGTCTAACGGTAAAGGTAATGCCAAGGAGGTAGAGGCCAAATGTAGCCCCTCAAATAACAATGTTCATGGTATGTTGCCAAATGTTCATGGTAGAGGCCAAATGTAGCCCCGTCCCAAGTTTCAATGTTCATGGTAAGGAGTAAGAATTCAATTTTTTTGTAAATTATTTTTTTGAAGATAATAATGTAAAATTTTTATATAATGTATATGAAATATAACTTCATTCCACATTATCTTACGTAGTCTATATAGATATAAAATAATAATAATTAAACATTATCATAACAAAAAAACTTTATTTTTTAAAATTTAAATTACATAAAAATATCGCAAGTCTAATAAAAAATACAATCATTAAAGTAAATTGATAAAAAATACAATCATTAAAGTAAATCGATAAATTAAAAAAAATACAACCATTAGGAAGTTGGGTTGATATTTTTTTTTTTTTTTAAAAAGGCCAAAGTTAGCCGTTGCAAGTGGATGTGCCACATGGCACCATCCAATTGGGTGGAGGAACCAACTAGTTGTTGCAAGCCTTTGAAGTGGTGACAGGACCCGTCCCAAGTTTACATGGAAATCAGACTAGTCCTGCTCCCGATCAAGTTGAAAGGACCCGTCCCAAGTTTCGGTGAAAGTCAGACCGGTTCTACTTCCGTTTAACAGAAAGAATTAGGGAGGTGGGCAAGCAGCCCAACTCAGGTAGTCAGAGGGGCCGGAATTGCCCTCAAGGCTTGCTCACGTCTGGTCCACATTTCATGGGTTAGAAACCCAAAATGAAAGGCTTACCTTGCCTCAGCAAAACAGCCCCCCATTAGAAGTACTCTAAAGGTGGTACTTGAGCTTGGTGGGAGGTTTTATTCAGAATTTCCTGATCATGCAAATTCAAGATTCAGCTTATGATAAAATACACAGTAGTTTAATTCCATTTTGCATTGCAATTAATTTTGCATTTTAACCATGCATGTAAACTCTTGCATTTCAATTCATTTGCACTTTTTTAGCCAATCGATCGTGTAAATTCTTGCCTGAACTGACGGTCCAATCTTAGTACTACAATGAACAGAAAAAATTTACGACCCAAAAGGAATGACAGACATCCAAAAAATAGAACATGAAATGGCACTAGAAAATGCCAGTTTTGTGTTTACACATACACTCCGGCAAGGGATAAGCAATGACATCTCGATTCCGCCGGTAACCCCTCGGCTCCGGCTGCCCCTCAGACTTGCTATGCAGCTCTCTCATGATGCTTCCAAACTCTCCATCCCGAATCGAGTCGTCTCCAAAAACGGGCAGCATCGCGCGCTTGTTAGGCTTTATGAACTTTCTGTGTCCCACATAGGCACGGTGACCCTGCAGCAGTCGCATTTTCATCAAATATTGTACAACAAATTCAATGCTGATATCTCACAGAATTATCAGAATGTTTTATTCTATTTAATTTTTAATTTTTTGAGTTGTTGATTAGTTACCTGCATTGCTCGGCCCATGTTGCCGCCATGTGATGGTACAAAGACGTCGCTGCTGAGAGAGACAATGTAGTCAATGGCAGCAAGGGCTGAGGATTTGTTCATGAACGGAGACAGCTCTCCGCCTCGCGCCAACATCTCCTTTGTCACCAAATTTGGAAACTCCGCCGCAAGTGGCTGCAGAGCCCGGCTTCCCCCGAATGCCTCACCGCCGGCGCTGTATATTCGCGCACCTTTCGGTGCCCCTAGAGCCTTCAGAAACCTGCATTACCACAAAATGTTAATAACAGGCATATAATTAAAGAACTGAAAACAAATTTAAAAAATATAAAAAATGTAAAATTACGCATCCACCTTTAACAATTTCTCAAATCAATCAAAAGAACTCAATGTGGCATTCAATTAATATTAACCTCAACCTGATGAATGTTAAATTAAAACTCACTCTCAAATCAACCAAAGCTAAAATATAAGGTACTGATCAGGACTAAATCCCAACTGAAATGTGACAGCTTACCTGGCAATTTCAAAAGCATTTAGGGGGCAGAGACCAGCAAGTCGTCTCTGATTGTAGCTCATGTTCAATCTTCCAGTGAGGAATTCGGGTTGAGACTCCCGAATCTTGTTGATGACGTCATCATATTGGGGCCCTAATCCAGTGAGGCATCCACTTCTGACCCACACATCCTTCTCCAGCCGGAGATGGAGTGCAATGTAAGGGCCCTCAATCCACATTCTCCTTGCAAGTAACTCCCCAACTTCTCGAATTGGCGCCGAAAATCTCAATGCATGAAAAGCTACCTGAAAAATAGAAATCATGATCAAACAATGATCGCATGAACATCAAAAAATGGACTTTCGATGTTCAAATTCGTGTACCTTGCATCGGAGTTTCTGAAGATCAGAGGGAAGATTCTTTGAGAGCTTAGAATCTAACCCTTTTAAGACCAGAAGGCCTTCTTTTTTGAGCTGCATTTTAACATCACACATTAACGTTTGAAAATAAAATTGAAGAGATTTTGATTGCGAGTTGATGAGAAACAATTTTATTACTTGATTGAAGTATCTGGAATGGATCCATTGTGGAGTGACATCATGTGGAATTTTGTTCTCAATTGTCTGTCTTGACATCAAGTACGTGGAGGGAAGAGATGTTACAATTCGAACATCCGTTTGCAATGTCCTCTTGAAATGTGACACATCGAAAATGTCTGAGAATTCACTGCAATTTCAGTGACAACAGATTTGATTAGTTCTTTTATCAAAATAAGACCCTTTTGAAATTAAGTGATAATTCACTGTACTTTCAACTAGAAAGATTAAACTTTTCATCACATTTTCAAATTAAGTAAGAATTCACTGCAGTTTCAGCAATAAAAGATTGGGGATTTCTTAAGAATTTGACAATTTCGGAATCAACTGAGAATTCGCTGCAGTTTCAGGAAGAAAATACTGATTCTTTCACCAGAATTAGACCATTTTGAAGATACTGTTAACTGAGCAATTTCAGTATTTTCCATCAGAATTAGACCATTTTGACATTACTGTAACTGCGAATTAACTGCAATTTCAGCAACAAAAATAAAAAAAGATTGTTTTTTCATCAGAATTAGGCCATTGTGAAATCGAATGCAAATTCCGTAAGAAAAGATTGATTTTTCATCAGGGAGGGGCCATTTCGAAATTAAACAAGAAACAAAAATATCGAATTGATGAAACGAAATAGAGTGGCGTACGGCAAACCTATCATCTCCCCAAATGAGATTGACCTGCAAGATTGGGACAACCAAAGCAGCCTCGAGAATTCTGGCAATGACAACAGCATCAACAATCTGATTTCTCTGCTGGTTCATCCCTCCAGAAGCCACCACCACCAAGAACCTCTGTTTCACCTTCGAAACTCGGGAGGATAGTTTTCGATATCCAAGGCTGAAATCCAAGCAGGGCTTGTAGCTTTGGCCGTCGGGCTGTCTCCAAAACTCCCTCTCTACCTCCGTGACATTCCCAATAACGCCGTGAGCCGGCAGTGGCACCATGGCACTGGCTGACAGTCTTGGCTGGCCAACATCTCCATTGGCGGCGGCTGAAACAGAAGAAATGGTGGCCAAGAGTGAAGCAGGGGAGATTGATAACGGCGGAAAAGGGGCGGACGAAGAAAAATGGCCACAGCCGAGGGGGCTGTGGAAAGAGGGGAGGAGGATGAGGATGGAAATTCCGAGGCAGGTGAAGAAAAATAGGAGGGAAAGATAGAAGATTGGGAGAGCTAGTGGGTGCTTGTTGCAGAGCTTCGGGTTTCGGAGACGAGGGAAAGTGGGGGAGAAGATGAGGGCGGTGAGTGGGGTTTCTGGAACTAAGTGGAAGAATGGCGATGATGGTTCTGTTGTAATTAAGGCAGAGGTCTTCGTGTTCCTTGATTTTGCCATGAAATAAAAAAACGAAAGAGACCAGAGCTTTAAAGAAAATCCTACAATGGCGGTTCCTCTGTTTTTCTGCAAATTATGGGTTTTGAGTTCTTGAAGAGAGAGGGAACGGTATGAAGATTGTTGGAGAAGACATGAAAGAAAGCAGAGAAAAGCTTGTTAGGGAAGGCTGTGATTCATGCGGCTTGGTTTTATGCCAGTTTTGCCCTGGGTTTCTTGAAAAGCTCTTTATGTGGCACAGGGTGTTTTGGTAAACGTACCGCAGATAAGGAGGTCGACGGTTTTTTCTGTTTTGATTTTCCCGGGAAATTAAAGGGCAATTTAACACCATGTAGGCATACAAAAAGTGGAGAGTTACTCACAAGAATTTTCTACTAAATTTTTTTTATTAATTATAATTATATTAATCTGATTTTCGGAGAGATAATATAAATATATCTTATTTCAGAAATTTTATAAGATAACATGGTTACTTTGATGGGTAAGTGAGAAAATGGAAAAAGACAGAAAACATGGTTATTTTTTTATATCCAAAAAGAATGAGCGATTTTTTAAGATAGCTAACAAGTCATAGGCAAGATTGGAAGCTCATAAATATTAAGAAAATGGAATCAATGGTGATTCTTTTTTGTTTTTGGTGATGGGTGACTTTATTTTAGTATAAAGAGCTGTGAAATCACGTTGGAATATTAAAAAAAATGAATGACAATTGTATATTATTTTTGAAAGTAACAAAACTAATCTCATTTACATATTCACTTATTTAGAAATTTAAAATGACTAATGTCTATCGTAATGCTGATACCATATTGGTCCAGACCCATTAGGAGACCTAACCTTTCTACCAAGACCAGGAGGCTCAGCCCTCTGTCAACAACCATGTCGGCCCAGATTGACCCGGAGGCCCAATACCTCTACCCAGTGCACCTCCATAAGCCCAAAGGCTCAGGCCCACTCAAACAGGCAAATCCTAGAAGGGTCTGGCCAATGCCCACACGTGGACATTCCCCACTTTCCACATGTCGGTCCCACAATGACTGATTTTTATTTCACATCAAAAAAATATATATTTATTACCCACATCACACTCATACAAAAGGAATCCATGATGCTAGAAGGCTTATCATGGTCGAATCTTCCATCTCATCAAAATGAAAGAAGAAAAAGAATAAAGTAAAATGGACGAATGGGTCCCTTAGGCCCTTCCGTACCGGGTCCGACGGCCCAAAAATATAATTGGTTCCTTCGTTTTCAGTAAGTAAATCTCACGCGAAGTTAGATACCCAGTGAAAAAAAGAAAAGTAGAAAGCTCAAAGCTGCTTGAATTCCCCAAAATACAAAGGAGCCTTGAGAAAGAGAGAGGCTTCGTCATTTGGATTTGGAGAGAGCAGAGCAAGTCAGTGGGTGAGCACAGCGGGGATGGCAAAGCAAGAACCAAACTCTGAAGGAAGCTCAGTCGTCTCTGATCTCATCAACTTCCTCAACGTCTCTCCCACTGCTTTCCACGCCGTCGGTAAACATCAAAATCTATTTCCTTTTTCTCATCACTTGTGATTATCAATCTCATCACTTGTGATTATCAATCTCAAGTTCGTTGGTTTTATCATTTTTGAGTTTGAAAGTGGTTTTCAATTGCCTGAGTTTTTCTATCTGCTTCGACTTCTTCTGCAGACGAGGTGAAGAGGTGTCTGCGAACCGCGGGTTACGAGCAAGTTTCGGAGAGAGAGGATTGGAAATTGGAAGCTGGGAAAAAGTATTTCTTCACCAGGAACTACTCCACCATTGTCGCTTTCGCAATCGGCAAAAAGTACTGACTTCTTTTCATGGATTTTTCAATTGTTTTAGAGTTGAATGATACCCTGATTGCTTATTTTTTATGTAAGCTCCTTTTGATATCCAAGGGAAAGAAAATGGAGTTAAAATTTTTATAGTTTACGAATTTAATTGTTCTGAAAGCTAAAATATATGAGAGTTAGTTTGGTTTTGCTGACGAAGTGGAGCTTGTGTTTAGATATGTTGCTGGAAATGGATTCCATATAGTTGGTGCTCACACTGATAGTCCTTGTCTCAAATTGAAACCGGTTTCCAAGGTAACATCTTGTTTTCTCTGCATTTCAATTTTAAATGTTGCTCAACTGAGCTGTGAATAAATGTACAATATGGGGAAAATTTCAACTTTCTTTTGGAATATGGGCGGCTTGTGCAGGTAGCTAAAGGTGGGTACTTGGAAGTGGGTGTCCAAACATATGGTGGTGGCTTGTGGCATACATGGTTCGACCGTGACTTGACGGTTGCAGGAAGGGTGATAGTGAGAGAAGAAAAGGATGGTTCTGTTACTTATTCACATAAACTTGTTAGACTTGAGGAGCCCATAATGCGGATCCCTACTCTGGCAATTCACTTAGACAGGTAATTGCTGCACAAATATATTAATATTGGGACTAAAATCTGCAGTGATGTGTCATTTTTTCTTGTTTAGATGATCGTTTTCTTTAGAAATCTAAGGTAAAGGCACCTTCGGAAGATATTTAATATAGAAATCCATATATTCAATGTCTGTTGACAGGGATGTTAAAGATGCATTTAAGGTGAATACACAGACTCATCTGCTTCCTGTCTTGGCAACATTGGTCAAGGTAATCGTGAAACATTTCGCATTTTACACACTTGTTATACCCATGATCATTAGATATTGAATGCGCATGGTTTTTCCTGCATCCTTTTTCTTAAGTGCTGTCAGTGTGCCTTCCTTTATATTCAATGTTGCGCTCTTTTACCTAAAGAGCTCATTTTTGTAGGCAGAGCTCAATAAAGTGGCTGCTGATGGGCAGACCGATAATGATGGAAAAAAATCTAATGAGAAAACAACCTCAAATAATGCAAAGCATCACGCAATTCTACTTCAGGTTCATTTATTCTTTTCAATGTTGGAGGATCAATTGATTTTTCTGTTATTTTAAATTACGTGAATAAGTTAGCTGAATAGTAAGACATCTAGGACTCTGTTAGATGGTTTCAACTTTCAACTATGGGTATGTTTTATGGTGATTATCTAATTTATCTTCTTGCTTTCTTCCAGCTGCTTGCAAGTCAGCTTGAATGTGAACCAGAGCATATAAGCGATTTCGAATTGCAAGTATGTGATACCCAACCAAGCATAGTAGCTGGTGCAGAAAAAGAATTTATTTTCTCAGGAAGGCTTGATAATCTCTGCATGTCATTTTGTTCCCTAAAGGTAAGAAAATTATTCATTTAGGCTTTCTTCCTCTGTCAACATTTTAGTTGAGGTTCATAGTTGTGTTCTCTGCAGTATATTACCAGTATTACTTTCTTTATTTCTTTTTCTCTAGAAGAAAAAGTAATCATCACATTGTTTCAATTTGGAGCAGCTGATTCTTGCTTTATTGCTTACTTCTAGGCATTGGTAGATTCAACATCTTCTAGAAGCAACTTTGAAGATGAGACTGGTGTTAGAATGGTGGCTTTATTTGATCATGAGGAGGTTGGATCTGATTCTGCTCAGGGTGCTGGATCTCCAGCCATGTTAAATACTCTTTCTCGAATTACACACTCCTTTACGGCAGATCGTAAGGTAGTGACTCTTTGATACCTTTTTATTGTACGGTATTCTCCCTATTGGGTCTGTTCTGCTAGAAACAAGTATCTTTAGTTGCTGCATTTGTGCGGTCATCTAGATGCACAAATCATATACATTGCATCTTCACAGCAAAGGGTTCATTACCTTATCACATTCTACAAGGATTTTTCATCAGTAACTACATTTGCATCTGGTTAGCTTTTTCCTTACGCTGCTTTGATTTCTTTCCAGCTGCTTGAGAAAGCAATTCAGAGGAGCTTCCTTGTATCTGCTGACATGGCACATGCCTTGCATCCTAATTACATGGTAAGTTAATTAATGTACTAATAATTGTTCAACTGCTGTTAATTTTGCTCCATATTCATAAATATAGGGATCCTTTTTTAGGAAAAACATGAAGACAATCATCAGCCCAAGTTGCATGGTGGACTTGTGATCAAACACAATGCAAACCAACGGTATGCAACCAATGCTGTTACTGCCTTAATATTCAGGGAGATAGCAAGGAATCATAGCCTTCCCGTCCAGGTCAGCCTCTCCCTAATTTCTTAGTCTGTTTGTGAACTCAAGTAAGTGAAACCAGGCGCACTTTGTTTAAGGCCGGGAATCAATCAAATGCAGGATTTTGTGGTTCGTAACGACATGGCATGTGGTTCAACCATTGGTCCCATTCTTGCAAGCGGAGTGGGAATACGTACTGTAGATGTAGGTGCACCGCAGCTGTCAATGCACAGCATACGAGAAATGTGCGCTGTTGACGATGTGAAGCATTCTTATGAGCATTTCAAAGCCTTTTTCCAGGAGTTCACTTATCTGGATGCAAAGATTAAAGTGGACGTGTAGGTCTCTGTTTTATCTTCGTTGGAAGTTCATGTGAAAGGAGTCTCCCTAGTTGCTCTTGTGAGGTCTTGGTCGACAGAAAACGCAGCAAGTGCCTTAGTAATAAAGCACCAACGGTGGTTGAAGATGCTATAGTTCGAAGTCACAGAATTGCGAAAACACCATACTAATGTTATCTTTTCTTCCCGTTATAGTTATCCAAGCCTTGAGGCTTCCATTGTCTCATAAACCGGCATGATTGCTTCCGTTAAACTTTTTTAATAATTTCAATTAAAATATACACTTGATAAGATAATTTTAAGGTTATTCTTAACGAAAATTGTTGAAAAAATTATTCTTAGTGTTTGCAAGATTAGACAGTTCAGAAGTAGCCTTTGCAAGTTCAGAAATTTCTACTGTTAATAATAAAGTTATAAATAATAACTAACATTAATATAAAATTCAATAATAACAAATTTCCCATCAAAATAGTTACAGCCAGCAGATTTTATCAGCATGAACATAATTTCAGTTCAAGAATGATTCACGAAAATTCGACATTGAGGTGAGGGTATCTGGGCCTCTCGGGCTCTGAGCACTGCGCCAACGCTATAAAAATGAACAAGCTAATGAAACAGCAGTTTTTGCAATGTGAACAGTGCATATTGAAAAATACAGCAGCACAATGAGAACACGAGGGAACTAAGCCAACACTATCCCATAAATCTTATTTGACGCGTTATACTCTCATTGAACTCTCAAGAGTTGACAGCAGCCGGTACTTTCAGTTGGAAATTCAACAAAATAAACTAAGGATCGGCAGATCCAAATGTGTAAGATAATGCAAATGGACAAAAATACTACAGCTTTTTTGGATAACTCATCCAAATTTTAAAAAAAAAAGAGGGAGCCTGTTCTATTAAGAAAGAACTTTCTGAACCTCAACAGTGACTTCTTTGGGAGGCTTCTCGGCATGGAGATTAGCAACGACGCCCTTCTTGGAGTAATAGTCAATAACCTGCAATTCAAAATGATGAACCCCATTAAACCAAAAGCGACACCATATGATACATATTCAATCCCATAGAAAAACTTAAAAGGATTTTGCACAACTAATTGCCACCCATCAAGAAGATTCAGGTTTCAAGCACTTGTCACCAAGGTTTTGGGTTTATCACAGATATATCACTACGGTTCTACAAGAGAACCCTACAAGTAAAAACAGATAATTCTGAATGAAAAAACAGACACATCATCACCACGACAGAGGCACCTGAAGATGAAGACAACCAAAATACAAAAAAGAATCTACAAGAAAACCACTTTAATCATTCAAGAATGTAGTTCATGCACAATTCACATAAGGAGATTCATTACTTATTTTGGCATCCAACATCCTGGAAAAAGAAAAAAAAAATGGAAGAATCCATACTGGTTCTGTTTGCCTGTGGAATGCATCCAGTCTTGACTTGAGAACAGCTGCAGTATCATCTTTGCGTTGAATCAGAGGTTCTCCAGTTACCTTAAAAAAACAAATTAAAAAGCAAGAAACAAACGAAGCAATTCTTTTTCAGCACAAATTCACCTAAGAATTTAAGCTCGTGCAGAGTATGCAATTAAGTAAATTGACAAACACGGTAGGGTTAACTATGCAAAATTTTAATTGCTTATGACATCGCAATCTGTTGTTTTTACTTTTTATTACTCAGCCAAAGTTTCTCAACTGTCCCTCTCTATCATATTTTCTGAAGCAGAACAATGTTTCTCCGAATATGAAAAGGCATTGCCTTCTTACATCATCAACACCCGGAGCCTTGGGTGGTGCAAATTTCGTATGGTATGATCTACCACTGGATGGGTGTATCCAGCGGCCAGTGATCCTCTCTTCCAAGATTGAGTCATCAATTGCAAAGTTGAGCACCTTGTCAACTTTAGCTCCCTGCTTTGCAAGCATCTCATCAAGCTGCATTGAAGGAATATAACCTTACTGTTAGAGCTTAATTTCAAACAAGTACAATGCACTTCGAGCATTAGAAACTCAAGTAATTGATTGCAGCATATACTTAGATTCGAAATAATGTAACATTAGATTCGAAATAATGTAACACCTTTTCTGCTTGGGCCACAGTTCTTGGAAATCCATCAAGAATGAAACCTTTCTGACATGAGGGCTTCTTCATTGCTTCATCTATGATGCCAACAACCAAGTCATCGGAAACAAGCTCTCCCTGAAATATAGTAACATTATACCATATCAGAAATTTCTTGGGAGATACAAGAACCACATTACAAAGGAAATGACCTATGGTAAACATAGTACAAATGAGAGTTTCTACCTTATCCATAGCCTCTTTAGCTTTAACCCCAAGAGGAGTCTTAGCAGAAACAGCAGATCTTAACATATCACCAGTAGCCAAGTGGCACAAGCAATACTCATCCTTAATTATAGGTGATTGGGTACCCTTCCCTGAACCAGGTGGGCCTGCACCATACAAATTTTATGATTAGACACTTGAAACAGCCAAGAAAAGAAAGAAAGAACTCCTCGCATGGAAATCCAGAAAACTGAAAGAACAAGCATTCTCTAAGCCTCAACGAAATTGGCATTTCATGTGTCATTGCTGAAGGAAGCAACGAAGCGAAACATATCCAAAAGTCATAGTTGTTCCCTATCTTCCTTTCAGGGAGGGAAAGGAAGGATAAGATTTCAATTGAAGACACATATTGATACACACAGGAATACCTACATGTGTATGCAATGTTAATGTATTAACAGGTAGCATGCGGGCATGCCAGAACTCGCCAGTATAACATCCTTTGGGAACGAATGTCTCAGAGCTTACTGCATAATAGATATTACGATGGCAAGAGAGATAGAGAGAAAGAGAGATGAATAGACAATATATGACCTGAAATTCTATGGAAAGTGAAGAAAAAAAAACATAACAAACAAACAACCAGAATCGACACATCAAAGTTTAAAATCTCAATCACCATTGCATGTATATATGAGCAAATGGGCAATAAATTAAAGACACAATTGAATAAGGAAACCACTTTTAGCAAGCTAACTTTCTTCGTGATTTCTTACACAAAAAACCACCAAAATTTGGCTCACAAAGTCACACAAAAAATGATAAAACACATTAACTACACAAAAAACCACCAAAATTTGGCTCACAAATGCATCAAATTCTCGGATCTGCTGGGTAGCTCTTAAAAATCAAAACTTGACCCAAATTTGAGAACAACGAAGAATCAAAATCAAGGCTCTAAACTCATAATATGCATAAATGCACTTGAGAGAGAGACAGTATAGAAATGGGTGGCTATGTAGAGAGAGAATCACCAATGAGAATGAGGCGTTTGTCAGGCTTGGTGGAGCACTTCATACGACGAAGGAGCTCGGTCATGAGATCGACAGAGGGCACATCTTCCAAGCTCGCCATTCCTGAATCTTTCTCTGAGCTTTATGGTTAGGGTTTTTGTCACACCCTAGAATTATACCAAGAGAGGGCAAAGAGAGAGCACGAGAGATGTGTTTGAGGTGAGGTGGTGGTTGTACTTGTTCGGAATTCGGACCCTCCAATGCTTCGAACTGAAGCAGCCGTTTTACCTACCAGGTAATTGAAATTACTGTTTTACCCTCGGCCTTTGGATCCCGCGCTGAATTCCTTGGTTTGTTTTTGGTAAAGGGCCTCCCTGAATTCTTAATGGACAATTTTCCTTTTTTTTTTCCCCTCTAATTTTACCTTTTTTTATTTATATTGAATGGGCTAATGAGCATTGCTCTGCTCCAGAGAGACAAAAGGACAGAAGCAAAGTCAAATTGTGATTTACTTTTTGTTCTGCTTAATACATTTTGACGTCATGTGTAATAGACCATTTGGGGGACAAGAAAAAAATAATAATAAATAAATAAACGAAAAAGGAAAAGGAAAAGGAAAAGGGAAAAGGTTAAAAGAAAAGAAAGGCATCAAACAGAAGAGAATTTAGATTTTGACAAATAAAGGAAGAGAATTTAGATTTTAACATTTTTTTCTTCGTAAAAAAATTGTTCCCTGAGAATTCAATGGCCAGATTTCAACAATTTTTTTTTAAAATTTAAATAAATAAGAAACATAAGAGTCAAAACATTCACCAAACAAAATCCACGTGCAATCGATTCGACCGGTTGCCCATCTACTCTTCCATCGAAGAGCAGCTAGAATTACAGCCTTCAAGATTTGTTCCAGGCATGAAATGATACACATGATAAAAACACTTGGCATATAACCATAAACACAAGCAGCTTTTAATAGAACAAGAGCACTGAGAAAGCCTACATTGTACTACAATTTCTACTGCCTGCAAAACTATCATATGATCATAAGATCACAACCACAGCCAAATTCGAAAGAAAACGATGTTGATAATAGATTCAAATTAAGATAAAGTGCAACTAGAAAGGTTTACTACATTGCGAGTACTCAACATAAAAAGCTGCTAAGAAACTAGAAACCAATAACAGCATTAGTCGTAATTTAGTCAGCGTCTTCAACTTTTTGATTTCTTCTTCTTTTTGGCGTCACTAGCAGGTTGTAGATCGTCCCCATTTTCTTGTTTACTCTTCTTCTTTTTCTTCTGTTTGGATGCCCCATCCTCCTCAACATCCCCATTAGTTGCATCCTCTGTTTGGATGCCCCATCTTCTTCTTTTTCTTCTGTTTGGCGTCACTAGCAGGTTGTAGATCGTCCCCATTTTCTTGTTTACTCTTCTTCTTTTTCTTCTGTTTGGATGCCCCATCCTCCTCAACATCCCCATTAGTTGCATCCTCCATGGGTTGATCCTGCCCATCCAATTTTCGCTTATCCTTCTTCTTCTTCTTCTTTTCAGATTTACTACTGTCATCTCCATTTGTTGTGGCAGCGGGTTCATCCACAGCCATAGAATCACCGTTATCTGCATAAGTTACATGACAAGTAAAATGTAAAATTATATGACAGAAAGCAAGGCAATTCTACAAAGATTTTACTTCAAATAAAATATAATATCATCTACATATTTCATAACTGGCCACAAATATTGCATTCCTATGCTTGTATGGATGTGATTGGAAAAAATTGAACACTGCATTCTCGTAGTTCCAAACCTTTGCTTTGAGACTCAATTGCAGATTTCATGACATCAATGTTTTTGCGAGGTGCAACACCCTTGTCGTAAAAGTCAAGTCGCTCCTCAACTTGTTCACGGAGTTTCTCCCCAAAAGCAGTAGTGCTATTATCTGCACCACAAAAGGTTGCAATACAAATTTTATGAATAAAAAATTGCAAATGCGTAAGAAACAAAATATTTAGTATGAGGAACGCTTGAGGTCACCTGCAAAGCAATCAATGCGAGATGCAATAGAACACTTGTTTGCAAGATAACGAGCCATTCGGCCCTTGTTCCGTGTTGATGCACGACCAATGAAAGACGAATGGAATATCAATCCATATTTGGGTGTGTTTCCCTTGGTTTTTAGTGCCCTGAGTAGAAAAACAAAGAAGTCAACGAATGAATGAAGAGTTTTTTTTTTTTTACTTATTTCCTGTCATACAGAAATAATCTTGTATGCCACATCTTGAGGGAAAAGCAAAGTAAAAACCTGAAGAGAGCCTTCTCTGCACCTAGGATCTGCAGGGTAGACGAAGGGCACTTAGCCAAATTAGTAAGACTACCAGCATGAGAAATCAAACGTGCTCCAACTACTTCACCAATTAAGGAGGCCAAATTGGGTGCAATGTCATTCATTTTAGTAACTAGATAGTCATAAAGCCTTTTCCTGTACTCAGATAGGTCCATCACCCTCTGAGCAAATTGCTGAACATTGATCAGGTCAATTGGAGACAAATCCTGACCTGTGAAAATTTATAACAAAGTATCAATAAGAATGATGAATGAGTTGATAAATAAACAGAAAAATGAAAGGCTATATTACGAAATCCTACCCATGGATGCTTTGGCAGCTTCTATAATCTCTTTCGCCTTATCTTCATCTCCAACAAGGTCAATCAATGCTGGAAGTTTGCCCTCAGACAGTGTTGACTTGTCTTCAATAAACTTTGACACTTTAGCATAGAGATAATTGTCATTAACAATTTTCACCAACTCAGGGAAATGCCATGAGTACCATTCTCTGCAGAGAAGTGATGAACACATATACTCAAAATATTATTCTTCATTCAATTGTTCATGCCTATGCTTTATCAACATAAATACAATTGAAGATTAGATGTTTTGGAAATGGTACAGGGAAATAAATCCCAAGTCCAACTGCTGAACTTGTAGTAATGTGTGTTTAACTGCCAGTATTGTACCTGACTCTCATGGAGAAGGAATTTACATCCTTATCAAGGGTATCTAGAAGGAAGATTGCTTGAATCACCATATTGTCAACTCGGTTGACATTGAACTTGACCTTGGCCCTGCTGTAACTGTGCCCTAGACCAAGTTGAGCTTTCTCTAAGTCCCCAGGCTGAGGAGAAGAGAAAAGAAGCAGAACAAATAGAAAAAAAAGATATAAGGAGAATGTGTCTGTATCTTAAACCAACAAAATAAGAGGCAAACAATAAACGCACTATAAGTTTATATGAAAAAATAGGATGTGTAGTACTAGTTTCAAACCTTTAGGTCTTTAATAAACCTATCAAAATGTAGCCGCACTCCACGAATGAGCTCAAGAATAAAATCATTGCTTTGGCAAGGGATTTTAGTTACTTCAAAGACATGAGAACCAATCTTAGGTTCAGCCACGCCCAAACTGAACTTTGGCTTCTTCCCTTCCTTAACTTTTAGGAGATTGACTTCCAAAAAGTTTCTCAATTCATCACTCATGACCCCTGAAATGCAACAGCAATTTAAAAGCAATAAACTTTTAGTTGATAAAACCACACCAAACCAAATTAAAGAATAAAATTAATTTGAATACACTGAGCAATCCAAGAGATACAAAAGTATACTTAAACTACTAACTTTCTAGTAGATTATACACCTGCATTAAAAATGAGAAATTCAGGCAAGTTTTTGGGATAAAACAGGGAGAAACTGATATTCAGTAACACAACACAAAGTAACAGGGCAGGCCATATTATGACCCATCTCCAATATCTTAAATTTTTGCACGGTAGGATAGGCCGGGTTGAATTTGTTATAAGTTATTAAAATGACAGTGAAAACAGTAGGTATCAAATGCAGAAACACTTGAAACAACAGCAACATTCCTAAAACATTCATAAATTACCGACCTCGAGGCTTTCATCAAACAAAGGATTAACAACTTAAAAGCTAGCAGAAAAACATTCAAACTTGAGCATTCATGCGCGATCTCAACCAAGAAACTAACATTCAAATTCAAAATACCTTAACCAATACATGCAAATTCATAATGAAAAACCAAAGACCTAAAGTAAGCTTCATTCCCTTACCTTCGGAGACAGAGTTGCATTGGTTGAGGGCATCGATGGCCGACTCAAATGGGTGGAAAGCTGCAAGCTGGACCACCTTTCCGAACCGGTTTAGGTCCATAACGGAGCCCCGAACCGCCTCGATGCTCTGGCCAATTTGGTCGATTCCATGAGCACGGAACAGAGAGTAGCCAGAAGCAGATTCGTGGAGCAGATAAAGCGCCATCAAGCACTCGAAACGCACGCGTTCACTTTATCCCGCAGAACCCTCTCTTTCTCTGAGACTGTTAGAATCGGCGGAGGAAAAAGAGGGGAATCAAAGCTGAAATGGGAGGGAGGGGGTATAGGGTTTAGGGTTTTTTCAGTGCGGGAGAGGATGAGTGAGCTTTGCTTATGTAGGTGGCGTTTAAGTCTTTTAGGTCCGTTGGATGTATGTAATGGGCTTGACTCTAGGTGAATCTAACGGTTTGCGTGATCTTGTGAGGTGTGGGTCCCAGATGGTGTAGTGTACTGAGGATGGTGTAGTGTATGTCTAGACAGCTCTACTTAGGGAGTGTATTCAATTTAAGAGTCAATTTTTGACACAACTCGATACATGACTCGAATTCCGCACGAAATTTATTCGGATCAACTCACACGATTAAAATTTTGGGTCATTTTCGGGTCAACCCGTTATGACTCGTTTATTAAACAGGTGGGTTTCGAATCAACTTGTTAACCCGTATAATGACATGTTAACCCATTTAATAAATTGGTAGATTTCGGGTTAACAGGTTAACCCGTATATTGGTTTATATATTGACCCATTCAATAAATGTATTATTACTAACTCATATATCTACCCATTTACCTACTTAAATATCTATTAAATCTTATAATTTAAATAGGTTAAACATGTTAAACGGGTCAAACGGGTCATATGTTAATTGAGTTTTGAGTATGACCTGTTTATTAAATAGGTTAAACGGGTTACACGGGTTACACATGTCATTAACAGGTCGGGTTCGGGTTGAACATTCTTGACACGATTATTAAACGGGTCGAATTCGGGTTGGGTATAAATGAGTAAAACAGAATTCATGACACGACACGACCCGTTGCCACCCCTAATTCAATTAGGATTTTAATAGATTTTTTGGAGCCATAAAAATCAAGTGGTATTCAATTATGATTTTTAAGTAATCAATAAAAATCTGATTGTATTCAATTAGGATTTTAAATCATCAATGCAAGTCTGATGGTATTCAATTAGGACTTTCAAAAGATTAGAAAAAATACAGTGGTATTCAAAAACTTACCGATTTTGAGGTATTTCATTAAATAATGTATTTTGTGAGATTTTTCAGTGGGCGATATAAATACCAAATCCCATAAAAAATCACACCTTCTACATCTGATTCTCAAGTCTGTTTCCCATCTGATTCTCAATACTCTACTCACCATGCTTTCTAGGTAGCTCCTCTATTTCTCTTTGTTTTTTTTTTCTTGTTGCGTGAGAAAGCATTCATACTTATCAACTTTTGTTATCTATTATTGACTTAGTATGGATTTATCAGAGGTTCGGTTACTATTATGTATTGACTTTGTTAGGGTTTATAAGAAGTTTGGTTACTTTTATAATCAATTGGTTTCGCGGATGCAACCTAGATCAACTTTTGTTATCTATTAATGAAAAAATCAAAGTTAAATAAACAACTTTTGAAAAAATCAAGTTCGGTTACTTTGAAAAATTAAAGAACATCATCAGAGGGAATGATGATGCCAATTTTAGGATAATAAAAATTGAAACGTTCTATGTCGAGGAACAGCAAAATTAATAGTCTAGGAAATCATGTGTCACGGTTTAGTCTAATTGGATTGTTTGATAAAGCTATCTAAGGTGTTTTATGGATGGGTTTGAAGCTTTCAATTATTTAGGAGCCCACATTGAGAAGCATTTTGTTCTGATATGCCTTGCTGGAGCTTTTCTAGATTAAATCATCATTTTTTTTAGTTCTATGTTGCATTAGTTTCCTTTCAATACTTGGTTTTTGGGTGCAGTTAATTCCACTTTGGATCAATTTTTCTTTCACAAAAATCACCAATATGGTGCTTTTAGCTGTTAGTAATCTTAGCTAAATATTAGTTTTTGGTGTAGTTAATTTACTATGGATCAAGTTTTTCTTCTTCACAAAACTCACCAATTATTGTGTTCTATCACATGTAATTACAATCTATTAAAATCATAAGTAAAATCTTATAATTACAAATTATGTTGAAATCCATTACATTAAAATCATGTAATGTAAATCTATTAAAATCCTAATTGAATACACCTCACTTATTTTACCTTTGAACGATGCTAATAGCATATCTAACAGAAGCAAGATAGTCAGGGCTAGGCATGATGGGGCCTCCGACACTTGAATTTGAGTTTCTAACCCAAAAAACTTTGGACTGGGCAAGATGGGCAAAAATTGACAAAGCCCAAACTAAGCATCAAATTAAACACGTAATTTGAGTGTTATGCAATTTAAACCCCTTTTGTGTAGATGTAGTATTGATAAATAGGGATCGTTCTTAACCGGGGAAATTAGGGAACATTAATAATATGTTAGTGAGAAGAATAATGAATAAAAGAATAATGAATAAATTAATGAATTAAATAATCAAAGAATTAATTAATTAAAGAATAAAGTGATAAAAGAATAAAGAATAAAGAATAAAGAATAAAAGAATAAAAGAATAAATAATAAATAATTAAAAATGGGGGTTTGAAAAGATTTGTAATCTAAACTAAAGAAAACAAATAAAAATAATTAAATACTTAATTCTACTTCTACTTTAACCTTTGTACTAGTGAACTTTCTTCAAACACATATTTTTACCAACACTCTAACATCATGCTCATAGTGAACCAATCACGAAATCCTACCTTAATCATCTCAAATACATGCATATATTTTTCATATTATAAATGCACCGAACAACGGATTATTATTTACAATATGATTCACCTTAAGTTAATGATTTAATGCGCCGAACATCGATCAAACATTAAATCTCTTCAACTCTATTCTAAATGTCCCGAACAACGGATCAACATTTAGTTTCAAATTGAAGTTTAAGCACTAAAACATATGAAGTAAAAGAAATTCAAAAAGTAAAACACATGGAGATTGCATCCTTACTTACAAATGTTAGAAAGAAAATACCAACACATATATTGAACTATAAGTAAAACCAATAACAATAACAAGAATTTAAGTGGAAAATTATGGATTTTCACAAGAATCACCGAACAGCGGCATGAAACTTGTGAAGATGGAAGAAAAAATACGAGGAATTCAGTCTTAAAAACTCTTGAATTGCCTTAGAATTACTTAGCCTAGGTATTTCTTAAGGAACACATAAAAATGTGTTTAAAAGATCTCAAAGAAATATCACAAGAACAAAGTAAAGAAGAAATGAAATTAAGAAAAATAAAAGTAACATAAATTAAGAATAAGAATTAAAAGAAAGCTAATTAATAAGAAAGTCTACAAGAAGTTAAAATGGTCCCCAAAAATGTAGAACAGTAACTAAAAGAAGAGAAGAACTAGAGAGAAATTATAAGAACCTAAACTAAAAGGAGAAACAAAATGGGAAAAAATGGGGACTAATGGGGACCAATGGGGACCTCATGTTACAAGAATTGAACCTCTATTTATAGAGAGAAAAAGCTACCAAAAATAAATAAAAATTACAATAAAAAAATAAAGAAAAGTGGAATGATGAATAATGATGAATAATGATGATTTTAGGGATGGTTTTAGGGCTGCTTTTGTGCTGGAAAGTTGCATAAATTGGGGCAAGTTGATGTACAAAAGAGTGGGTTGTAGCTGGGCTCGGAATCAGCAGAGAGCATCTGAAAATCATAATCATAATTCGGTAGGTAGCGGCTGACAGGAAAAAGAAGGATTCAGCGCACGCGCGCTGAACCGTGGACGTTGAATTCGGTATACGCGCTCCGACGGACTGACTGGGCTGGCGGAAGGACTGTGGGCTGGGCCGCGCGGGTTGGGCTGCTGCATTTTGTGGCTAGATCCATTTATTAATTTGGGCTGCAAAAATAAAAACAATTAATTTATATAATTCAACCGAATTTCGTCCGTAATTTCTTCGTTATAATTCTGATCGGGACGATTTTTTAGCCAAAATGCTCCAAATCAAGCTTTATTTATTTAAACAAAAATATCACAAAATAAATTATTTTATCTAATTATTTATTATTTTAATATTAAAAGTTAAGTATAAAGGATATAAAATAATATAAAATAATGTTTAATTAACGACCTATCACATACTTGGTTTTTGGGTGCAGTTAATTCCACTTTGGATCAATTTTTCTTTCACAAAAATCACCAATATGGTGCTTTTAGCTGTCAGTAATCTTAGCTAAATATTAGTTTTTGGTGTAGTTAATTTTACTATGGATCAAGTTTTTCTTCTTCATAAAACTCACCAATTATTGTGCTCTATCACATGTAATTACAATCTATTAAAATCATAAGTAAAATCTTATAATTATAAATTATGCTAAAATCCATTACATTAAAATCATGTAATGTAAATCTATTAAAATCCTAATTGAATACACCTCACTTATTTTACCTTTGAACGATACTAATAACATATCTAACGGAAGCAAGATAGTCAGGGCCAGGCATGATGGGGCCTCTGACACTTGAATTTGAGTTTCTAACCCAAAAAACTTTGGACTGGGCAAGAATGACCTCTCTTAATGCCTGGGCTAGGATGGTGGCCTACCAAGTAGAGTGCAGCCCACTTGTTTTTTCAATGGCTGCTTGCTCATTCGCCGACCAGAAATCGCCATTTTCAGTTGAGTTCTAAGCTTTTATCAAATTCACACAACTCAACCATTTTCTACAAACTAATAGCCTATAATTATCTACTCAAACTCAAACATCCAAATATAAGATCCAAATCGAGAACCATCACCTACAGTATCAGAAAAATCGCTCAAAAAATAAAAAATCATTTTCTTTTGCAGCTTGCTGCGCTTCAAATGATGGTTGATGTTCTTGATCGTTGGTACTACTAGATTCGTGAAAGTGAGACAAAAAATATGATATTGATGGAAGGGTATGCGTCGTCGTTGATCGGCGACGCCAACAATGACTCTTTTTTATCGACTTCATATGAAGAGAGAGAGAGAAGGAATCAATATGACCCATCTAAAGAAGAGAGAGATAATGATTTTATAATTTAAACTTCTCCAAAATTACCGATATGTAATTTTCTCGTTCAAGCTCTGATTGCAACGCACTACATGTCTACGTACTCATGCGCTCGAATTCTTCATAACGGTGTGAAGAAATCTAACAAAAGCCTTACCCATCAAAAAGTGACTTTCAGGCCTTTGAGGATTTCAGGGGTAAAATGGTAATTTTGTAAAGCTAACCTTAATTTACGACCATACCTTCTTTCAGAATTAAATAATATTTCAGAGATATTACATAAGATTTCTACATTATAATATTTAAGAAAATAATTTACAAAAAATTTAAATTATTATCCCACGCCCATTCCCATTATAAACACAAAAGTAGCTTGGGGTAAAATGCATGAATAGTATCACAAAATGGGGCTAAACTTTGCATGTAGCCGTTTGCCCAATCTTTATCACTAGAAATGCTCTAAGGAAACAAGTTAGTGTATACTTGCACCAAATAATATTATAATTTTAGGTCTAATTGACACACTCCGATTCGGAAAGTCTACTAGGGCTCCAAGATCGAGGCATGTTGGCCGACATCTGGATGGTGACGTCCAAATGACGAAAGCCAAATAATTAACATGCTTCGTTTTGAGGGCTCGAGTGAAACATAATCAGTGAAAATCGATTACATTTCACCACGACAATGGAAGTACAAAGCATGGACACTAATGATGATCATACAATTTCGTGACTACCTGTATTACCTAATTTCCACCATGTCACTCCAACCCCAAGAGTGAATGTCACCCCAACCCCAAGAGTGAATGTCACCGTAGCTAACTAGACTCCTCGAAGTACGTGAAACACCAATCGGACCTAAGGGGTTAAAAAATAAAGGGCGAGTGGACCCATAAATTCATTTTAGAGTAAAACCATATTTAGTAAAATAAGTTTTAACCCCTCGGTTTTAGAAAACTCAAACAACAATTTTTGTCTTGCACATAATACGAGAAATAATAATAATAATATAATAATCATCGAATGTATTGATAGGACCCATCCCAATCCCCCTGAATTATAGTGGGATGTGCCTTGCTACCGTCTGACACCACGTGCTAGACCAGGGATAAAACTGTAATCCGCTCGGGGTTACCAGAGTGTGCAGTGACTTGTGGAGTTCGCAGCGGCATGTGATGTCTCGATCACTGCTACAACCAGCATACGTGATCAACCTGAAGGGTATCAAAAACATAAAAGTTTTGAGTGGATAAAAATAAACAGTTCGAAAACAATTTCCAAAAATGACTTTTATACCCTTCGTTTTATAAAGCATGCATGTATATCAATTTAAAAACCTTTCTTTCCAATAAAACATAAAAAAAATAGTAATATATGAAAACCTCTAGACACAAATCAATAAGTTAAAAACCTCGAGACCCCTTCTCATATCCAACATCCGTCTAGTACCGTCAAATCATCAATTGCCACGATATCAGCACTACGCGTGCGATTCGGGATAACACATATGAATATACACCAGGTTCGAAGCTCGTGGCTCAACGTCTAGGTGTTCTAACTTAAGATCACACATCACACAAGATGGTCGACGTCTAAGTGATGGAATATACAGGGTTGTAACCCCTGGCTCGACGTCTACAAAATGTTCATCTCTTACACTCCTGCAGGCAGTGTCTTTGTAACCTCTTCAGGATCACACATCACACAAGATGGTCGACGTTTGGAGGCTACTATCACATCATAGGGTCCTCTCCAGAGAAACACATTCTAACTGGAGGCCCTCTCTAGGGAAATACATTCTTACTGGAGTCATATCCATCATCTCGGAGAATGGTCATAATAAAAATAGTGGAAACACAATTTCAAACTGTCGTTTCTCAAATCAAAACAGTTATTTCACATAGGGTCTTAGCCCAAAATCAGTTTCCACAAATCTCATAATAATGGTGTCCAATATCATATCCGACGGGGTCACAAGACCGAAATCTCAAATCATAATTCAAAACAGGGCCTCAAGCCCGAAATCTCATTTCACAAATCCACAATAGGGTCACAAGCCTGAATATCATTTTCCTAATCTGAAAACCATTTCACTATCACATCGTTGTTCAATTTTCCGTTTGACTAGACTCTAAGTCAAACATTAAATCAATTGGGTCTCAAAACTTGAAACACTGATTTCACGCATCTCCGTGAAATCATTCAAATCGATAATTAAAAGTTTTTATGCAAATCATATAAAACATAAATCAGACATTTCAAACTATATTCATAAAACACTAAAACATATATAGTTTTTGTAACGACCCGTCCCAAATTCCTAGATTAGATTAGTGACTAATCACGATTAGTGACTAATCACGATTAGTGACTAATCACGATTAGTGAGGCTAATCCGTGATTAATTAGGCGAAATCGGACGAACGATGTAAAATGACCGTTTTGTCCCTAGCGTGGGTAAAACGTTGACTTTTTGTTCGTGCGGTCAAACAGACTTTGACCGATGACCGTGACGTAGTTCGTGACGTCACGAGTTCATAGACAGGTGGTACGTTCAATTCTGACGTTCGAGGAGGAAGTTATGACGTTCGGAAGTTTAGGGGCATTTTAGTAATTTTAGTTAAAAAGAGGTAAATGTTGACTTTTTAACCGGGATGTCCGATAGCCGAGGGCCGAGGACCATTACGTATATCGGGACGATACGAATCCGTAGGCAGGCGGCACGCCGAATTCGGACGTTCGACGGCGAAGTTACGGTTCACGGAAATTCAAGTGCACTATTGCACGAATTACGAAGCGAGGGACTTTTAGACTGAAGTGGGGCCCAGATATTTCTGTGCTGCCTTTCACTCATCCACTGGACAACCTTTTACATTCATGCATCCACCATTTCCTTCATCGATCATTCATCCTCCATTTGCTTTCCAACCCAAAAACCTGATCAACCCTTCACCCTAAATACCAAACCCTTGACCCCAGATGATAGCTGAGAGAACAGAGAGGGAGGAGAGGACCGGTGGACGATGGTGACTGGCCAAGGGCACGCCGCCGTGGACGGCGGAGCCATGAACCAGAGAAGGAACTCGGTCAGGCCCCATTTTCATTTTAATTCAATTTTTTCATTAGGGCCCGTTTTGGATGGTTTGGTTGAGATTATTAGGATGTTAGGAGTGTGAGGGGACCGTTTTTTACGGCTGTGAAGGGTGGTGCTGCCCTGGGGATAATCGGAAAACTTAGACCGATTAGGGGAGGATTGAACGGACGGATTTTGTAGGGTTTTTCTTAGTTTTCTTCATTGGATTGGATAGGAAACTTGAAAATAGGATTAATGGAATTAAAATGGAAGTAAACGGACCAAAAATGACGAGGGAAAACACCTGGACCGGTCACGCCGGTCCGGTTCGGTTCGAACCAGGTGGACCGGCCGGTTCACCTGAGGAAGAAGAAGATTGTGCAGGGCGCGTGAAGCCCACGCGCAGTCTCTTCTAGGGGCGCGTGCAGGTGCGTGACGTGTCCTTTGGGGAAGTGTTCAACATATGAAATCTTATATTCGATGTAACGAACATTTTGGGACTGGTTTCGTGTCAATCGGACATCGTTTCGATATGGTTCGGGTTGTCCGAAGGTTTGGGTTCGCGTTTAAAAATAGTTAGAAAATTCGGAAAATTATGGGACTTTAGTGAGGGGTTATTTAGGTAGTTAATAACCCTCTAAATGAATTTGGACAGGTTCGGGAGTCCCGATGATGGTGATTGGCTCGGGAGAGCGGTATGGCACGTAAATCGAGGCGCTAGCTCGGACGGTCTGTGAGTGGACCTTGGTTTTCTAAATTGGTGCATGCATAAATGTTTATTATATGTTTTAATACATGTTTGATAATGCCATGGGTGCATTTGTATGTGGTTACGTATAAGCACATATTTTTAGGTTTCGGCCTTATACGGTGCTTATAGGGGTCGTATTTCCTTATTGGTTTTAATGAATTGGATTTGGATTTCAAAAGGATAAACTCGGGTATGAGACCCATTTTCTTTTGTCTCGGGAATATGACCTCAGATATCGGGCACGGTGCCCAGCTGATGTCTTATGTTCGGGCACGAGACCCAGGTTACTTTACGATTTTGATTTCAGGTCAGGGAACCTTAAATGGATTTCCCGGTTCATGACGGTTTATGGGAACTGGCATGAACCCTTGTGATGGTATCGTGGTTCATGACGGATTATGGGGATGACATGAACCCTGGTTATGTTATTACGGTACATGACGGTTTATGGGAACTGGCATGTTACCTCAGTTATGTTATTATGGTACATGACGGTTTATGGGAACCGGCATGTTACCCTAGTTATGTTATTACGGTACATGATGGTTTATGGGAACCAGAATGTTACCTTGCTTATGGATATTATGGATCATGACGGTTCAGGGGAACCGGGCATGAATATTGTGTTATGTATATATATGTTCATCTACCTTCCTTTACTTGTTCTATTATCTCCTCCGGGGAGGGTCGTTGGCCTGGGTGGACCCCGGAGTAGTTACGGAGCACTGACTGAGTGGGAGTCGCCCCAGTTGGGTTCTTTACTCTCAGGAAGGCTATGGTTACTATTACCTCGAGTAGGATCAGTGGTCTGCGAACATTGACCTTGACTTTGAGAAGACTCGGATTGAGACCCGGGTAGCACGCGCGTAGCTTTGGATACCGTGACAGGATTGGTTATGTGAATTATAGGTATATATGATATATGGATTTGATATGTGGTGTGCATAGGTGTGCAGAAGATTTGAGCAGTGGCTCGTGTACTTGGTTTTAGTATGGTTATGGTTTTGGGCTGAGTCCCTTGTTGGTTTTCTTATGGATTTGGGCGGTGGCCCGTATGGTCGATTTCATTGTGGTCCTTACGACCTTAGTTTATTTCTGATTTGGGCTTAGTTCCCACATGTGGTCCATTTGGTTAAATGGTTTTCGAATGCATGCTTGCTTTTTAGTGAAGGGTACAAATGTCTTTATGAAATGTTTTTATAAACTTTTGTTTTGTCCACTCATAGCTTTAAATGTTTTTACTGCCCTTCAGGTTGACATCGGATGTGGACTGTAGCAGAGACCGAGATATCACATACCTCCTCCGGATCCTGGCGTACTCTGATAGCCCGGGAGGGCAAAGGTCGGAAATATCCCTTGTCTGACACTTCGTGTCAGACGGGAGCAGGGTCATCCCGCGTTAATCCCGGAGGGGGGGGGGGGTTGGGATGGGTCCTGTCAGTTTTGAGATTGTGAATACGCTTTGGACTAGCTTACAGCGCGGATTGCGAGCGCGCAGCTTGGATGGTCTTTGAATGGACTTGGATGGTCTCCAGGAAATCCGGGCCTGTCCAAATCATACCCAAGTTTCACTATCAACCTATACAAGTCCATATCAAAAAACCATAACTATCCCGGAGCTGAGAAGGCTTTTTGAGGCTAAAAACCTCCAAAACACCAACTAGACGATCTCTGATTAACCTGAACCACCACCATTGAATTTAGATCGTCGAAACCTTTGGAAAAAGATCATTTTGACCTTGAAATTTGTGCCTACGCGCCCACACATGCCGATCAAAGTCTGGTTAATGGCGGTTAATGCTAACGTCATGCTAGCGTTAGCTCCCTAGCTGACGTCAGCCTGACAAGTTTGACAGCTTGCCACGTGGCACCTCACGTCCCATCTCGTGCTCAAGTGCGACAGCTTGCCACGTGGCACCTCAAGTTTGACAGCTTGCCACGTGACAGCTTGCCCATCTCGTGCTCAAGTGCGGTCACCTCACGTCCCAACAGACTCGCACAACGTGGTGAAATAAAAGAATGAGTTGCCCCCGAATCCATCAATGCACGAACAACCATGCCATAAATATGTACAGTACCTGTCAACACTCCCGGAATGGATCTGGCCTGCTGCTGGGTAACAGCATAAACACGAGCCATAGACTCTGCAGGTCGTCCCCGTCCTCTAGCCCCTCGATCACGGCCACGCACAACACCGCGTGTCCGGCTGCTGTCAGTCTGGGATGCTGTGCTCTGCGCTGGCGCAGTACTGCCGCGAATCAGTGGACACTCAGAAGCATAATGCCCCGGCTCCCCACAAGCGAAGCATGTGACCTCCCTAGGTCGACCCGAGTATCCTCCCGGTGAGATGCTCATCGGTGAGTAAGACCGCTGCCAAGCTCCAGAACGCTGTCCAGACCTCTGAGGACTCCTGAACTGACCAGAACGTCCTCGGCTGCCAGAAGACGAAGATCCACCAGAATGTCCTCCCTTCGAGCCACGACGGCCCGAAAATCCCAAGTGTGGGCGATCACGTCGCCGAGTCTCCCCCTCAGCTCGCTGACGAGCCAGGATACTGTTCTCAACCCTGGTCACCGCATCAGTCAGATCCCTCATGGAAGCAAAGGGTGTTGCAGTCACCATCGCCTGAATCTCAGGTCGCAAGCCCCACTCAAATCTGCGACAACGGTCTGCCTCGGTGATCACGAAGTTCTCAGCAAAGCGAGACAACATCAGGAAGGTCTCCTCGTACTCTGCTACAGTCTGATCCCCCTGCCGGAGTTGCAGAAACTCCGCCTCACGGGCGTTGCGGAACGACCGTGGATAGAACTGGTTGAGAAACCGCTCTCGGAAGGTCTCCCATGGAATGGTGTGAACAGTCCAGCCGGCCAAAACAAGGTTGTGCCACCATCGATAGGCGCTCCCATCCAGTAGGAAAGTCGCCAGTACGACACGCTCCTCCGGAGGACAGTGCATGACCTCGAAAATCCTCTCCCAGCGGTCAATCCACTGGTGTGCTTCCTCAGGGTCGGTTCCCCCACTGAAGTGCGTAGCACCCAGGCGCTGAGCCCGCTCAATGCTCGCAGTGTCTCCATTTCCTCCATTGCCCTCGTCAACACGTGCACGGGGTTCACGTCGGGGAGGCATATCCAACTGTGAAGAGGCAAACAGGTTAAAAGACATCGAAAGCGACCATGTACAAAGTACAAACCGCTAACCTAGTACTCTGACTACTAATCCTAATGCTCTGATACCAAGCTGACAGGACCCGTCCCAATCCCACTGGGACCACCCGGGGACGTGACCCGCTCCCGTCTGACAATGACTCTAAACATACCAAAATTACCCTTAAATAAAAACCGAAGACTCACATAGATAGATAATGTACAAACACAGTGTTTAAAGTGATACTGTCAGACAAGGGAAAGTAAAATACAACATGTGAGCACACTAGTCAGAGTACATTTATTCGGTGCTCAACCTACCCACAAGCGGGTGTACAGGTGCACAGCTAGGCAAACTAAACCTCTGCCTCCTCCTCCGGATCCTCCTCCTCTATTGCCGTGTCAGGGTCTGGAGGGGTCAGTAAAACAAGGGTGAGTGGGCCAAAAACAACCGTTTAGAAATCAATTTAATAGTAAAATAATCATAAGGTTTTACCCCTCCGTTTTCCAAATCTTGCATGCAGTGAAAACATAATATTACAAAGAAATCATAACAAATGAACCACAATAATAATCGTAAGGTAAAACTAACATATCAGTGCACTGTAAAACCCAACCCAAATGATGTCACGGTTCTAAGGCTACGCGTTGCCACTCAGGGTCTCACACCCGAGACTCTCTAGGTACATCAGCTCCCGGTATCCCGGTCACTGCCCGAGGTATATGAACATGCCTTCCTGAGAGTAAGCAGCCCAACGGGGGTCAACTCCACTCAGTCAGAGCCCCGTGACTACTCCAGGGTCCACCCAGGCCAACGACCCTCCCTGGAGGAGACAATATACACAGGTAGGAAAGTACAGTACAATAACAGTATAGTTTACCCTATGTCCCCCGGACATCCCAAACAAAATCCACATATAATCCAGACGGGTCTCATGCCCAAAACATTGTAATAACATATATAAACAGTTCATAAGACTCCTCAGTGGAAATAGTAAAACAGTTTATGCATGCAAGCCTTTTATAAATCAAACAACCCACTCACACTCGGTCCTTGCTGCTCAACGATCTCTATAAACCTGTATTATTATTCCTGAGGGTTACTTAAGGACCCTATAATATCAATACCAAGACCCTAGAACAGATCCGCCTCAAAAACGCATCCCGGGCACTATTCCCGGTGCTTCAAACCCCATTTTGACTGACATAACGATCTCCGATCGACACGAAACCACCTCCATTGGATCCGTATCGTCGAAACCTTGAAAATGGTACCGGCCCCACCAAAATTACTGTTCACACGCGCCCCCACGCGCCCGGTCAACGCGTGGGTCAACGCTGCTACAGTACCGCTGACGTCAGCAGTGACGTCATGCAGACGTCATCACTGACACTTGTCAGGTGACACGTGGCACGTTCTGATTGGTCCCTGGTCTGACAACATCTGACAGGATGACATCATCATGACGTCAGAAGTGACGTCAGCATGATGACGTCAGAAGTGACGTCAGCATGATGACGTCATCATGCTACAGTACCGGGTCGACCCGTTTGACTGGAACCGGGTCGCCGTCGACCCACGGTTTGACCCGATTCCACCACACGATTCCAGCCACCATTTTCGACGGGGTTGATCCCTATGGGATCGTCTAGGTCTGTCCTATGGTTCTACAACCTC
Organism: Prinsepia uniflora; assembly: GCA_032719365.1. NCBI lineage: Eukaryota > Viridiplantae > Streptophyta > Magnoliopsida > Rosales > Rosaceae > Prinsepia > Prinsepia uniflora. Next base: position 68,652,350 of record CM064865.1, on the reverse strand, counting down.
AAAACAAGAAGAAAGTGGGAAGAAACTCACCAGAATGTCTCTGAAACTCACGGTCACGGTCCGGTCGTCGTCCTCGGTGATCCACGGCGTCTCCGTCGTCCAACCCGGTCCCAAACGACTCGTCTCTCACCCTAGGACATGTCTATCACCTAACAATCAATTTCTAAACATTAAACACGGTCGGGTCGAACAGGGAAGGAAAACGGGCTTGTCGGGTTTTGGGTCTTACCGCCGCCGTCACGCTGCCGTAGCCCTCGCCGTCGTCCAGTTACGCTCCTAGGATCCCCACGGTGCAGACTGGAGCTCCTCCCGCGTCGAGGTGAGGTGGTTATCGAGTTTTGCTTCTTGGACCCGTTTCCTTGAGGTTTTCAGGTCTGAGTTTGCACGGTGGTTTCGGGGCTGGGAAGTGGGGTGGTGGCTGCCGGTGATGCTCGATGATGGTTAGTGGATGTTGGTGATGCAGCTGGTGATCGGGTGGTGGTGTGAGAGTGGCTGGTTCGATCGCCTGGTTTGAGAGAAAATGGGAAAAGAAGCACGGGTGTGTGAGGGGAGCTGAATGTGTTTGTGTGTGTTTGAGAGAAAACAGGGAGGTGAGATCGTGCATGAAGCAGAAAAAGCAGAGGAAATGGAAGGCTAGGATGCATTTGGGCAGAAGATCCAACGGCTGGGATTAAATGGAGGGAAATTAAATAATATAAAAATTGATTAAATAGTGTTAATTGCTTTATTGGAATAGTAAGGCTTTGGATGGGTGACACTTGTCACCAATCCATCGGTTTGATTTAAATATTAATTTGGCACGGATTCCCGTAATTAATTAATATTTTATTCCGTTGTTCTCGGTTCGTAAATTCCGCTAAAACGCTTCCTTGACCATAACTTCTTCATACGAACTCCGATTTTGGCGTGCCGCCTGTCTACGGATTCGTGACGTCCCGATCTACGTCATAGTCATGGGTCAAAGTCCGAATTATTTCCCGAGAAAAAGTCAAAGTTTTCCCCCCAAGGGTAAAACAGTCTTTTTACATTAAAATATTATTATTTTGGTTCGGGTCGTTACAGTGGATCGTACGTATGATGTCTCCGACTCTCTCGACCAACAGCTCGCGCCGTAACTGTTAGGACCCGTCCCAAATATCGCCTCGATACCCGGGATGAACCTTGCTCCCGTCTGACAATCACACCCAAAGTACCCAAAAAAACTTTAAGACCACTACAAGCATAACTATCAGACGAAGGAGTAAATATAATACAACTGTAAGTCAGAGCATAGTTCTAAAAAATGGGCACAAAATCCTACTATGCTAGTCTCGCAACGGAAGAACGTCGTAAGCTCTATGCCTCGATTCCTGCCTCAACGTTCCCCCCCAACGCGATCACCACGACCTGGAGGGAAAATTTAAAACCAAAAGTGTGAGTGGACTAGAATAAATAAAAGTTTCAAAAGCTTTTTGCGTGCGAGAGTCGTCTTCCATTTTTGCCTATTGTTCATTCATCCAATTGGAATCACCAATTCACGCCGCAATCTCCTTCAACGTTGTTGAATCTCCTGTTCGACACCTCCTCCTCACCGTTACTGAACCCAATGGCTTATGTACATGCATCGGTGCTCCACTCAGCCACAATTCCTTCATCGCACCTCGCGACAACTGTAGCCAATCAACTCGCGTCTGCAGTCATCGCCGCCTGCCACTCATGCGACATGTTTTGCTGCCTTCAATCTTCACCATAAAACCAATCCTCTTCAATCTCTGCTTTGTTTCTCTTTCGTATCCAGGTAAGTTTTCACCTCTGTTCTCCCAATGATTTGAGTTTTGTTATTTTACTTCCCTTATTTCCAAATACAATTTCAAGCTTTATTCGATTGGAATAACCTAATCTTCGCTACCATGAAGCTCTGTGGATTAAGTTCAGCCATGTGATTTTTTTTAGTAATTTCCGGATATGAGAAATGGGTTGATCACTATTTTTATTTCTAGGTTTACTAATTCATCGATTTAAGATATGGATTTATTTCTAGGTTTACTAATTTTCCGATTTGAGATATGGGTTTCAGAACTGAGATATGGGTTAGTTTTCGCTGTTCGTTGCTGCTATTTTTAGGTTAGTAGGTTTGTTCCTCTTTCTATGTTATCTCATTCATTTTGATTTTCTACTTTCTTCATTGTTATTGCAATTTGTGTGATTTGAGATATGGGTCTGTTTGTTCACTTTTTGTTGTCCAATTTTATTGTCCTAGCAATTTGTTTCCAGTTGCTGAATTCTTTTAATTTTATGCTTCATTACAGATTACTCCAGCACCCAAGTAAAATGTTTAGATTTGGTTTTTCAACTATTTTAATTCCACTACTTTGTAATACAATCTTCAACTTTGTTTCATTTCGCATTTCGGTTAACCTCTCTGCATTACGATGAACTGTGTGGCCGTCTTAGGATTTTGTTGGTTACCTTATTGTTTGTGGATTTCACATTCTACACTTTAAGTATAGGTTATCCTTTCATGGTTAGTTCGTGGTGGATTTCACATTGCCCACTTGAGGTATAGGTTATCCCAAGGGTGAACATCATATTTTCTACACAACAAATGTTGGTTCTCTTCCAAATGCGCAGGTGGACATCATATTCCATACATCTGCAAACCTCTCTTAAGAATTCTGTAGGTTGGGAGCTGTCGCTACCAATCATATTTTATATTCGTTAGTCTTTCTTACTCATATGGATTTCCCAGGCTATTGATTTATGCTAATTACTTCATTAGTTAGATTGTTCGGATTGATTTGATGGGCTGCTTCTTTTAAATGTGACAACTTGGGTTTTAATTTCTACTATTTTCTTCGCTTCCTCATTTGATTCATTCTTGAAGTTGGTTGTTTGTCGATTGTGTATGTAATCAAGCATTTCTTTTAATTTTTGTTTGATCATGCAGGAGATTTGAAGAATTCTTAATTTGAATAGGTAACATTAGCATATGATCATTAAATTGTAATTTCTTCGATTTCAACTCTATTTTCAATTATGTTTTCTTTGATTTAACTTTGCTCCACTGTTATACGGTATGATGATGAAAGTGTTAAGGGAAGGTTGTCGTGAAGCCGTGATCAAATAGATATAATGGGTAGGCAATGGAATAGAGGAAAAATTGTTGGGTTTATTTGATTGAGTTTTGGGTTTCTGAAATTTCGTATGATCTTTGTGAATTGAGGTATGATTTTGGTGAATTGAATTTTGGCCTAATTTATCGATTCGATTTTGTAACAGGGCTAGAGAATTGTGGTTATTTTGAGAAGGCTGAGGAAGAAAATCTTGCGTTTTTTTTATAAGTATTGAGGTAAAGTTTTTTTTTCCCAATTGGTTTTACATTTTTAGTTTATTGGCTTTTTTTTCATCAAAATCTGAGGTAGACTTTTATCTTTGAATTCATTTAAGATTGGTTTAGGTTAAATAATAAACCAGTTATATTATGTTATATAATCGGTTTGATGGCACTACTGAAACTTCTTTTTGGCTTTGTACTTCGCATATCTTAAGATTACAGGTGTGATATTGAAACTTTTTTTTGGCTTTGTACTGGAGTCTTTTTAGTCGTCCATGGCATGTATTAGTTGGGGAATAATGGGGGGAAAGTAAGATCTGGATATGCTTTATACTTGCACAACGAGTTATCATCATTTTTTTACTGAGCTTTGCATTTCTTTTTTCTTTCCAATCCCTGTTTACTATAATATTTGTTTATGTCATTGCCTTGCATCATGTAGTATGTCTCTTCCCTCCAGATCGAATAATGTCTATGCTTTAATAACTAATTCACCTCTTTGCAAATGTCAGTTGCTTAAGCCTTTAGGTTTCTGGTTTAGTATTTTGACCATCATTGAGTAAGTATATACGTTAGGTTATGATGGAGTTGGCTCTCACACTTCTCAAAGCTAGCATTAGGAATTGGTGTATAAGGAAAGCAAATCAGTCATTCCTGTTTGTGTTTTACCTTTATGTATCCTTTTTATTTTCTGCATTGCTTTCTTAAACATAAATAATTAAATATTTTCCAGTCTCGCATAATGGCAGAAACCTTTTCCATAAATTTACTATATTCCATAGACTTTTCCATAAATTGATTCATATTCCAGTCTCGCATAGACAGTTATTTCCAACATCAAGGTTTCTACCAGTCTAGGATAGGCTGGGTTTGTTTCAACTCCTGTTTGAGTTCTACTTAGTTGAATTAGTTTTATTTGTTAGTTTATTTGATGATTGATGAGCCTAATTTCTTCGAATTTACCAATCTCTTTATGGTTTTAATTGTTGCTATTTTGCACATGTAAGTTTCTTATTTTTTAAAAAATATTTGTGTATAAGATAGAGTATAATATGAAAATTCAGTTATGGAGTTCATAAGTTGAACTTAACATTTGAGTTTTGGTGTAAAAGTTACAATTGATTTAATATTAAGTTTCTATGAAATTGTTTCAGTGGATTAATTGATTGATTGATTTCAAGTATTTGCATGTTAGTTTTATGAGCAAACAAAGGGACAAGTGATTGATTTTTTTAGTTAGCATTACAACTGTGAATTTATCTACTCATGTTCGAACATCTTTCAGGAGGAATTTGAGACTGACGAATTGATGTTCTTGCTTGACATTGCCAGGTTCATTGCCTTTGACATGTTAAACTAATAAATAGTTTTCTTGGTTTAGAAGCATTGCTAATGCTTTTATATTTGCTTCAATATTGTAATTTTTTGTAATGGTTTTGTGCAATATATCATATATGGATATACTTTTTTAGGATTGTTATATTTTACACCCAAAAAATTAAAGTTTAGTTTGTTTGTTAATATATTTGGTGCACTACTCACCAATAAATTAAATTTCTACTGTAGTAATATTAATTAAGTTTTCCATTTTCCTAAATTCTAAAATTAGTGAATGAGTACTTCTAGATTGGCTCATTAAGTCAAAAAATGAGTACTGCTTTATATTATAATGGTTATAAAATTGAGTTGGTTGTGCATAATTGCTTACCTGCATATTATGGTATAAATTAAGGTTTAATTGCTTTACTTTGGTGGTTGCAAATTGGTGTTGCACCATCTGGGTTCTTGCTACTGTTTGGACCAAATATATAACACCGGTTTTCATTTAGTTTGTGTGCATATATGATAATGGACTTTTTAGCTTGGTTTGTAATGATGTGTATTTGGGCTTTCGTATTGAGTTGTCATGATCGTTATTCAAATTGATAGGTTGATTCCAATGATATTTGTAGGTGGATTATGAATTTGTCAACAAAATGACATTGACGTTTTATAAGCAACGACTACTATTTATATGAGTTAATGTCCAATTTGAAAATTTGAATTAACATTTACGAATTTGAATGCAAGCTGAGATTCAAATCTACTGTGTGTAATAGTATGAATTGAAAATAGTATATTAATATTCATTCAGGTAGTTGTGATTCTAATATGAAAGTGTGAATTCAATACATTTGGTACATTGTTCTAAAAAAATTGTGAAAAACTAAATGCATAAGCCGTTTTTTGCATTTTGGTTATGTTGCTTTAGTTTTGATATTCTTCTGCTGGAAGTACAAATAGCCAGTGCCTTAATTTTGTGATAGATATGTTTGTTTATAGCTGTATCTACAATTACTGTCAATAAAATTGTTGTCAACCCAAACATGTTCTTATCCATTTGATTTCCGAACTAAACATTGGTGTATTTAATACGCATATCTCCTCATTGTCCTCATTATATTATGCAATCTCATACGATTCTGTGAGCATTGAGATTAGCCAATATGAATTCGGCAATCTCATACAATTTTGTGAACATTGAGATTAACCGATATGAATTCGACAATTCTATGAAAACGTATATTAGTTGAAAACTGTTGTATAACAATAGTTGTTGAACTACCAATTTTTTTCTTTGTCCAATTGCCTACGAAGAAAATTGGCATAGAGATCTATATGCCATATTTTTCTAAAAACCAATGGTTGATTTAGTGATCTATTTGTACAATTTGAAGTGTACAAATATTGATTTATTTATTTTTTTTTGTGAAATTGTGCAATTCTGGGTACTTTCAGCATATGCTTTGCTTTAATTTTGATCAATTGTTCATTTGGTTTACTTCGGTTATTCAAGTTTTGATTTTTTGACACTTTTTTGGCTAACTATGGTTGCCAATATGTCACAGAATATCCATCTTTTACATTTCACTTTGTTATCTTTCAAGGTGTGTTCTTCACATCAAATTTCAATTTTTGGTATGAATTGGGTGATGTTTATGTTTACTATTTATATTCAATATTGTATTCTTTTAAATTTCTGTATTTTCATTTTAATTGCAGAGCATTCTTATTCTTTGGATTTGGAGCTAATCAAGCACCTTACTGGTATCATTGAGACTTCTCTCTCATTTTACTTTTTCTATGCAGGTGCCGTTTTAAAAGACCCAAAGTTATGACTTTGAGGAAACTTTTGAAGAAGTGACAAACTAATGAAAATGTGATGTCTTTGCTGGAAAGCGTTTTCTTACAAATATTTTCTTGCAAAAACTGATCAGTACTTGCTCCTTTTTATATTTGAAAATAAGAAGAAGATTGGTGCTTGGTTCCCTTTTATCTTCTATTAACATTCACCTTCCACATTTTGTATATTTGTCTACTTCGCACAACATTCTATGTGTCATTGCAAATTTGAGACCCATTCTACAACCCCGTAGCAAAGCACGGGGCTTAAAGCACTAGTTGCCTACTGTAAATGCAGTCTGTCGGCGGGGTTGGCATTTGGCCACAATTATCAAAACCTTCTAGGCTTTTATTGGTTATTTTTTTTTTCTTAAAGAGTCCAATGACTATTATTTATAGAGAAAGAAGAAATTTACCACACAATATCTCGTTGGGGTTCAGAGCTGGTCATGATCTAAGGTTATAAGGGCGATCACTCTGGGCTTATGAATAAGGAGGGCCCAAAAATTTAAAATTTGTCGTATTTTTATGGGAAAAAATAAAAAAAATGTTTAAATTTTTGAAAAATATCTAAATTGAATTTGAAGAAATATTTTATTTGGCTCATATTCTTGAAATATTATAAGAGTTATTCTGATTAATATATAGTTATCTAACTTGTCTTATAAAGTCATTAAGACTCTAATTTTAAATTTTTTGATAAAATTTCACGGTTTCTCAAAAATATAATATTGCAAAATGACTATATTTTCTATGTATGATTGATGTGTTTAAATTTTTGAATTTTTTTGGTATATTGCTAAGAGGATAAAAAAAAATTATTATTTTTGTGTGTGTAACTATAAATTATAGCGGCAATTTTATAATTTTCGCACTAAACTTCCAATTTATTAAATCGGCCCTAAGTAAGGGTTGAATTTAAGAACGATTATTTACGAGTTAAAGCTATAATCATGTAGAAGTGACGGTTATAATCATCCGAGATAGAGTCTAGAGACTCTAGACCCACCTAGCGTGAATTGTATGGGTTAATTTTCAACTTTTCAAGTTTGTTTTAATTTGCTATTTTTAAAAGAAAAACCTCTATAGTAAAACCCTACCCTCAGACTCACCAATAATACAGACACCGACGCAAAAAACTCAAACTCGCACTCACAGACGGACACTCTGCTCTCAGCCACCACCGCCACCCACAATGGCCCCATTGAAGTCCCTGTCCGCCATTTCCTCCACCAGCATCGCTTTTCACGTACCCAAAAGCGGTACATTTTCTCAACACTAAATTTTGTGCGTAGCAATAGGCTTATAGACTTAGAGAAGGAACTTTTTTCTTCAAGCTTCTTTCAGAGAAAGCAGAAGTCGATTCTGATGCTTATCGATTTTGTCAATTTAAAGATAAATGAGCAGTACCCAAACAATCAAAATGTAGTTGGATTACAGTGTGATGTTATTTTCTGATGTTAATGTGTATCCCATCCATTTGTTGTATGAGCAGAGTCATATCCATTTCATGCTAAAGTTTGTTGTCCGGGGAAGTTATCTTCATTTCAAGAGGTAGCTATGCCTATACCCATGTCCCATTCTGCCTTGTTTACCAATTTCCCTTTTTGTAATCATAGTTAACTAATTCATTTCTGCGTTTTCCTTTGTTTTTCTTCTTTCTGCAGTTGGGGGCAAGGAAGAGTGAGTTACAGAGGCATGCATTTTCCGTTACTAGTGGCAATGGAAGTATAACTGGAGCTCACAACAAGCAAGGTTGGGTTGCGTAATTGCCTCTGGTTCTGGTTTCAGATGTTGCCAGTTTGCCACTGGTGTTTCTATTTATTTATGTTTTAGTTCAGCAACGTTTCTGTTATGAAATTTGATCTAAATCCAGGCATACTATATATGCTTGTCTTTTCTTGTGTTGTTTATACTGAAACCTGCACCCGTGCCTATATATTTTCTGGCATCTCCTTGGTTCTCCCCATATCAAATTTTCCACTTCATGAGTTGATTGTGGTGATCAGATAAGATGAAATGATTAGTGCAAAATTTGGACTATCATGAAAAGTTTAGCATCTTTGTGAATGTACACATCTAAACAGTAGAACATCCAAACAACGGGACGATATGTGGAATACTTCCGTAAAAATGCATGAGTAATGTGGCATGCTAGTTAATGCCAGCATTTCAGCCCATGGGAAGAGCAAACAAAGGAGCACTTCCTTGCATCTCCTGATATTATTTCTGAGCTGCTGAACTCACTTAAGCCCTCATTGTAGATAGTTAGAGAATAAGGTAGAAAAGGCCCTTCCAAGCTTTTTTTTTTATTTTTATTTTTTTTCCTATAATGTAAAGCCGTGGCTACAGGTATTTTTCTATGAATGTTTAGTTTAAGCATACTAGAAAATTTTGATGATAATGTTTTGATATCCCCCGTTCTTTTAAGTCGTGACATAGCTGTGGATTCTTCATACAAATGTACCTTCCGGACACCTAGGAGTATGTTTAGCCACAGAACAGAGTTTTTAGATCACATATTCACATTAAAGGAGTTGAAATGAGATGCCAATAAGTTATAGTTGATTTTTTAAATGCACTCATCCGTTGGTTCTGTAATATTGGAGGTTTTAGTTGCTAATGTAGTATATATCTTGGATATTAATGCAGCTACTAGAGCAGTTCTATCCAGTTATAGTGATACAGAAGTATCTGGCTCTATGAAGGAAAAAGGATCACGTGGAAAATTGAATAAGGTTGTTCTGGCCTATAGCGGTGGCTTAGACACATCAGTCATTGTTCCATGGCTAAGGTATGCCCCTTGTTTGGCTAATACTTCTGAAAAGGAGTTAAGGCATAGTGCAGCAGTGGTTTGTAGTTAATATAACATAAGTAAGAAGTTTGTACTTAATATAACATAAGAGAGGGGTTTGTCGTCAGATATCTTACCTTCTCAAGATTTGTTGTTTTGCTATACTGTTTTACTGAATAGTTGAGGTACTTGTTTAATTATGGTGTTTTTGGACTGCAACTGATATGGGCGATAACATTTCTGTCTGATTAAAGATTAGTGAAATTCCCTTTTTCGATAGTTCTCTTCTATAAGCACATGTCCTCTTTTTTGGATTCCAGGCACCATTTCCTTAGACTAGATGTTATTGCTTATTGATGCATATTGCATATATTGTTTAATGTGTTTTCTTAGGGCACATTTAACTTACTAGCTGTTACTTCCAAGTATTGAGTTTTTTGTTATGTTTTGTTTGATTCTTTTGAACTTGCAGGGAGAACTACGGTTGTGATGTTGTTTGCTTCACAGCTGATGTTGGTCAAGTAAGCAAGGAGTAGCAGCATTCAATTCAAAGTCAAATGACATTTTCTTGTTTCATGCAAGTACTTTGAGATGGTAATTATTGGTTCTAACTTGAATTCTTGCTACTTTTTTCCAAAATTATTAGGGTCTAAAAGAATTGGAAGGTCTGGAAAAGAAGGCCAAGGCCAGTGGGGCTTCTCAGTTGGTAGTGAAGGATCTAAAAGAAGAGTTTGTAAAAGACTATATATTCCCTTGCTTGCGGGCTGGTGCAATCTATGAGAGGAAATACTTGCTGGGAACTTCAATGGCCCGCCCTGTTATTGCTAAGGTGATATGTCAACTTGGACGTTCTTTTAGTTATAAATCCCATAACCATTAAGAATTGATATGTGAACGACCCAGACAAATGTAAAGAATAAGATAGTAAGATGCTACCTTTTGGATTTCTTGAGAAATGCACGTCTCTTCCAAGGTCTGTTCTCGTGGATTGGTTTCTGGTAGAGTTGAGTGCAGACACTTAATAGCTCAATTTTAGAATTTTTAACTTGTCTTTTTTCCTGGCAATATCATGATATATCTATTACTCTCATTGGAAAATAATAATATGACTATTACTTCATACAATTTCATTCTGGGAAATAGGCCATGGTAGATGTTGCCAAAGAAGTTGGAGCTGATGCAGTAGCTCATGGATGCACAGGGAAAGGAAATGATCAGGCAGGGATATTACCACAAGTCATATGTATCTCTCTTTTTTATTTTTTTTCTTTGGGCATACCAGCTCATGTATTTTCTTCTTATCTGTTTAGGTTCGCTTTGAGCTGACGTTTTTCGCTCTCAATCCCAAACTAAATGTTGTTGCTCCTTGGAGGGAGTGGGATATTAGAGGTAGAGAAGATGCTATCGAATATGCTAAGAAGCATAATGTTCCTGTCCCAGTGACAAAGAAATCCATATACAGCAGAGATGGGAATTTATGGCACCTTAGTCATGAGGTATAATCTTTACAAGTCACTTTTATGAAGTTTCTTTCTCTGGATAATATTTCTATATGAAACCTTTGGTTCGTTTTTTGCTCATTTGTTCATACATTGATCGAATTGATCATAGGGTGATATTTTGGAAGACCCAGAAAATGAGCCTAAGAAGGATATGTTCATGTTGACAGTCGATCCAGAAGATGCGCCAAATGAGCCTGAGTAAGTTCCACTTTGAACTTATGGGCTCGTAACTCATTTGGTGCCTATGATATTGGATTGGAAAACTAAATAAATTTTAGGCTATCTTGAAGATAGAGATGAATGATTATGCATTTTGAAGGAATTATAGAGGATTAGACATGATGGAAGCTTCTCCCTTCATGAGTAATCCAATCCAGCATAAATTGAATGGGAATGTGTTACGTTATCAAATTCAATCATAGCTACCAAATGAACCCTGTGTGTTTTAGTTCTCACTTTATGTATAGAGAACATCTTCTCAGAATCTTGCGATGCTTTCATTTCTTAAAGGTACGTGGAGATTGGGATCATTTCAGGAATTCCAGTTTCAGTTAATGGGAAGGAGCTTTCACCAGCCTCTCTACTTGATCACCTAAACCATATTGGTGGAAAACACGGAATTGGCCGTGTCGACATGGTTGAAAACCGGCTTGTTGGCATGAAGAGCCGCGGAGTCTATGAAACTCCTGGAGGCACCATCCTATTCGCAGCAGCACGCGAGCTGGAATCTCTAACACTGGACCGAGAAACAATGCAGGTTAAGGATTCATTAGCCCTCAAGTATGCAGAGCTAGTTTATGCAGGAAGGTGGTTCGACCCACTTCGCGATTCTCTGGATTCATTCATGGAGGAAATCTCGAAAACAACCACAGGATCAGTGATTCTAAAGTTGTACAAAGGTTCGATTACCGTGACCAGCCGGAAAAGTCCGTACAGCCTGTACAGGCAAGACATTTCTTCATTTGAGAGTGGGGATGTGTATGATCAAGCCGATGCAGCTGGGTTCATTAGGCTCTATGGCCTTCCCATGAGGGTACGAGCAATGCTCGACTCTTGAAGGGGAATTTCAAATCCAGCGGCTGTCTACAGCTTTATTTGTATTATTGTAGAACAAATCCAAGGAGTGAGAGTTAGAGTGACCTTGCTAATTATGTATTAGTTAGAGTGACCTTGCTAGTTATGTATTAGCAATAAGTGAGCTTGCTGGTTATGTACTAGCAATAAGTGAGCAATCTTGTTCATCAGTTTAAACTTTTAAACATGTGCTAATTGTTGTACTTATTTTCATTTTATGGATGGGAAGTGTACTTTACGGAGGGTGTATTCAATTAGAACTTGCTTTTTAAGGAATTGTTCAAGTTGTGGATTTTGTAAGATTGAGCGTTAAAAATATATATTTGACAAGACAAAAGATGTCTAGATTCAAGTGCAGGGATTTATCTGTGAACATCACAAGGCATTTTACTCAAGAACATTTTCTTCCGAGAAGTTCATCTCATAGTAAAAATTAATTTGAAGAAATATGCGTCGAAAGGTCATTATTATAGTGCGGATTTTTTTGGGTATAATTCTGCAAATTTTTTCCAAAAACGGTCACTTTTCCTCCTTTATACCGCTGTGTTCTTCAATTTTTTCGTTACAAAAAGTGTTCTTCAACTTTTAGTAACGAAAACTTCATAGTAATATTAGATTTTCCAAAAAATAAAAAAAAAAAGTCGGAAAAATCCCAAAACCATCTTAAAATGATTCCAAAGCATATAATATATTCAAAATCATCAAATAGATTAATTTTAAGGTGTGATCAATTTCAATAGAAAAATATGATAAATGTGAATGTGTGATACCAGTCTTTAATGATGTAAAGATAGGTTTAGCTATTAATGTTCAGATAAAATAAGAAGAGATAATAAAATTGAAAAATTACGATGTCTATCAAAATTTATTAATATATGTCCTACAAAATTGTCCAAATAAAGAGAAAGTCCATAATAGTATTTAAAAAAAAGTATTTGGATAATACTCAAATATCTATACCAATTTATAAGATTTTTAAAATCTTTTTAAAATTTGTCGTTTAAAAAATATCTTTAAAAATATTTAATTGTCCTAATCAAATACATCCACCTTACTCTTAAATAAACTATCAAATACATAAAATATCTCCACATACAGCATCAACTATCAAGTTCGAATATTCATTCCATTATTTATTCTTCATAGAACAATATTTTACTAGAAAACCAAGACCTCCATTACCAACACACAAAAAAAAAACACATTAAACATATTTAATTAACAATATGATTTTCATAATTAAATTAAAATTTTAGTTTAATCAACGTACTTGTTTTCAGTAACTTGCCCCTAAAGTTTATTAGTAGTCCTTAGATTTTCTCTTAGTATAATATTTATTCACAATTTATTTATTTTTTTGAACGACCATATTGAAAATGGAGATATATATTGAATATCGACCTCATTCGTTGTGAATCAAGTCTAGGATTGCAATTTACGAGTTAAATGCAAGACCTCGGTTCTTCTAATACAAAATGAATAGGAATATCACTAGAACATCAATACTAAGTATTTTCGACCAAATTTTTATTCATAGAAATCATATATTTATTAATATGTATATCGTGTTTTGAGTTCAAGAACCATTAGAAGTAGGTCGATTCCCACAGTATATATCTTCCTCCTACTATCCATACAAATTCAAAGATAAAATCTAGAAAGGATTGTTGATTAAAATAGAAATCACAATAATAATAAAAAATGAGAAAACACCAGCTTCAAACTCGGAAAATGAATCTTTATCAAAAAGGTTTTTACTTAAATACACTATATTTTTATGTAGATTTTTCATTTTGCACATTATTCTCATTAGTTGTTAAAAGGCATCTTGAAATTGGAAATTGGAAATTTATTCTGAAGGTGTTTACTAATCTACCCTCAAGACCTTTCATAGAACAATAGGTACGGATACTTTTGTTGGTCTCCAATGTTTTCTTCGCACTGCTGAAGTTTAGTATAGCATCGGACCCGAGTTCAATAGGTGTTTCGAGTGTGAGTACTTTAGCAATTTTCTGGTGTTATCCTCCACATTAACAGTTAGTATTATGTATTGCCCAAATTCAACACCATCCTTTCCATCTTCTTTCAACCGGCGTAAGCAAAGCCACATATGAAGTACAAGTAGAGACAACGTTGTCTTGAAGGTTTTTTCCAAGTTGAATAATGTATATTTATGAGACAGTTAAGGTCGCTATAAGCTAGCTATTGAAGGATTATTAGATTGAGCTTAAGTTTTGCTTTGTCTTTGTCTCTTGTATTCAATATTGTGGTTCAGATTGAGTTTCTTTTTGTTCATTGTCCCATTGTTTTGACAGTTAAGGTCGCTATAAGCTAGCTATAGGTTGTTTTGACAAACAAGGCCGATTTGGGTTTTTTTCCACATTCTTTTGGCCTCTTGTTTGTTTGTGGAGTTATTTTGTGCTTCTGCTGGAGAGAAAAAATGGAAAGAGCCTTGGGAGTTTTTGGCAACATGTGGGTTGTTTGGTAGGAGGGTTGATTTATTCTTAGGGCAAAATGGTGAAGTGGGTTCATGTGCTATAAAAACGTGGAATGAAGTGGTTTCATTGAGGTGGGGTTGAAGTTCTATCTGTTTATATGGATTGGTCATTAATAAATTTTGATATATCCCTTTTTTTATGATTTAATTGACCATTATCTTCTCCAATAACCAGAAAGTTTTAGATTATATGATGTAAGTTAAATACTCTATCTAATTTAGGATTGTATTGGAGCCATTGATGGCACATGTATACCAGCAATGGTAAAAGCAAACGAGCAACCTAGTTTTCGTGATCGCCATGGAAAAATCTCACAGAATGTATTAGCTGCTTGCAACTTTGATTTAGAATTCATATATATTCTTAGTGGATGGGAGGGTTCAATTCATGATTCTAGAGTGCTAAATGGTGCTTTATCTAGAAGTAATGGATTTAAGGTGCCACAAGGTATGTAAAAAGTAAATATTTTAACTAATAATGTTTTTTAACTAATAATTGTGTTTTTAGAGAAGTTTAACTAATAATTGTTATTAATTCGTCTTTCTTAGATAATATTTTAACTAATAATTGTTTGTTTGATATTCATTTAGAAAAATATTTTCTAGTGGATTGTGGATTTGCAAATCGTCGTCAATTTTTAGCTCCATTTCGAGGTGTTCGATATCATCTTCAAGAATATGCTGGTAAAGATCGTGAACCAAAAACTTCAACTGAGTTGTTCAATCTTCGTCATGCTTTATTAAGAAATGTCATTGAAAGAATATTTGGTATATTCAACTCAAGATTCACCATTTTTAAGTCAGCCCCTTCCTTTTCCGTATAACACACAAGCAAAATTAGTGTTATGCTTGCGCATGACTACATAATTTTCTTCGCAAGGAGTGTTGTGATGATGAATTTCCTATTAATAATTATTAAATTTGCGGGCCAGGCCGGTCGGGCTTAATGACATAAAAAAGAGCCTACGAACTTTTATCGGGCCAGGTTTATATCGGGCAGGGTTTATATCGGGGTTTTCGGGTCGTGCCTATTAAGCCCACTTGGATCGGGTTTACGTGGGTTTTTGCAATAAATTATGTCTCAAATTTTAAAGTTACAAAAAAAAATATATGCATGAAAAAAAAATATTAATAATGAAAATATACTCAAGGGTGCAAAAACGTTGGGCCTATTAAGTAGGTGGAGTAGTGGTTAGGGTTTGTATTGGGTATTGGGTATTGGGTATTGGGTTTTTAAAATAAATTAGATGGGCATGGGGCTGAGATTTGGGTTTGGATTGAAATATTAGTATTAAGAATGGATTGAGTATTAATTTTTAAATAATAAATATTTTATATTTTCGGGCTTATGGGCTGGGTTTATTACAGGCGGGTTGGGCTGGGTTTACCGGGCTTTATCAGGCTCGAGCCTATCGGTCCTATCTGGTTTGAACACCATAAGCACAAACCCAGCTCGCTAACTCTCGGGCCGGACCGGCCCACGGCCCATAGCGAGTAGGGTCGGACTTTTGTCCATCGGGCTTATCGGGCCCCCATAAGCCCATGGGCTTTTGGGTCAAATGGTAAGAGCTACCCAAGAGCAACAACGCGAAAATGCTAATGAATGGAGGAGTGAAATAGCATCACATGTGTGGAGAGATGTTGTGAATGATGAGAGCCTACCATAATAGAACAAACACAAATTATTTCATGCTTCTGTTTAAGGTATTATGTGATAATAATCCATCTATAATTAGATTAATTTCGTTGATTTTGTAATTGAAAATGATCAACTTTTGATTGCGTTAAATAATAGTAATTAGATTAATAGTATGTTCTTTTGATATTTTGTTGATTTTGTAATTAGATTAATAATAAGTTTTTCTATTATTTTTTTGTTTGTTAAATAATCGATAAATTTGATATTTTTTCATGAATTGATAAGGTTTTGTTTTAATTCATAAAAACGATAGTAATTTTAATGTTGCTAATTGTAACTACCAATCCCAAATTTTTGGGATTAATTAAGATTAACTGAGGATTAGCGAGGCTAATCGAGGATTAGTCAAGGATTATCGGACGTTCATGGCAAAATTATGATTTTACCCCTGAACGAGGACAAAAAGTTAACTTTTGACCTGAAAGTCCAATGCACGTGGATCGAGGACTGTTACGTATATTGTGTCGATACGAGTCCGTAGACAGGCGGTGTAAGACCCGTGTCTTGGAGGGAACGGTGAACGATCCCACATTCCTACTAGGGGGAATGGTTTGGGAGAGGATGGTGGTGTGCCTTAAAGGTGTAGGCACACACCTATCTAGCACTAGGCCTTTTGGGAGCTCAAGTGGCTTTGGGGGTGGGGGGTGGATTGGAACCCTAAAGTTAAGCGAGTTGAGGCTGGTGAAATTCCATGATGGGTGACCCCCTGGGAAGTTGCACCATGAGCTCCCGAAAACAAAACTGTAAGGGTGAGGCCCAAAGCGGACAATATGGTGTTAGATGAGTCGGGTCCTGACCGAGGAGGGTCGGGTCCTGACAGAATGGTATCAGAGCCAGACCCCGACCGGGAAGTGTGCCAGTGAGGACGCTGGGCCCTAAGGGGGGTGGATTGTAAGACCCGTGTCCTGTAGGGAACGGTGAACGATCCCACATTCCTGCTAGGGGGAATGGTCTGGGAGAGGATGGTGGTGTGCCTTAAAGGTGTAGGAACACACATATCTAGCACTAGGCCTTTTGGGAGCTCAAGTGGCTTTGGGGGGGATTGGAACCCCAAAGTTAAGCTAGTTGAGGCTGGTGCAATTCCATGATGGGTGACACCCTGGGAAGTTGAACCATGAGCTCCCGAAAACAAAACAGTGAGGGTGAGGCCAAAGCGGACAATATGGTACTAGATGAGTCGGGTCCTGACCGAGGAGGGTCGAGTCCTGACAAGCGGCACGTCGAAATCAGACATTCAATCAGAAAGTTACGGGTCACGGAAGTTTCGAGGTACCATTTATGGCAACAACTATTTATGGCAACACGTTTTACGAGGTAAGTTGACTTTTGCTTTTATTTTATGTGGGACCCAGATATTTTTGCAGGCCAAAGGATGAGTAACAAGTGTCACTCATCCATTGCTCACCTAACACATATACATGCATATCCATTCCCTTTTCATTTGCATTCGATCATCTTGAACCCGAAAGCCCAAAAATCAACCCCTTCCACATTTGATCCAGTTTGAGGCCAAGAGAGTGAGTTTGAGGGTGAGATGATGATGGCTGGTCGAGGACAGAACCGCCGTGGACATCGATGGAGCCACGGGAAGAGGTAAAACCTGATAGCCCCCTTTTGTGATTTCAAATTCAAAGCTTTGGTTTGAACGTTGGGGGACCATTTCTCATGATTGGATGATGTTGGTGGGATGTGTACGAGTAGTTTGGGGATTGGAATCGATGGCTGAGGACGGCGGAGTAGCCTAGACATGGAGCTAGAAAACTGGGCAAGGGTTCATCAGTTCGAACAGGTATACCTATGCCACTTTTCTTGGTTTTAATCACATGGGTCGACCGTATAAGATTGGACGATCACCCTAGAAGCAACGACTTAAAAAATGGTGGCCGGAATAAGAAGTTAGAACCAAGTTGGGTTGCGGGTATGCGCGACTCGGTTGCAGAGATCTGGGTTGACCCGGACGGATGTTAGAGGTGATGATGTGGCAGGGTGATGTCATCACCTGTCAGGTCTTCAGGCCACATGGCTAATGGAAGGTTGCCACGTGGCAGCTGTCAAGGCACAATCAGCAGGACATGTGGTTGACACGTGGACCAATCGAAGTGTGACACGTGGGGACAGGACCCGCCTCGATCCCACGGGGACCACGAGGGGACGTGCCCTGCTCCCGTCTGACACCCAAATTAACATACCAATTCTAACCTAAACGTTCAAATGCATAAATAACCAAAGTTTTACATCAAATCCGAAATAAACAGATGTCAGACAAGGGATGAAAACCAAAATTACAAGTTGCGAGCACTACTCTAAAATAAACCTGTGGGTAAACCACCTAATAGGGGTTCAGGTACGCAGAAGTAGATCTATACCTCAGCCTCAGGATCCTCCTCTACCTCAGTAGCACAGCCTGGTGGGGTTACCAAAACATTAAGGGTGAGTGGGCCGAAACTCAAGTTTATAAAACCGTTCAATAAGTAAAACATATAATTTACCCCTCCGTTTTCCAAACATGCATGCATCAGAATTTTAAACCATAAATCATATAATGTGAACCATAAGGCATGTAATAAAACCATAAACATAATTTTAGCCACTGCACTATACACTCCAATCCTGACATCCCCGATGTCTGACGTCCCTGACGTCCAATAAGGTCACAGTCTCAAGGCTACGCGTGCCACTCGGGGTCTCAATCCCGAATCCAATCCCCGAACCCTGTCTGGGTACGGCATCTCAAATGCCTAGCGTCCTAGACGCTCGACGTCCCTGACGTCGAATAAGCAATCCTGCTCCTGAGTCATTTTACGGTCCGGTTCCTCCGTAGAATGACCCCTCGCAGGCAATGCGCCATGACCACTCCGGGGTACCACATCCGGAGGAGACAGTATCACGAGAATGGATCTATACAGTGCAGTACTAAATACATTTTATTGATATCCACATGCAAAACATATATACGTAGATAAAATCCAAACCAATCTTTAAGTTTCATCAAATGGGTCTCAAACCCAAATACCGTGAAACGTGCCATAACCATGATTTCAATATCATCAAAACCGTTTCATGATTTCAGCATGTGAATATAAGTAATTCAGAAAACATTTAAGCATGCAAGGTTTTAATGAAATAGGGCCCACTCATAGTACGATCCCGCGGTGAATCTGCGCGTACGAACCTGTACAAGGATTATCGTACAATTCCTGTCAGTCCAAATCACGTAAGGGTCACTACAAGTCTTAACCATTTAACCAAAAAGTCCGAAACAGAAACCGGCTCGGGGAACCCGTCCAACACGTTTCCCGAGACAACCGGCCCTAAACTGACCCATCAAAACTATCTCAGATCAACATGGTTAATTCACAAAAAATGTTCAGAATGATGAGGGGAATAAAAGTCATGTTGATCGTGATTAGAGATGAGGCTCAACGCGCCCTCACGCGCCGCCCAAAGTGGCTGCGCGTGAAAGTCACGCGCCTAACACTGTAGCTACAATGTCACCACCTTCACCCGTTTGTCTGTAATACGGGCCACCCGCGGCTTGACCCGGTTAATTGACCCTCAATTTCCACTCGATTTCACTCGTATTTGATCCTAACATGTTCATTAACTATCCAATTTAGGTTCTGAGTCAAAAAATTTACCTCACTGGTCCCTTAAATGGACCCTCGACCCGTGATCATCCAAACGGGTCAATCACCAGAACTCCCTGGTTTCAAACCCATTATCCAATTAACTTCACAGGAAGCATAATAGGATCAAAATGAACTAAAATGAATGATCAATTGTGCCTGAAAGTACCTGAAGGTTGTCGTCCCAAGCTCTGCAATTTCTCTGAAAACGGCAGCCTCCGTCCCAGCTCAACCGTGGCTGGTTCCCCTCGATTTCGATGTTGTTGAGTTCCAAATACTCCCAGAAGACTAAACCAGGCCTTGGTTTGGTCCAACAATCAGCAGAAATCAAAACCGGATTTTCCCTCCAATTTTCCAGAAATGGTTTTCTCTGGTTTTCCTCTCCAATTCTCAGTCCTCACTTCAGCAGAGTGAAGCATACTTAAATCCCATTCAGTTTAAACAATCCTTACCAGCCAACAGCTCGTGGAAGCCTCACTGTCCACTGAGAAATGTTTCCCGCAAAAGTTCGAATCTTGAATTAACAAATGGTGTCCATGATCAGCCACGTTCTGATGTCTATAGGGCTTTAAATAATCCCAGCTTTCCAACTCACACACTGATTAAACAATTGGGACTCAGAACCACCGCACACGGCGGTGCAGCGATTTTTCCCCCGCGGTTGCTATAGTGACCAGGGGTGAAATGACCAAAATGTCCCTGGTCCAATAATTACCAAAATGCCCTTTACTTTCTAGACCCATAACTCAGCCATACGAAGTCCGAATTCGGCGTGCCGCCTGTCAACGGACTCAGGGCATCGAGACCTACCTAACGGTCCTTGAGTCGTGTGAAAATTAGTTGTCAAACGAAAAGTCAACATATTCGCCCCTATCGTCAAATTACAGTAACGCCCCTGAACTTCCGATAGTCATAACTTTTACCATGATCGTCCGAATTGGACGTGCCACCTGTCTATGGACTCGTGACGTCCCAAACTACGTCACAGTCATTGTTCAAAGTCCATTTGACCCTCAAGTCAAAAAGTCAACAATTTGGTCATACCAATCACAAGGGTAAAAACGTCAATTCATACATTAAATTACATTATCATATTCCTCGAATTTCCGGGGTGTTACACGTGGACTAATCAAAGTGTGACACGTGTTAGACTAACACGTGTAAGTGTCAGATGTCAGAGATGATGTCAGCGTTGACTTTTCACTGTTCATACTGACGTCAGAGTTGACCTTGCTGATGTCAGCGTTGACTTTTTGGTCAACGGTTGACCATACCTTTGACTAGCGTGTGGGGGCGCATGGGCACACATTTCGAGGTAGGAACAGGACCATTTTAAAGGTTTCATCGATACGAATCCAATGATGGTGCTTTTTAGTCGATCGAAGATCGTTAGGTTGGTCAAATTGAGATTTTTTGCCTTAAGAAGCGTTTCCAGGACACGTTGAATTTTCTGGGAAAGTTTAGGGTTCTTGATATGGATTTTTATAGGTTAGTAATAACCTTTGAGTATGATTTGGACAGGTCCGGGAGTTTCGGAGATGTCAGATTAGCCTAGAGAGGCTTATGACACACGTATCAAGGTGCATCTTGAACGCTCTGTGAGTGGACTTTATTTTATGAATTGATGCATGCATAAATGTTTTATATGTGTTTATGAACATGATTTGAGATTCCATAAGTGCATGTGATTTATATATGAATTGTTTGGCCTTTTCGGAGAAAAATGTGTTATTGCACGTATTTCGAGATTTCTTGTTTTATATGATACCTTGGGTTTAGGCCAGGTTTTATACATGCTTACGACATTGAATGATTTCATTGATAAATGGATTTCAGATTGGAAAGTATGATATCGGGCTTGAGGCCCAGTTGATTTATGGTATCGGGCTGAAGGCCCAGTTGAATTATGGTATCGAGCTTGAGTCCCAATTGTGGTTTATGAAATGAGTATTCGAGTGTAAGGCTCAGTTGAACTGTGATTTGAAAGAGATGAATGTTTTCACACTTATATGTATAGACCCTCATGTATGAGTAGTCTCCTCCAAACGTCGATGATCTTGGAGTGTCACGATCCACTGCCTGGGATGAGTAACTCCGAGGAAGAGCACATGCCCAGGAGTGAGAGATATGACATAGTCTCGGACAGGGTCCAGAGACAGGTCCTCCCAGACGTCGTAGATCCTGGGGGTAGACTCGGAGATGAGACCCGAGTAGTACACATACTGTAGATATATTGTGACAGGTTATTGATTGGGCATATGAGATGCCGAGGATGGGTTATATATATATATATGTATATGATGTTTCACCTAGATTGGTTTGGGGCTGAGACCCCGTGTTCTATGATTGGATTTGAGACTTCGTTCTGGTTTCTTTGAATTGATTTTGGGCTGAGACCCTACAGAGTTAATGACTTCGTTTGAGAAGCAGTTTTCACCATGTTTGATTTGAAAAGTATTATGTCTTTCTTTCAGAAAGTATTTGAAATAAAGTGGTTTTATGATGCATGCATACTTTTACGTGAAGGGTATAAATATCTTTTTGATACCAATGATTTTATAAACTGTTGTTTTGTCCACTTACAGCTTTTATGGTTTTAATACCCTTCAGGTTGATATCGGATGTGGGATGTAGCAGAGATCGAGACATCACATTGATAGGTCCTCAAATAAGCGTTATTTTATATTATTTCATACCCTTTATACTTGACTTTTAATATTAAAATAATAAATAATTAGATAAAATAATTTTTTTTGTGATATTTTTGTTTAAATAAATAAATTTTGTAATTTGGAGCGTTTTGGCGAAAGAATCGTCTCGATCGGAATTATAACGAAGGCGCTGGCCCAACTTCATGCCTGGCCCCACATCCCTCAAGCTGCGGCCCAACTTCATGCCTGGCCCCACATCCGCCCAGCCCATTGTGCCCCCAGGCCCGCGTCAGTCCTTCCTCCAGCCCAGCGGACCCGTCGACAGGCGCTGGCCGAGACATCCTTCACAACTTCGGCGCGCGCTTGCCGATCCGCTGCTCCTCCTTCAGCGCACGCCTACCGCGCCACCTGCCCCTCTCTTCAGCGCCGCCCCGCCGAATCTCCTCTTCTCTTTTCAGCAGCCATCAGCCGAATTTTCCATCTTCTTTTCCAGCAAGGGTTGCCAGCCATTTCTTCCACTTTCCAACCCAATTTTGTAACTTTACAACTAAAACCACTTCTAAACATCATCACAAATTTTTATTACTCATCATTCCATTATTTAACATTTTTATTGTATTTTTGTATTATTTTTGATAGCTTTTTCCACCTATAAATAGGGATTCAATTCTTGTAACTAGGAGTCCCCCATTAGTTCCATTTGTCCATCTCTTCCATTTTTCTTAATTTTTAGTTCTTAGTTTAGTTATTTTGTTTCTCTCTTTTGAGAGACATTTTTGGGGACCATTTTAACTTCTTGTAGATTTTCTCATTAATTAGTTTCCTTTTAATTCATATTCTTAATTTTATGTTACTTTTATTTTTCTTAATTTCATTTCTTCTTTACTTTGTTCTTTGTGATATTTCTTTGAGATCTCTTAAACACATTTTATGCTTTTCTTAAGAAATACCTAGGCCAAGTAATTCTAAGGCAATTCAAGAGTTTTAAGACCGAATTCCTCGTATTTCTTCTTCCATCTTCACAAGTTTCCTGCCGCTATTCGGTGATTCTTGTGAAAATCCATACTTCTCTACTTAAATTCTTGTTATTGTTATTGGTATTACTTATGATTCAATATATGTGTTGATATTTTCTTTCTAACATTTGTAAGTAAGAATGCAATCTCCATGTGTTTTACTTTTTGAATCTCTTTTACTTCATATGTTTTAGTGCTTAAACTTCAATTCGAAGCTAAATGTTGATCCGCTGTTCGGAGCATTTAGAATAGAGTTGAAGAGATTTAATGTTTGATCGCTGTTCGGCGCATTAAACCATTAACTTAAGGTGAATCATATTGTAAGTAATAATCCGCTGTTCGGTGCATTTATAATATGAAAAATGTATGCACGTATTTGAGATGATTAAGATAGGATTTCGTGATTGGTTCAATATGAGCATGATGTTAGAGTGTTGGTAAAAATATGTGTTTGAAGAAAGTTCATAGTACAAGGTTAAAGTAGAAGTAGAATTAAGTATTTAATTATTTTTACTTGTTTTCTTTATTTTATATTTACAACTCTTTTCAAAACCCCCCTTTTCAATTCTTTATTCTTTATCCTTTTATTCTTTTTAATTCTTTATTCTTTTAATTCTTTATTCTTTTATTATTTTATTCTTTTAATTCTTTATTCTTTTATTCTTTAATTCTTTAATTCTTTAATTTATTAATTCTTTATTTTCTTATTCCTCTATTCTTTAATTTATTGATTCTTTGATTATTTAATTCTTTGATTATTTAATTCTTTTATTTTATTCTTTAATTCAATAATTTATTCATTATTTTTTTATTCATTATTCTTTCCCACTAACACATTATTAATGTTCCCTAATTTCTCTAGTTAAGAACGATCCCTATTTACCAATACTACATCTACACAAAAAGGGTTTAAATTGCATAACACTCAAATTACGTGTTTAATTTGATGCGTAGTTTGGGCGTTGTCACACTTGCCACCACCGATCCGGGTGTACTCTGGTGGACCTCGTGCGGGTGACGAGTTTATCCCTGGTCTGACACGCAGTGTTAGAAAGGAGCAGACACGTCCCATGGTAATCGAGGGGGATTGGGGCGTGTCCTATCAAAGTAGTATCAAAGCATATGTTACTCTCAGAGTGACGCTGTAACGACCCGTCCCGAATATCGGGATTTAATAATATTTAATTGTGATTTACTAATCTGGGATTAGTTGGGCGATTTCGGACGAATTGTGCAAAATGACCGTTTTGCCCCTAGGTGTGGGCAAAACGTTGACTTTTAATTCGGATGGTCAAATGGACTTTGACCGATGACCGTGACGTAGTTCGGGACGTCACGAGTTCATAGACAGGTGGCACGTTCGATTCCGACGTTCGTGGTGAAAGTTATGATGTGCGGAAGTTCAAGGGCGTTTTCGTAATTTGGACGATATAAGGGGTAAATGTTGACTTTTTGATCGGGAGGTCCGATGGCCGGGGGCCAAGGACCATTACGTAGGTATCGTCGATACGAATCCAATGACAGGCGGCACGCATCAATCGGAGTTCGTATGACCGAGTTACGGGTCAGGATGCGTGAGGGGCATTTTGGTAATTTTCTGCACAAGGGCAGAATGGTAATTTGGACTGTGATTTTGAACAGCCGTGAGTTGGCGCCATGATTGAGCTGGGTGGATGGCTAGTGCGATCTATCCCTGAATTGTTTAGTATAATTGTAACATGGGGGAACATTATGATTGTGTTATTGATTAATTAATTGAATTATTCCTCCATTAATCCCTTCAAACTTCTTCAACCGTGAACAACCAAACTTCAATTTTCTTCTACCCTTAATCTCCTCTCTATCCACTGATTTTGTGAACGAAATTGGCGAGAATTGAGACTGGAATGAATTGGGAAAACACGAGGGACTAATTGAGAGCTGGGGGCTGGAATTTCGAAAATTCCGAAATTCGGGGGGAAAATCGAATTGGAAGATTTGGGCCTTGACGATTAAATTGGAGATTGGTTTGAGTCTTCTGGGATTGCCACGATCATTTTTCGTCGAAGGAACGAAGCGGATTGAGGGCTGTTTGAGGAAGAACAGAACTACTGTAGCTTCAGAAATTTCGAGCTTGAGTCGTGGGATTTGAAGCTTGGAGTGATGTAATTGGACCGGGGATTGAGTTCATTATGACCTCACGATGCTAATGGATGCATCAATTGAAAGAATCGATTGACATGGGAGGATTTCGGATGATGAACAGCGATCGGATTGTTCTTCGTGTGATCATCCTTGATCTTAAGGTTTGAGGTATGATTGTGTGTAATTTAGTCCACAGATCCCTAATTGAATCTAATTCGATGCTAATGGAATTTTGAATTGATGGAATCGGTGTTGAATTGCTAGGATTTGGACCGGGTCTTATCGCGGGTTTTTCAACCCGTTTACCAGTCATTCGGGTGAAGGAGATCACTGTGCAGACACTGTAGCAGGCGCGTGGCTTTCACGCGCAGCCATTCACGGCGGCGCATGACGGCGCGTGGGCACGAATCTCGAGGTGAGGTCAACATGACTTTTATCCTATACATTGTAACGAACATTTTGGGGTTGGTTTCGTGTCGATCGGACACCGTCTCGATATTGTTCGGGATGTCCGAAGGTTTTAAATCCAGTTTAAAAATACTTAAAAATTCGGGAAAATTACGGGACTTGAATAGGATGTTAATGATGAGGTTAGTGATCCTCTAAATTGATTTGAACAGGATTGGGAGTCCCGGTGATAGTGATGCGGCCCGGGAAGGCCTATGGCACGCGTATCGAGGCGCTCGGTTAAACGGTCTGTGAGTGGACATTGGTTTCATAAATTCGATGCATGCATAACTGTTTTATGATTGTTATAATTATGATTAAATGATTTACTTTGGATATCGGTGAACTTAAAATGATTTCACGCATTTCGAGATGAATTACGTATTTGCACGTAAACCGAGATTTTCTGGATTTTCACCGGTTTCCATAAATGTGGTTGGATATGATTTCATGAAACGGTTACGAACTTGAATAATGTAAAATCGGGCCAGGGGCCCAGTTGAACTATGAAATCGGGCCAGGGGCCCAGTTAACATGTGGATCGGGCCAGGGGCCCAGTTAACTTGTGGAATCGGGCCAGGGGCCCAGTTGATTTCTACACGTGATTGCGGGTCGGGGACCCTAAAATGGAATTGAATAAATGTTTCCTGGTTTACATTTTATATATGTTCACATGCTGGAATCTATAAATGGTTTTGATGATATTTCGGTTATGGCACGTTTCACGGTATTTGGGCATGAGACCCGTTTGATGAAACGTAACGAATGGTTCGGATTTTATCTATGTATACCTATATGTTTTGCATGTGGATATCTATAAAATGTATTTGGTACTGCACTGTATAGATCCTTCCATATTATATTGTCTCCTCCGGATGAGGTACCCCGGAGAGGTCACGGACGTCTAGTACGTCCAACGTCTATGACGCTAAGCATCGGGGATGCTGTACCCGAACGGGGTTCGGGGATTGAACTCGGAAATTGAGACCCGAGTGGCACGCGTAGCCTTGTGATTGTGACCTTATTGACGTCAGGGACGTCGGACATCAGGGATGTCGGATTGGAGTGTATAGTGCAGTGGCTAAAATAATGGTTATGGTTTATATTATATGCCTTATGGTTCATATTACTGGATTTATGAAATAACTCTTGGATTTACTTTTGGAAATTGAAACTATGCTTTGGTTTCCGGGCTAAGGCCCTAATGGTTATTTCTAAATAAATATGGGATTATTGGTTTTGGTGCATGCATATGATTTTACCGAGGGGCATAAATGTCTTATAAATGTTTTCAACAGACTTGTTTATTTTCGTCCACTCACAGCTTTTGTTTTCAATGCCCTCCAGGTTGATTCCGGATACGACTGCAGCAGAGACTTGAGCATTGCACACCTCCTCCATCGATCCTTACGCACTCTGGAAGCCCGTTTGGGCAATGGCAATCGGTTATCCCTTGTCTGGCGCCTCTTGTCGGACGGGAGCACGTCACATTCCATGGTAATCCCGGGGGGATTGGGATGGGTCGTGTCAAGTGGTATCAGAGCAGGTTTTGCTCTTTTGTGACCGAAGGACGAGGGTGTGATGTCTCTTTGGGCTGCTGTTCCGTTGTCAACCTGATAGGTAGTTTTGGTAGATTGGGTGTGTTTGGCCCGATACGCCGTGCAATGTTGCGATTCAACCCAAGTGGGGTTGTATACGATTAACTGGTAATGTGAGACCGTCAGTTCGGTCATGTGATGATGGATTGTTGTGCCACTGGGCACAGCTAGGTTCAGGGAACCCCATTTGATTGGAAATGTGAAACTCAGTTGAGTATTGGTCTAAGTTTTGGACCCTAGTAGTGTTGGCTAGTGTACGGGGGTTGGTGCATCGGAGTTAGCCGATGACCTTCGTGGTGGAACCCACGATGGAACCCACGTTGAGTTGACGATTGGATTGGATTGGACGTCTATACGATGTCAGGACCGCGGGGTCGGTCAGGTTGTGGATTTTACTGCAGAAGGCAGTTGGGTTCGGTGGAACCCTAGGGTGTGACTTTGGAACCCTAATTTATAATTGATGGACTGGAAAAGTGAACGTTATTTGAGGATTTGTGCTGCGGCGAGTGGCTGAGGTCTTGGATGACCATGTGTATGACTCTAGTGAGTCTTATGGGTTTCGATCTACGGATACGGTTATGAGAAAATATGGAATCCCGTGTCGGATCGAATATTAGTGTGATGTGTGGATACGGATCTTGACAACGATGACTGTTGGTCGACAGTTGTGTCGAGATGACTGGCTATCGAGGGTATTTAGTGTGGCTTTCACACTTGGGGATCAGGGGATGTTCAGGGAACGTCCATTATCCTGATGTGCCAGTGGTCAAATTGGAGGTACCCATAGTCGTGGGGTACGAGTGGTGTTACGGGATCGTCGTTCGGAATGAACGGAGATCCAGGGTAACAACTTTGCACATTGTGTGCTAGTATGGATGTTGGTATGTTGGTGCCTTTATGCCAATACTAGTATGGATGCCTGTGTGCTGATATTAGTGTTGATAATGGTGCGTTGGTGCTGGTACTAGCGCTGGTGCTGGTGTCAGTAATTGCGTCGACGATGAGCCACCATTTGGGGTGTGACTCTGTCATGATGGACATATGATCGGTATCTGCGACTCAGTGGTGGTTGAGTCTTGGACTGGATGGAATCCAGTGGAGGTTGTGATGTGTTGGGATAAGTCCCAACAGATTTATGATGACAAGTGATGAATGGATAAAAAGGTATGTTTGAGACTTGAGGAATCTAGGGACAATGTTCCCTATGTCATGAGAATTGGTGGATTTGTGGAGTTGTGGTCAACTCCGAGATTGGTAAGTTTGTGTACTGCTTATATCCCCTGAGAGTACAAGGAAATTATTGAAATTGGAAAAAGTCGGGGAAAACCATTCGTGGTATTGATGTGGGATTTTGTGATTGTGGATCACTTGGAACCTGAGATTGAACCTGTTTAGGTTGAGATGCGAGACGAAGGCAGTTTGGTATGCACATTCAGGCAAAATTGTGGATATTCCGTTTGGAATCGGGGTGTGTGCATACATGAGTATTGGCGGACGTGGGGTCCGAGTAATGAATTGATCTTGGACACGTGGTGGTCCGGGTGAGGTATGGACATGGGCAGTCCAGTGGTTGGACATGACATCTCATTGGGAGCATGCCTGTTTCCAACATGGTTGGAACTCCCGATTTGGGGAGCGTTGTGATTGGGAGACGAAAGGAGTGCTCGTCTCCGCATCGGTGATTTGTGTTCCGAGGTCATTGGGGTTGACTTCTTATTTTCTGCCGTGGCAGATGATGATTGTGCTACCAGTACGTTGAGTGTGTATTGGTTGGTGGACCCATGCTTGGCTTGAAGCCTTTGGACACAAGGAGTTGTGTATGATTTTGGAGTTGGTGGTGAAATGCGAGGTCATCTTTCCACCAAGGGAAATTTGGCGAATGATTCAATTGAGGGTGTAAGACCCTACGATCAGCTTTCAGATGGATTGTTAACTATGTGGGCATGTGTGGATCCTAGGTGGATCTGATTTGTGATGTTGTCGACTTTGGTCGATGTGACGATCTAGGATCGTGATGTTACTTGTCGGATGACGTAGCGATGGATCTGGGTTGTGATCGTGATGATCCAGATGGGTGGAGAGCTTATCACTCTTACCTTGATATGTGAGTCGTAAATGACGGGACTGACTTCTTTTCGGAGTGAGTCCATATGGTTTGTGACTTGGTTGAGTAGGTTTCCGATGTGGTCGGATTTTGTCAACCTTTGACATGTGGATATTGGGATTGGCTTCCTTATGAAGTCAATCGAGTGTTTTGGACAGGAAACTGATAGGTTCGGTTTTGTTACGTCTTGGTGGACGTAAACGAGGTTTTGGGTTTTGGAATCGAATTTCTGGGTGACGATTCAGGATTCGATTGCGAAGCTCGAAAGTGGATTACTGAATTTGGGTGCGGAATGATTATTCCAATGCTAGCTCATGGAATAATGATTTCGGATTCGGATTTGGAAATGGAATAAAATATGATGTTTGGGTTCGGATTCGGGATTTCTTACGAAATTGCGGATTCGGATTCGGAATTGGAACTGGATGACGGGTGGAGTTCGTTTCGTCTCATGATGGTTTGGACAAAGGTACTTCATTACTGGAACGTGTCTGGCTATGACCTGGGTGGTTGTAGGCGGATTGTTGGATTGATGTACGTATAGGGTACGTTATACGAGGATTGTTACGGGTTAGGCTGAGTGGTGCCTAATGGCGGTACATGGGATGTACCAGTGGTGTGTAATTAAACGTGTTGGTAATCGGCTTGGTTCCGATATCATTTGTTTGGTTGTGATTGTGGACTGGACATTGGATACTGTGCGCTGTGCAGAGTGATTTTTCCGGGTTCAGTGATTGTATGAGCAGGTGCTCTTGGCCACGGTTGGCTAGTGGAACCCCGGTATTGATATGTGTGATCACTGCTGGGCTGGTATTCAATGTGTTCCAGTTACACCACTTGATTGGGTTAATTGACGGTGTACGTACACTCAGGATGAGTGAGTTGGTGGTCTGAGTAACCACGAGTAGCCTTGTGTGACTTGATCACACCGTGATTTCCCAGCGTCTTGGTTCGCTGAGGGAGTCGGCGATTATGGACATTGAAATCAGTATATGTCGCAGGATTGGGCTTGCCCTGCGAATTGAGATAATGTGGTTGATCTTGCGCTACATCGAGAGTGATGTAGTACGTGGTGTTGTCACGGACAGACAGATGGTTGGGGCTTTACTAGGGTGGTAAAGCTTAGTGGTGACAGTTGACTGATGGTGTCGGCATGGACTGACAAATGAGATTTGGTGACTCCCAAGGGGAGCAAATGTAAGGATATATTGCTAATGGAAAGGAACCGTCTAGCTGAAGGAGTCAGCTAAATGGTTAGGCGATTTTATCGCGGATCAGGTGATCATTTCCGCTCGAGGTGGTCGAGTGTTGTTGCTATTATGACGTATGACTGTGATGGGATGTCTGGGTACAAACGAGGCTGGCGTTGTCCCAGTATGTGGGTGTACAAGTGTACACAGATGTGTGGTCGAATTGTTTTCCACAAGGTGGTTGTGGAATAAGATTGTTGGTAATTTCGAGGACGAAATTCTTTAAGGAGGGAAGGTTGTAACGACCCGTCCCGAATATCGGGATTTAATAATATTTAATTGTGATTTACTAATCTGGGATTAGTTGGGCGATTTCGGACGAATTGTGCAAAATGACCGTTTTGCCCCTGGGTGTGGGCAAAATGTTGACTTTTAATTCGGATGGTCAAATGGACTTTGACCGATGACCGTGACGTAGTTCGGGACGTCACGAGTTCATAGACAGGTGGCACGTTCGATTCCGACGTTCGTGGTGAAAGTTATGATGTGCGGAAGTTCAAGGGCGTTTTCGTAATTTGGACGATATAAGGGGTAAATGTTGACTTTTTGATCGGGAGGTCCGATGGCCGGGGGCCAAGGACCGTTACGTAGGTATCGTCGATACGAATCCAATGACAGGCGGCATGCATCAATCGGAGTCCGTATGACCGAGTTACGGGTCAGGATGCGTGAGGGGCATTTTGGTAATTTTCTGCACAAGGGCAGAATGGTAATTTGGATTGTGATTTTGAACAGCCGTGAGTTGGAGCCATGATTGAGCTGGGTGAATGGCTAGTGCGATCTATCCCTGAATTGTTTAGTATAATTGTAACATGGGGGAACATTATGATTGTGTTATTGATTAATTAATTGAATTATTCCTCCATTAATCCCTTCAAACTTCTTCAACCGTGAACAACCAAACTTCAATTTTCTTCTACCCTTAATCTCCTCTCTATCCACTGATTTTGTGAACGAAATTGGCGAGAATTGAGACTGGAATGAATTGGGAAAACACGAGGGACTAATTTGAGAGCTGGGGGCTGGAATTTCGAAAATTCCGAAATTCGGGGGGAAAATCGAATTGGAAGATTTGGGCCTTGACGATCAAATTGGAGATTGGTTTGAGTCTTCTGGGATTGCCACGATCATTTTTCGTCGAAGGAACGAAGCGGATTGAGGGCTGGTTGAGGAAGAACAGAACTACTGTAGCTTCAGAAATTTCGAGCTTGAGTCGTGGGATTTGAAGCTTGGAGTGATGCAATTGGACCGGGGATTGAGTTCATTATGACCTCACGATGCTAATGGATGCATCAATTGAAAGAATCGATTGACATGGGAGGATTTCGGATGATGAACAGCGATCGGATTGTTCTTCGTGTGATCATCCTTGATCTTAAGGTTTGAGGTATGATTGTGTGTAATTTAGTCCACAGATCCCTAATTGAATCTAATTCGATGCTAATGGAATTTTGAATTGATGGAATCGGTGTCGAATTGCTAGGATTTGGACCGGGTCTTATCGCGGGTTTTTCAACCCGTTTACCAGTCATTCGGGTGAAGGAGATCACTGTGCAGACACTGTAGCAGGCGCGTGGCTTTCACGCGCAGCCACTCACGGCGGCGCGTGACGGCGCGTGGGCACGAATCTCGAGGTGAGGTCAACATGACTTTTATCCTATACATTGTAACGAACATTTTGAGATTGGTTTCGTGTCGATCGGACACCGTCTCGATATTATTCGGGATGTCCGAAGGTTTTAAATCCAGTTTAAAAATACTTAAAAATTCAGGAAAATTACGGGACTTGAATAGGATGTTAATGATGAGGTTAGTGATCCTCTAAATTGATTTGAACAGGATTGGGAGTCCCGGTGATAGTGATGTGGCCCGGGAAGGCCTATGGCATGCGTATCGAGGCGCTCGGTTAAACGGTCTGTGAGTGGACATTGGTTTCATAAATTCGATGCATGCATAACTGTTTTATGATTGTTATAATTATGATTAAATGATTTACTTTGGATATCGGTGAACTTAAAATGATTTCACGCATTTCGAGATGAATTACGTATTTGCACGTAAACCGAGATTTTCTAGATTTTCACCGGTTTCCATAAATGTGGTTGGATATGATTTCATGAAACGGTTACGAACTTGAATAATGTAAAATCAGGCCAGGGGCCCAGTTGAACTATGAAATCGGGCCAGGGGCCCAGTTAACATGTGGATCGGGCCAAGGGCCCAGTTAACTTGTGGAATCGGGCCAGGGGCCCAGTTGATTTCTACACGTGATTGCGGGCCGGGGACCCTAAAATGGAATTGAATAAATGTTTCCTGGTTTACATTTTATATATGTTCACATGCTGGAATCTATAAATGGTTTTGATGATATTTCGGTTATGGCACGTTTCACGGTATTTGGGCATGAGACCCGTTTGATGAAACGTAACGAATGGTTCGGATTTTATCTATGTATACCTATATGTTTTGCATGTGGATATCTATAAAATGTATTTTGTAACGACCCGTCCCGAATTCCGGGATTAGTTTAGTGACTAATCTTGATTAGTGAGGTTGAACGGTGGTTAGTAGGGCGGAATCGGACAAATTGTGCGAAATGACCGTTTTGCCCTAGTCGTGGGCAAAATGTTGACTTTTTGTTCGGGCGGTCAAATGGACTTTGACCGATGACCGTGACGTAGTTCGGGACGTCACGAGTTCATAGACAGGTGGCACGTTCAATTCCGACATTCGTAGAGAAAGTTATGGTGTTCGGAAGTTGAGGGGTATTTTGGTAATTTGGCTTATTAGGGGCCAAATGTTGACTTTCTGATCGGGAGGTCCGATGGGCGAGGGCCAAGGACCGTTACGTAGGTATCGTCGATACGAATCCAACGACAGGCGGCATGCCGAAATCGGAGATCCGACGACGACGTTATGGTCAAGGAAACGAACTAACGAACCGAGGCCGGGATTAAAATAATAATATAATAATGAATAGTGACCGTTGACCCTACACACCTGGATGAGTGACAAGTGTCACCCATCCCTTGTTTCCAGCTCCTTGTTTCCCTCCAAACATCATCATTACTACATCATCATCATCTAATCCACCAATTCCCCTAATTTCCTCTTCTTTGTTCCTAAACCGTGCACAAAATTGGGGGAATCAGATTGGGAGAATTGGCTCCCTCTCTCTGCCGTTCCTGAGAGAAAAATGGGAGACTAAGATGAGGGAATTAACTAGGAAACACGAGGGTTTGAGTGTGGGTTGAATTTTGGATTTTGGATTTCGGGAAAATGAGAGGGAAAATTTGAATTGAAGGAATTGGGCTGTGATGATCGAATTGGAGGTTACAAACATCTTCCTGAGGTTGTGACGAGTCGATCCACATCAAAAACGAGAAGGAATGGTGCCGTTTTGGCTCTGATCGAGCTTGGTGACAGAGGAAGAAATCGAGGCTGAGTCGTGGAGTTTGGGGCTGTGATTGACTCAATTGTTATGGGGAAATGATTTCTCATGATCCCACGATGCTTCTGGGATCATCAATTGAAGGAAACCGGCTGAGATCGATGAAACTCCATGGTTGCACAGTGGACGGTGTTCGTACTTGTGTCGTGATCATTTACTGATCAAACGACGGAATTGATGTGGGGGAATTGTTCCTCGTGGTCCACTGATGCTTCTGGTTGAACCAATTTGGGGAAATCAATCGAGATTGAAGGAATCCCATGATTGAACAGTGACCGGAGTGTTCTTCGTGTTCATCGTTGAATCGTGGAATTGTAGGTAATGTTTTGTGTAATTGAGATTACAGAACCTTAATTTAACTTAAAACGAAACTAATGGAATGATCAATTGAAGGAATTAGGATCGAATTGACAGGATTGGAACCGGGTTGTGTCGCGGGTGAGTTGGACCCGTTTACCAGACAAACGGGTTGGGCTGGTGACACTGTAGCAGGCGCGTGGGTTTCACGCGCAGCCACTCACGGCGGCGCGTGGCGGCGCGTGGGCACGAATCTCGAGGTGAGGTCAACATGACTTTTAATCCATTCGATGTAACGGACATTTTGGAATTGGTTTCGTGTCGATCGGACACCGTCTCGATATTGTTCGGGATGTCCGAAGGTTTTAAATTAAGTTTAAAAATAAGTAAAAATTCGGGAAAATTACGGGACTTTGATAGGATGTTAATGATGAGGTTAGTGACCCTCTAATGTGATTTGGACAGGATTGGGAGTCCCGGTGATAGTGGTGTGGCCCGGGAGGGCCGGTGGCACGCGTATCGAGGCACACGGTTAAAACGGTCTGTGAGTGGACTTTGGTTTTATAAATCCTATGCATGCTTAAATGTGTTATATGGTTTATATACATGATTTCTATGATGGTATTTGTGAGCATTGATTTTGGGTATGTTGCACGTATTTCGAGGTGTTTTCCGTATTTCACGTGTATCGGGATTAACGGTTTATTTGTGGTTTTGCATGCTTGTGGTTAAATAAATATTATGATAAAATGGTTTTTATATTGGAAAGATGAACTCGGGCTTGAGGCCCACTTGTTTTGGAAATTTCGGACTTGGAGTCCATTTGAGAATCGGGCCGGGGGCCCAGTTGGTTAATGAAATCGGGCCAGGGGCCCAGTTGGTATGAAGTCGGGCTGAGACCCATTTGAGTTATGTTATCGGGCCAGGGGCCCAGTTGATTTGTGAATTCGGGTCGTGGGCCCAGTGGGTTTATAAAGTCGGGCTGCGGGCCCAGTTGGTTTACAAATCGGGCCGTGGGCCCAGTGGTTCATAAAATCGGGTATGGGGCCCAGTTGGATAATAAATGTGATTTCGGGTCAGGGACCCTATATTTAATAATTGTGATTTTGGGTCAAGGACCCTAAATGGAACTGTGTGGTTTTATGGAAATTTCGGGCAGGGCCCAATGGTAATAATGTGATAAAAGGATTTAATAAAACTGTTTTCCATATACCATATGGACACAAGGATATATGATGGTCTCCTCCAGATGTCTGGGACACTGGGGAAGTCACGGTGCTTTGCCTGCGAGGGGTCATTATACGGAGCAGCCGGACCGTATGATGGCTCAGGAGCAGGATTGCTATGATTGACGTCAGGGACGTCAGACATCAGGAATGTCAGATATATGGACCCGGAGAGACCCCGGGCAGCACGCGTAGCTTATGAAACCGTGAGATATGACGTCAGGGACGTCTAGCGTCTGGGACGCTAAGCATCTGGGATGCTGGTGATGGTAATGGTAAAATATGGATTAATGAATAAAATGGCTTATTGGTTGGATATGTGTTATGTGGTAAAAATGGATTATTGGTTATGAAATGGTATGTAGGGTCGGGGACCCTAAATGGTTTTGGATTTATGGATTGATGTTCATTTATGGTCGTGGGTGGTGACCCACATGGTTTTAATATGTATAGTGGTGGTATTCCACAGTTTTGGGCTGAGTTCCCACACTTGGTTTTTGGTTAACGATTTTTGGGCTAAGGCCCTAAGGGCTCGGTTGAGCAAACGTTTTGGTTACTGGTTTTGGTGGCATGCATATGTTTTTATTGGAGGGCATAAATGTCTTATAAATGTATTTGGTAAACTTATTGGTTTTTGTCCACTCACAGCTTTTGGTTTTAATGCCCTTCAGGTTGATCACGGATGCGTTTGCAGCAGGGACTGGGACATTGCACACCTCCTCCATCGATCCTTGCGCACTCTGGATGCCCCGTTGGGAAGTGGCTCTTGGTTATCCCTTGTCTGACACCCCTTGTTGGACGGGAGCAGGGCACATTCCACGGTAATCCCGGGGGGATTGGGATGGGTCCTGTCATATTTGGTACTGCACTGTATAGATCCTTCCATATTATATTGTCTCCTCCGGATGAGGT
This sequence comes from Prinsepia uniflora, assembly GCA_032719365.1. Classification (NCBI taxonomy): domain Eukaryota; kingdom Viridiplantae; phylum Streptophyta; class Magnoliopsida; order Rosales; family Rosaceae; genus Prinsepia; species Prinsepia uniflora. Next base: position 68,615,607 of record CM064865.1, on the reverse strand, counting down.
ACCCCGGAGAGGTCACGGACGTCTAGTACGTCCAGCGTCTATGACGCTAAGCATCGGGGATGCTGTACCCGAACGGGGTTCGGGGATTGAACTCGGAAATTGAGACCCGAGTGGCACGCGTAGCCTTGTGATTGTGACCTTATTGACGTCAGGGACGTCGGACATCAGGGATGTCGGATTGGAGTGTATAGTGCAGTGGCTAAAATAATGGTTATGGTTTATATTATATGCCTTATGGTTCATATTACTGGATTTATGAAATAACTCTTGGATTTACTTTTGGAAATGGAAACTATGCTTTGGTTTCCGGGCTAACGCCCTAATGGTTATTTCTAAATAAATATGGGATTATTGGTTTTGGTGCATGCATATGATTTTACTGAGGGGCATAAAGGTCTTATAAATGTTTTCAACAGACTTGTTTATTTTCGTCCACTCACAGCTTTTGTTTTCAATGCCCTTCAGGTTGATTCCGGATACGACTGCAGCAGAGACTTGAGCATTGCACACCTCCTCCATCGATCCTTACGCACTCTGGAAGCCCGTTTGGGCAATGGCAATCGGTTATCCCTTGTCTGGCGCCTCTTGTCGGACGGGAGCACGTCACATTCCATGGTAATCCCGGGGGGATTGGGATAGGTCGTGTCAGACGCGCAGGTGTTGGATGTGATGTCTCTATAGTGGCAACAGCCCGTCATCAACCTGATAGTTAGGGTAAGAGTTTAAGGATTCAGTGGAATCGAACCTTGGTTAGGTTATGTTTGGCACGTGGTGGGATGGTGTAGGGTTTGATTGGCAGGGCACATTCCACGGTAATCCCGGGGGGATTGGGATGGGTCCTGTCATATTTGGTACTGCACTGTATAGATCCTTCCATATTATATTGTCTCCTCCGGATGAGGTACCCCGGAGAGGTCACGGACGTCTAGTACGTCCAGCGTCTATGACGCTAAGCATCGGGGATGCTGTACCCGAACGGGGTTCGGGGATTGAACTCGGAAATTGAGACCCGAGTGGCACGCGTAGCCTTGTGATTGTGACCTTATTGACGTCAGGGACGTCGGACATCAGGGATGTCGGATTGGAGTGTATAGTGCAGTGGCTAAAATAATGGTTATGGTTTATATTATATGCCTTATGGTTCATATTACTGGATTTATGAAATAACTCTTGGATTTACTTTTGGAAATGGAAACTATGCTTTGGTTTCCGGGCTAACGCCCTAATGGTTATTTCTAAATAAATATGGAATTATTGGTTTTGGTGCATGCATATGATTTTACTGAGGGGCATAAAGGTCTTATAAATGTTTTCAACAGACTTGTTTATTTTCGTCCACTCACAGCTTTTGTTTTCAATGCCCTTCAGGTTGATTCCGGATACGACTGCAGCAGAGACTTGAGCATTGCACACCTCCTCCATCGATCCTTACGCACTCTGGAAGCCCGTTTGGGCAATGGCAATCGGTTATCCCTTGTCTGGCGCCTCTTGTCGGACGGGAGCACGTCACATTCCATGGTAATCCCGGGGGGATTGGGATAGGTCGTGTCAGACGCGCAGGTGTTGGATGTGATGTCTCTATAGTGGCAACAGCCCGTCATCAACCTGATAGTTAGGGTAAGAGTTTAAGGATTCAGTGGAATCGAACCTTGGTTAGGTTATGTTTGGCACGTGGTGGGATGGTGTAGGGTTTGATTGGCATAGGATGCCATGTTTTTGAGAGGTTTGATCTCGAGTAGGATCGTCGTGTATGTGAATCTAATGGCATAGAGCCGTAGTGTTACGCGTAGGTCCCCTCTATCTAGTCGATGTGGATGTCCCAGTATGAAGATATTACGGAGTTGTGACCGTTCAACGGTAAGGTCATGTCAGATAGAGGATTATGCCAGAGTGGTATCAGTGGAGGTTGTGGACGACCCGAGTTGAGATTGTTGGGAATAGGAATGTTTGATCCTATTTGGCATGAGATGCCATGTTCAGTGTGTTGAATCTCAGAGGGATGTTGACTGGCCGAGGATGCCACGGTATAGATGTTGTGTGGCTTGGTATTACATGCCGTGTTTATGACATGTAATGACAGGACCCTCCCCGATCCCACGGGGACCACAAGGGGACGTGCCCTGCTCCCGTCTGACACCCAAAATAACATACCAATTTTAACCTCAAATGTTCAAATTAATAAATAACCAAATAAAGTTATACATCAAATCCAAGTTTAACAGATGTCAGACAAGGGATGAAAACCAAATTACAAATTTCGAGCACGACTCTAAAATAATCCTGCGAGTCAAACCACCCGACAGGGATTCAGATACGCAGAAGTAGATATATGCCTCCGCCTCAGGATCCTCCTCTACCTCAGTAGCACAGCCTGGAGAGGTTACCAAAACATTAAGGGTGAGTGGGCCGAAACTCAAGTTTATAAAAACAGTTTAATAAGTAAAACATATAATTTACCCCTCCGTTTTCCAAACATGCATGCATCAGAATTTAAAACCATAAATCATATAATATGAATCATAAGGCATGTAATAAAACCATAAACATAATTTTTAACCACTGCACTATACACTCCAATCCTGGCATCCCCGATGTCTGACGTCCCTGACGTCCAATAAGGTCACAGTCCCAAGGCTACGCGTGCCACTCGGGGTCTCAATCCCGAATCCAACCCCCGAATCATGTCCGGGTACGGAATCTCAAATGCCTAGCGTCCTAGATGCTCGACGTCCCTGACGTCCAATTATAGCAATCCTGCTCCTGAGTCATTTTACGGTCCGGTTCCTCCGTAGAATGACCCCTCGCAGGCAATGCGCCATGACCACTCCGGGGTACCACATCCGGAGGAGACAGTATCACAAGAATGGATCTATACAGTGCAGTACCAAATAAATTTTATTGATATCCACATGCAAAACATATATACGTAGATAAAATCCAAACCAATCTTTAAGTTTCATCAAACGGGTCTCAAACCCAAATACCGTGAAACGTGCCATAACCATAATTTCAATATCATCAAAACCGTTTCATGATTCCAGCATGTGAATATAAGTAAATCAGAAAAGATTTAAGCATGCAAGGGTTTAATGAAATCGGGCCCACTCACAGTACGATCCCGCGGTAAATCTGCGCGTACGGACCTGTACCGGGATTATCGTACAATTCTTGTCAGTCCAAATCACACGTAAGGGTCACCACATGTCTTAAACATTTAACCAAAAAGTCCAAAACAGAAACCGGCTCGGGGAACCCGTCCAACACGTTTCCCAAGACAACCGGCCCTAAACTGACCCATCAAAACTATCTCAGATCAACATGGTTAATTCACCAAAAATGTTCAGAATGATGAGGGAAATAAAATTAATGTTGATCGTGATCAGAGATGAGGCTCAACGCGCCCTCACGCGCCGCCCAAAGTAGCTGCGCGTGAAAGTCACGTGCCTGACACTGTAGCTACAGTGTCACCACCTTCACCCGTTTGTCTGTAATACGGGCCTGCCACCCGCGGCTTGACCCGGTTAATTGACCCTCAATTTCCACTCGATTTCACTCGTATTTGATCCTAACATGTTTATTAACTATCCAATTTAGGTTTTGAGTCAAAAATCAACCTCACTGGTCCCTTAAATGGACCCTCGACCCGTGATCAACCAAACGGGTCAATCACCAGAACTCCCTGGTTTCAAACCCATTCTCCAATTAACTTCACAGGAAGCATAATAGGATCAAAAAGAACTAAAATGAATGATCAATTGTGCCTGAAAGTACCTGAAGGTTGTCGTCCCAAGCTCTGCAATTTCTCTGAAAACGGCAGCCTCCGTCCCAGCTCAACCGTGGCTGGTTCCCCTCGATTTCGATGTGGTTGAGTTCCAAATACTCCCAGAAGACTAAACCAGGCCTTGTTTTGGTCTAACAATCACCAGAAATCAAAACCCGATTTTCCCTCCAATTTTCCAGAAATGGTTTTCTCTGGTTTTCCTCTCCAATTCTCAGTCCTCACTGCAGCAGAGTGAAGTACACTTAAATCCCATTCAGTTTAAACAATCCTTACCATCCAACAGCTCGTGGAAGCCTCACTGTCCACTGAGAAATGTTTCCCGCAAAAGTTCGAATCTTGAATTAACAAATGGTGTCCATGATCAGCCACGTTCTGATGTCTATAGGGCTTTAAACAATCCCAGCTTTCCAACTCACACACTGATTAAACAATTGAGACTCAGAACCACCGCACACAGTGGTGCAGAAATTGTTCCCCCGCGGTTGCTACAGTGACCAGGGGTGAAATGACCAAAATGCCCCTAGTTCAGAAATTACCAAAATGCCCTTCACTTTCCAGACCCGTAACTCAGCCATCCGAAGTCCGATTTCAACGTGTCGCCTGTCAACGAACTCAGGGCATCGAGACCTACCTAACGGTCCTTGAGTCGTGTGAAAATTAGTTTCCAAACGAAAAGTCAATATTTTCGCCCATATCGTCCAAATTACGGTAATGCCCCTGAACTTTCGATAGTCATAACTTTTGCCCTGATCGTCCGAATTGGACGTGCCACCTGTCTATGGACTCGTGACGTCCCAAAATACGTCACGGTCATTGGTCAAAGTCCATTTGACTCTCAAATAAAAAATTGAACAATTTGACAATACCATTCACAGGGGTAAAAACGTCAATTCATACATTAAATTACATTATTATAATCCTCGAATTTCCGGGGTGTTACATGTAATGATTGGTTAGTGTGAGGCACTAAGTATGACCAAGTTTCTTGTGGGCCCAGCGGCTAGAAACCGCAGAGTTACGAGTGGACGAAGTCCTCAGATTGTGGTTACTGGGTGGTTGTGTACCAATTAACCCCGTGTGACGACTTTTCGGAGTCAACATCGATGGATCGGCCAGGATGGTCGTGCTGCAGTGAGGAACTATGTTCGTGATAACCCTAGTTTGAGATTGATTGGAAAAGTTACCAGGATAGTGGTACTTGTGGACCGGATCCTGAGGTGCACTGATTGGTGGATTTTGCATGTTGAACGGTTGGTACCTGCGGTGAGTTGACCACACGATTATGGAGTTTCGATAACGGAGTGGCTTCTGGATTGATCTGCGCAAGGTTGTGGCAGACATTACTATCGATAAGACTCATCCATTGGATTAGTCTTCTTATTGACCTGGATTGGTCCATTGGATTAGTCTTCTTATAGAGTTGGTTGCCGTGATGACTGAGACGATGGAGATTCGCCAGTCATGGCGATGGTACGGAGGTGCACAAGTGACACACAGTACATACAGTGGTTCTTGGAGTTCTCTCTCCGGTATGGGTGAGCTGTGAGATCTGAGTGGAGGACTTGAGAGTCCATTGGGAGTTGGTTTTGGTTGACTGCGGTTGACCATACCTCCTGAGCTTCATATAAGCTTGTTTGAGAAGAAATCTGATTGTGAGAAATAGAATGGGTCACAACAGTAGTTATCCACGGTTATGATTGGTTGGAAAAGATGGATATGCTTCCAACATGATTGGAACTTCAGAACCAAGAGAGTTTGTGATTAAGACAAAGAGAAGAGTGCTTGATTCCGGATTAGGGATGGGTATTCTGAAGTAGATGAGGGAGACTTCTCATTTTCTGCTCCTTAGCAGATGGTGTTTGGTGTCGCGGGATGACATAGGAGGAATTTTGATGTCATCATCTTTGGTTTTCCCTATGTGGGCCAATGAGTAATGATATGATAGTTAAGGGATTCAAAGAGGGTGTAAGAACTAAACACCTAGGTTATGAGTCAAATTTGATTGACTTGAAGAGCATACGGTATTTAGTGTCACTAGATGTGACGAGTGAGTGTCTGAGGTAGTGGACCCATGTTGGTATTATTGGTCGTGTTACATTGGCTGAGAGTACTAGTATGACTCCACCTAGGATTGAGTAGATCGAGCCGTGTGTTGATGATCAAGAGGATCGAGATGATTCTGGCGACCGTGAGTCGAGTAGACCGAGGTCTGGTCGTCATCGGGGAGAATCGTACTATTGATTATGCTAAGCTAGGAGCAAAGGAGAATCGTATGGTATGACAGTTGAGGAATCTTTTGGGATAGTTGGTGAGATAACAAGACAGAGGTTGGATATGTGAAGGAAGATTGGTCTGTCTTGGATAGGTGGATGAGTATGTGTGAATATGTAAATAAATATGAGACGAGGACGATACGTGGGTAACGATCAGGAAGAGATGAATAGCTTATACCTCGAGTTGGATATGAGGATAGAGATTGTGAAGGATTGATGTTCGCCTGGTGATGGACGGTTGAGGTCTGAGCCATGTTTGGAGCGTGGACAGTAGTATGTGGTTGGACGACGGGATTGACCACGGTCAATCAGTATGTCGAGTTGAGAGTTATCAGAGAGGATGAAGGTTTTATCTAATGGATCGAGGCCGAGATAGACATGAGATAGTAATCGGATTGGATCCGATGGTGACAGTTCGACGATGATTATGATCGGATGTGTTCCGACATGATGATATGATGACTGGACGTCGAATACTATGTGCTCGAGCAGAGTGGACTGAGAGGGTTCAGTGATTATGTGAGTCGAGAGCTCAGGGCCATGTGGGCCAGAGGAACCCTAGTGTTTTGTCTGTGTGATTACTTTTGCAGAAGTAAGTATTCGATGAGGTCCGGATAATCCTAGGATGGGTGAGAGGTCGAATGTGTTTCGACAGGATACGTGCGATGACAATTTGGGGACTCAAGATGAATCAAGATTTCAACATTGGTCACTGAGTGACACGAGATACTATATGGGGACTCGAGAGCGAGTCGAGATCAGAGTAGCGCAGTGGAGCCAAGAGTTGTCGGGTAGTCACGATAGTGGTTATGAACTTGGAGGTTTTTAGGAAAGAGTTGTATCTCTATGGATAGTGAGAGTTAGCCTAAGTATAGGGAAAACGAGGAAGTTGACTTATGTGTATACCGAGACCGATAAATTCTGCAGTTTTGAGTATGGCCTGCGAAGTGAGATTCGTGTCATTGTGACGGCAAGGTCACACAGATGATTGTCTGGTCGGATTCTGAGCGGAATGTCAACTTGGATGTGATAGCCCTCAGTAGGAGTACGTATTTCAACCTGATGACCAAAAGTTGGAAATTGTCAGATGAGAAGAACCATCAGGCTGAAAAGACGACTTGAAGTTAGCTTAGTATAAACTGACCTGTCAGATTGAGTGACAGGCGAGATCGACGAGTGTTGGTGTCTCGAGTGAGACCTACGAGCTGAAATGTGGTTATGTCGGACGTGTATGTTGCACGAGGGTGCCCCGAGTTGGAGGTAGAATTGGATTTCCACGGTTTAGTTATGGAGTTTGGGTTAGTTTGAATTTTGAGGATGAAATTCTTTATGGAGGGAAGTTTGTAACGACCCGTCCCAAATTTTTGGGATTAATTAAGATTAACTGAGGATTAGTGAGGCTAATCGGGGATTAGTCGAGGATTATCAGACATTCATAACAAAACTACGATTTTGCTCCTGAACGAGGGCAAAAAGTTGTCTTTTAATCTAGGAGGTCCAATGCACGTGGATCTAGGACCATTACGTAGATCGTGTCGATACGAGTTCGTAGACAGGTGACACGTCAAAATCGAACGTTCGACGGGGAAGTTACAAGTCACGGAAGTTTCGAGGAGGTACTATTTATGGTGGCACATTTTACAAAGCAAGTTGACTTTTGCTTTTGTCTTATGTGGGGCCCAGATATTTGTGCATGCCAAAGGATAAGTGACAAGTGTCACTCATCCATTATTCACCTAACACACATACATGCATATCCATTCCCTTTTCATTTTCATTTGATCATCTTAAACCCGAAAACCCCAAAATCAACCCCTTCCCCATTTGATCCAGTTTGAGGCCAAAAGAGTGAGGCTGAGGCTGAGATAATGATGGTTGGTCAAGGACAGAACCGCCGTGGATGGCGGTGGAGCCACGGGAAGAGGTAAAACTCGATAACCCCCTTTTGTGATTTCAAACTTAAAGTTTTGGTATGAACGTTGGGGGACCATTTCTCATGATTAGATGATGTTGGTGGGATGTGTACGAGTCGTTTGGGACTGGAATTGGTGGCTGAGGATAGCGGAGTAGCCCAGATAGGGAGCTAGAAAACTAGGCAAAGGTTCATCGATTCGAACAAGTATACCTAGGCGACTTTTCTTGTTTTTAATCATATGGGTCGACCGTATAAGATAGGACGATCACCCTGGAAGCAACGGCTTCGAAAATGGTGGCTGAAATAAGAAGTTAGAATCAGGTCGGTCGCAGGTCTGCACGACTCGAATCCAGAGATCCGGGTAGACCCAGACGGATGTTAGAGGTAATGACATGGCAAGGTGACATCATCACTTGTCAGGTCATCAGGCCACGTGGCCAATGAGAGGCTGCCACATGGCAACTGTCAGTGCAAAGTCAGCAGGACACGTGGTAGACACGTGGACCAATCGAAGTGTGACATGTGGCACTGTCAGGTCTAATATGTTAAACTGACACTTGTCAGTTTCAGATGTCAGAGATGACATTATGCTGACATCAGTGTTGACTTTTTACTGTTCATGCTGATGTCAACATTGACTTTTTGGTCAACGGTTGACCGTACCTTTGACTCACGCATGGGAGCACATGGGCACACATTTTGAGGTGAGACTAAGACCATTTTAAAGGTTTTGATGATACGAATCCAAGGGTAGTGGTTTCGAGTTGATCGGAGATCGTTAGGTTGGTCAAATTGAGGTTTTTCATCTCGAGAAGCGTGTCCAGGATACGTTGACTTTTCCAGGAAAGTTTAGGGTTCTTGATATGGACTTGTATAGGTTAGTAGTAACCTCTGAGTATGATTTGGACAGGTAGTTTCAGAGAGGTCAGATTAGCCCAAAAAGGCTTATGGGACGAGTATCGAGGGGTAGCTTGGACGGTCTGTGAGTGGACTTTGTTTTATGAATTGATGTATGCATAAATTTTTATATGTGTTTATGAACTTGATTTGAGATGCCATGAGTGCATGCGATTTATATATGAATTGTTTGGCCTTTTCGTAGGAAAATGTGTTATTGCACGTATTTCGAGATTTCTTATTTTATGTGATACCTTGGACTTAGGCTAGGTTTTATACATGCTTACGATATTGAATGATTTGATTGATAAATGGATTTCATATTGGAAAGTATGATATCGGGGCTTGAGGCCCAGTTGATTTATGAATTGGGTCTGAGGCCCAATTGATTTATGATATCGGACGTGAGGCCCAGTTGATTTATGATATCGGGCTTGAGGCCCAGTTGATTATGGTATCGGGCTTGAGGGCCAGTTGATTATGGTATCAGGCTCGAGGCCTAGTTGATTTATGGTATCAAGCGTGAGGCCCAGTTGAATTGTGGTATCGGGCTTGAGTCCCAGTTGTGGTTTATGAAATGAGAATTCGGGTGTGAGACCCAGTTGAATTGTGATTTGAAAGAAATGAATGTTTTCACATTTATATGTATATACCCACCCGTATGAGTAGTCTCCTCTAGACGTCGATGATCCTGAAGTGTCAGGATCCACTACCTGGGATGAGTGACTCTGAGGGGGAGCATATGCCCAGGAGTGAGAGATATGATATAGTCTTGGACAGGGTTCGGAGGCAGGTCCTCCCAGACGTCATAGATCCTGGGGGTAGACTCAGAGATGAGACTCGAGTAGTACGCGTACTGTAGATATATCGTGACAGGTTATTGATTGGGCATATGAGATGACGAGGATGGGTTATATATATATATATATGTATATGATGTTTCACCGAGATTGGTTTGGGGTTGAGACCCCGTGTTTTATGATTGGATTTGAGACTTCGTTCTGGTTTCTTTGAATTGATTTTGGGCTGAGACCCTACAGAGTTAATGGCTTCGTTTGAGAAGAAGTTTTCACCGTGTTTGATTTGAAAAGCATTATGTCTTGCTTTCAGAAGGTATTTAAAATAATGTGGTTTTATGATGCATGCAAGCTTTTACGTGAAGGGTATAAATGTCTTTTTGATACAAATGATTTTATAAACCGTTGTTTTTTTCGCTCACAGCTTTTATGGTTTTAATACCTTTCAGGTTGATAGCGAATGCGGGCTGTAGCAGAGATCGAGACATCACATGCCACCACCAATCCTGGTGTACTTTGATGGACCTCGAACAAGTGACGAGTTTATCCCTGGTCTAACACGTGGTGTTAGACGGGAGCAAGCACATCCCCCAGTAATCGAGGGGGATTGGGACGGGTCATGTCACTAATCACACTTCAACTAAAGGTAGAAGAGATATAATAATAACATTTCTTTTAAAATAATAACCAATCTTTTAAAATCATAACAAATCATTTCAAATCCATATGAAAACACTTTGAAATCAATAAAAAGATTTTAAAATCTATTAAAATCCATCAAATTTGAAACCTATTAAAATCTATTAAAATCTAAATTGAATACACCTCCTTAATTCTTCAACACTAGAGAGAGATCGGTTCAAACTCAATCGGTAACTACACCGTAAAGCCTGAACATTGGGTGGATGGATACTTCATATTGGATACCTTGCTTTGGTAACAAGGAGTTTTATACTTGGGCTGCAGAATAAATCACGTAGAGCCTGAACTGGCCAATATTTCTTTGAACATATACAGCTTGAAGGAAAAGAAGACGAAGAATTCCAACATCATTCTCGACGATGTAAAATTCCAACACCATTGCCACTGTATTTGCAGACACGGGGCTAACCTATGGGCTGGAAGGTTATAGCCCCTTCCAAGATTTTTATTTAATTTTTAAAATTGTGTTTTTAGTTTTTATTAATTTATTTTTTTTAGTTGTTAGAATAATTAATTCCTGAAATTCAGCTCATCCTAGCCTAACATCCTAAATAATACTAATATAGGTGGGTCTTAAATAATGATATTTGTATTTGCATTTCTTGTTGATTCATATTTATTATTGTAAATTTTTTTGTTTAGTCAAGTTTTCATTTATGTGTAGAGTTACATTTGAAGGGTAATGCTCATTATATATAATTCCTAAATTGGTATTTTTTTCCGTTGATTAATAAAATTCAATTTGAATTTCTTTTTCCCAATTTTAGTATATAAATTTAGCCCACCTAAAATTTGGATCTAGGAATTGTCCCTGTGTATTTGCAACTGGATTGGGCTTGAAAGGTTGGGCTCGAAACAGAAGAGATGGGTTTGTGGAGACTTTACTTTCTAGGAACCCTTATGCGGCTCTAATGGAGCAGAGGTGTCATCGAGGTCCTCCATCTGCTATGGTAACGGGTTTAGAAGTATGTTTTCCATTCTTGGCGAGTTTTACCGGGGTCGTCCTCTGATCCTTCCTCCTTGCTTTGGGAGCAACTCACTTTGCCTTCCTCTCGCTCAGTACATCAATCCAATTGGTTAAAGAAAACCAGCCTATCCAAATTTTCAATTTTGTCCCAGATCTCACGCCTTTTTAACATATTGAATGGAAAAGAGCAGAGTGATCTAACTATTGTTTCAGAGTGCACTTTTAAAGAATAATGAATTTTTTTTTTACATTAAATGCACCATATTCTCGATCGAAAATTTTATTTTGTACTCTACACTCATTACCAGTTGAAACTGCACTATGAGACATCCCAGTTTGGCCACACATGTGCTTTTCTGTCATTTCTTTCCAATGGACCTAAAAAATAAGGGCAAAATACAGTGTTCATCCCCACTGGCACAAAAGACCCAATTGAAGAGGTCGGTGCAGAAGTGAGATGTGATTGACAAAGTAGAAAGGGCGAATCAAAATCTCTCCCTCCCTTGCAACCTAATTTTGAAATAGTAATTTTGAGAATTCTAAAGTTTGGGGAATTCACAATTTAGGGATTTTAGAATTTGGGATATCGTGAATTTGGGGAAATTGGTGGTCTTTATTCGACGTTTGAAGATTCGGAGAAGTAGGAAGGCACCTGTAGTGGTTTTGGAGGATGATTTGGCATAAGGAAGGAGATGAGCAGCTCGTTTACTTAAGGCTTCATTTTCAATTAGAAATTGGTGTTTGAAATTGAGTTCGATTTTTGTTTGAAATCATAGGAACTTATTTATAGATTATTGATTATTGATTGTTGAATGCGTTGGGACTAAAATTGTATATTCTTAGTGCTAGTACATTAGGACTAGAATTGGTAGAGTTGTATGTTTTTAGTGTTAGTACATTAGGATTGGTGTTGGCTGAAAGGATTGTATGTTCTTAGTGCTAGTACATTAAGGCTAGAATTGGTAGAATTGTATGTTCTTAGTTTAGGCGTTCTTAGTTGATGAATTTTCCTACATGGTTTGGTATATATTTGCAGATGATGTAGATTTATTCACCATGAAGATTCATTATGGTGGGACACTTTGTACAGAGGAGTCGAGTTGGCGTTACAAGGGAGGTGAATTTGTCTATATAGATTGGTGCATAGTTGAGTTCATATCCATATTGGAACTCAAGAGTTTAGGTGGCGAGTTTGGTTATACCCCTAATAGCTTATCTATCAATTATGTGGATTTGGATAGTGATAAATTGATGAAAGGGCACTCAGATGTAGACATATTCAGACTCTGTGTGAAGTATGCAAAGAATAGTACATGTTACCTATTTATTTGAAATATGAAGGTAGTGATGGGATTAAACTTCCGCGACATGTGGAGTTAGAAGAAGAGCCTAGTGCTTGAATGGTGAATGGTAAGGGTAAGGCTATTGAGTAGCCTAGTGCTGAAGTAGTGAAGCGTATTACTGAAAGAAGGGGATTTACAGAGTTAGATTATGATAATGCTAGTACAAATGAGAGTGTTGATGATGATGGTGATGATGATGCTGATGATGATGATGATGATGATGATGATGATGATGATGATGATGACGACGACGACGATGACGACGATGATGATGATGATGATGATTGTCAGAACCCATCCCCAATCCCCCCGGGATTAACGAGGAACCCTCCTGATCCCGTCTGACACGGAGTGTCAGACCAGGGAAAATTAAAACCTTTAGCCCGAAGGCTTCCAGAGTACGCCAGGATCCGAATGAGGTATGTGATGTCCCGGTCTCTGCTACAGTACGCACTGTATTCAACCTGAAGGGCATTCAAAAACAGAAAGACTGTGAGTGGATAAAAAGTAATATTTCAGAAAACACATTTTATAAAAGACCTTTATACCATTCACTAAAAAGCATGCATGCATAGTAAAACTATTTATCCAATCACATATGTTTAAACCACATCCATACGGGCTCCTGTGTAAGGACCCGTCCCGGGAGTCGGGAGTAGCAACGTGATTAGGACTGGATTAGTGAGTTTAATCGGGGTTAGTTGGACCGTTAGCATAGAATGACGATTTTGCCCCTGGTTTGGGCAAAAAGTTGGCTTTTAGTTCGGGTTGTCAATTGGGAATTGACCGATGACTGTGACGTAGATCGGGATGTCTTGAGTCCGTAGACAGGTGGCACACCCGATTCCGACATCCGAGGAGGAAGTTATGATGTTCGGAAGGTTGAGGGCATTACCATAATTTGGTTAAAATAGGGGGAAAAGTTGACTTTTCGTACGACAAGGAGTTTACACGTAGACCGAGGACCGTTAGGTAGATCTCGTCGTCCTAAGTTCAAAGACATGCGGCATGCTTTCATCAGACGTAAGACGAGTGAGTTACAGGTCTAGAACGGCGAAGGGCAAAATGGTAATTTGACTCACAAGGGCATTTTGGTCTTTTGGTGCATTGGGATTTGTGCAACAGAGATGAGGACAAGTGTACAGGAGGGATTGGATATTTTGAGAGGGGACCATGGGATTGTGGACACGTGAGGTGTGCATAGTGGATTATAGGGTGCACGGCGCACTTATATGTGTGTGTTAGTCGTGTTCGAAGAGGGAAAAACATAGAGTGAGATTGAGGGAGGAATCGATCAATTGCAGGGTGGTGTGACCCTTGTGAGTGTGTGAGTGTGATCAGAGGGATGTTGAGAGTGTAGGGACTAGGTTGAGAAGACTGGGAGTCGAGTGTTTGTGTGTGAGGAAAGTGTGAGTTTCTCAGGAAAACAGAGAAGAATCGAGGTGGTGGTGTTGTTGTGTTCGATCAAACCGTTCAAATTCAGAGTGGGGGAGTGATCAGTAGGCAGAGACGAGACATTGGACGGGCTGGTATACGACGACGTTCACGGCAGCGCACAGATAGGTGAGGTTTCTCTGTTTCCTCAGTTTTGCCGTTTTGATTCAAAGTTAAAGTCGTGAAGTTAGGGGCTGCGTCGACGTGTTCTGTAGGTTCTATTGAGTTCAGTAGGTCCTTAGGAACCTGTAGACGTCGAAGTCATGACGGGGGAGTGCACGGGTGGTCGGAAATAGAAACAGGGGTGTTCAGGAGGTTTTGTTCGAGCTTGAGGATGAAGGGTTAGAGGCCGTGATGTTTAGTTGTTAGGATTGGACTTAGTTGCTAGGATGAGGACGAAGAGTTTGGTGGAAAAAGGGGTGAAAATGGTGGAGGAATGGCGAAGAACCGCCTTCGCCGGTTCAGACCGGTCGAACGGCTAAGGAAGACGATGAACAGTGTTACTGTGCAGGCACGTGAGGCCCACGCGCAGCCACTTTTGGCGGCGCGTGGGGGCGCGTGCGGCGGTTTTCGGGGAAGTGGTCAACTAGGTTTTTGGTCTAATCGTTGTAACGAATCTTTTGGGACTAGTTTTGGGACGATCGGACGTTGTTTCGGGTTAGTTCTACGAGATCGAAGGTTTAGGGTCTCGGGTAATTACGTTTAGAAGTTCGGGAAATTTGGGGAAAATTAGGAGAACCTTAGTGGACGTGTTAGTGACGAGTTTTGGTGACTTGTGACAGGATCGGGAATCCTCGTGGAGGTCGAGGAACGTACGGGACGTACGGGACGCGAGTGACGTGCCCGGTGACTGTGAGTGGACTCCTTCCTTATAACTGAGCATGCATAACTACTTTTCATTACTTGTGTTATGGTTTTCATTATGATTTCATGATTATTGAATATGCTATAACTGTTTTTCACAATGGTACATTTTTTCTAGGAATTTCCGTATTTCGGCATGTTTTACGAGATATGCTCTGATTATGATTTTGATGCCATGATTTTGGGACTTAAATCTATAAATGGTTTTCAATGATTATAAAGGATTTTGAGACATGATTTGGTGATCAAGGTTTCGATTTTGGTTTTAAAGTTGAAAAGTGGATTTCCGGATTTGGGTTCTGAATGACGGTTCTGGATGCCGGAAGGGCTTCAGACTAGTGGTTTCGGATTCGGGTTTGGATATGGATTTAGAAATGGTTTTCAAATGGTTTTGGATTGGATTTGCTGGATCTGGTTATTGGGTTTAAAGACCCGGATTGGGTTTAAAGATCCGGATTGAGTTTAAAGACTCGGGAGTTTAAAGACTCGGATATATTGATATTTCCCCCGTAGGCCTGTTGAGTTTAAAGACTCGGGAGTTTAAAGACTCGGATTATATTGAGGCCTGGATTGAGTTTAAAGACTCAGGAGTTTAAAGACTCGGATAGGTCCAGCAGGTTTGATCGGATGATGACTATGATATTTATGTTTTATGATACTGTTTTCTATGATGCTTACTATGTGATTTATAACTGCTTTTAGAAATTGGGTTATGCATGCATGTTTTCAAAACGGAGGGCTAAAACCCTGGTTTGTTTATGAAATGGTTTTGAAACTTTTATTCTTTTTGTTCCACTCACACCTTTCTGCTTTCAAATGCCCTCCAGGTCGTGGAGCTAGCGCGGGGGTTGACGTTGAGGCAGAGTCAGAGGCATAGAGTGACCCCGGATTGTTTTCGACGTTTTTCCGTTACAAGCTTTTCCGTCGTGCGTGGAGTACTTTTTGTTTTGTTTTGTACTATGCTCTATATAACTGTTACTTTATTGGATTTTAAGTTATCCCTTGTCTGGCAATGTAATTTGGGGTTTTTGTGAGGTTCTTTTGGGTCTTTGTGTTGGATTGCCAAACGGGAGCAGGGTTCACCTCGGTAATCGGGGTGATAATCGGGGTGGGTCCTGTCATCCTACCTAAAACCATTTACAGAAAACCATAACATAGTCAACATATGTGGGATCTCAGCCCAAATCCATTTATCATCATAAAACACAATTTCGAAAACCAATTGAAATCATGTTTATCCATTTATTTCATATCACCAATCCTATCACGGTATCTAGAGCTACGTGCGTGCTACCCGGGGTCTCAAACCCAAGTCTCTCCAGGGTCCACCTAGATCAATGTCCTTAGATCAATGACCCTCCCTGAAGGTTATAAACCATAGCCTTTCTGAGAGTAAGGAACTCAACGGGGGCGACTCCACTCAGTCAGTGCTCCGTGACTACTTTAGGGTCCACCCAGGCCAACGACCCTCTTCGAAGGACACAATTCATATATAAAGGATGGTATACGAAAAACCTTTTAAGGATTCATGTCCGCCCCCTATAAACCGTCATGAATCATAAAACCTTTCAAGGGTTCATGTCTGTCCCCACAAACCATCATAAACCATAAAAACCTTTCCAGAGTTCATGTTGGTCCCCATAAACCTTCATGAACATAAATCCATTTATGGGTCCCTGACCCAAAATCAAAGTTTTAAACCATAACTGGGCCCTAAGCATGAATCCACACACAAACTGGACCTCAGGCCCGAATCGTAAACCAACTGGGCCTCGTTCCTGATACGTAAGTCAACTGGGCTCCGAACCCTATTCGTAAACCAACTGGGCCTCCGGATCAATGCCTTGTTAAATCAAATGGACCTCATGTCCGAGAGTTCGTAAATCAAATGGGTCTTGTGGCCGATCCATATTTCCAAATCCAAAATCGATTCAAGAACCAATTGGGCCTCTGGCCCGAGAACGTAACTAAAAGGGACTTCGAGTCCGAGGGTTTCCAACCAAAGGGTCTTGAACCCGAGTGTACCTTTTCAAATCCAAAACCATTTCATTAAACTATTTCCAAAACCATAAGTACGGAAAATAAGAGTGAAATTGAAACCTCGATTTATGTGCAAGCACATAAATCGCCTCGAAATGTGTGAAACCATATAAATCATAACCATCAAATTCAACATCATAGAATCATATTCATAAACCATATAAAATATTTATGCATGCATCACAGTTTATAAATCAAGGTCTGATAGGTCTTCAATTAAACATTATTTTATATTATTTTATACCCTTTATATTTGACTTTTATTATTAAATTAATAAACAATTGGAGAAAATAATATATTTTGTGGGATTGTTGCAGAAATAAATAAAGCATGAAATTCAGAGCATTTCGGCGAAAGAATCATCTCAATCGGAGTTTTAACGAAAAATATATGACTAAAAGAAGGGAGGCCACCAAAATTTGCTTGGAATTTCGGTGGGAAGCTGCTGAAATCTAGAAGCCCAAGCCAAAAATCAGCATCTTCCCCCAAATCCATCCAATCTCATCATTTCCCCAAAATCCATCAATCTCATCATTTCCATCACTTCTTCATGTATTATTTTATTGTTATTTTTATATTTTTATTTTGTATTTTTATTTAAACAATTGTGGCACTTCCTCTATAAATAGGGAGGCCATTTCATGTATTTGGGGTGTCTTCATTAGTCTCCCTTAATCCTCATTTTCCCCATTTTGTTTCTCCTTTTAGTTTAGGTTCTTATATTTTCTCTCTAGTTCTTCTCTTCTTTTAGTTCATCTTCTTTATTTTGTTCTTTATTTTTGGGGACCATTTTAACTTCTTGTAGATTTTCTTATTAATTAGTTTCCTTTTAATTCTTATTCTTAATTTATGTTATTTTTATGTTATTTTCATTTCTTCTTTACTTTGTTCTTGTGATTTTTCTTCGAGATCTCTTAAACACATTTTTATATTTTCCTTAAGAAATACCTAGGCCAAGTATTTCCGAAATAATTCTAAAATTTAAGTCCGCATTCTTATGTTTTATCCTCCATCTTCATAAGGTTCTAGCCGCTGTCGGTGTTCCTTATGAATAACATTCCATTGTTTACATCCACTTTCGGAATCACAAGCTGTTCTTGAGTTCCGAAAGTGTAACTTTATTCCCTTTACTTAAATTTTTGTCATTGTTTTGGTTTTACTTATAATTCAATATATGTGTTGGTATTTTCTTTCTAACATTTGTAAGTAAGAATGCAATCTCCATGTGTTTTACTTTTTGAATTTCTTTTACTTCATACAGTTTAGTGCTTCATACTTCAATTTGATGTTAAGTGTTTTATCCGCTGTCGGTGCACTTAGAGTAGAATTGAAGAAATTAAATGTTGATCGCTGTTAGCGCATTTAATTATAAACTTAAGGTGAATCAAGTTGTAAATGTTTGAAGCATATTGATGTTTGACGCACATTAATGGTTGATGCATTTATAATATTGAAAGATATATGTAAGTATTTGAGATGATGAAGGTAGGATTTCGTGATTGGTTTATTATGAGCAAAATGTTAGAGTGTTGGCAAAATTTGTACTTGAAGGAAGTCTATTTTTATGAGTAATTTAATTAATGTGATTGTTAATTCGAAATTACTTACGTAAAAGTGTGAGTTTTGTCTATGAAACTACTTTATGATTTGTAAGTTCTAATTAGCATGAGAATTTGCATTTTAATTCTTAGTTAGTGTTTTGTTTAGTTTAGATTACAAATCTTTTCAAAACCCTCCTTTTTAATTCTCTATTCTTTATTCTTTATTCTTTTATTCTTTTATTCTTTTATTCTTTTATTCTTTTATTCTTTTAATTCTTTATTCTTTTATTCTTTTATACTTTTATTTTATTCTTTATTCTTTATTCTTTTATCCCTTTATTCTTTAATTAATTAATTCTTTGATTATTTAATTCTTTAATTCATTAATTTATTCATTATTCTTTTATTCATTATTCTTCTCACTAACATATTATTAATGTTCCCTAATTTCCCCGGTTAAGAACGTTCCCTATTTACCAATACTACATCTACACAAAAAGGGTTTAAATTGCATAACACTCAAATTACGTGTTTAATTTCATGCGTAATTTGGGCATTGTCAAGGTCCACTCACATACCGTCCTAAACTGCCACCTCAGTTTGCGTGCCGTAAGCCTCACCGGGCTAATCGTTGTCACCGGGACTCCCAAACCTGTCCAAATCAATCTAGAGGGTTACTAACTACCTTATTAACCTCTCATTGAAGCCCCATAATTTTTCCGAATTTTTAACTATTTTAAATCTCGAACCTAAACCTTCCGATGTCCCGAACATTATCGAGACGGTGTCCGATCGACACGAAATCAGTCCCAAAATGTTCGTTACATCGAATAGAAGATTTGACATGTTGAACACTTCCCCAACGGACCGTTCACGCACCCTCAAGCTCCTGTTACAATGTCACCCCTAACCTCTCGCCGACCGGGTTCGCTGGTTCGAACCGAACCGGACTGGTCTGGACCGGATCGAACCGGTCTATACAGGTCCAGGGTCCAATCTCATTCTTTTCTAATTCATTTCATTCCATTTTGATCCTAATCTCTTCCTAAACTTATTTCCTACCTTTCTACCATTTTAAAACAAACAAAACGGGCCAAAGTCAATACCTTTAAATAGAAGAACTTCGCCCAGTTTTCCCGCCGTCGGTGACAGGACCCATCCTAACTGGACATTGATAACCGTGCTCGGTCCTGCTCCCGTCTGACAAGTCAACTGAAGTACCAAAACTACCCTTCAGCACCTGTCAGACAAGAGATAACTACACTGATCTCCGCTCATGCCTCCGCCTCTTGATCAACCCCGAACGTCGTGCCACGCCCTGGAGGGTCATCAAAACAAGAAAGGTGTGAGTGGACTAAAATAATATCATTGAAAACACATTTGAAATAGACCATTTACCCTCCAGTTTATCAAATCATGCTTGCATAGGGTAAAACATATGAATAACAATCACCGGCTTTCCAGCCAAATCACATGAAACATATCAAATGACACGACCCATCCCAATCCCCCCCGGGATTACCATGGAATGTGTCATGCTCCCGTCTGACACGAGGTGTCGGACAAGGGATAACCTGTTGCCATTGCCCAACCGGGCTTCCAGAGTGCGTAAGGATCGATGGAGGAGGTGTGCGATGCTCAAGTCTCTACTGCAGTCGCATCCGGAATCAACCTGAAGGGCATTAAAAACAAAAGCTGTGAGTGGACGAAAATAAACAAGTCTGTTTAAAACATTTATAAGACATTTATGCCCCTCAGTAAAACCATATGCATGCGCCAAAAACCAATGATCACACATTTAATTAGAAATAACCATTAGGGCCTTAGCCCGGAAACCAAAGCATAGTTTTAATTTCCAAAAGTCAATCCAAGAGTTATTTCATCAATCCAGTAATATGAACCATAAGGCATATAATATAAACCATAACCATAATTTTAGCCACTGCACTATACACTCCAATCCGACATCCCTGATGTCTGACGTCCCTGACGTCAATAAGGTCACAATCACAAGGCTACGCGTGCCACTCAGGTCTCAATTTCCGAGTTTAATCCCCGAACCCCGTTCGGGTACAGCATCCCCGATGCTTAGCGTCATAGACGCTGGACGTACTAGACGTCCGTGACCTCTCCGGGGTACCTCATCCGGAGGAGACAATATAATATGGAAGGATTTATACAGTGTAGTACTAAATACATTTTATTGATATCCACATGCAAAACATATAGGTATACATAGGTAAAATCCGAACCGATCGTTACGTTTCATCAAACGGGTCTCATGCCCAAATACCGTGAAACGTGCCATAACCGAAATATCATCAAAACCATTTATTGATTCCGGCATGTGAACATATATAAAATGTAAACCAGAAAACATTTATTCAATTCCATTTTAGGGTCCCCGACCCGCAATCGTATGTAGAAATCAACTGGGCCCCTGGCCCGATTTGACAAGTTAACTGGGCCCCTGGCCCGATCCACATGTTAACTGGGCCCCTGGCCCGATTTCATAGTTCAACTGGGCCCCTGACCCGATTTTACATTATTCAAGTTCGTAACCGTTTCATGAAATCATATCCAACCACATTTATGGAAATCGGTGCAAATTCAGAAAACCTCGGTTTACGTACAAATGCGTAATTCACCTCGAAATACGTGAAATCATTTTAAATTCACCGATATCCAAAGTAAATCATTTAATCATAATTATAACAATCATAAAACAGTTATGCATGCATCGAATTTATGAAACCAATGTCCACTCACAGACCGTTTAACCGAGCGCCTCGATACGCGTGCCATAGGCCTTCCCGGGCCACACCACTATCACCGGGACTCCCAATCCTGTCCAAATCACATTAAAGGATTACTAACCCCTTCATTAACATTCTATCAAAGTCCCGTAATTTTCCCGAATTTTTAAGTATTTTTAATTTGGATTTAAAACCTTCGGACATCCCGAACAATAACGAAACGGGATCCGATCGACACGAAACCAACGCTAAAATGTTCGTTACATTGAATAGGACAAAAGTCATGTTGGAAGTTTCCCAAAATTACCTCACACGCGCCCCCACACGCCGGTTGAACTCCCTGCGCGTGAAACCCACGCGCCGTGTACTGTTCACCGTCGTTCAACCCGAACGACTGTAAAACGGGTCGCCGTGACCCGCGGGCCAACCCGATCGTTTCTCCGCCGTTCCTTGATCATTTTCGACAGGGTTTCCTCCTACAAGATCGTCTGAGTTAAACTAGGAGTTCTGTGGAAACAAAAACAAGGAACAACGTCAAGATCCTTACCTCCCCGATCGAGAAGCTCACGGCCAAAAGTCCGCCGTCGACTGCTCACGGCTCCGACCTCCATTCCTTTCAAAAACGGTCCCCACAGACTCGTTTCATCCTCTAGATCATCATCCCAATCACCAGATCGAACGAAAGACAGTAAAACCCATCCTGCCATTTTTGCACCCGAAAACGGATTCACGGGTTTAGGGCCTACCTCGCCGCCGTGGTCACCGCCGTGGCCACCGCAACGCCTGGAATGATCACAGGAACATCCATCACCCTTCAACACGATCACAAACAGTCTACATCGACATTCCCAATTTTGAGTTTTTCTGGCCTCCCCTGTTTTCCCTTCCGCCGTCATCTCCGCCGGCTCCCGCCGTCTCCCATCGTGCCCAGCTCACAGCAGTCATCCCACAACCCTCCGCACGATCCCATGGATACAGATATGGTGGTGGTGTGCAGTGTGAGTCGTGTACGTGCTCACGGGTTTGAGAGACATGAGAGTGAGAGGATGTAGTCTGATACAATTAAAGAGAGAGGGGGAACAGAATCAACGGCCCAGATTAAATCTGTGGTTAGAGATGGATGGCCCAGATCAAAAGGTGCAATAAGTTGGAATTCTTTATATTTTTTTAATTCCAATAATTTAATCCAATCCCACCAATCCAGTTCTGAGTTCATAATTAAAGGTTAGTGGTCCACGTGTCCCACTCAGAATCCCAGACCAATCAGAAAATGTCTCGTGTCCCCGCCTCGTAATGCGTGCATAACGAACCCAGATTTCCGTGACCCATAACTTTGTCGTCGAATCTCCGACTTCGGCGTGCCGCCTGTCGTTGGATTCGCATCGACGAAACCTACGTAACGGTCCTTGGCCCTCGGCCATCGGACATCCTGGTCAAAAAGTCAACATTTGCCGCTATTTCGTCCAAATTACGAAAACGCCCTTGAACTTCCGTACATCATAACTTTCACCACGAACGTCGGAATCGAACGTGCCACCTGTCTATGAACTCGTGACGTCCCGAACTACGTTACGGTCATCGGTCAAAGTCGATTTGACCATCCGAAATAAAAGTCAACGTTTTGCCCACGCCCAGGGGCAAAACGGTCACTTTGCACAATTCGTCCGAAATCGCCCAACTAATCCCAGATTAGTGAATCACAATTAAATATTATTAAATCCCGATATTCGGGACGTGTCGTTACAACCTTCCCTCCTTAAAGAATTTCGTCCTCGAAATTACCAACAATCTTATTCCACAACCACCTTGTGGAAAACATTTCGACCACATGCCGTGTGTACACCCGTACACCCACTTACTGGGACAACACCAGCCTCGTCTGTACCCAGACATCCCATCACAGTCATACGTCATAGTCAACAACACTCGACCACCTCGAGTGGACATGATCACGAGATCCGCGATAAAATCGCCTAACCATTAAGCTGACTCCTTCAGCTAGACGGTTCCCTTCCATTATCAATATATCCTTACATTTGCTCCCATTGGGAGTCACCAAATCTCATTTGTCAGTCCATGCTGACACCATCAGTCAACTGTCATCACAAAACTTACCACCCTGGTAAGGCTCCAACCATCTGTCCGTCGGTGGCAACACCACGTACTACATCACTCTCGATGTAGCGCAAGATCAACCACATGATCACCATTCGCAGGGCAAGCCCAATCCTGCGACACAAAATACTCTCAATGTCCATAATTGCCGACTCCGTCAGCGAACCAAAACGCTGGGAAATCACGGTGTGATCAAGTCACACAAGGCTACTCGTGGTTACTCAGACCACCAACTCACTCATCCTGAGTGTACGTATACCGTCAACATCAAGTGGTGTAACTGGAACACATTGAATACCAGCCCAGCAGTGATCACACATCTCAATACTAGGGTTCAACTAGCCAACCATGGCTAAGAGCACCTGCTCATACAATCACTGAACCCGACAAAATCAATCTGCACAGCGCACAGTATCCAATGTCCAGTCCACAATCACAACCAAACAAATGATATCGGAACCAAGCCGATTACCAACACATTTAATCATACACCACCGGTACATCCCATGTACCGCCATTAGACATCACTCAGCCTAACCCGTAACAATCCTCGCACAACGTACCCTGTACGTACATCAATCCATCAATCCGCCTACAACCACCTAGGTCGTAGCCAAACACGTTCCAAAAATGGAGTACATTTGCCCAAACCAACATGAGACAAAACAAACTCCACCCGTCATCTAGTTCCAATTCCGAATCCGAATTCGCAATTTCGTAAGAAATCCCGAATCTGAACCCAGACATCATGTTTTTAATCCATGTCCAAATCCGAATCCGAAATCATTATTCCGTAAGCTAGCATTGGAATAATCATTCCGCACCCAAATCCAGTAATCCATTTTCGAGCTTCGCAATCGAATCCTGAATCGTCACCCAGAAATTCGATTCCAAAACCCAAAATCTCGTTTACGTCCATCAAGACGTAACATAACCGAATCTATCGGTTGCCTGTCCAAAACACTCGATTGACTTCATAGGGAAGCCAATCCCAATATCCACACGTCAAAGGTTGACAAAAATCCGACCACATCGGAAACCTACTCAACCAAGTCACAAACCATATGGACTCACTCCGAAAAGAAGTTCAGTCCCGTCATTTACGACTCACATATCAAGGTAAGAGTGATAAACTCTCCACCCATCTGGATCATCAAGATCACAATCCATATCCATCGCTACGTCACCCGACAAGTAACATCACGATCCTAGATCGTCACATCGACCAAAGTCAACAACATCACAAACCAGATCCACCTAGGATCCACACATGCTCACATAGCAAGCAATCCATCCGAAAGCTGATCGTAGGGTCTTACACCCTCATTGAATCATTCGCCAAATTTCCCTTGGTGGAAAGATGACCTCGCATTTCACCACCAAATCCAAGATCATACACAACTCCCTTGTGTCCAATGACCCAAGGCCAAACATGGGTCCACCTACCAATACACGCTCAACGTACTGGTAGCAACAATCATCATCTGCCACGACAGGAAATATGAAGTCAACCCTAATGACTTCGGAATACCAATCACTGATGTGGAAACGAGCACTCCTCTCGTCTCCCAATCACAACTCTCCCTAAATCGGGAGTTCCAACCATGTTGGAAACAGACATGCTCCCAATGAGATGTCAAGTCCAACTACTGGACTGCCCATGTCCATACCTCACTTGGACCACCACGTGTCCAAAATCAATTCATTACTCGGACCTCACGTCCGCCAATAATCATGTATGCACACACCCCGATTCCGAACGGAAATTTCCTCAACTCTGCCTGGATGTGCATACCATACTGCCATGTCTCACATCTCAACCTTTACAGGTTCAATCCTCAGATTCCAAGTAATTCACAATCACAAAATCACACCTCAATACCACAAATGGTTTCCCGAATTTTCCAATTTCAATACTTCCTTGTACTTCCTGGGGATATAAGCAGTACACAATCTTACCAATCCCGGAGTTGACAACAACTCCCCAAATCCACCAATTCTCATGACATAGGGAACATCGTCCCTAGATTCCCCAAATTTTCAATCATACCTTTTGATCCATTCATCACTTGTCATCATATATCTGTTAGGAATTATCCCAACACGACACAACCTCCACTGGATCCCATCCAGTCCAAGACTCAACCACCACTGAGTCGCAGATAGCAATCATCTGTTCATCATGATAGAGTCACACCCCAACTGGTGGCTCATCGTCATCACAATTACTGTCACCAGCACCAGCGCTATCATCAACACTAGTATCAGCACACAGGCATCCATACTAGTATTGGCATAAAGGTATCACCATACCAACATACATACATAGCACTCGAACACCCATGCTAGCACACTGTGTGCTAAGTTGTTACCCTGGATCTCCGTTCATTACGAACGACGATCCCGTAACAGCACTCGTACCCCACGACTATGGGTACCTCCAATTTGACCACTGGCACATCAGGATAATGGACGTTCCCTGGACATCCCCTGATCCCCAAGTGTGGAAGCCACACTAAATACCCTCGACAGCCAGTCATCTCGACACAACTGTCGACCAACACTCATCGCTTGTCAAGATCCGTATCCGCACATCACACTAATATTCGATCCAATATGGGATTCCATATTTCCTCATAACCGCATCCGTGGATCGAAACCCATAAGACTCAATAGAGTCATCCACATGGTCATCCATGACCTCAGCCGCTCGTCGCAGCACAAGTTCTTATTTAAAATTCACCTTTCCTGCCCATCAATTAAAAATTAGGGTTCCAAAATCACACCCTAGGGTTCCACCGAACCCAACTGCCTTCTGCAGTAAAATCC
Source organism: Prinsepia uniflora (assembly GCA_032719365.1). NCBI lineage: Eukaryota > Viridiplantae > Streptophyta > Magnoliopsida > Rosales > Rosaceae > Prinsepia > Prinsepia uniflora. The sequence continues at coordinate 68,589,352 of CM064865.1, read as the reverse complement.
ATAACCTGACCGACCCCGCGGTCCTGACATCGTATAGACGTCCAATCCAATCCAATTGTCAACTCAACGTGGGTTCCATCGTGGGTTCCACCACGAAGGTCATCGGCTAACTCCAATGCACCAACACCCCGTTCACTAGCCAACACTACCAGGGTCCAAAACATAGACCAATACTCAACTGAGTTTCGCATTTCCATATCATTATTCCAATGGGGTTCCCTGAACCCAGATGTGCCGAGTGGCACAACAATCCATCATCACATGACCGAACCGACGGTCCCACATTACCAGTTAATCGTATACAACCCCACTTGGGTTGAATCGCATCAACGCACGGCGTATCGGGCCAAACACACCCAATCTACCAAAACTATCTATCAGGTTGACAACGGAACTGCAGCCCAAAAAGACATCACACCCTCGTCCTTCGCGCACCAAAGAGCAAAACCTGCTCTGATACCACTTGACACGACCCATCCCAATCCCCCCCGGGATTACCATGGAATGTGTCATGCTCCCGTCTGATACGAGGTGTCGGACAAGGGATAACCTGTTGCCATTGCCCAACGGGGCTTCTAGAGTGCGTAAGGATCGATGGAGGAGGTGTGCGATGCTCAAGTCTCTGCTACAGTCGCATCCGGAATCAACCTGAAGGGCATTAAAAACAAAAGCTGTGAGTGGACGAAAATAAACAAGTCTGTTTAAAACATTTATAAGACATTTATGCCCCTCAGTAAAACCATATGCATGCGCCAAAAACCAATGATCACACATTTAATTAGAAATAACCATTAGGGCCTTAGCCCGGAAACCAAAGCATAGTTTCAATTTCCAAAAGTCAATCCAAGAGTTATTTCATCAATCCAGTAATATGAACCATAAGGCATATAATATAAACCATAACCATAATTTTAGCCACTGCACTATACACTCCAATCCGACATCCCTGATGTCTGACGTCCCTGACGTCAATAAGGTCACAATCACAAGGCTACGCGTGCCACTCGGGTCTCAATTTCCGAGTTCAATCCCCGAACCCCGTTTGGGTACAGCATCCCCGATGCTTAGCGTCATAGACGCTGGACGTACTAGACGTCCGTGACCTCTCCGGGGTACCTCATCCGGAGGAGACAATATAATATGGAAGGATTTATACAGTGCAGTACTAAATACATTTTATTGATATCCACATGCAAAACATATAGGTATACATAGGTAAAATCCGAACCGATCGTTACGTTTCATCAAACGGGTCTCATGCCCAAATACCGTGAAACGTGCCATAACCGAAATATCATCAAAACCATTTATTGATTCCGGCATGTGAACATATATAAAATGTAAACCAGAAAACATTTATTCAATTCCATTTTAGGGTCCCCGACCCGCAATCGTATGTAGAAATCAACTGGGCCCTTGGCACGACTTCACAAGTTAACTGGGCCCCTGGCCCGATCCACATGTTAACTGGGCCCCTGGCCCGATTTCATAGTTCAACTTGGCCCCTGGCCCGATTTTACATTATTCAAGTTCGTAACCGTTTCATGAAATCATATCCAACCACATTTATGGAAATCGGTGCAAATTCAGAAAACCTCGGTTTACGTGCAAATGCGTAATTCACCTCGAAATACGTGAAATCATTTTAAATTCACCGATATCCAAAGTAAATCATTTAATCATAATTATAACAATCATAAAACAGTTATGCATGCATCGAATTTATGAAACCAATGTCCACTCACAGACCGTTTAACCGAGCGCCTCGATACGCGTGCCATAGGCCTTCCCGGGCCACACCACTATCACCGGGACTCCCAATCCTGTCCAAATCACATTAGAGGATTACTAACCCCTTCATTAACATTCTATCAAAGTCCCGTAATTTATTTTTAAGTATTTTTAAACTGGATTTAAAACCTTCGGACATCCCGAACAATAACGAAACGGGATCCGATCGACACGAAACCAACGCTAAAATGTTCGTTACATTGAATAGGACAAAAGTCATGTTGGAAGTTTCCCAAAATTACCTCACACGCGCCCCCAAGCGCCGGTTGAACTCCCTGCGCGTGAAACCCACGCGCCGGGTACTGTTCACCGTCGTTCAACCCGAACGACTGTAAAACGGGTCGCCGTGACCCGCGGGCCAACCCGATCGGTTCTCCGCCGTTCCTTGATCATTTTCGACAGGGTTTCCTCCTACAAGATCGTCTGAGTTAAACTAGGAGTTCTGTGGAAACAAAAACAAGGAACAACGTCAAGATCCTTACCTCCCCGATCGAGAAGCTCACGGCCAAAACTCCGTCGTCGACTTCTCACAGCTCCAACCACCATTCCTTTCAAAAAGGGTCCCCACAGACTCGTTTCATCCTCTAGATCATCATCCCAATCACCAGATCGAACGAAAGACAGTAAAACCCATCCTGCCATTTTTACACCCGAAAACGGATTCACGGGTTAAGGGCCTACCTCGCCGTCGTGGTCACCACCGTGGCCACCGCAACGCCTGGAATGATCACAGGAACATCCATCACCCTTCAACACGATCACAAACAGTCTACATCGACATTCCCAATTTTGAGTTTTTCGGGCCTCCCCTGTTTTCCCTTCCGCCGTCATCTCCGCCGGCTCCCGCCGTCTCCCATCGTGCCCAGCTCACAGCAGTCATCCCACAACCCTCCGCACGATCCCATGGATACAGATATGGTGGTGGTGTGCAGTGTGAGCCGTGTACGTGCTCACGGGTTTGAGAGACATGAGAGTGAGAGGATGTAGTCTGATACAATTAAAGAGAGAGGGGGAACAGAATCAACGGCCCAGATTAAATCTGTGGTTAGAGATGGATGACCCAGATCAAAAGGTGCAATAAGTGGGAATTCTTTATATTTTTTTAATTCCAATAATTTAATCCAATCCCACCAATCCAGATCTGAGTTCATAATTAAAGGTTAGTGGTCCACGTGTCCCACTCAGAATCCCAAACCAATCAGAAAATGCCACGTGTCCCCGCCTCGTAATGCGTGCATAACGAACCCAGATTTCCGTGACCCATAACTTCGTCGTCGAATCTCCGATTTCGGCGTGCCACCTGTCGTTGGATTCGCATCGACGAAACCTACGTAACGGTCCTTGGCCCTCAGCCATCGGACATCCTGGTCAAAAAGTCAACATTTGCCGCTATTTCGTCCAAATTACGAAAACGCCCTTGAACTTCCCTACATCATAACTTTCACCACGAACGTCGGAATCGAACGTGCCACCTGTCTATGAACTCGTGACGTCCCGAACTACGTCACGGTCATCGGTCAAAGTCTATTTGACCATCCGAAATAAAAGTCAACGTTTTGCCCACGCCCAGGGGCAAAACGGTCACTTTGCACAATTCGTCCGAAATCGCCCAACTAATCCCAAATTAGTGAATCACAATTAAATATTATTAAATCCCGATATTCGGGACGGGTCGTTACATCAAATCCCGGCTCTCAAGCCAACATGTGAAAACATCATCACCTGGCCACAGAGACCAAAAACCCGTACTCAATACCAGTACGCAATCACAATCAACATCAAACAGCACTACTCACAAGTGCACAATCAATCAATCAATCAATCAATTTTCACTATTCACAAGTGCACAAACAATCACACAGTCACATCCGCACTACGTGTAGGCTAACCTCGAGAACTGCACTCAGGCACCATCCGAGTCATATCAGTCATGTCTGGGGACTGCACACGCACCATCTAGACGTACCACATACTCGGGGACTGCAATCACGCACCATCCGATTCACGTCTAGGAACTGCACTCGCACCATCCAAAACATGATCTAGTATCCACAGTCACAAACACAATCCATACCACAAACACATACCAATCATATCCATAACTTCATACCAAGTCAAAAGCATTCCCGACAGGGTCTCAAGCCCAAATTCCATTTACACGATATTCTGTACAATCACATTGAAAACATTAAAATAATCCATAAATCATCCTTGACTCACCAATTAAGTCAAAATATCCTTTTCAAAACCTTTTTGACTCCGGGCCTAGCCCAAAACATTATTTGCACATTTCTCGTAAAATGTGCCCGAAATACCGATTAAAATAATCATGACAAATCACCATGACATCATTGCAATTCAACTCATGCAATCAATCATGTAAAACATTTAACTATGCATGCATAATGGTTTTTAAAACAAACATCCACTCACACACTGTCCAAATCGCTCGACTTCGAGCTGCACGTCTTTCTGTAATTTTCGACACTTGCCAAGAATCCCAAGTCCTGCCAAAAATCATCATTAAGGATCACTAATGACTCAATGAATATCATATTAATTTCCCATAATTTTCCAGGAATAAAATATTAATTTAAAACGTAACATAAACCTTTGGACTCTCGAAACATTATCGAGACGGTGTCCGATTGACTCGAAACCAACTCTAAAATGTTCATTACATTGCATAGAGTAAAAAACCTGTTAAGCACTTCCCCAGAAATCTCACAACGCGCCCTTACATGCCTCCGTGAGTGGCTGCGCGTGAAAGCCACGCGCGTGAACAGTGGTGCTATAGTGTCATCCCTTCAGCCCGATTTTCTGTTAAACGGGTCGTGAACCCGCGTTTAGACCCGGTACAATCTTCCTCAATTCGACCTCAATTTCTTCCATTCCTTCATCCTACTTCATTTAATCAATCCTAATTACGGTTCTGTATCCTGAGATTAAGCCAATTCTAACTCAAACCAATCGATTCCCAATCTTAGTCACGATACTCTAAATTTCCAATCGGTCGATATTCAAGCTTATTCTTCAAATTAATCAAACTCGAAGTATAGGAGGACTATTATAAGAACTATTTCGAAATCAATTTCAACTTCCCTTACCTCCAAACAAACAAACTCAAGCTCGATTTTTCTTCGAAATTGGGACTTCCGTTCTTGCTCAAAACGGCAGCAATTTCCTTCGTTTTGATTGTGTACTGGTTCGAAATGGTCTCAGAGAGCTTAATCAAACCTCAATTTGGATCCTTGCTGCTCATAACTTGGAAATCGAATTCTCCCTTGATTTTCAAACTTTTCGAATTTGGGTTTTCAAGTCTCCTCTCAGTCCCCCGTGTTTTACTCTTTGTCCCAAGCTCCTAAGCCTCTAAATTGCATCTAGTTGCATCAATGTTTTTAATCGGTTGCTAGGAAGATTAATCAGACATTTCTTTCTTCTCTGTTGTTTCCCTCCAAAGTCCACACAACCAGGTTTCCCACAATTTCAATTTATCTTTTTCCCACCGTCACAATCCCTTTGGCCACTACTCAGCCTTAGCCAAGTGACATGTGGCACTGAAGGACACAATGAGTCACCAAACAGTGACTCCTCCAAAATGGCCGAAACATCAAATCTTAGCCCAACAAAAATTACCATTTTACCCTTACCTTCAAAATTACCAAAATGCCCCTCACCGTTCGAGACCCATAACTTTTCCATTCGGACTCCGATTGACCCATGCCGCCTGTCTACGGATTCAGCGTCCCGAGACCTATCCACCGGTCATTCCAGAAAGTCCAAATAAGGTCTCGATAAAAAAGAAAACTTTATAACCGGGGGTAAAATTGTAACGACCTGGACGTTCAGAAAAAGGGAAATTCGGAATATTTGAAGAAAAAGGACAATTTTGCATCTAGGTAATGGGCGAACGGTTGAATTTTGTTCAGACAGTCAAACAGACTTTGACCAATGACCGTGACGTAGTTCGGGACGTCACGAGTTCATAGACAGGTGGCACGCCCGATTCCGACATTCGAGGAGGAAGTTAAGACTTTCGGAAGTTCAAGGGCATTTTCGTAATTTGGACGAAAAGGGGGAAAATGTTGACTTTTTGATTGACCACTAGTTTTCACACAATTTGAGGACCGTTAGGTAGGTCTCGATGCCCTGAGTCCGTAGACAGCGGTACGCTGAAAACGGACATCGGACGGTTGAGTTACGGGTCTCGGAAGAGAAGGGCATTTTGGTAATTTTGTACAGAAGGGCAAAATGGTAATTTTGTAGGAGGGTACTGTTTGAAACCGTGGAAAATAGGGGCTGAGCACCCATTCCGTGAGTGTTCTGAATCCAGAAATTGTTTAACCTGTTAGTGGCTGGGCAAGGTGAATTGTTTATTGGTTTTGAGGTATTGGAAGCATTGTGGCAGGGGCTAAAACAAAACCAGTGCACGTGCAGAATTTTAAAACTGGCTTTGGGTTCTGTTTACGTGAAACCATTTACAAAGTGGGTCTGAGAGGGATTCCCACGAGTTGTTGCTGCACGGTCCAATTAACAGAGTAGGGTATTGAGTCGAGGGGTCATTTTCTGCTGAAGAAAGCTTGAGAGTTGAGAGAAAAACATACGGGAAGGAAAAACTGGATTTTGGAGGGAAATTCAATTTTTGATTTGTGAGTCGAGTTGGACAGAAACAAGGATTGTTTTAGTGTTCTGGGATCATTTGGAACTCAACCACATCGATTGCGAAGGGAATCGATCACAGATTGGCCAAGAATATAAGCTTCTGGTTTTGGAAATTTCCAAGGTTGATGACGACTACTTCCATGTAAGCTTCTCCGAAATTGGTTGTGTTCTAGTGTTCGTTTAGGTCCCCTAAAGCTTTTGTCTCGGTTAATTTGAAAACTGGGCTGATTAGAGGGAGTTTTAGAGATTGACCCGTTTGTTTGATCACAGGTGGATTGATCGATTTAGAGCTTGTTGAGGGTAATTAATGATTGAGAACCTAAATTAAAATGTAAAGGAAGTATTTAGATGGAAGAAGGAAAGGAATTGAGTGAGTTTTGATAGGGATTTAACCGGGTTGTGTCGCGGGTTGAACAACCCGTATTGCAGGCTAGTCGGGCGAAGAAGATGAACTGTAGCAACACTGTAGCAGACGCGTGAGTTTCACGCGCAGCCACTCACGGCAGCGCATGAGGGCGCGTGGGCCCGATTTTCGAGGTAAGTTCAACACAACTTTTGTCCTATACATTGTAACGAACATTTTAACGTTGGTTTCGAATTTATCGGACACCGTTTCGATGTTGTACCGAGGGTCCTAAGGGTTATGTTACGTTTTTAATTAACGTTTAATTCCCGGAAAATTATGGGGAATTATTATGATGTTATTTGAGACCTTAGTGACCCTGAAAAGTGATTTCGAACAGGATTCGAGATTTCTGGAAAATGTTAGAAATTACGGAAACGCGTGTAGCGCGAAACCGAACATTATGGACGGTGTGTGAGTGGACTTTGCTTTCAAAATTTAATGCATGCATAAATGTTTCTATGATTTTAATGATTATGATTATGACTTGTGATAAATTCGATTTCCGTATTTATATGTATTTTTGCTATGCATACAAAATTGCACGTATTTCGAGACTATGATTTCTCTTATGCTTTAGTGGTGTGATAAACGATTTCACATGATTTGTGCATATGATTTTTTAAGGATGTTTGATTATGATTGTAAGTATGATTTACGGTGTTGATACGGATTTCGAGATTTTTACGGATTTGCACATTTTACGAGATTTCGAGTATGATGTGGTTGGACCGTGATTTTGGTGATTTGATTATGGCTTTGATGTTTTACCTTGAGATTTAAAATATGATGTGATTTCAAGGATTTAAAACGAATTTTGAAAAAGATGATTTCGGGCTTGATGCCCAAGGCATAAAAGTAATTTTGATGAACGAGATTTCGGTTTTCGGAAGTTTGAAAATGGATTTCTGGTTTGGGTTCGGAATGACAGTTCCGGATGCCGGCTTACAGAATCATTACTGCGAATTCGAATTCAGGAATGGATGATGGTTTGATAAAACGATTTGATATGATTATACATGTCCCGTTTTTAATGATGATTTGATTATGTATTGTGAAGTAAGATTTTGGGGATTTGAATGTGGAAATTCGAACGTGAGTTCTGTTATGACAAAATGTGATTTCAGATTGGAATTTGGATCACAATGGATCCTGGATTGTTGTGATTTACGAATGGTTTTGGGTTCAAAGACCCGGTATTATTGCTGGATTATGTTTTGGGTTTAAAGACCCGGTGCTAAGGTTGGATCATGTTTTGAGTTTAAAGACTCGGTTAATTGATGACGGGGGAGGGCCCTTAATGAGTTTAAAGACTCGGTTACTGTTTTGAGTTTAAAGACTCGGTATGATACCCCCAAGGCCTATTGATTATGTTCTGAGTTTAAAGACTCGTTGATATCCCGAGAAGGCCTGATTATGCGCATGGTTTTGAGTTTAAAGACTCGGGCGCACTTGAGATCCAGCAGATTGATTGACCTGTGAATTACTGTTGATTTCTGATGTTTCGGATGTGTTGGGCATTTGGCCCAGTTTGTGTGGTTTTGATGGATTTTTGGATTATGTGACGTACTTGGATTTGATTCATGAGTTTGGGCTGAGGCCCCGTGTTTATGAATGCGGGCTAAGACCCGAAGGTTAAGAAAAGGAAAATGATTTTGATTTTCACAAGCGGTTTTCTCATATGGGAAGTGAAATGGTTTGTGAAATGATTTTTGAATGCATGCATTGGTTTTACGTGGAGGGTAGAAACGCTTTTTGTAACTGTTTTATAAATTGATTTGTTTTTGTCCACTCACACCTTTTGTGTTTTTATTGACCCTCTAAGTCGTGGCGCGTTGATCGAGGCTGCTCGAGAGGCGGAGGCATGAGTGAGTACGTGTGTGGCTATCCCTGGTTTGGCAAGTAGTGAGGGTAATTTGGAAACTTCAGTCGACTTTCCAGACGGGAGCAGGACCGGGCACGGTTATCAATGTCCCTTCGGGGGCGGTCCTGTCAAAAATCGTCATTTGCTTCCAATTTTTCCTTTTTCAAATTTTTGGGTCGTTACAGTCGGTCTGCGTTGCTCCGTCGTCCAAACCCTTCGATTTTGACCCTCTTCGATTCACAGGAACCTCACGAGCATCATCCACTCACCAGAAATGGTTCCCCAGTGTCCTAGAAGAAATTCGAGTTTGAGTTTGGAATGGTACCCGTGCGGGTTCACCGTTCCTCCGCCGTCCCTGGAGGTCTGACCACCCTCCTGCTGTCACTGTCTCACTCATGACCTCCCTCTCAGTCTCTCATAGTCAGCACAGAGATGGTTGAGATGTGGGGTGGTATGCTTGTGTATTTGTTTTGAGAGAAAAATATGGAGAATGGTGATCGGGTTTGTGAGAAAACAGAGAAGAGATGATGATCAGTGAGAGAGGGAAGGGAATGCAGGGTGAGGATTGAGAGATTAAATGAAATGGAGGGTTAGGATTGAGAGGTGGTAGATTAAATTATAAAATAATAATAATAATAATAATAATAATTAGTATAGATCCACAAATTGGGGGTTTGGGCCAATGGGATGAGTGACACTTGTCACTTATTCATGGGTCCCATTTAAAATATCTGCCCAATCAGATATGCCAAGTGTCTTTGCCTCATAATGCTTGCAATAGTAAAATTAAACTTCCGTGACCCATAACTCTCCCGTTCGAAGTCCGATTTCAGTGTGCCGCCTATCTACTGATTCGTATCGTCCCAATCTACGTAACGGTGCTCGGCCCTCGGCCATCGGACCTCCCGGTCCAAAAGTCAACTATTTGCCCCTTTTTTAATCGAATTACCAAAATACCCATGAACTTTCGAACGTCATAACTTTTTTCTCGAATGTCGGAATCGAACGTGCCACCTGTCTATGAACTCGTGACATCCTGAACTACGTCACGGTCATCGACAAAAGTCCATTTGATATGCAGAACGAAAATTCAACGTTTTGCCCACGTCCAGGGGCAAAATGGTCATTTTGCATCTTTCGTCCGATTTCGCTCAATGAATCACCGATTAGCCTCACTAATCCTGATTAGTCACTAATCTAATCCTGGAATTCGAGATGGGTCGTTACAATGATGATGATGATGATGATCCTGAATATGTTGATGAAGATTACGCACAAACACAGGATGGTACTTTAGAAGAAGATGATGGCAACCTGTTTCTAGCCTATGTAGACCTTGATGCCTTTTATTGTGCACCTTTTAGTGGTGGTGGTGGTGGTGGTGGTGGTGGTGGTAGTGAGTATGAGTGAGCAGGTGATGATCCAAGCTCTCCAAGGTGATGATCCTTATTATAGAGAATGTTGAGGCTCTGAGAAAGAAAAGAAAAAAAAGGCAAAAGACAAGATGAACGCAAAATCTTCTTCAACTACTAGGCAATTAAGGACCACATGATTCCTAATCCTAGCTCTAGCACCTTCTGCAGAACTAGCTCTAGCACCTACAGCAGAACCAGCTCCAGCACTTGTACCATCCTTGTTCCAACCGCCTAGAGCCCAAATGAACTTGAAAAGTCTCCTGGCAGTTCAACACAGTCACTCTACCTTACTACCAATAGCTTACTTAACTCAAGCTTCTCCACCAAAGAAACTGAGGTTTAATTCCCCAGAAAAGATGAAGAAATAGAGGGTTGTCTACTAGTATACTAACAATGGCCTAGTGTAGTTTGACCACGTTTTTGTGTAGTTTGGTCATGTTTTGTGCATTTTAGCCATGTTTGTTCAGTTTGGCCTTACTTATAAGTTTAAATACATTTAGTTTGGCCTAATATAGACAGTGAATTTGATGTAGGTATGTTTCCCTTGGAGTCAATCTAGCTTTCTTGCTTTTGGAAACATTGTAGCAATGTTAGCCACGTTCTTTCATCTCGTCACATCTATCATTCCTTACAACAATTGTTAAAAAGAGTCCATCTACATTACCTAACAACGTAGAATCTAATATAAAATGGGATTGCTTCTGCTTCAATCCTTCATCACAACCATCAAAATCCAGGATACAATAAAAGCTACCCATATCTTCTTTGTCCTAAGTTTGCTCTTCTTGAGTTCCTTTTCCATTATCCTATTCTTCCTCAACAACCCATGTATAGTTGTCTTGCATCTATGAAAGTTATCCGGATCATTACTAAAATCAACCAACAGACCTAAATTCAACATTCAAACTGAAAACCCAAAATTCAACACCCACTCAAACCAAATAAATGTTCATACCATAACCACTAAGATAAAAAAAAACAAAAAATATCCTAAAATCGACACAAAAAGTGAATCAATCCTTACCCCGGTTCTTGGAAAAACTTAGAATTGCCTGCTAGGATGTCTATCGGTCTAAGATGTCGTCACTTTGTAGATTTTTCCACAGAAACAAATCTTGGCTTTAAGGATGTTCATCATTTTAGAGAATGAAAGAATGATGATGATTATGTGTTTTTGATGATTCTGACTTCAAGGCTTCAAGGTTGCCCAATCTGAAGAGCGAAGATGAAGACGAGAAGAACGAAGATGATTGTGGATTTTTTACGGTTGCCCATATTGAAGAACAAAGATGAAGACGAAAGAACGAAGATGATTGTGGATTTAGGGATCAGTTTACATTTTTGGGGATTTAGTAATCGATTTAGGTATTTGAGGATTTAGGGATCAATTTAGGTATTTGGGGATTTAGGGATTTATAGGTCAAATTTCATCTTCCCTTATCTGAATCATTTACTGGTAATCCAAGTTAGCGCTATGTAAACACCACATTAGATATTTGACGTTCATTTGACAGAAATGACGAAAAAAACACCAGTGTGGCCAAACTCGGACGTCTAAGGGTGCAATTTCAACTAATAATGAAAGTAGGGTGCAAAATGGAACTTTTGATCGAGAATATGGTGCATTTAAAGTAAAAATCCATAAGAATATGATGTAAAGTGGGACTTACGTACAAGAATAAAGTGTAAAGTGGAATTTCAAACATATTGAATGGAAATAGTGCTGAGTGAGATAACTCGGCTATTTTAGAGTACACTTTTAACGAATAATAAGAATATGATGTAACGTGGGACTTGCGTACAAAAATAAGGTGCAAAGTAAAACTTCAATTTGATAATATGCTGCATTTATGCCTCATTTGGTACACCATATTGTACTGACTATTTCAGTCGGATAAACTAATCTATTCACCAGATAGACTGACTATTTAGTTGATCATTTGATGCTCTACCGGATTAAAACACCGAATATATTATACTGTTTGGATTATATTATAGTAGATGATATAAAATATTTATATCATAAATATTAATTATGTATATTTTTAATTATTAATAATTATTTATTTTAATTAATTATTGATATATTATAATTATATTTATTAAATTATAATTAATTATTATTTTATTTTTATTATTATTACTATTTATTATTATTACTATTTATTATTATTATTATTATTATTATTATTATATTTTTTAAGATTGCTAATTATCCAACTACTTAATACGGATAATTTCGAGGGTAATATTTTAACATGTTTGGACCATATACGATGAGTAGTCTCAGACATCGTGGTAATACTCCGTAGTTCTTGAAACTAGGACCGTGACTCAGACGTTGAGTTGGGCTCCGTAGTTTCTGAGCCGGTCCACACTCAGATGTCGTGCTGAGTTCCGTAGTTCTCAAGTGGTTTGGCCTACCGATAATGCATATATGATGTGATGATTTGGCTTGCAGGCATCGATGATGGGTTTCCTTGGTAGGATGGGTTGGTACAGTATGGTTGGTTCTATGTGATTGTTGTGGTTGTGCATTGGTTTGATCATATCTATATTGGTATTTGGTATGGTTTTTATGATTGGTTTATGTTATTACTGGATGTTCTACTATGACATGTACTTCGAGGTTTGGTATTTTATTGTCTATTTATTGGGACTTAAGAATTTCTTTTTTATGCATGCATTGTTTTTCCAAAACAGAGGGCAATGGTTATATTTTTTAATATGGTTTCAAAAGTTATTTTTTAAAATGTTCTTTTAGGTCCAGTCGCACATTTTTATTGGTTTTGAAACCCTCTAGAGCCGTTGCACGAGAAACGAGGTTGCTTACAGGACAGAGGCATGAACCGACAAGTATACAAGTATCCCTGGCTTGATAAGATTTCAAGGGTAAACTAAGCATTTTAGTTTACTTGTCAGACGGGAGTAGGGTTAGGGGGTGATTTACGAGTTGTTTCCTTAGACAGGTCCTGTCATTTTTCCCCCCTATCATTCTTGGGAGCCTTCACGGATGAACATCTGTCACAAAGTTTTGCAAATACACCATCTAGAAATGCGTGTTTATTACGGACCTTTCATGAATTGAATTCTTCAGGTCCTTTGAAGTCTATATCCCTCTCAAGAAACGGATTATGACTATGCGAGTCATCACACTCCCACACTTCAAGCCTACTAGACCTCTCTAGAAGTGCACCTTGACGTATCTCGAAACAATCATCTTGGAAAGCAGAAAATTTTCACCAGATGAATTGAGGACAGTGAACATTTCGAACTCCTATAACTCTCAAAAAGGTCAACCCACAATGAAGAAGCAAATTCATTAGTTTCTGAAATAAATATATACTAAGTATATTAATACTCATTCATATATATACACGTATATTTATTTATATATATGTTATTATCAAACATATATTAATTCATACATATGTATTAAAAATAGTAAATATATGTTCATATATGAATTAAACACACATTTAAGTATATGTATATATTTATGTCATATATTTAAGTAACATCAAACACAAATTAATAGCAGTAAATATATATTAATACAAATTAAAACATTTATTCATATATATATATATATATATCATATACATATTTAAATGTATATGTAAATATGTCATATGACACGACAAATCCCAAATCCACCCCCTCCCCCCGGGATTAACGCGGGATGTGCCATACTCCCGTCTGACACGAAGTGTCAGACAAGGGATAACTCGAACCTCAGCTCATTCAGGGCTTCCAGAGTGTGCCAGGATCAAAGGAGGAGTGTGATGTCTCAATCTCTGCTACAACCCACATCTGCGATCAACCTGAAGGGTATTAAAATCATTGAAAGCTGTGAGTGGATGAAACCAATAATTTAATTAAAAACTCATTTCATAAAACGACGTTTATGCCCTTCACTAAAAAGCATGCATGTATTTGAAAACCATTTAATTCAATCATTCCTCAACTCATCAAATCAAAGTTACTACAATTGTCTATCAATCAAAGCCTTTTCCTTCCTCAAATCATTAGGATCTTAGCCCAAACCGTAAACAAAAGTACATGGGAACTCAGCCCAAAACCAATTATGTGGGAACTCAGCTCAAAACCAATCATGTGGGAACTCAGCCCAAAACCAAGTATATGGGAATTCAGGCCAAAACCAATCAGGTGGGTCTCATCCCAAAACCAAATTCGTAGGGACTCCGTCCAAATCAAATCACGTGGGTCTCAGTCCAAATCCAATACACGTGGGCCTCAACCCAAAACCAATCATCGGCATCCCTGATGCCTGAGATTCCTGTTGTCACAATCAACACCGTCACGGTTCCATGCTAAGCGTGCTACTCAGGGTCTCAATCCCAAGTCTCCCTAAGGTCCACCTAGATCAATGACCCGCAAATCATTGACCCTCCCTGGGAGGAGGTTTTAACCTCTGGAAATCCTACTCCTGAGTCACTATACGGACTGGTCGCTCCGTGCAATGACCCCTCGTAGCCAATGCCCCGTGACTACTCCAGGATACTACGAGACGTCTGAAGGAGACAAGCCACCACTCCAGGATACTACGGGACTTCTGGAGGGCAATCACTCATGAGGATGGTATATGGAAAACCGTTTTACAAATCATCTCGAAACCATTCAAAGGGCTACGCCCGGGATTTCCATAAAACCATCGTAATAAACAATTGGGTCTCGTGCCCGAAGTATAACTTTACAAACCATTTCCACAAATCCAATTTTCAAATTTAAGGGGCTCTGTCCGAAATTCCATTTCATAAACCAACTGGGCCTCCAGCCCAATATCATAACCAATTGGGCCTCAAGCCCGATCATATAAGTCAATTGGGCCTCCAGCCTGATTTCTCATTAAATCAAATGGACTCCAAAGTCCGATGGTTTCCAATCAAATGGGTCTCATGCTTGATTCCATATTCCAAAAACCATTTCATCAAACCATCATAGAAAACACAGCACGTATAGACACGATATAAAACCAGAAAACACGAAATACGTGCAATGTAACGCCCCGGAAATTCGGAAAATGTAATTTTGTAACATAATGAATAAATGACGTTTTTACCCTTGTGAATAGTATGGTCAAATTGTTGACTTTTTGATTGGTGAGTCAAACGGACGTTGACTGATGACCGTGACGTAGTTCGGGACATCACGAGTCCATAGACAGGTGGCACGCCCAATTCCGATGATCAGGGAAAAAGTTATGACGTGCGGAAGCCCAAGGGCATTTTCGTAATTTGGGCGAAAAGGGGAAATGTTGACTTTTTGTTTGCCAACTAATTTTCACATAATTCGAGGACTGTTAGGTAGGTCTCAATGCCCTGAGTACAACGATAGGCGGCACGTTGAAAACGGAATTTGGATACGAACGTTACAGGTCACGGAAGGCTAGGGGCAAAATGGTAATTTGACCAACCAGGGGCAAAATGGTCTTTTAACCTTGATCAGACCATGACACCTATCTTTTGTCTGATACTTACCTCAGAAAACATAGAATCGGGTCTTAAGGGAAACACAATGATATACACTTTAGACATTTATCCCTAAATCATGGCTAAACTCATCATTTTGTTCAATTGACCTGTGATAAACCACCAGCTCATCGCCATTGTGCAATTAAGAGACTAAGGACTGGAATTGAGAGAGAGGAACTCGAGGGATTGAGAGAACTGGGAGAATTTTGCTTCGAAAATTCAGAAAAATTGGGGGAAAATCGAATTCGAATTTGGGAGCCAGGAGAAGAGAAATTGAGGATTGAAGTACGCTGCTGGGATCAAAACGAACATCTTTGCAACAAAAACGAAAAGAAATCGTGTCGAATTGAGGAAGAACAGAAGCTGCCATGGCTGCCGAAAATCGAGCTTGAGTACAGTTAGTTAGAGGTAAGGTTTTACGAAATTGATCTTGTAGAAATGTTCCTTATACTCTCACGATGCTAACCATATGAATTAATTGGAAAATCAGGCACGGAATCGTGAAACCCGAATAGGAGACCCGTCGAACTTCTATCGTGAGTCGTGAAGTTTTGGACCTTAATTGAGGTAATTGAACATACAGAACTGAAATGAAGTTGGATTAGATGGGATCAGTTGAAAGAACGGATCGATTGGAGGTCGAATTGATGGAGTTTGAATCGGATCCTATCGCGGGTATTTCAACCCGTTTATCAGACAAACAGGTGAGAACGACGCACTGTAGCAGGTATTGTGCTAGACGCGTGGCTTTCACGCGCAGCCGCTTGCGGCGGCGCGTGACGGCGCGTGGAGAGGATTCCGGCAAAGTGATAAACATGAAACTTGATGTTCTCGATGATACGAACCTATCCGCGTTGGTTTCGGGTCAATCGGATATGGTTTCAGCGTAGTTCCGAGTACCCGACACGTTTAAATTATATTAAAATAATATTATAAAATCCCGACAATTAGGAGATTCTTATTTAAGGATTATATGATAATCTAGTAACCTTAAATCAATTTGTTTGACAGGCTGGAATATTCCCGGGACGTTGGAGGAAAACGAACAGCTCGAGGCTGAACAATCGGGACGGTGTGTGTCAGTGGACTTTTGGTTTTCTAACCATGATGCATGCATATATGGTTTAAAATTCTTTATTATATGATTTTCTATGATTTTACATGATTGATGTGTTTGATTCGGTGATTTCTCGATTTTCTCGGTTTTATGATTATTATATTATATTTTGGCACGAGTTTCGAGAAATGACGAAATTGATGTTTTGGGCGTGGGCCCGGGACTGAAAATGATTATAATGATGTTTTGACTCGGGTTATGAGTCAGGAATTGATTTTATGGATTTACGTGATCGTGGCAACTCGGATTTACGTGATCGTGGCAACTCAGATTTGGAGTCACATGTGCATATGATTAAATTGATGATTATGATTTTTAAAGTGGATTCTGGACACTGTTTTATGATAGTTTTGTGGAACTTAATTTGTGAAAGCTATGTCTCGGGCATATGCCCTATTGAAATGTTTTGACTTGATTTGAGACATAAATAATTTTAAAATGAGATTACTGGTTTTGGGTGACCTGTTCCACATATACCATCCTCTGTGATTTGATAGTCTCCTCCGGACGTCGTAGATCCTGGAGTAGTCACGATCCACTGCCTGGAGATGAGTAGCTCCTAGGGAGGCTCACTCGCAGGAGCGTGGGATTACGATGATATCCTCTAGACGTCGTTGATCCTAGAGTTGATATCCCCCTAGACGTCGTAGATCCTGGGGGATGTACTCGGACGTGAGACACCGAGTTGCACGCGTTGCACTGATATCGTGACGGGTTATATGGATAATGTGATTGGATATTGGGGATTGGTGGTATTATGATTTATTGATATTTGTGTCCAGAGACTTTAGAAAATGATGCTTTCTGTCATAAATTGATTTCATATTATTACACATGTGTTTCTGTTGTGCATGCACGTTTGTGAAAACTGGAGGGTAAGAAATGTGTTTTGGTAAATGTACTTATCAAACTTTATTTTTGTCCACTCACACCTTTACTGTTTTATGCACCCTCCAGGCCAGTGCACAGGTACGAGGGCTAGAAATGAGGCAAGCGAGGCAAAAGAATAAGTAGACCGTTGCGCACTCAGACACTCTACAGAGTAGGAATTTGACCCCTATCTGTAATAGTACCTATGCTCTGTATTGTCTTTGACTAGTCAAAATTGTGACGTCATGGGTCTGTAAAACTTAACTATCCCTTGTCTGACAATGTTTTCGGGTTTTTTTGTGTGATGTATAAGTTTGGTTACTTTCGGTAATTTTTAGTTATTGTCAAACGGGAGCAGGATTCATCACGACTATCGAGGGATAATCGGGATGGGTCTTGTCATGCAAATCCGTGAATACATACTACCACAATCAAATCCATCATAAATCACATATTTAAAGCATATAAAATAGTTATGCATGCATCAATTTAGAAATCAATGTCCACTCAAAGACCGTTCAAACTGCGCCTCGATATGCGCGTCATAAGCCTCTCCAGCCTAAATCACCGTAACCGGGACTCCCATACCTATACAAATCATACTAGATGGTTACTAACTACTTCAATAACCTCTCATTAAAGTCCCCCAATTTTTTGAGATTTTTAAACGTATTTAAAATCGACTTTAAACCTTCGGACATCCCGAACTATATCGAAATGATGTCCGATCGATTCGAAATTTATCCCAAAATGTTTGTTACATCGAAAGGATGATTTCATATGTTGAACTCATCCCCAAATAGTGCCCCATGCACCCACCAAAGGCCCTGCGCGTGAGGCTCACATGCCGCATTGTTCATTATCTTCAACCTCCAGATGAACCGGTCCGAATCGGTTCTCTGGTTTTCGGTCTGACCAAACCGGTGAGGCCGACTCTCCCCATTTCCTACATCTTTTTCGATGGGATTTCATCCCACAAGTTCGTCTCATCATTTCCTACCCACCCATGTCCTTAAAAACGTGAAACGAGACCAAAGATTGTACCTTTAGACCGAAGAACACACGACCAAGCTTTAGCTGCCCTTCCCGAGCCGTCCAACCGTCGAAACCCCTTGCTTCCAATCCCCACAAACTCATCCATGTCCCAGAAATAAGACCTAATCATTAAAACCAACCCTCAAACTTCCAAACACGAAATCAAAATTTTGAAGGCTACTGGTTTCAGGTTTACCTGTTTCCCGCGACTCCTCCGCCATCCACGGCATCGCAGCCTCATCTCTCACTATTTCCTAGCTCCTCAGCTACTCTCTATCTCTCTCTCTCAGATCGAAACCAGGTGAGGGGAAGGGATTGGGGTTGTAGTATTCGATGGGGTTTCGGGTTTGGTGGGAATGGAACAAATGTGGATGAAGGGTGCATGAATGTGGGGTGATAGGCAATGGATGAGTGACACTTGTGACTCATTCATTGGGCCTGTGAAATAGCTGGGCCCCACACTAAATGAAAAATGTCTCATTGCCTCATAAATCATGCCATCGTAAATAGTATTCTGAAACTTCCGTGACCCGTAACTTTCCCGTCGAATGTTCTATTTCGATGTGCCGCCTGTCTACGAACTCGTATCGACTCAATCTACGTAACGGTCCTCAGTCCTCGTGCATTGGACCTCCCAGGTCAAAAGTAAACTTTTTGCCCTCGTTCAGGGGCAAAATCGTAATTTCACCCTGAACGTTCGATAGTCCTCAACTAATCCTCAATTAGTCCCGCTAATCCATAATTAATCCCAAAATTTTGGGACGGGTCGTTACAAACTTCCCTCCTTAAACGAAATTCCAACTAACCCAATTACACAACTAAACTGTGGAGATCCAATCATGTCCCCCTACTCGGACACTCTCGTGTAATCATACACGTCTGACATAAACAACACGTCGACTCGTAAGTCTTACTTGAGACACTCACACTCGCCGATCTCGTCTGTCACACACTCTGACGGGTCAACAATACTAAGCTGACATCAAAGTCGGCTTTTTAACCTGATGACCCTTCTCATCTGACAACCCAAATTTACCACTCTGACATTTTCCAACCTTTAATCGTCAGGCTGCAATACGCACTCCTACTAAGGGTCATCACACCCAAGCTGACATTCTGCTCAGCATCTGATCGGGCAAACATCCTCTAGATCCTGCCATCACCATGGCACATATCACAATCGCACATGCCATACTCCAATCTGCGGCATCTATCGGCCTCGGTACTCATATCCACCAACTGCTTCGTTTCCCATACTCATGCTGACTCTCACAAGAGTCCCATCACTACACACCAATCTGAATCTGTCGGATACCGATTAAATCCATCACCACTATGTTTCAGATTGACTTTGTACGGAAGCTAATCCCATCAACCACTATCGTGACCCGCTGGAAACTCCTGGCTCCACTGGGCTTCTGTAGTGCTACTCTGATCTCAACTCGCTCTTGAGTCCCTACACTGTCACATCACGTACCCTATCGAAACACAGTCGACATCTCACCCCTCCGGGATGTATCTAGACCACATCGAATACTTGCCTCAGTAGGAATAATCACATGCATAGTCACTAGGGTTCCTCTGGCCCCACATGGCCCTGAGCTCTCAGCTCACATAAACACTGAACCCTCTCAATCCACTCTGCTCGAGCACATAGTAATCGACGTCCACTCAACATCTCAATATATCGGAACACATCCGATCATCGTACTCATCGAACTGTCACTATCTCATGTCCATCTAGGACTCTATCCATTAAACCACTTATTCATCCTCTCTGGTAACTCGCAACTTGAGATATCAATTGACCGTGGTTAATCCCATCGTCCAACGTGCACTACACACCGGTGCACTCACATCATATCAATCATCAAGGCACTAATCAGGCCTGCTTAAGGACTGTGCTCTAGCAACGTCCATTCACGTACCAAACATGGCTCGGACCTCAACCGTCTGCCACTAGGCGAACATCAATCCATCACAATCTCTATCCTCATATCCAACTCGAGGTATCGGATATTCATCTCTTCCTGATCGATACATGGGTATCGTCCTTGTCTCATGCTTATTCACATATCCAGAACATACGCATCCACCTATCCAAGACAGATCAATACTCTTTCACATATCCAACACCTAACCATATCTACCCAAGACAGATCAGTGCTCCTTCACATATCCAAATCTAAGACAGAGGATGGATAATCATTTTGTCTTACCTCAGGGTCGTTACGATACGATCCTCATCTGCTCCTAACTTAGCATAATCAGTAAGGTAATTCATTCAGACGACGATCGACTAGATCGCCAACACACTACTCGATCCAAACTCGCCTCGATCCTCCTAGGATCCACCATCAGCTCTCACCGTCAACGTAACATGCCCCATAATACCAATATGGGTCCACTACCTTGGATACTTACCCATCACTAGTGTGGAATCAAGCACTCTCCTCTTGTCTCAATCACCACCTTACTTGATTTCGAAGTTCCAACCATGTTGGAAATATACCAATCTTTTCCAACTACTGAACTAAATCCCCAAACGAGTATCCTCAAACCTTATAAGCCATCGGGTGTCAAGTCCACCTTGGACTCGCCCCGTTGATACTGTCTCAACACACAAATTTCTTCTCAAAAAAGTTTATGTGAAACTCAAGAGGTATGATCACCCGCAGTCGACCAATACCAATCCCCAATGGACTCTGAAGGTCTCAACTCACTCGGACATGATCTACATGTTTGTAAACAATCCAACTCGCCTGTCCGTTTACGACTGTTTACGCACATCCAAAAGGATGTCAATTCATCCTAGCCTGATGTACCGCTCGGCTGAAGAGTCACAATAGGCTCTTGCTGTGATCTGCAGTCAAATCTCTGCATACCACCATATCTGACCAATCGTACCAAAAAGGAATGAGGAACGTCCCTGAATGTAATCCAATTTTCAACAGCCCCGTCTGCCACAACCTCGCGCAGACACAACCAACATACATTGCTATCTAGACTCAGTATTTGAATGCACTTATGGATCAGATCCTATCATTTCACTTAGTGTCAGACTAATCAATCTCCAACGAGGGTTATCACAAACCCGGCTACTCACTGCAGCACGTTCATCCTGACTGATCCATCACTCTAGACTCCGAAGATTCGTCATACTCCGATACTGGTGTCCAATCAACCAGTAACCACAATCCGATGACCTTGTTCTCTCGTAACTCTACGGCTTCCAGCCGCTGGGCCCATAAGAAACTGGTCCTCCTCGGTGTCTACCACTAATCAACCACGACAATTCATACCATACAACATCTGTACCGTGTCATCATCTACCAGTCGACATCCCTCTGGGATTCGACACATTGAAACATGGCCTCTCATGCCAAATAGGATCCAATGTTCCTATTACCAACAGTCTCAACTAGGGTCATCGTGCACCTGACTTGTCAGGACCCGTCCCAAATCCCCTGGGATTAACATGGGACGTGCCTGCTCCCGCCTGACACGAAGTGTCAGACCAGGGATAATTCCATCCTTAGCCAAATCGGGACTACCAGAGAGCGCCGAGATCTGAAGGAGGAGTGTGATATCTCGGTCTCTGCTACAGCCCGCATCCGCGATCAACCTTAAGGGTATTCAAAACATTAAAAGTCGTGAGTGGACAAAGCAAATATTTTAATAAAAAAATTTCACAAAAAGACCTTTATTCCCTTCACTTAAAAAACATGCATGCATTCGAAAACCATTTATCAAACATCCACAAAACCGTTAAGGCCTTGGCCCGAAAACAACGTAAATCAAATGCATGGGAACTCCGCCCAAAACCAGTTTCCGTAGGGACTCATCCCAAAACCATACTCAAAACATAGAATACGGGGTCTCTGCCCCAAACCACTTTCCAAAACATAGAACACAGGGTCTCCGCCCCAAACCACCTTCCGTGAAATCTCATATACAACCCATCCTCGGCATCTCAGGTGAGATGCCAACTCGGGGCACACAGCCCCTAGGGAACACAACCCCGATATATGTCACGATTCATCACTATATAAGTGTGCAAAATACTCGGGGTATCACTCCGAGTCTACCCCCAAGAATTCTCCGTCTGGGAGGCTCTATCCAATCCAGGATCTACGCTGCCTGGATGACTGTCCTTGGATCTAGTTCGAGCATCTCTCCAGAATCTGGTCCAGGACCACAACATAACTCCCACTCCCGGAATGGGCTCCCTATGGGGATACTCATTCCGGGTAGTGGATCGTGACTCTCCAGGTCGACGTCTGGAGGAGACCAATAAAATCATGTCGGAGGGTATATACATTTCAAATACTTTCTTTTTCAACGGGGTCTCATACCTGATTCATCTCAACTGGATTCCTCGAATCCGATTCAAATCCATTTTCACAAGCCTCGGCCTAAATCCTCAGTTCAATAGGGTCTCAAACCAGAATTCTCATTTCATAAACCAAACTGGGACTTAAGCCCGATTTCACAATCCAACGGGGCCTCAAGCCCGATTTCACGGTCAACGGGACCTCAAGCCCGATTTCACGGTCAACGGGACCTCAAGCCCGATACCAAAATAACGGGGCCTAGAGCCCGATTTCACAACTAAAGGGGCCTCGAGCTCAATACTATAAATCAACGGGGTTTCGAGCCCGATTTCATAATCAACGGGGCCTTAAGCCCGATACCACAGTCAACTGGGTCTCAAGCCCAAATTCGTAAATCAACGGGGCCCTCGGCCCAATCGTATAACTTAAATGGGCCTCAAACCCGATTTCTCATCAAATCAAATGGACTATAAGACCGAGGGTTTCCAATCAAATGGGTCTCATGCCCGATTTCATATTTCTAAATCCAAAACTCATTCATTAAACCCTCACAGAAAACATAGCACGTATAAGCATCGTATAAAATCAAAAATCTTGAAATACGTGCAAATACGTAAATACTAGCTACCACAAACAAATGCACTCATGGCATCACAAAACATATATTAAAACACTTATAAAAATTTATGCATGCATCAATTTAGAAAGAAAGGTTCACTCACAGACCGTCCGAAGTCGCGCCTCGATACGTGCGTCATACGACCTTCCCGGGCCAATCACCGTAACCGGGGCTCCCGAACCTGTCTAAATTAATTTGGAGGGTTACTAACTACTTAAATAAATCCTAACTAAATCCCTGTAATTTTCCAGAATTTTTAACTATTTTTAAAGTCGATCCTAAACCTTCGGACCTCCCGAACTATATCGAAACGGTGTTTGATCGACTCGAAACCAGTCCCAAAATGTTTGTTACATCGAATAGATGATTTCACATGTTGGAACCATCCCCCAAAATATGGCCCACATGCCCACATGAGCCGCCCAAAGGGGCTGCGCGTGGGAGCCACGCGCTACTGTTCAATCATCTTCTCCCTAGCGACAGACCGGTTCGAACCGGGTTCCTGTACGGTCGGCCCGGCCGAACCGACGTGGTCGGTTCAGCCCTATTTCTCATCCATTTTTCATCCAATCTAATCCCAATCTTCCTATTTCATCATTTCCTATCTATTCATGTCGATAAACTTAAGGAAAAACGTCTAAACCCGACTATGCACAATGAACCCCAGGGCCTCTGTTTTTCTCGGCCATCCCCAGGGCGTCTCAGCCCTTCACCGCCGTCCAAAACCCTTCCTACACACTCCTATGAACCCAGAGAACCTCACCCAATCACCAAAAACCGTCCCTAACGTCTAAAACCCAAAAATGGAAATTTGGATGGAAAATGTATACCTGCGCGGTTTCACAGCCATTGTGCACGGCGACTCCCGATCCTGCCACCGTCCAGCACGTCTTGGTCTCCTCTCCCTTCTTCCTTCATGGTTCATGCTCATCAGAGAGGGTTGAGGGTTGTTTTTGAGGGGTGGGTTGCACGGTTTATGGGTTTTGGGTTGGTTTGGATGAATGGATGAATGGAACAGATAAGGGTGGTGGGGCATGAATATAAGGGGATGGACAATGGAGTGACACTTGTCACTCATCCATTGGGCCTGTTCAAAAGATCTGGGCCCCACTTAGGACAAAATTCCCCTTTTTACCTTGTAAAGCGTGCTGTCATAAATAGTTCCTTGAACTTCCGTAAACCGTAACTTTTCCGTCGAACGTCCGAATTCGATGTGCCACTTGTCCACGGATTCGTATCGACTCGATCTACGTAACGATCCTCACCCCTCGACCATCGAACCTCTTGGGTCAAAGTCAACTTTTCACCCTCGTTCATGGGTAAAATCGTAATTTCTCCTTGAATGTCCTTTAATCTTCGACTAATCACCGATTAGCCTCGCTAATCCGTCATTAATTCTTAATTAATCTCGATAATTATAGACGGGTCGTTACATGACTGCTCCTAGCAGCATAATCTCTGATCTTTTCAATTTTTTCGTGGACGACCGTGACATCGGACCTTCACTGATACCACTTGGCACAATCCTCTATCTGATATGACCGCTCAGGGGTCCCAACTCTCAAAATCGTCATACTGTGTCTACTGGTCGAGTTGTATCCTATCCACTAGTATCACTACGGCTCCAAGCTGTTGGATTCCCATGCACATTGATCCTACTCGAGATCCAACCTCACTACCACGTTGCATCATGTGCCAATCAAACCCCAAACCATCGTACCACGTGCCAAACACAATCTAACTAAGGTTCGATTCCACTGAATCCTCATACTCTTACCCTAACTATCAGTGTTGATGACGGGCTGTTACCACTGCAGAGACATCACATCCTTGACCAACGTGTACCACAAGAGCTACCGTGCTCTGATACCATTTTGGTATCAGGGCCCCACATACAAACCTTGATCTACTACCATTTTGATCGACCCATCCCAAACCCCCCTCCCCCAAGGATTAACGCGGGATGTTCCATGATCCCGTTTGACACGAAGTGTTAGACAAGGGATAACTCGAACCTCAGCACGTTCGGCGCTTCCAGAGTGCGCCAAGATCGGAGGAGGAGTGTGATGTCTCAGTCTCTGCTACAACCCGCATCCCCGATCAACCTGAAGGGCATTAAAATCATTGAAAGTTGTGAGTGGACAAACCAATAATTTAATTAAAAACTCATTTCATAAAAAGACATTTATGCCCTTCACTAAAAAGCATGCGTGCATTCAAAAACCATTAAGTCAATCATTCCTCAACTCATCAAATCAAAGTTAATAAAACTATTTATCAATCAAAGCCATTTCCTTCCTCAAATCATTAGGGCCTTAGCCCAAACCGTAAACCAAAGTATATGGGAACTCAACCCAAAACAAATCATGTGGGAACCCAGCTCAAAACCAATCATGTGGGAACTCAGCAACTCAGCCCAAAACCAATCAAGTGGGTCTTAACCCAAAACCAAATCCGTAGGGACTCCGCCCAAATCAAATCATGTGGGTCTCAGCCCAAATCCAATACACGTGGGCCTCAGCCCAAAACCAATCCTCGACATCCCTGATGCCTGACATCCCAGATGTCACAATCAACACCGTCACGGTTACAAGCTACGCGTGCTACTCAGGGTCTCAATCCCAAGTCTCCTCAGGGTCCACCCAGTTCAATGACCTGCAGATCATTGACCCTCCCTGGGAGGAGGTTTTAACCTCTGGAAATCCTACTCCTAAGTCACTGTACGGATCAGTCGTTCAGTGCAATGACCCCTCGCAGGAAATTCCCCGTGACTACTCCAGGATACTACGAGACGTCTGGATGAGACAACCCACCACTCCAGGATACTACAAGACGTCTGGAGGGCAACCACTCGTGAGGATGGTATATGGAAAATCGTTTTACAAATCATCTTGAAACCATTCAAAAGGCTACGCCCGGGATTTCCATAAAACCATCGTAATCCACAAATGGGTCCCATGCCCGAACTATAACTTTCATAAATCATTTCCGCAAATCCAATTTCCAAATTCAAGGGGCTATGCCCGAAATTCCATTTCATAAACCAACTGGGCCTTCAACCCGATATCATAACCAATTGTGCCTCAAGCCCGATCATATAAGTTAATTGGGCCTCTAGCCTGATTTCTCATTAAATCAAATGGACTCCAAGTCTGATGGTTTCCAATCAAATGGGTCTCATGCCCAATTCCATATTTCTAAATCCAAAACCATTTCATCAAACCATCATAGAAAACACAGTACGTATAGGCACGATATAAAACCAGAAATCTCGAAATACGGGCAAATACGTGATTATGTACTACCACAATCAAATCCATCATAAATCACATATTTAAAGCATATAAAATAGTTTACATGCATCAATTTAGAAATCAATGTCTACTCACAGATCGTCCAAATTGCGCATCGATACGCGTATTATAAGCCTCTCCTGACTAAGTCACCGTCACCGGGACTCCTAAACCTGTCCAAATCATACTAGAGGGTTACTAACTACTTCAATAACCTCTCATTAAAGCCCCCTAATTTTCTGGGATTTTTAAACGTATTTAAACTCGACTTTAAACCTTCGAACATCCCGAACTACATCGAAATAATGTCCGATCGACTCGAAACTTATCCCAAAATGTTTGTTACATCGAAAGGATGATTTCATATGTTGAACTCATCCCCAAGTAGTGCCCTATGTGCCCCCACGCGCCGTTCAAAGGCCCTGCGCGTGAGGCCCACCCACCGCACTATTCATCGTCTTCAACCTCCAGATGAACCGGTTTGAATCAGTTCATTGGTTTTCAGTCCTACCGAATTAGCGAGGTCGGTTCTTCCCTTTTCCTCCATCTTTTTCGATAGGTCTTCATCCAACAGGTCGTCTCATCATTTCCTACCGACCCATGTCCTTAAAAACATGAAACACGGCCAAAGATTGTACCTTTAGATCGAAGAACACACGGCCAAGCTTTAGCCATCCTTCCTGAGCCGTCCAACCGTCGAAACCCCTTGCTTCCAATCCCCACAAGCTCGTCCATGTCCCAGAAATAAGACCCAATCATTAAAACCAACCCTCAAACGTCCAAACACGAAATCGAAATTTTGAAGGCTACGAATTTTGGGTTTACCTGTTTCCCGCGACTCCTCCACCTTCCACGAGATCGCAGCCACTTCTCTCACCGTGTCCTAACTCCTCAGCCACTCTCTGTCTCTCTCTCAGATCGTAACCAGGTAAGGGGAAGGGATTGGGGTTGTAGTATTCGATGGGGTTTCGGGTTTGGTGGGAATGGAACACATGTGGATGAAGGGTGCATGAATGTGGGGTGATAGGCAATGGACTAGTCCATTGAGTCTGGGAAATATCTGGGCCCCACACTAAATGAAAAATGTCTCATTGCCTCGTTAATCGTGCTACCGTAAATAGAATCCTGAAACTTCCGTGACCCGTAACTTTCCCGTCAAATGTTTGATTTCAACATGCCACTTGTGTACGGACTCGTATCGACTCGATCTACGTAGTGGTCCTCGGTCCTCGTGCATTAGAACTTCCGGGTCAAAACTCAACTTTTTACCCTCGTTCGTTCGATAATCCTCAACTAATCTCCCGATAATCCATAATTAATCCAAAAACTTTGGGATGGGTCGTTACATCATATATGTTAGAAATGTCAAACATATATTAATATGCATACTTATGACATTAATAACATTTGATAACATATATTAGATATATATTAAATGCAAAAAAATAAGGCAGTAAAAAGTAGGAAATGCCGTGAAGCACGAGCCGAATCGAGCTTCCAAATAAACCAAATCAGGTACATATGGAAAAAGAGTGTACCTCACGTTGATATTGGCCCTAAAAACCTAACATCACCCGCAGCATGGTCTCCACACCAACTGATAACATCTATGAGAATACGCTGATGCAAGGTGACATCACCATTTTTGTCCACCCATCAGCAGTGGTCTTGGTAGATGCTGCCAATCCTCAACTAATCCCCGATTAGTCCCGCTAATCCATAATTAATCCTTAATTAATCCAAAAAAATTTGGGACGGATCCTTACATCATATATGTTAGAAATGTCAAACATGCACTGCAACCAATAGCAGGACCTACTACACATTTTTGTATTCGTTTCACACCAACCATGACCTAGATTTTATCCGCTATTTCCTTTATTGTTTCTTCTCAATAAAGGAACCTTTCTTTTATACAATATTGGCAAAGAAAAAGGGAGACGGGAAAATAAAAAACATAAAAAACAAAAGGACAATCTAAGAAAAAAGTTACCTGATGTGCTCTTCCCTTTCAACTCCACAAATGTTTGACGTTTCTCAAAAATTTCAGAACAAAGGATTTTTCCTTTTTGGAAAAAAATGAAGCCACAAATTTCTTTAAAAAAAAAAAACCCTAGCTCATAAATGGAGGTTAATTACAATGTCCCTTCGGAAAATTCAAGCTACAAGCCCTAATTTTCTTCAAGCTATAAAACCAATATCTTTCAAGCCACAAGCCCAATTTTTTCTAGTTAAACAACATAGCTTAGAGTCAATTTTCACTCAATCCACGGCTCCAAACCCAAGGGAATTTTTCGGAAAAAAAAATACAAGACAAACATTTTGTCACCAACAAACGTGATTCAACAATATTCCTTAATGTGTACATCTCTCAGAATTCCCTGAATTCATACGCGATGTGGGGGCATTTTTGGAACCCAAAATCACCCAAAAATTATGAAGCTGTCACGTGACTCATAATTCCCAAAATTTCCAAATTACCCTTGTTAATAACAGTAACGGCTTACAGATACCCGCATATTAAATAATGTACTTTCCAGTTGAAATATATTATTTAATCGGGTTAAAATTTTATAATATTAATATTATCCTCGATAATTAATTATCATTATTCTTAATAATGGGAAATTATTATGAATATTAAATTATTATAATTATCATCATATATTTTTTATTCAAAGGGATTCTTCATTAATGAAATAAGTAGGAAGAGAATACATTGTATGGGTGCATCACAGGCAGTGCATAGGGTCTCGTTAAAGCTCTCATTATAAAACCCAATCAGCCCGGGAGAAATTCAATGAGGGAAAAAAAGCACCCTTTCAAACAAAAGAAAAACAAAAACCAATTACTTGTTAAGATCCTTAGTTAAGGATTGTGTTAACCAAGGGGTAAACATAGGGCCCCAACCAGTTCTTTCCTGAGTACGACGTCCCTCCTATGCCAAATGATGAGCCACCAAGTCCACAGTCTGCAGTACATAAGTAAGATACGCCAATAGGATCTGAAGCACCTACAAAAATGCTAAAACCTCCTTAGGAATCAGACTCATTGGTGTCCAAAGATGTTGGGCAGATTTGATGATGTTAACTGCCTTCAAACAATCAGTCTCCACTGCCACATTATGTAACCCCAGCCACTGAACTTGTCTCAAACCCTGCAGAATTGCCTCAATCTCAGTTGCAACTATAGACCCACCCAGAGATCTTGGATTAGAGAAGCCAACCACCAGAACACCAACCGAGTCTCGAAGCACCTCACCAACTCCCCGTTGAAGAGAGTCCTTGAAAACCGCCGCATCACAATTAAGCTTCAAATTCCCCTCCACCGCCCTAACCCACCTAGGCACCGGCCATAAACGAGTCCCCAAAAGAACCTGTGGAAGCTCACTGAACTCCGAAAGGTAAGCCATCGTTGTCACAGAAACCACCT
The DNA here is from genome assembly GCA_032719365.1 of Prinsepia uniflora. Classification (NCBI taxonomy): domain Eukaryota; kingdom Viridiplantae; phylum Streptophyta; class Magnoliopsida; order Rosales; family Rosaceae; genus Prinsepia; species Prinsepia uniflora. The sequence goes on along the minus strand of CM064865.1, from coordinate 68,559,022 downwards.
CTGCACCCTTAACTTGCAAATCATGGGCCACTTTATTCCACCAATTCCACACACTCCAACATATAAACACAAACTGACATAATTACGAAGAGGAAAAGTGTGTGTAAGCATAAGCAAAAATATCAATATAAGCTCTTGAGGGAGGGAAACCCGCTAGTGGAAGATTGGACAGTCCCACATTTTCTGACTGTGCTTACATGCCCATAAAGCATGAAAAGCATCCTCCATATATTTCCCACATTGACTACAAACACCAGACACCAACATTTTCTGGGAAACCAAATTACGGGCCGTAGGTAGAATTTCAGAGCAGGCATGCCAGCAGAAAATCATAATTTTATTCGGAACCCGCATCTTCTACAAATTCTTCCAAAAGTCCTCACTCTGCCCGGAAGAGGAGCATTCACCTCCACCATCCTCATCCACAACCCCCAGCTGAAAAGAAATATGATATTCAGACTTATCCGTATACTTCCTAAACTTAGAAAAGAACCAATACCGCCCATCAGAAAAAGAACCTCGAGAGGGAGGGGGATACTGCAAATATCTCTCAAATCCTCTCCGTAAGAGAATTCCTATAACATCCCCACATTCCATCCACCACTAGAATGAATGAGAGCCAATATTTCTCATCTGCCCCTAATCCCAGGTTCACAATCGGCTAGAATGTCCTAGGATATGGGATCCACCTATTTCGAAACACATCAATCGACTCCCCAGTACCAACCCGACAAACCAACCGTTGCTTAATTATCTCGTGCCCCCAAATGATAGACCTCCAAAAAGGACAACATAGATCCAACTCCAACCCCCATAAAGTCACAATTAGGGAAGTACCAGACTTCCATCAGCCAAGCCACCAAAGTGTTAGGATGTTCCAACAGCCTCCAGGCCAGCTTAGCCACCATTATCTGATTAAAAAGCTCAAAATTCCTAAAGCCTAAACCACATTTTCCTTTGGGTCTACACAACATTTCCTAGCTCATCCAGTGGATACTCTTCCTACCTGCCTTTTCCCAATAAAACCGTACAATCTCAGCCGAAAGCTTATGGCACATGGATTTAAGCAACTGGAAAACACTCATAGAATACGTAGGCATGGCTTGGGCAACATCTTTGACCAAGCCCTCCTTCCCAGCGGTAGATAGTAATTTAGAATTGCAAGTAGTTAGCCTACCCCCGAGAGCATCCCTGACCTTTCCAAACATCAACTTCTTATTGATAGGTCCTCAAATAAGCATTATTTTATATTATTTTATACCCTTTATACTTGACTTTTAATATTAAAATAATAAATAATCAGATAAAATAATTTATTTTGTGATATTTTTATTTAAATAAATAAAGTTTGTAATTTGGAGCGTTTTGGCGAAATAATCATCCCGATCGGAATTATAACGAAGAAATTATGGACGAAATTAAGTGAAAATATTAATTAATTTATAATTTCAATTAAATCCTGTTTTAAAAGCCCAAAACATTTTATTTGCACCCCAAATCCAAGTTGGAACAAGCCCAGAAAATCCCAACAATTCGCCCAGCCCAAATCAATTGATTCGCGGCCCAGCTCCCTTGGAAGTCCAGCTCGCCAGGCCCAACAATTTGCCCAGCCTAAACAATTCGCAGGCCCAATCCTTGCCCCAGGCCCGCGTCACAGTTTTCCCCAATGCATGAAGCCCGCGGAGTGCGCCTGCAGATCATCTTTTCTTCCTTCGGCGCGTGTTGGCCGATCAGCCTCTTTTCCTTCAGCGCACGCCTACCGACGCACCTGCTCCGCCTGCAGCAGCAGTCCACAAACCCACCTGCTTCATGTTAGCTACAGCCCACCGATTCCAGCTCTCCTCTGCTGCAGCAACCTGCCAAGCCTATTCCTGCACAAAAACCACTTTAACTGCTCCCTTTTTTTTTTTTTTTTTTTTCAGATTTTCCGCATTTTCTGCCTTTTTCCGGTCATCAAATCAGCTCCAACCATCCCTAATTTCATCATTATTCATCATTTCACTTTTATTAATTTTTTTTTTATTTTGGTAGCATTTTCTCCTTATAAATAGAAGTGCATTTCACTTGTTTAGAGGTCCCCATTTTGTTTCTCTTTTTAGTTTAGGTTCTAATATTTCTCTCTAGTTCTTCTCTTCTTTTAGTTCATCTTCTTTATTTTTGGGGACCATTTTAACTTCTTATAGATTTTCTTATTAATTAGCTTTCTTTTAATTCTTGTTATTAATTTATGTCATTTTTTATATGAGTTCTTAATTTCATTTCTTCTTTACTTTGTTCTTGTGATTTTTCTGTGAGATCTCTTAAACACATTTTTATGCTTTCCTTAAGAAATACCTAAGCCGAGTATTTCCGAAATAATTTTAGAATTTAAGTCCAAATTCTTATGTTTTATCCTCCATTTTTATAAGGTTTCAACCGCTGTTCGGTGTTTCTTATGAATAACATTCCATTGTTTCCATCCACTTTCGGAATCACAAGCTGTTCTTGGGTTCCGAAAGTGTAACTTTATTCGCTTTACTTAAATTCTTGTTATTATTTCGGTTTACTTATAATTCAATATATGTGTTGGTATTTTCTTTCTAACATTTGTAAATATGAATACAATCTCCATGTGTTTTACTTTTTGAATTTCATTTACTCCATATGTTTTAGCGCTTAACCTTCAATTTAACGCTAAGTATTTATGACTGCTGTTCGGTGCACTTAGAATAGGGTTGAAGAGATTTAAATGTTTGACACACATTGAAATCAATAACATAAGGTGAATCGTATTATAAGTGTTTATGACCGTTGTTCGGTGCATTTGTAATATTGAAAAATGTATGCATATAATTAAGATGATAAAGGTATAATTTCGGGATTGGTTCAATATGAGCAAAATGTTTAAGTGTTGGTAAAAATATGTGTTTGAAGAAAGTTCACTTGTACAAAAGTTAAAGTAGAAGTAGACTTAAGTTCTTAATTATTTTTACTTATTTTCTTTATTCTATGATTACAATCTTTCAAACCCCCCATTTAATTCTTTATTCTTTTATTATTTTATTCTTTTATTCTTTTATTCTTTTATTCTTTATTTCATTAATTCATTAATTCCTTTATTCTTTAATTCATTTATTCTTTAATTCTTTATTATTTTATTATTTAATTCTTTAATTCTTTAATTAATTATTCTTTGATTATTCATTATTCTTTTTAACTAACATATTATTAATGTTCCCTAATTTCCCCGGTTAAGAACGATCCCTATTTACCAATACTACAACTACACAAAAAGGGTTTAAATTGCATAACACCCGAATTACGTGTTTAATTTAATGCGTAGTTTGGACGTTATCGCTTATTACGACCAGTAACAGTGGGAAGGCCTAAATATTTATCATGACAGTCCACAGTTTTAATACCCAAGAAAGAGGAAATAATGTTTCATAACAGGATCAGTACCCAGACTAAAATAAGAAGGAGACTTATCAAACTTAATCAACTAGCTAGACACTCTCTCATACTCTTTCAGAACCTCCAAAAACCTTTGACACTCACCCAATCATGCATTACAGAAAAGCAAACTATCAATCAGCAAAAAAGAGATGAGAGATCAAAGGGGCTCCTGATGCCACTGACACACCATGAAGATGTTTGGCCCACTAATCTTGGGAAAGTAGGGCTGAAAAATCGTCCGCACAAATAAGGAACATATATGGGGATATCTGGTCTCCCTGCCAGAGCCTTCTAGTAGACACAATGTGAGCAATAGCGTGGTCGCGAACCTGCACTGTATAACTGACTATAGACACAATTTATGAGCAACTAAACAAATATATTCCCGAAACCCAACTTACAAAGCATCCCCTCCAAATATCCCTACTTCACCCTATCATAACCCTGAGACATGTCAAGTTTCAAAATCATATTTTTTAACTTACTTAACCCATGTCTCCTTATCGCATGTATAGATTCAAAAGCAGCCAAGATATTATCAGTAATCAAACGAGAGGGTATAGAAACACTCTGGAAATCCGAGATAACCTTAGGCATCACCCTCCTTAACCTATTAACAATGGTTTTGAAAATAATCTTATAAATTACCCTACATAAAGCGATGGGTCAAAAATCAGTTACCTTATTAGGCGAGCCCACCTTTGGAATGAGAGAAAACGGCGTATGGTTGACCGCCTGAACACTCACCCGTCATTAAGCACCGAGAGATAGAAAATGGACACATCACGCCCACCACATGTAACGACCCGTCCCGGGAGTCGGGATTAGCAAAGTGATTAGTAACAGATTAGGGAAGTTAAATCAGTGGTTAGTTGGTTATTTTTGGACTTTGGTGCAGAATGACGATTTTGCCCCTAGAATGGGCAAAATGTTGACTTTTAGTTCGGGCTGTCAATTGGGCATTGACCGATGACCGTGACGTAGTTCGGGACATCACGAGTCCGTAGACAGGTGGCACGCCCGATTCCGACATCCGAGGAAGAAGTTATGATGTTCGAAAGGTTGAGGGCACTTTCGTAATTTGGTTAAAAGAAGGGGAAAAGTTGACTTTTTGTACAACAAAGTGTTTATACGTAGACCAAGGACCGCTAGGTAGATCTCGTCATCCTGAGTACAACGACAGGCGGCATGCCTTCATCGGACGTAGGACGAGTGAGATAGGGGTTTAGAACGGCAAAGGGTAAAATCATAAATTGGACGTACAAGGGCATGTTGGTCTTTTTGCACATTGGGAATTGTGCAACTCAGATTGGGACAAGTGTACAGGGCTTCTTGGATATTTTGAGTTTGGGACCACAGGATTTGGACACATGGGGTGTGTCTAGTGGGTTCTAGGCAATTACACGGCTGTGTTTAAACGGTTTAACCGTGCTTGAGAGAAACAGAGACGGTGCTAGGGAGGAAATCGATCGATGGTAGGGTGTGTGTGAGGCCTTGTCAGCGAGTGAGTGTGAGTAGAGATAAGTGAGAAGCTGGGGAGTGGTTCTGGGTGAAAGTTGAGGGAGGAAACGGTTGTGCGGTGAGTGGGAAAACCAGAGAATAGAGAAGAGTCGAGGTGGTGGTGTTGTCGTGTTGTGATGAAACCGGTCGAGCTGGGAGTTGTGGGTGTGCTCAGAAGACGGTGGAGACGTGCTTGACAGGTTAGGGCACGGCGGAGCTCACGGTTGCGGTCTGGGAGCAGGTAATTTCTCGATTGCCTCTGTTTCCTTTCTTTTGCAGTTTTGGTTCAAACGTAAAGTCGTGACTTTTGGGGCTGAGTCAAAGTGTCCTGTGAGTTCGAATAAACTTAGTAGGTCCCTAGGAACCGTTAGAACTCGAAGCCGTGACGGGGGGAAGCCCTGGTGGCCGGGAACTGAAACAGGGGTTTTGGACGGGTTTCTAGTTCGAAGTTTGGGAGACAGGTTAGAGGCTGTGATGTCTAGTTTTTAGGACTGGAATTAGTTTCTAGGAAGGGGGCGAAGCTTCTAGATTTGAAAGGAATGGAAATGGGTCTTCACACCCAATGAGGCCTTCACACTATCCATATATCTAGCTATTTTTTGTTTCCATTAAAAAAGAATATTGGGTTGCTTGTACCTGAAAAAAAAGTGCTTCAGGGCTCATATCACTCGTGGGGATCGCAGCCCACGAAACATAACAAACTCATTGCTCATGATGAGGTCACCCATCACTTCTGTGGACTGATTACCTACCAATTTTCTAGAAGAGGCACCAGAGCTCGAAGAACTAGAAATGTGCCCTAGAGACAGTACAGATTGAGGTTTTAGCTTTAATTGAGAAGGAAGGGGGCGAAGCTTCTCCCTCCACACCCAATGAGGCCTTCACACTATCCATATATCTAGCTATTTTTTGTTTCCATTAAAAAGGAATATTGGGTCGCTTGTACCTGAAAAAAAAGTGCTTCAGGGCTCATATCACTCGTGGGGATCGCAGCCCAAGAAACATAACAAACTCATTGCTCATGATGAGGTCACCCATCACTTCTGTGGACTGATGACCTACCAATTTTGCAGAAGAGGCACCAGAGCTCGAAGAACTAGAAATATGCCCTAGAGACAGTACAGATTGAGGTTTTAGCTTTAATTGAGAACCCAACCCTCCCCCCCCCCCCCCCCCCCCCCCCCATAGTCTAGCTCTCGACACTATTTCCTATATGCCTTCCTCCTGATTATCATTAATAAAGGAAAAAAATGATTAGAAAAGGCCGTAGAAGTGACTGGATACAACACCTAGGTGCTGGAAATGTCTTTCAGCGGCTCGGAAATGAAACCCCAGGCTGGTGGAGAAGCCACCGAAACCTCAGAGGCATGTACGGTAGCCGATGCAAGAATACCCAGTGGCTGAGTCGGTAGGTTCTTGCCGAAAAGCAGCACCTTCCCTTTTATTTCCTCCCTTAATCCGCTCCCCTGTTCGAAAGACGCCCTAGAACCGTGCACAAGAGGATTTTCCACATGTGTATCGAGCTGACCCGTTCCCTCTAGACAACGCCTCTTAGCTAGCATACCCACAATCGATCGCGACCAATTAGGACAAGACCTAGAGTTCGGTGACTCATGACTGAAAGCCACCTCAAAAGTGCGAGGACTATTCACCTTCCCTTCCACTTTACCAGCTTGAGTTTGCAAGCCACTAGCACGACTAGTTAGCCCAAAAATCGCCCCCATATGCTCCTCAGTTGCCTGAATACTAAAAATGTCTTTATCTCATGTCTTCCAATGCCCAAACGACAAGCCCTCCCTTTCCCCCCATAGGAGCCACCGTGCAACCTCGCACTACATGGTCGAGGCATACACACTAGAAGCAGAAAAAAGGTAACCTCTCATACTCCAAGTCATATTATCGTGCAGGTTTAGATGCCAGAAGCTTCAACGTGATGAACCGGATTAAAGGTTTCTCCACACTCAACGCCACCCTAATCCTCAAGAAACTACCTAGACAATCTCCATTACGACCTCTATCAACAACCATGAACAAACCCACATGATCCAAAATCTTCTCAGCCAAAGCAGGGGACAAGAACACTAGTGGTATGCGATGAATCCCAATCTAGAACTTCTGATTATCTAATGGAACCTCTAATGGGTACATAAATCCATTGGTCTCTATCAAGACTAGCAGGGCATGGTCGAAGGACCAAGGTTCCCTACTAAGCACCTTTCTCTGATCAGTGGTCGTAGCAAAGAAAAACAGCAACCTCCCTGCCTCCCTCATCGTCCTCACCCTGAAGGGAGTATGTGTGTGCCAAATCCTTCGCAGAATTCCAATTAGGGCTTTGTGATTATACAATCGTTTCGTGTGCAATGTCCCACCACCAAAAAGTGGGTCTCCAACAGTGTCTCCAATTCCCCACTGACATCCAACTCAACCTCCTCCACTACCGAGATTGCCAACTGAGCCTCCATCTATCCTCGCAGAATCTCCATTGTTGCAACCTACCCTTCAAACCACAGCCGCGCCAGTACGTACACCTTGAATAAATCTCATATTGTTGCAAGGCCTAAGGACCCCAGCATGAATGATAAGCACTTCTGGACTGTAACGACCCGGACCTTCGAAAAAGGGAAAATTTGGAAAATTCGAAGGAAATGACGATTTTGCCCCTAGATAATGGGTGAACGATTGACTTTTGCTCGGGCTGTCAAACGAACTTTTACCAATGAATGTGACGTAGTTTGGAACATCACGAGTCCATAGACAGGTGGCACGTCCGATTCCGACGATCAGGGAAGAAGTTATGACGTTCGGAAGTTCAAAGGCATTTTCATAATTAGGACGAAAAATGGGGGATTTGTTGACTTTTCCAACGACATGGAATTTGCACGTAAGTCGAGGACCGTTGTGTAGGTCTCGAGACGCTAAATCCGTTGACAGGCAGCACGCTGAAAACGGACATCGGACGGATGAGTTACGGGTCTAGAAAGAGAAAGGGCATTTTGGTAATTTTGTGCAGAAGGGTAAAATAGTAATTTTACAGAGGGGTACTGTTTGAACCGTGGAAACAAGACTGAACCACCGTGCTTGGGTGGTCTGATCAATGAACTGTTTAACCTTGTTAGTGGCTGGACAAGGGAATTGTTAAATGGCTTTGAGGCAGTGGAAACACAAAAGTGTGGGCTGAAACAGAAACCAGGCACGGGCACCATTTTTGAATTGATTTTGGGACTGTTGAGGGAAACAAAATCTAGAAAGGCCTGAGAGATTCCTTAGGTTGCTGTGAGGCCTGTTTTGGTTATAGGGAGTGAGAGAGAGTCATTCTGAAGAAGAGAGGACTGAGAGCTTGAGAGAAAACAGAGTTCGGAGAAAATTGGAAATTGGAGGGAAAAATCAAATTTTGATTTGTGAGTCGAGAGGAACAAAACCAAGGATTGAAACAGCCTTCTGGGACCATTTAGAGTTCAATCGTATCAATTTTGAAGAGAATCGATCACGGTTTGGCCAGTAACCTAAGTTCCAGTTTTGAAGAAATTTCATGTCAGGACCCACCCCGGTTTCACCCCGAAACCCGAGGTAAATCCCGCTCCCGTCTGACTCCCCGACACAAAACTCAAGTAAAACTCACTCTAACCCAGTCAGACGCAGGAGTAATTACAAAATATCCCAAGCTTATCGTTTACAGAGCATAGCACTAAATTACAAGGAAAATAAAAACTAATAAAGTACACGCACACAGAAGCCTTTAAACTCTTCTAGGATCCCTCACGTCACTTCTATGCCTTGGACACTGCCTCGACGTCAAGACCCCGCACTAGCTCCACAACCTGGAGGGCAATTTTAAAACAGAAGGTGTGAGTGGACCAAAAAGAATAAAAGTTTCTAAAACCATTTGATAACAAAACAGGGTTTGGCCCTCCGTTTTGAAAACCACATGCATAACCAACAGTTATGAACACCTTTATAAAATAATCATTATAAAACATCATAAGAAACAGAAACACTATAAAATATCATAAGAAACCATAGCATGAATATCAGAAACCGTATCAAATCCTCATTTCCCGATCGAACCTGCTGGACCTATCCGAGTCTTTAAACTCCCGAATCTTTAAACTCAATCCAGGCCTTAATCATATCCGAGTCTTTAAACTCCCGAGTCTTTAAACTCAACAGGCCTACGGGGGAAATATCAATATATCCGAGTCTTTAAACTCCCGAGTCTTTAAACTCAATCCGGGTCTTTAAACCCAATCCGGCCGGTCCCCCGTCACATATATCCGGGTCTTTAAACCCAATAACCAGATCCAGCAAATCCAATCCCAAAACCATTTGAAAACCATTTACCAAATCCTCATCCAAACCCGAATCCGAAATCACTGGTCCGAAGCCCTTCCGGCGTTCAGAACCGTCATTCCGAACCCAAATCCGGAAAAATATCCATTTTCATACCAAAACCACATGTAATCACAATTCATATTTCATAACCCATTTATCATTATCAGAAAACCTTTATAGGTGAAAATCCCCAAATGTATCATCAAAATCCGAAAACCAGCATTTTCTCGAAAAACGTGCAACATCTCGAAAACGTCTCGAAAAACATCATAACATATACAATGAACATAGTGTCTTAAGGAAAACCATCAAAAACGTATATAAAAACAGTTATGCATGATCGAGTTTAAGGAAAGGGTCCACTCACAGTACTGAGCCCTACTCGCGTCCCGAACATCCAGCCCGTTCCTCGGCTTCCTCGGGAGATCCCGATCCTGTCAAACACCGTCAACTTACGTCATTAATACGTCTACAAACACTCACCTAAATTCCCTAAACAAAATCCCCGAATCGAAAACCGAAAACCCGGGACCCTAAACATTCTCCCTCGCGGAACTACACTCAAACGACTTCCGATTGACTCGAAACCAACTCCATTGAACTCAACACAACTCCTAGACCAAAAGTCAAGTTGATCGTTTCTCCATACGCCACCGCACGCGCCCCCACGCGCCGCCCAAAGTGGCTGCGCGTGGCCCTCACACGCCTAGCTACAGTACCATCATCATCCTCCCGAACTGTGCTGAACCGGCCGCCGTGGCTTGGACCGGCGAGAAGCGTTCTCCGCCGTCCGGCCACCATTGCACTCCCTTTCTTCTCCTGCAGCTTCGTCCAGACACCACGAATCCATTCCCCTCACTCTCCTGGTTCGATTCAACTCCCAGCTTCACGACTGAAGCTTGAACCAGACGGCCCTCAGACCCCTGTTTCACGATCCGGCTACTCCGGTCACCTCCCGTCACGGTGGCAACACCAGACGATCCCTAAGGCTTCACTGAACCTAGACCACACCTCCTTTACCTTCGACTCAGCCCCAAACTCGTCGACTTTGAGTTCGAAGCTCACGGCCGAAACAGAGCAACAGAGCACCCCTCTGCGACTGAGCTCCGCCGTGGACACCCCCGTCACGGCGACCACCACAAAGCAATCCTAGGACCTCCCTGAACATAACCCTGACCTCCAATCACTTCGACTCTAAGCCTAGACTCACGACTTTCAAATTGAATTTCCACGGGAAAACAGAGCACAGGAATCTCACCTTCGAGTGCAGCTCCGCCGTGCACGATTGCACCGCCAAATCACGACCACCAGCTCCGCCCTGCCTCACTGTCACTCTCACAACTCGCTAATCACTCACCCTTGCACCCAGATCGATCAATTCTCCTCAATTCTCACACTCTGTTTCTCTGTGTTTGTCGAAGAACAAACACGGGTATGCACGGTTCCACCCAAATAATTGGGCTGTGAACACACAGGATTCCACCAGAATCCTCTAGCCCTTTGCCATGTGTCACCATCCCTTAAATCTATATCCCATCTGCTTAAACCCCAGCCGTCCATTCCTTTCTCTCTGCACAAATCCCCATAAACCGAAAAAGACTAAAATACCCTTCTGTTTAACATATTTTTACGGTTTTACCGAAACTTCCTAGACTCGTAACTCTCGCCTCGTAAGTCCGATGAACACGTGCCGCCTGTCATCGAACTCAGGACGACAAGAACTATCTAACCATCCTAGGTCAACCTACCAAAACTCGATTATACAAAAAGTCAACTTTTCCCCCTATTTTACCAAAATTACGATAATACCCTCGACCTTCCGAACATCACAACTACGTCCTAAACTACGTCCTGGTCACTGGTCAATCCCCAATTGACCACCCGAAATAAAAGTCAACATTTTTGCCCGAATCAGGGGCAAAATCGTCATTCTCCACTAGTGACCCCATCGGGACCAACTAACCCCTGATTAACCTTACTAATCACACCTTAATCACTCTACTAATCCCAATTCTCGGGACGAGTTGTTACATTTCAGACCTGAGGACGATCATCTACGGGTAAGTTTCCCCAAAATTGGTTTTGGTTTAAGGTTCATTTAGGTCCTATGAAGCTTCAGTTTAAGCTAATTTGAAAATGGAGTTGAGTCGAGTGAGTTACAACGGTTGACCCATTTGTTTGATCACGGGTCGAATGGTCGATTTAGGGCTGGTTGAGGATAATTAATGAATTAGAACCTTAATTAGATCCTCAACGAGACTAACGGACAGTTTAATTGTAGAAATCAAGCAAGGATTAAGGGAGATTCAGCCAGGTCACTTCGCGGGTTACCGGACCCGTTTACCAGTCGATCGGGTGAGGACGATGAACAGTGCTTGCACTGTAGCTAGCGCGTGAGGGTGCTTGGGCCCGATTCTCACGGTGAGTTCGACACGACTTTTATCTTATACAATGTAACGAACATTTTAGCGTTGATTTCGAATTAATCGAACACCATTTCGATGTTGTTTCGAGGGTCCGAAGGTTTATGTTACGTTTTTAACTAATGTTTAATTCCTGAAAAATTATGGGAAATTTGTATGCTGTTATTTGAGTCCTTAGTGACACTAAAGAATGGTTTCGGACAGGATTCGAGATTACTGAAAAACGTCGGAAATTACGGAAATGCGTGTAGCGCGAAAACGGGCGTTATGGACGGTGTGTGAGTGGACTTTGCTTTCAAAATTTAATGCATGCATAAATGGTTCTATGATTTCTATGATTATGATTATGACTTGTGATAATTACAATTTTCGTATTTATACGTATTTTGGTATACAATACATAACTGCACGTATTTCGAGACTATGGTTTCTCTTATGCTGTGATGATAGTTTGATGAACGATTTTACATGATTTGTGAGTATGATGTTTTAAGGATGTTTTGATTATGATTGTGAGTATGACCTACGATTTTGACACGTATTTCGAGATTATTACGATTTTGCGCGTTTTACGAGATTTCGAGTATATTGTGTTTTGATCATGGTTTTGATGCCTTGACTTTGGAATTTGAAATGTGATTTGATTTGACTTTGGGATTTGAAATGATTTCAAAGATTTAAAACTGATTTTGGAAAAGGTGATTTCGGGCTTGATGCCCAAGGCATAAAAGTAATTTTGATGAACGAGATTCGGATTTTGGAAACGTGAAAATGGATTTCCGGATTTGGGTTCGGCATGATGTTTCCGGATGCTAGCTTACGGAATCATTATTGCGAATTCGGATTCGGGAATGGATGACGGATATGATTGGGGGATTTGAATGTGAAATTCGGACATAAGTCCTATCATGACAAAATGTGATTTCGGATTGGTTTTGGAATTTGGATCACGATGGATCCTAGATTGTTGTAATTTACAAACGGTTTTGGGTTTGAAGACCCGGTACTATTGCTGGATTATGTTTTGGGTTTAAAGACCCGGTTAATTGATGAGGGGGGCGGGCCCGGATTGGGTTTAAAGACCCGGATTGAGTTTAAAGACTCGTGAGTTTAAAGACTCGGTTATTGTGATACCCCCCTGAGGTCTATTGATTATGTTCTGAGTTTAAAGACTCGTTGATATCCCTGGAAGGCCTGGTTATGCGAATGGTTTTGAGTTTAAAGACTCGGGCGCACTTGAGATCCAGCAGATTGATTGACTTCTGAATTATGGTGGATTTCTCATGTTTCGGATGTGTTGGGCAGTGGCCCGGTTTTTATGGTTTGATGGATTTGGATTATGTTGTGTACTTGGATTTGATTCGTGATTTTGGGCTGAGGCCCCGTGTTTATGATTGCGGGCTAAAACCCGAAGGTCAAGAAAAGGAAAATGATTTGTTTTTCGTACACGGTTTTCTTATGTTGAAAATGTAACGGATTGCGAAATGATTTTCGAATGCATGCATTGGTTTTACGTGGAGGGTAGAAATGTCTTTCTGTAATTGTTTTATAAACTGATTCGTTTTTGTCCACTCACACCTTTTGTGTTTTTATTGACCCTCTAAGTCGTGGCGCTTTGAGCGAGGCTGATCGAGAGGCGGAGGCATGAGTGAGTACGTGTGTGGCTATCCCTTGTTTGGCAAGTACTGAGGGTAATTTGGGAACTTCAGTCGACTTGCCAGACAGGAGCAGGACCGGGCACGGTTATCAATGTCCCTTCGGGGGCGGTCCTGTCATGGAGTCTCAGTCCATCTACTGGACCGCAAAGAATCGTGAAGAGATCCTCTTACACAAGCTAAAACCACAGCGGCGACATGAACCCTACCAGAACACTAAACCCTCATCGAGAAAAAAGAGAGGGACTCGTGAATATTTCTAATTATCATTGTAATGAAAAATTATTATAATTATTAAATAATATGTTTTATTAAAAATATATTATTTATGATAAACTACATAAAAGTACCCAAACTATAGGGTCAATTTCAAATACTACCCTAACTATAAAAAGTTACATTTTCGTACTCAAACAATTAAAATATAACATATAAAAACCCACCGTTCGTAGTCTGTAAAAAAATCTGTTAAGTGTCTGAGTGGTATTTGTGAAACACTTTTTTCATGCTGAGTTGGATTCCATGTGGATAAAAAAATAATTAAAAATTATAATATATTAAAAATAATTAATAATTAAATTATACTAAAAATAAATAAATAAAAAATAAAAAAAATAAAAATTAAATCCCTCCCTCTGAGAACAATCCCTCATTCGTCTTCTTTGTCATCTCCAACTCCTCGAACTGCCCAATTTATGAATCCAAAAGCAAAATCCAATTCCAAAACCCAGTTCCAAATACAGATGCATCATTGATTTCATCACTGATTCCTAACCCAGACGTATCAATCAAATGATCAAATTTCAGAAATAAAAAAGGGATTTTACCCTCGTCTTTCTATTTTCTCCATTTTCCCTTACAGCTTCGAGGTTCGTCCAGGAATATCTGAACAACTTCACACCTCCATCATCGCTGCTTCATTCTCCTTTTTCTCTTGGCTTTCAATTCCGCCTCACCACCTACAATTTAGTTGCCTCTGGTTTGGCTTTCAACTCTGCCTCTACCGCCTGCAATTTAGTTATCAAATTTGCCTTCCACTTGTCCTCTGCCGCCATATGGTTGTACTGAATCTTCTGCTAATGGCTAACAAGGTAGAAGATAAACCCCACCATGATGAAAAAGGCCAATCATCGCCACCTTGTGCTGGGAAAAGGATGGCCTCAACTCTATTGTAGAAACAATCTTCTTTCCTCCCAACTTCATTTTTTTTGGGCGTATTTTTGGTCGGGAACCCCCATATAAAATCCCAAGTGCTACTCGTCTCCCAGCTACAAATTGGGTTGTGCCACAACCTCATCCTCACTTACCTTGTCCTCCATGCCACCCATTAAGTATGGATTTGAGACAAATGGAAGATCTTGACCCTCAGCTAGGGTCTTCATATTTTCTGGTTGGGTGGAAAGGGTAAGATGTGTTTTCCTCGCACCTATGCGGCCATCCGATCTTTCTTGGAGTCAATTCCCAATTTATTTTTTTCACATCTCCTTCCCTATTAGTCACTGTAGTAGCAGTAAATGAGGGGGAGGGGGGGGAGGGGGGGGGGGGAGGGGGGGCTCAGTGTCGCCATCAGTGCACATTCCAAAAGTCACAGAAAATGAACGAAGATAAACCTCACCTTGATGAAAAAGGCTAATCATCGGTAATGGGACACCTCGTCACAGATTCAAGTTCCTTACCCAAGGCCAATTGTAAACACATTAAGAAAATGGTCGAAAACATAAAAGATAGAAAATTGAGCATAACGTGCATGTCGCAGAGATAAATAAAGGAAAAAAAATAAAGATTCAGGATGGAAGAGAGCTAACGAAGCTTTACTTGATAGAAGGAGGGATGGGATGATGGTTCTGCAGAGAGACAAAGAAGTGGCTATTTCTGGAAGCGTTAATTCATGAGGTTTTGGGGCTTGGTGGGTTGACTGAAGCTGCTTTGGAAATCGATGTCCAACAAGATGAAATCGATGCCCAGCAAGATGTAATCGATGATGAAATCAATGATGCATCTGGGTTTGGAACTGGGTTTTGCATCTGATTTCAAAAATTAGGTGGCTCGGTGTAGGTGTGAAGTTGTTCAGATCTTCCTGGAAGAACCTCGAAGTTGTAAGGGAAAACGGAGAAGACGTAGATAAAATCATTGATGCATCTGTGTTTTTGGAACTGGGTTTTGCATCTGGGTTAAAAAATTGGGCAGTTTGGTGGAGTTGGAGAGGACGGAGAAGACAGAGATGGGATCATTATCGAGGGGGGAGATTTGATTTTGATTTTATTTATTTATTTATTTATTTATAATATAATATAATTATTAATTATATATAATTTAATTTTTAATCCACATAGAGTCCAACTCAGCATGAAAAAATGTCCCACAAATACCACTTGAACACTTAACATATTTTTTTACCAAACTAATATACGATGAGTATTTAGATGTTATATTTTGATAGTTTGGGTACAAAAATGAAACCTTTTATAGTTGGGGTACTATTTGAAATCATTCCTATAGTTTGGGTACTTTTATGTAGTTTATCCTATTATTTATCAATTACAAAATCAACTGACCAATTAGAACACTCTGTGACTCTCAAGTATTCTCAATAAATAGAGACGTTCATTTGACTTTTAAGGTAATTCAATTCATCGCTACTTAAACTCTTGTGATTTCTCTCTCAAAGTTGATTTTAGTATCGGAGTGTTCTTGATCGAACAAGCTCTCGGCGCCTCAATAGAAACAAGCGACAGTTTTTTGTTTGTTGTTTGCAGGAATCAATGAGACTTTTTTAGTATGTATAATTTCTGCTTCAACACTATGCACAAGGTAGATGCACCACTAAGTCCTTTAATTAAAGCTCCAATCACTTCAATACCAAGGTCTAGAGCTGCCCTCATACACAGAGAGAAAAGCTCAAGCATAACCCATCACATATGGCTAAGAGGCCAACACAACTAGCGAAGATGAAGAGAGGGAGCAAGGGGAAATAAAATAAAATGGACTAGAGAGGAAGGGCATGGGAAATGCGAGCATGCAAGGGTCTTGGGGGCAATGGATTAGCTCATATCCACCACGAGAAGGTGGAAAGACTTCCCCATGCCAAATCTAGGGCAGGTTGGGTTTGGAGGAAAATAGAGAAGAGAGAGACGAGTTCATTTGAGAGAAAAGGGAGAACCTTTGGGGAATTATCCTAAGAAGTAGAAAAAAGGATTGAGTTCAACATGGACAAAAAAATTATTTTAACATTGAGCTTAGCTTAGCTACTAGCTAGTGTCTTTTAAAATTTTGTGCTACCTAATCTCTATACTCGACTTTATATTGTTGGTGGTTTCCAATCAATGACAATTAATTGATCTTAGGCTCTTCAAGATGACAAGTTACTCTCACAAGGCCAAAGGTTATATATTATTTGATGCAGAAATTTAATCAATGTCTTCTGTCGTGCACCAGCGATCTCACAAGAAACATGCAAGGTAAAATATTTATTAAAAAATATATTGTTCCTTATCTTACACTATATGGTAGAGTCCATATTAGGTAGATTTGGTAGAATCCCATTATTAATGGGCCAAGGAATCATTATTTATTTATATCCTAATATAGGTAGGATTCTTGTGTATATATTAACACCCTTAGTGCATATGAATATACATCGAACTATTCAGCATTTACATTATTGACATGGTATCAGAGCAATAATTCCGTCTGTCTTCTTAACCAAAGCCATCCATATTTCGACGAACATAGGTCATTGCAGCACCATCTCTAATCCAACACAAGCAATCAATCATACTATTCATCCATCAATCCACATCAAACTATTCATAGCATCAATCAATCAATCATGTATAACCTAAATCCATCTTCAACAACCCATCCAACAAAGCAACTTCATCAAGCTCAAAGCTGCTTGGTTGCAGCGCATGCCCATGTGGCTAATGCAAGCCGCATACAACAATTCCAGAAGTAGATACCTTTCCTCGTGCCAGCATATGCAATCCCAGATGGTCCATTTGTCTCTCTCCAGCCACAACAATTAGATGGCTTATCCTCAGCAAAACTCAATCAATTGGCCATTATCATGTCTATTTTGAATACGAACTCAACCATTAGTAATAGTAATTTTTTAACAAATGCCATAGGTTCGTCTCATACTTCTAATGTCTCTATTAATTTTGCATTCACTAAACCTGGATCCTAGATAGCGGAGCTACTGATCACATCAATTCTGATTCCACAACTTTCACTAAAACTGAACCCTCACCCATTTCTCTTGCCAATTTACCTACAGGCTCTTCTGCCCCAATCCAATCAGTTCATTTGGCACCATGTCATTTAATTTTGATGTCACTTTAGACAACGTTTTATGTGTTCCTTCTTTCCGTTTAAATCTCATGTCGGTTAGTAAGGTCACTAATTCCCTCAATTGTTGTGCCATTTTTCCCCATCTTATTGTGTTTTGCAGGACATGGCTACGAGGAGGACGATTAGCTCTAGCAAACAATATGGTGGTTTTTATTACATGTCTCCATTGACACAAACACATGTAACCAACCAAGCCTCCCACCAACCCGCATTGTGGCATTCCCGTCTAGGTCTTCCTTCACTCTCTCGACTTAAGTTAGTCTCTCATCTACTACCTTGTTAGAATCTTTCTTTTGATAAGAGTTGTGATTTTTGTCCTATGGCTAAACAAACTAGACTACCTTTTCCCTCAAGTTTTATTTCAACTCATGCACCTTTTGATTTAATTCATTGTGATATTTGGGGCCCTCATAAAGAGCCCACTCATTCTGGTGCACGTTTTTTTCTTACTATTGTGGATGATTTTACTCGATGCACATGGTTATATTTAATGAAGCATAAATCTGAAACTCAATCTATTATGAAATCTTTCTTTGCTTTTGTCCATACCTAGTTTTATGTTCTCATCAAAGCCATCTTGGTTGATAATGGATCTGAATTTTTGTCCATGACCAATTTTTTTCCAAACACATGGAATTGAGTATCAATGAACTTTTATTTATACCCCTCAGCAAAATGGGGTGGTCGAATGAAAACATCGTCATATTCTTAATGTTGCTCGCTCCCTCCTTTTTCAATCTTCTTTACCTTTGTCCTTCTAGGGCGAGTGCGTCTTGACTACTGTTTACCTCATTAATTGTCTTCCATCCCCTTAGCTCACCGATAAATCACCATTTGAATTGCTAAATCATCGTCCACCTTCTCTTAGTCATCTAAAAGTTGTTGGTTGTTTATGGTATGCCACTGTTATTCATCCGATATCCAAATTTGATTCTCTTGCTATTCGTTGTATTTTTATTGGTTATCCCACTGGTCAAAAAGGTTACAAATTATTTAATCTTACAACTCACAAAATATTTGTAATCCGTGATGTTAAATTTTTTGAAACTACATTTCCTTTCTCCATACAATCCTCTTTACCCAATATTCCCTCATCCTTGTCCATAACACCATCTGACACATATTTTCCTCCTTTTATCCAATCAATTCACCATGAGTCCCATCCATATATCACCAAATCACCCTTCATTCCTAACTCATTGACCGAATCAATACCTCTAATTGCACCTACTTACCCACATGCCTCTCCCATATCCAAGTCCACTTCCCCCACTCCAACTACCCACATGACAAGACCTATCTCGATCCCCCTGGGACCACCCAGGGATATTCCCAGCTCTCGTCTGACAATAACTCTAAAATACCGAATTTACCCTTAACAGGCTTAAAAAATTTCGAATTAAATAAATAAAGTCAAACATACGAGTTTAGAGTTCTACACTGTCAGACCATGGATGGTACAAATACAAAATACGAGCACAATTGTCAGGTTACAAAACGGTGCTCAACCTACCCAACAGGCTGTACAGATGCACAACAATGAAATATATGCCTCGGACTCTGGGTTCTTATCCTCTACCTCGGTAGCACGGTCTAGAGGGGTCAATAAAATAATAATGAGTGAGTGGGCCGAAAATAAACAATGTTTCCAAAACAAGTTTAATGGTATAATAATCATAAGGTTTTACCCCTCTGTTTTCAAACTTGCATGCATTGAGTCAAAATATAAGTAATCGTAATAGTATCATAAAATCATATAATCATATATAATCGAATAGGGAAAAGCATTCATAATAATAGTGCACTGTAAAACCCAACCCCGACATCCCTGATATCTGGCACCCCCGATGCCTAATAATGTCACGGTCCTAAGACTTCGCGTGTCACTCGGAGTCTCAATCCCGAGTCTCCCCAAGGTCCACCCAAGTCAATGACCCTCCCTGGGATATCATCCATAACTGCACTCATGATCATGAGCTACCCCTCGGGTCAACCCTTCTCAAGTAGTGCGCCGTGACTACTTCAGGATACTACGAGACGTCCGGAGGAGACAGTAATCATAAGGTAGGTATGTACAGTACAATAATATATAGTTCCACAGAAATCCATGATTTACTCCGAAAACAAATTCATATATAATCCAGACGGTTCTCATGCCCAAAACATCATAATACGTATAAAACATCATCATGTTATACCAAGAATCGTCCAATCTCAATCGTAAAGTGAAATAGTAAAAACAGTTATGCATGCAATCATTTCGAAATCAAAAGCCCACTCACACACGGTCCTCGCTGCTCAAACAAATCGCCTAAACTTGTCCAAACACATCCAAAGGTTACTAATGGACTCTACAAGTTCAAACATAAAATCCTAGAACAGTACCGGCCAGGCAAAGTCGCCCGAACACGCTTTCCGAGGCATTAAATCCAATTTTGACCAACTTAACGATCTCTAGTTGACACGAAACCACCACCATTGGATTCGTATCATTGAAACTGTGAAAATGGTGTTGGTCCCACCTCGAAACTCACCCTCACGAGACCCCCACGCTTGGGTCAACTAAAAGTCAATGGTGGAAGTCAACGGTCAACATTGCTAACGTCATCTGAATGTTCTTCCTAATCCCAGCAAGAGATCAAGCTACATAAAACCAAGAAAATCGATCTGAAAATCACCTAGTTATGGATGAACAGCGACTGCCGGTTTCCTTCTCCGTTTTCTCCCAACTTCGGCCACCACTTCGCTTGAAATCAAGCTCACTACGATCGTCCCAGTCCCTAGAAAACATTAGGGTCCATAAAATCTATAAATAAACGTCGAAAACCCAACTTCCATTTATGGGCCTAAAGTACTGTTTCAGGTTTTCGGGTTCCTCACCTCTCCGTCGTAGTCCCGCCGTGCTCAGCTTCTCTGTCGCCTTCGTCTGCGCCTCTGAGTCACACTCTCTCAGTCTCCCTCAGTTGACCACAATAACAGATGAAGGTATGGTGGTCGGTTTATGGTGGTTGTGCAGTTTGTAAGTGTGTGTTTACTTTTAGGGAAAATAGAAGGTGATAGTTGAATGAGAGGGAGAGAGATGTGAGGAATGAACTAAATATATGGGCCAATCAGACATAGATCCACAAAATAGGGAAACCCTACCAATGGGATAAGTGACACTTGTTACTCATCCAAGGGCCCACAATTAGTCTCCCACTAATCAGATTTTTAGGATTAATTATTTCGAATCTCGAGGCATAAAAATATCCGATTTCGATCCCGTGACTATATCTTCCCCATCTGAAGTCCGATTTTGACGTGTCGCCTGTCTATGGACTTGTGATGTCCCGATCTACGCCACGGTCATAGGTCAAAGTCCAAGAATCCTGATTCAAAAGTCAAAGTTTTCCCCACTAGGGGAAAAATGGTCATTTTGCATTAATTAATAGAAATTACAATAAAATAATGTTGGGGTCGTTACACCACATCCCCAACACCACCCACCCCACTTCTCCAGCATCACCAGCAACCAAAGCCCCTTATTCTTACCCCTTTCCCTCCACTACGCCTCCTAACCCACGTGACCCTACCATAGTCCCTTCATCCTCCACCCACACCCATATAATACTGCCATGCTCCAATCCCAGATCAACCCCCGCCATTCTCTTCATCCCATCAAGCCTTCTACATGGCATAAAGACTACCATATGTCCAACCAAGTCAATCCATCCACTCCGCTGCCTCGTTCTTCTGGTACACGGTATCCCCTTTCCCAATTTCTCTCTTACTCCCGTCTTTCTACTGCCCATTGCTCATTTTTAGCTAACATTACAGGTCAGATTGAGCCTACTTCTTATGCTCAAGCTATCTTCGATGTCGATTGGCAACATACCATGTCTGCAGAATTAAAAGTCTTAGAAGTTAACAATACCTGGAGCTTAGTTCTTTTACCTGCTGGTCATAAACCCATTGGTTGCAAATGGGTCTACAAAATCAAATACAAGTCTGATAGGACAATTGAGCGCTACAAAGCTCGCCTTGTTGCTAAAGTGTATACCCAAGTTGAGGGTATCGGTTATCAAGAGGCTTTCTCTCCGACAGCTAAACTCACCACTCTTCGGTGCCTCCTCACAATTGTCGCTGCTCGTCATTGGTTCATACACCAGTTAGATGTTCAGAATGCTTTCCGTCATGGCGACTTACATGAGATTTTTTATATGGATCCTCTTCTCGGTCTTCGCCGACAGGGGGAGAACTTGGTATATCGGCTCAACAAGTCCTTATATGGACTCAAGCAGGCCTCTCGCAATTGGTTCTCCACGTTTTCTCATGTTATCCAACATGCTGGCTATTAGCAGTCTAAAGATGATTATTCTCTATTCACTAAAGCTCAAGGTTCCTCATTTACTGCAGTGCTTATTTATGTCGATGATATACTTGTCACAGGTAATGACCTCACAGAAATAGAACAACTTAAACAGTTTCTTCTTCAACGGTTTCGTATCAAAGACCTAGGAGATTTAAAATACTTTTTGGGAATTTAATTCTCTTATTCTAAGAATGGTATCTTCATGTCTTAGAGGAAATATGCTCTTGAAATTTTGCAAGATTCGAGCCTTCTCAGTGCACGTCCAGACGAATTCCCAATGAAAGAAAATTTGAAACTTACTCCCACAAATGGTGATTTACTTCATGATCCAACCAAATATAGGTGCTTGGTTGGTAGATTAATTTATCTCACTGTTACAAGGCCTGATATTGTCTACTCAATTCGCACGTTAAGTTAGTTCATGAGCCAACCACGTAAACCCCATTGGGATGTAGCTTTAAGAATTCTCAGATACATCAAAGGAGCACATGGGCATGGTTTGTTGTTTTCATCTTATAACAACCTCGCTTTGAGACATTTTAGTTAATCATATTGGGGTGGTTGCCGCACTACAAGAAGGTCAATTATTGGGTATTGCATTTTCCTTGGTAACTCCCTCATGTCTTGGAAGTCCAAGAAACAAACAAATGTTTCCAGATCATCTGCAGAAGCCGAATACCAAGCTATGGCAAACATATGTTTGGAGCTAACATGGATGCATTACATACTTGAGATTTGAGGGTCACATAAACAGCTCTTGCACCATTCTTTTGTGATAGTAAGTCAGCATTGCACATTGCAACTAATCTGGTTTTTCATGAGCAGACGAAACACATTGAGATCGATTGTGACATATTTCGAGAAAAGTTGCAAGCTGGTGATTAGTACTTCATATGTAGTTAGCATATGTGTTCACAAAAGCCTTAGGGGCACAACAATTCGTGACACTGTGAGAGTAATGGGTCAAGGAATCATTATTTATTTGTATCCTAATATAGGTAGGATTAGGCACGAACCCAAGAATTAAACATTAGGTGGGCTAAATATTAATGTTAATTTTTTTTATATCAAATTTCAACGATATTAAGTGAATATTATTTATTTATAAATTACAACTAGTAAAAATACATATCTTATGCAATAAATAATAAATAAGCATGCAATAAATACAATATAAAATACTTAAATTGCAACAAGCACTTCTTCAACATGAACATGATATCATATTCTCCAAAAAATTTACAATTATCTTATTTAAATATAGAACAAATTAATAAATTGAACTATATAAACTAATATTACATAAACTTTTTGTTCGAATTTTCAATTTTGGGTGGATTGGAGCACGCCCCAGTCCTATGGTGCTGCTCATCCCTAGGTAGAATTCTTGTGTATATATTAACACCCTTAGTGCATATGAGTATACATCGAATTACTCAGCATTTACATTCTTGACAATATTCGTGTGTCAATTTATTTCTATTTTGAGTGATGCTAACTCAAAGTGCCTCGAATTTTATGTAGAACGCAAGGGGGAGAACTTGATCCTTTACTTATTGGATGGAGTCAGAATTAAGCTCAAATTTTGTTATTTTTGTGTCGTGAAATGTACTATCAAACTTATCAAGGCCTCAGTTTCATACTCAATTACATTCCTTTGTTATTTAGCCACACAGCTATGCTATAATCTGAAAATTACAAGACTGAAATGGCAATGTCAATGATTTGGAGTAGCTAGCTAGCTAGCAACATAAAGCTCACTCAAAGATGTGATACATCGTCGAATCTTCGGCCACCATCTGCTGTTTCCTGGACTTGAACTGCATACTGCAAGTTCCAAAGAATGTCCTCAAAAGATGGCCGGCTTGAATCGTGGCAAATGCATTTGTTCATTATGGAGATCACAATTGATAAGGATTCCTGTGAGCAAGTGGCTATAACAACCGGCTCTACTATCTGCTTCTGCCCATCCTGACTGCTGAGAGACGCCTGTACATTGCAGAATTATGATCAATTCAACCAAAAGCCGAGAACCTTAAACCGAAAATACGAACAAGATCTGCGTTAGGCCATAATCTAATGAAATTGAAGTACCATATTATTTTGCAGGATTGCCTCGCTTGTAGAAGACATGGAAGGGCCAACAAGGGCCTCAAGTAATATATATCCGAAGCTATAAGCATCATCCTCTAAACTTGTCATTTGCCTAAAGACAGAGACTATTAGACTGCTCATGGGTAGATTTCAAAAAAAGTAGATAATTCAGTAAAATATGATGCAAAACCTTACCATGATGTGAGCACATCTTTTGCCTACAAACAAAGAACACAAATCAGAACCACACGAGAAGGAACAAAAATCATTTGGTCATTATGAGGAGCCCTACCTTAGATTTATCAGTTTCTTCTGCAAGAATAGACATCCCATAGTCACTCAGTTTTGTCATGCCATGCTCATTGAGCAAGATATTACTCATCTTCAACCGATTGCAGAAGAAACCGGGGCTAATTCCAGTATGTAAGAAGTGCACGGCTTTGGCTACACCAATTAGAATTGCCAGCCTCTCTGACCAGTTGAGAATCTTTCCGAGACTACTTTCTATACATTCATTATTTCCATGATTAAAAAGAATATATTTATAACCATGTTTATGCTGCTCAATAAAACGTTAAGAAATTTGGTGTTGGAAATTTACCAGAGAGATGATCACGAAAGGTCCCATTTGGGACATACTCAGACACAAGATAGACCTTGTTCGGACTGTAATCATCTCGTCCACCACCATCAAGGCAGTGCCCTAGAAGGCACACCAAATGCTGGTGACGAAGCTTAGAAAACAGATCCAACCTGAGTTTAACGTTTCGAATTGTGTACTTCTTTGACAAAGGCAAGCACCTGATAGCTACTTCAGTCCCATTGTAAAGTCTTCCTTTGTAAAGCTGCAAATCAAAAAAGAAAAAGAAAAGGAGAGATTATAAAGAGTACGTTACATTGGAGATTAAAGTTTCAGCAGAGAAGAAACATATTCTAGATGAAAATCTACCTTTCCATATGAGCCTTCACCCAAAAAAGCAGACTTGTCAAAGTTTTCGGTAGCGTCCATCAACTCTTCTAAGGAAAATGTCTGGCACATTGGGAGATTTTGTGTGCCTACCTTTGCAGCTTGTGAAATATACCCTGCAAAAACAGAAAAGAACCAACTTGGTCAGTTATAATGTTAATACCTTTTAAGCTATGATCGGATCATAAAATTAAAAAGTCGAAATTCTTGTATTTGACCTGTAAAATATCTAGGCCCAAATTTCAAATATATCTACAAAATGTTGTTTGAGGCATTAATGAAGTAAGTGGTTGTAGGTAAGTGGGATCCAAAATGTAGTAGGTGGTTGTAGGTAAGTGGGATCCAAAATGAAGTAAGTGGCTGGGTGAAGCATTAATGAAAGCATTTAGATGGTTACTCCTTGGCCTATATAAGGAGAGGTCATTTGCTCATTCCATCAATCTCATCCAAGATAAACATCTTCCTCCAAGTAGAGAGTGAAGAGTGTCCACTCCAAGTTGAGAGTGTTGAGTGTTGTAGTGTTGGTAGCAAAACAAGTGTGAGAGAGAGAGTTTCCTTCAAGTAGTGTTCTTGAAGTTGTGCATCTCTTTGTACCCCTAATTTCATTAGTGGAGGTTCTTGTTGTTGTTGCCCCGTGGACGTAGGCATATTGCCGAACCACATTATATCTGGTGTTCTCTATTCTTTGCTCTTTTATTTCCTTGCATATTTATCCTTTTTTGTGGGTTGAGTTATTATTTCCATTCTACTATTTTCCGCAACAGTGGTATCAGAGCTCTAGGTTCGTTGAGAGTTAGAATGGAAGGCTCAAGGAGTACCATGGTTCGACTCAACCACTCCAATTGGATTACATGGAAGCCGAGAATGGAGGACATTCTCTATTGCAAGGATCTGCATGAGCCCATAGAAGGAGAGGAAGGCAAGCCTGAGAATATGGGAGATGCTGAATGGAAGAAGTTGAATCGCAAGGCTATTGGCCATATTCGTGAATGGGTGGATGATAGTGTGTTCCACCATGTGTCCAACGAGACTAACGCCCATGCTCTTTGGTTGAAGTTAGAGTCATTGTTCGAACAAAAGTCCGCATCGAAGAAAGCGTTTCTCATTAAGGAGCTTGTCAACATGAAGTATAAGGAGGGCGTAAGGGTGACTGAGCACCTCAACAACTTCCAAAGCACTGTCAATCAATTGGCCACGATGGACATGAAGATCGCGGATGAGCTTCAAGCGTTATTGCTTCTTGGATCTTTGCCCGACAGCTGGGAGACCTTTGTCATTACTGTAAGTAACTCTGCTCCCAATAGTGTGTTATTTATGGATAATGTTAAAGACAACATGTTCAATGAAGAGACTAGGAGAAAGTCATCTAGTTCCGATAATAGTCAAGTCTTTGTGACGGAGAATAGAGGAAGGAGCAAGAGTAAAGGTCCCAGTCGAGATCGCGGAAGAAGTGCAAGCCGTTCGAGGACACGATTCAATGGAAGGTGTCATAATTACAATCTCTATGGCCACATGATGAAGAATTGCAACAAACTAAAGAATAACAAGAAGGATGGGAAAGATGGCTCAACCTACCAAAAGAAGGAGGACACAACCAATACTGCAGCTACCGCTACTGTGTCCAGTCAAGCATGTGAGTTGTTGTCTCTTGACAATGATTGCCTACATGCTGATGAAGATAAAAACATTTCTTGGGTAGTTGATTCTGGAGCATCTTTCCATGCCACGGCGCACTCGGAGTTCTTCACCACATACAAAGCCGGAGACTTTGGGGAAGTGAAGATGGGCAATGATAGCTATTCCAAGATATCAGGAATAGGTGATGTTTTGTTCGAGACTGATTTGGGCAACAAGTTGCTATTGAAAGATGTGAGACATGTTCCTGGTTTACGTCTCAATCTAATGTCAACCGGTGTGCTTGATAAACAAGGGTTCCATCATCATGGGGGAGATCAAAAGTGGAGGCTTACCAAGGGATCGCTAGTCATCGCTAGAGGGAAGTTGTGCTGCACCCTTTACAAGACATATGGGAAGGTTTGCAAAGGAGAGTTGAATGTCGCGGACGATTCTCATCCAAATCTATGGCACAAAAGATTAGGCCACATGAGTGAGAAGGGATTGCAAGTTTTGGCAAAGAAGTCTCTCATTCCCTTTGCCAAAGGTACCTCACTTGACTCTTGTGATTATTGTTTATATGGCAAACAAAATCAAGTCAGTTTTTCTGGTACCTTCACAAGAAAAGAAAAAATATTAGACCTAGTACATTCTGATGTTTGTGGCCCTATGGAAGTTGAATCACTAGGTGGTAATAGATATTTTGTTACCTTTATTGATGATGTTTCACGAAAGGTTTGGGTATATTTGTTGAAATCAAAAGGTCAGGTATTCCAAACCTTCAACCAATTTCATGTCATGGTGGAGAAGGAGACTGGGAGAGCCCTCAAATGTATCCGCAGCGATAATGGAGGAGAGTACACTTCGAACGAGTTCAGAGATTACTGTTCGAAGTATGGCATTAGGTATGAAAAGACAATTCCTAGCACCCCACAACATAATGGTGTAGCTGAAAGGATGAACCGCACCATTCTGGAGAAGGTCAGGTGCATGCTGAAGACAGCCAATCTATCAAAGCGTTTTTGGGCCGAAGCAGTGTCAGCCGCTTGTTACCTTATCAACCGATCACCAAGTGTACCATTGAACTTTGAGACTCCCGAATGCGTATGGACCGGTAGAAGCGTTTCATATTCACACTTGAAAGTGTTTGGGTGCAAAGCATTTGCACATGTATCTGACAAGAAAAGATTGAAGATAGATGACAAAGGCACACCGTGCATCTTTCTCGGGTACGGCAATGAAGAAATGGGCTACCGCATGTGGGATCCAAAGACCAACAAGCTATTCAGAAGCAGAAATGTACACTTTTTTGAAGATCAGACCGTGGCAGATCTTGATAAGGAGACAGTTAAAAATGCAGGCCAACTCACCTATGATTCATCACCGCTGCAACAAGAACCCAGTGGCAGAGCTCAAGAGGTTATACATGAAGACGTTCCTGACATGGCTGAAGCAGAAGGTGCTGAGATAGTGTCTGAACCTGAAGACGATGATCAGGACGATCAAATTCAGGGGGAGCCAAGCCAGGAGGAGCAACCGGAGATTTCCCAAGTACCAGTTCGTAAATCAAACAGAGTGCCGAAGCCGAATACTAAGTATCCTTCTTCACAGTATATTCTCACGACCAGTGATGGGGATGACCCGCATTCCAGATACATTATGTTGACTGGTGATGGAGAGCCTGAAAATTTTGAGGAGGCAAAGACTCATGCAGACAATGACAAATGGATGTTGGCAATGAAGTCTGAGATGGAGTCTTTAGTGAAGAATGACACCTATGAGTTGGTGGAGCTTCCTAAAGGCAGAAAAGCACTCAAAAATAAGTGGGTGTTCAAGTTGAAGAGGGACGAGAATGAGCAGTTGACAAAGTTCAAGGCTCGCTTGGTTGTCAAGGGTTTTGGGCAGAAGGAAGGAGTCGATTTCGACGAGATATTCTCACCAGTGGTTAAGAGGACTTCTATCCGAGTTATTCTGGGCATGGCATCTAGCATGGATCTTGAGGTGGAGCAGTTGGATGTGAAGACAGCATTTCTACATGGTGATTTGGAAGAGGAAATTTACATGGAGCAACCAGAAGGTTTTGAAGTTGAGAGAAAAGGACACATGGTTTGTAAGTTGAAGAAAAGCTTGTACGGGCTAAAGCAGGCACCGAGGCAATGGTACAAGAAGTTTGACTCATTCATGTTGGGTCATGGGTACAAGAGAACAGATGCCGATCCATGTGTGTATATCCAGCAGTTCACCGGAGGTAACTTCATCATTTTATTGCTCTATGTTGATGATATGTTGATTGTGGGGCACGATGTTGCTATGATTCACAAGTTGAAGTCAGATTTGTCAAAATCATTTGATATGAAAGACTTAAGTCCAGCTAAGCAGATTTTGGGCATGGAGATCACTCGTGACAGGAAGGCGAAGAAGCTATGGTTGTCACAGGAAAGGTACGTTGAACGAGTGCTTGAGAGGTTCAACATGAAAGAAGCTAAGCCAGTGAACTCACCTCTAGGTAATCAATTCAAGTTAAGCAGAAGTTTATGCCCAACTACACAAGAGGATATGGACAAGATGGCAGGTATTCCCTACTCATCAGCTGTTGGTAGTCTTATGTATGTTATGGTTTGTACTTGACCAGATATAGCACATGCAGTTGGTGTTGTTAGTAGGTATCTCTCTAACCCTGGCAGAGAGCATTGGGAATCAGTCAAGTGGATACTCAGATATTTGAGAGGCACTTCAAAGTTGTGCTTGTGCTTTGGTGGATCAAAACCGATGTTAGAAGGTTTCACGGATGCAGACTTGGCAGGAGACCTTGATGCTAGAAAATCCACTTCTGGATACTTATTCACCTTTTCAGGGGGAGCTGTTTCATGGCAGTCTAAGTTACAAAAATGTGTTGCCTTATCCACCACTGAAGCTGAGTATATTGCTGCAAATGAAGCAGGCAAGGAGATGATTTGGCTGCAGAGGTTCTTGAATGTGAAGCAAGAAAGTTATGTGGTGCATTGTGATAGTCAGAGTGCTATTCATTTAAGTAAAAATTCAGTGTACCATCCTCGCACGAAGCACATTGATCTCCGTTATCATTGGATTCGAGATGCAGTATCAAAGAAGCTTTTCCAGTTGAGGAAAATTCACACCAACAAGAACACTTCAGATATGTTGACAAAAGTTGTTACACAACAGAAGTTGGAGTATTGCAGCAAATCCGCTGGAGTGGACTTCAAGTAGAAGTCACGTCGTTTTGACCTAGTTGGCCTAGAGGGGGAGATTGTAAAATATCTAGGCCCAAATTTCAAATATATCTACAAAATGTTGTTTGAAGCATTAATGAAGTAAGTGGTTGTAGGTAAGTGGGATCCAAAATGTAGTAGGTGGTTGTAGGTAAGTGGGATCCAAAATGAAGTAAGTGGGTGGGTGAAGCATTAATGAAAGCATTTAGATGGTTACTCCTTGGCCTATATAAGGAGAGGTCATTTGCTCATTCCATCAATCTCATCCAAGAGAAACATCTTCCTCCAAGTAGAGAGTGAAGAGTGTCCACTCCAAGTTGAGAGTGTTGAGTGTTGTAGTGTTGGTAGCAAAACAAGTGTGAGAGAGAGAGTTTCCTTCAAGTAGTGTTCTTGAAGTTGTGCATCTCTTTGTACCCCTAATTTCATTAGTGGAGGTTCTTGTTGTTGTTGCCCCGTGGACGTAGGCATATTGCCGAACCACGTTATATCTGGTGTTCTCTATTCTTTGCTCTTTTATTTCCTTGAATATTTATCCTTTTTTGTGGGTTGAGTTATTATTTCTATTCTGCTATTTTCCGCAACATGACCTACTTGCACTGGTAACGAGCTCAGACGCAAACCCAGATGCTGAATTATCGTGCTCTGATTTATGCAGTAAATGCTGCTCAGATATCCCCCGGCGGCAATATCTTCTGCAGAAAATGATCAAGCTTAAAACCAGAAGCAATGTAAGCATAACTATTCCTAGAATCACACCCACCAAGATTCCTACATCTTGTCTTCCAGTTTCTTTCTTCTTTGGGATCACTTCTTTGCAATATGATACTTCATGCTGATCTTGCATCTTTCCAATGGACAAGCAATTCCCACCAAACTTAACAACTCTATTTTCTGATTCAGTTCCCAAACATGAAGGCAAGTCACCTGTCAAACTGTTATTCGATATATCGACGAAATTGAGTTGAATCCCACAGCTCAGATGGCCTGGAAGTGATCCACTCAACAAATTTGAACCCAAGTTCAAGAAACTAATATTAGGCAAAGAAAAAAGCACGGAAAAAGGTGTGCCTCCAAGTGCATTGTGTGACATGTCAAGGTATTGAAGTCCACTTACTTTGCCATATTTTTGAGGAATCTCACCAAAGAAAGAATTGTTGTTGAGGAAAAGCATGAGCAAACCCTTTGGCATTTTGGGCAACTTAGAACTTAACCTGTTGCCGCTCAAATCCACCACTTGTAGCCTGCTTAAGCTACTAAGATCTTGTAATGGACCTTTCAGCTGATTGTTCCTCAAACTTAAAGTTGAAAAATTAGAGAGCGATTCAAGCCAGTTGGGGACTGTTTCATTTAAGGAATTGTCATCTATGGTAAAAGTTCGAAGCTTTACCTTGTAGAAATCTTGGGTGGGATTGATCCAAACAGAAAATTTGAACTCAAATCGAGATGCTCAAGGGAAGACAGCCTATGAATTTTGTCTGGAAGTTGACCCCAAATGCCCAAGGACACAAGACTGAGGACTTTCAAGCTGTTTAGCCTTGCAAGAGTGGTCACAAAAGAATCCAAAGAGAATGCTTCCGATAAAGTTAGGCTTTCAACTGAAAACCTATTAAAGTCACTTGCTTTTGAAGGCTTGTCACCTTCTATTCTGAGCTCAGTCACAAGATTGTCCAGGCATGTGATGTTTGCTTGATCAAATGAAGATATGGAGCAAAAATCTATCTTATGATCATTCCAAATTTCGAGTTGTTTTGGGTACTCTAAATGCTTCCTTAGCTGAAGACGCACTTGGGTTTGAGAGGATTGAAGTTGATGTGTACCCAGAAATAAGAAACTCCATGAAAAACATAACAGCAGATATGATCTACAACACCCCATGAGAAACTCCTCTCTCTTTTTCTTTTTTTTTTCCCTCTTTTTAGCAATGTTTCATGAAGAAATTCTGTCTCTGAAATCTGCAAAATGAAAGGATTCAACCTATCATTTAAGAAGGCCACTAATTATTATTAGTCCATACAGTAGGCAGAAAATGACCGATTAAAGACGAAACACAGTTATGACTTATGACTTATGACAGTGTCAGATTGAAATAGTGCAATTTCTGAGATTTTAGAGAGAGTACAATAAATAAGCAGCAGCGAAAAAGGCAGAAAACAAGTTCCCAGCAAGCTAAAAGCCTAAAGACAAAAAAAAAACTTTCGCCGTAAGGACCGGAAGAAATGTCCTACGACGAATGTTAACAGAGAAAATGCAGAAGCCTTTTAAGTCTCAAGATTATCACACTTACTAAGCTGAGTTTATTAGATTGAATTCAAGCAAACAAAGAAAACCCCAGGAAGGAAAAAGCATTGAATGAATATGGAATAAAAGTTAAGAAAAACGAATACAAAGATAGAAGCTTTATTTTTTGGTGATGAAAAAGTTTGATGTATAAAGAAGGGAGAATGTGGGGTACCTCAATTATTCACTGCATTAAAGTTCTCCCACATGGGTTTCTCTATTTCTTGAAGAATGAGGCTATCTCCAGCATTAATGGAGGAGTTTGCTTTACTTACACACTCATCTCAGCCTTGCCCTCTTTCAGCAGCAATTGAGAGAAGTGCAAGAGATGACAACCTCGAAAATGTAGAAGAAAAAAAATTGTTGTCTCATGAAAATGTTGAGGTTTATTTTGTAAAGTTGGGAGTTTTCCCTTGTTTTTTGTGTTTTTCAGCTACTTACTTGACAATAATTATTTGTGTTTCAACTGCACCAATTTCATTTTGTTTCTTGGTTTGATTTCATATGAAACTTACCATAGGAATACATGTCCTTGGAATTTGTGATTGTGTTGATGCATAAAATGCACCAACGAGACTGTAAAGACACGCACGCACACCAAAACACAAGAACGTACGTGGTTCTCCCAAATCGGGCTACGTCCACGGTGTTACCCCATTCTCATTAATAATATAATATTTTATACATATACATGAGATGTCAGGGCCCACCCCTAATCCCCCGGGATTAAGGGTTAAACCCCGCTCCCGTCTGACTTGCGTATGACACAAGGGCCAAACTGACGTCTAACCTCTGTGTGACACGTAAATCGGACAAGGGAGTTTCGACCCAACCGTCCAGAAACTTCCAAACTTCCCAGAGTGCGCAGAGCCTACTGTGGATCGTACGTATGATGTCTCCGTCTCTCCCAACCAACAGCCCGCGCCGCCACAACCTGGAGGGTATCGAAAACACGAAAAGACTGTGAGTGGACAAAAATAAAGTTTAAGTTCAAAAACAGTTATCAGAAAACACATACATTTATACCCTTCGCGTAAAAACCAATGCATGCATATCAATTTACGTCATAAAACAATATACGAAAACCAAACACATTTTCCTTTTTCCAATCCCGGGCCTCAACCCAAAACCACTGAAAACCATTTCATCCGGGCCACTGCCCAAAACATCAGCATCAAGTTTCAGTGAAAACCCAAAACACATTTAAAGCCACATTCTCATCAATCGAACCTGTTGGATCTATCCGAGTCTTTAAACTCCTGAGTCTTTAAACTCAATAATCAAGCCTCAATAATCCGAGTCTTTAAACTCCCGAGTCTTTAAACTCCTGAGTCTTTAAACTCCCGAGTCTCTAAACTCAACAGGCCTACGGGGGAAATATCAATATATCCGAGTCTTTAAACTCCCGAGTCTTTAAACTCAATCCGGGTCTTTAAACCCAATCCGGGCCCGTCCCCGTCAAATCAATATCCGGGTCTTTAAACCCAATAACCAAATCCAGCAAATCCAATCCAAAACCATTTGAAAACCATTTTCCATTTCCATATCCAAATCCAGAACTCATATCCATTTCCTTTCCAGATCCGAGTCCGCAAGCATCATTCCGTAAGCTAGCATCCGGAATAATCATTCTGAACCCAAACCTGAAATCCACTTCAAGTCCCGAATCGAATCTCGAATCGTCACCCGGAATTCTGATTCCGAAACCCGAAATCTCATTTCCGAAAAACTACTTAAACTGGGCCCTAAGCCCGAAAATACTTTCCAAAATCCTTTCACTTTCTTTGAAATCCAACCATATGTCAAATCCCAAAATCAACCGTTAAAATCAGGTTCAAAGCACGATATTAATCAAAACCTCGTAAAACGTGAAAACCGTCATTTTCCTCGAAAAACGTGCCCAAACCATAAACCATCACAATCATAAATCAAATCATAGAATCAAGTATAGAAATCATATAAAAACATATATGCATGCATCAAGAGTTAGAAAGCAAAGTCCACTCACAGACCATTTCAGCGTCGCCTCGATACGCGCGCACTTACGTAGTCCCCGACCATTCGCTATCCTCGGCTTTCCCGAACCTGTTCAAATCCCAATATAAGGTCACTAACTACTTCACGATACTCATACTCAAGCCCCATAATTTTTCCGTATTTTTAACTATTTTTAACCGAGGCCTAACACCTTCGGACAGTCTGAAACATATCGAGCCGATATCCGATTGACTCGAAACCAACGCCAAAATGTTTGTTACATCGTATACTTTAAAAGTCATGTTGGAAACTTCCCCACACTACCCTTCACACGCCCCCCACGCACGTCCAGAAGCTCCTGCGCGTGAAACTCACGCGCATGAACAGTGTCACCAGCAACCTCTAGTCGACCCGGTTCAGACCGGTCCCTGCAACTCGAACCGGCGTGGCCGGTTCTCCTCCGTCCCGCCACCAATTCTGCTCCTCTCTCCACCATCCACTTCGTCCAGTCCTCCACAATCCATTCCCATTACTCAGACACCTCAACACAACCCCTATATCATCGTCCCTAACTCGAAGGAAAACCCGATCAATCCCCTGTTCTTCATCCCGGCCAACCAGCCATTCCCCCGTCAAGGCAACCACCGTAGACGGTTCCTAGGACCTCACTGAGTCTCACCCAACTCCCCAAAACTCTCGATTCGTCCTCTAAACCCACGACTCACGGTTTGAACTTAACGGAAAAACAGAGTAACTAAACTGGGGTGAGGGATTACCTGCTGTCGATCGCCACCGTGCACACCGTCGCATTCCCTGGAGTCCACAGAGCCATTCTAGTCTTCTCTCGAGCCCAATTGGTTCAACACACGGCCACACCACCGCCAACTCCCTCGGTTCTCCCTGTTTTTCTGGTTTTCCCCGTGAACTCACCCTGCACATCACATGTTTCCTCACACCAAATTACTCTCAATTCACTCATCAATCCTCACTGAATCTCTACTCTCACTTCTTCACTCACCAGCACACACACACACTTCCCTCACCGGATCGATTTTCCCTCTCAGCCACACCCTCTGTTTCTCTCTTCTTCAAACACACACACACGACCACACGGCCAAAATAGTTGGAGCCGTGCACACTAGAACCCACTAGACCCTTAGCACGTGTCACCATCCCAAAGCCCCTCTCACAAATATCCCAATCTCAACTATACACCTGCCCCTGTCCTGTTGCACAAATCCCCAAACAGCCAAAAGACCAAAATACCCCTCTTTGAACCCAAAATTACAATTTTGCCCTTACCATTTTAGACCCGTAACGTACTCATCCTAGGTCCGATGGCCACGTGCCGCCTGTCGTTGAATTCAGGATGACGAGATCTACCTAACGGTCCTAGGTCAACGTGTCAAAACCCGATCGTACGAAAAGTCAACTTTTTCCCCTAGTTTAGCCAAATTACGGTTATGCCCTCAACCTTCCAAACATCATAACTTCCTCCTCGGATGTCGGAATCGGGCGTGCCACCTGTCTATGAACTTCCGAACGACATCGTTAGGTAGGTCTCGATTGCCTGAGTACAACGACAGGCGGCACGTTGTCATTGGAGTTTGGATGACATCGTTAATAATCTGAACGCGCGAGGGGCATTTTGGTAATTTCGCCTCAAAGGCATTTTGGTCAATTGGATAGCATTGGAATTAG
Source organism: Prinsepia uniflora (assembly GCA_032719365.1). NCBI lineage: Eukaryota > Viridiplantae > Streptophyta > Magnoliopsida > Rosales > Rosaceae > Prinsepia > Prinsepia uniflora. The sequence continues at coordinate 68,523,119 of CM064865.1, read as the reverse complement.
TGCCTAGTGATCAAGGGACACTTGGCTGTTCTTGAAAATCTTGCCCACATAAAAATTGACACCTGGCCCAATCTAAAGGTTTGTGGAACCTCCCTGCCGCCTCACACCTGTTTTAAAACAGAAAAATCGTTTTGTGCACGGTGTTTGGAATGAAAAAGCACAGAGAAAACAGGGACAGAGTGATCGTGCTAACTGATCCCATTTAAGCCCTCAACCCTAGATGAGCCCTGGTGAATGGAGAAGGCAAGTAAGGGCTGCGGTGGTGATGCTACGATGGCTGTCATTATCGGTGGCCGGGAACCTTGGAGCAAAGGCCATCGTGGGGGAAAACAGAGGATTTTGTGAGGCTCTGACACTCAACTCATTTACAGGCATCATCAACTGTCAATTGTGATAAGAAGAGGGTTAGGAGGTTGAGTGAAGCTGGTGGCGTGCACCGTCGTGTACGGTGGTGGACTGGAAACGGTAAGAACCGTGACCTCCCCTGTTAAGATTCAAATGTCACGTGGTGGTTTATTGGTTATTGATTGATGTGGTATGCTGGATGAGGTTTCTGAGGTGGAAAGAAGACGAAGGAGGCTGGTTTTTAGGCTCGTCATGGACAGCGGCCGTGAAACTGGAAAAATGGTAAGTTCAGGCAAGAATGGTAAGTTGAGAATTAGGAGTTGTTTCGAAGTCTTGATGATTGAGACGTGTTTCTAGGGACTTCAGAAGGCGATTGGGACCAAAACCAAGAAGGACGGTGGCTGGAATCGTGGCATCTCGATGAAGGACCATGACTGGTTTCTCCCTCGACTTGGGAGGTAAGATTGAGGCCTTAATTTCTTGTTTTAAAGTTGTAGATTGATAGGAAATCGTGTAAGGAAGCTATAGAACTAAATAGAAATGAAATTGGACTGAAAATGGACGATTTGGACATTAGACCGTCTTCGCAGGTTTGGGTCAGACTGGATTACAGTGAACCGGACCGGACCCGGTTCACCAGAGGTAGGAGATGAACTGTGGAGTCGCGCGTGAAGCCCACGCACAACCCTTTTGGGCTGCTCGTGAGGGTGCGTGGGGCCCCTTTTGGGGAAGTTTCCAACACAACTTTTAAAGTATTCGATGTAACGAACATTTTGGCACTGGTTTCGAGTCAATCGGACATCGTCTAGATAGTGTTCGGGATGTCCGAAGTTTTTAGGGCTCGATTAAAAATAATTAAAAATTCGAGGAAATTACGGGGCTTTAATAGAAGCATTTTGAATTAGTTAGTGACCTTATTATGGGATTTGGATTGGTTCGGGAAAGCCGGTGATAGCGGATTAGCTGGGAACGGCATAAGTGCGTGTGTATCGAGGCAGCGCCGTAAACGGTCTGTGAGCGGACTTTGCTTTCTAACTTATTATGCATGCATATATGTTTTTGTATATTTTCTATACGTGATTCTATGTTTATGATTATGAACTTGATGATTTATGATTTTGGCATGTATTTCAAAATAATGACGTAATTGCACGTTTTACGAGTTTCTTATTTATGTTGAGATTTGACCATGGCTTTGATGATTTGATTTTGGGATTTGACATATGATTTGATTTCAAAGATTTATAACGGATTTTGGAAAGTAATTTGGGGCTTGGATCCTTGTTCATGTGATTTCGATAAATGAGATTTCGGTTTTGCAATCGGATTTTAAGAAGATGATTTTTGATTCGATTTTGAAACTTGAAAAGAGAAATTCTGGATTTGGGTTCGGGATGATGGTTTCGGATGCTAGCTTACGAAATCATTGTTGCGAATTCAGATATGGATTTTCTATGATTTTCACTTGATTGAAAAATGGTTTTGGGGTTTAAAGACCTGGAAAAAGAAACCGACTGGATCTGATTTTGAGTTTAAAGACTCGGTTAATTGACGAGGGAGAGCCCTAAATTGATATGTTTTGAGGATTGCTTACATCATTTAGATATATATATATATATATATATATATGTGTGTGTGTGTGTGTTTGATCTGCAGTATTCAACAGATTGATTCATGGCTAAAAGTGACAAAAAGAAATCCTAACATCAATTATGTAAGCCATAGGATAGGACATGTAATGAGGGCCCCACATGAAACAACAATGAGGGGGAAAATACCCCATCCATACATCACATGCTGTCCCACCCTCCATAGTACAAAACCCTGATTTCGGGTGATTAGGTTCCTCCTATACCTTTTTATATAGCTTGCGGATCCCTTGTGGAACCCTGATTTGTAGACTACATTAGGTACGCTGTATCAATCAACCGCTAAAAATCAGTCAGGTGCACTTGGACTACTCTTCCTAGCATATAACTCAAAAATACAAAAGGCAGCAAAGGTTTTCTGTTATGGTTAGGCAGGACTAATGAGTACAATATGGCCTTGTGGGTTATAGTCATATGCTAGGCAAATCCGAAGCCAACGCCCTCAACCCCAAGTCATAGAAATGCAGCCAACAAACTAAGGCCCAACCAAGAGACCAAACTTTCTAGATCTTTTTCAAGAAGCTAGCAAAGAGTCTTTTTAAGTAAAGTTGAACCTAACAATTGGGTGAGACACACTTCTTTGTTTTTAGTTTCTTCATCTACTAGAGGAAAAAAATTAACATCTGCGTTTGGTAAACTAGTACAAAAATCTCATAATAGAAAGAGAAAAACGATTTATCAAACAGTTTAGAGGCCAAAATACTGCTAAACTGTTCTTATAACAGAGGCAAAACCAAACTGGACACCCTTGAATGACTTCAAAGTTGCAGCCTCTCTCTATTGCTACAGAATGCAGATGCTGATTCACCCGTAAGTTCCGAGCACTGACATCCATGGCTAAAAATACAATTGGATTAAACTGTAACAAAGCTGCAGCAATGGATGTTCTGCTTTTGTTCCCTTCCGCTTCTCAACCAAAGAGTAAGTCACTAAACTTGGGATCCTCGAGGACATCTGGTTCAAAAATTTTAAGTTCATCGCATTTACTTACATATTTAAAGAAACCGGAAACCCTTGAAATTCTATCTCGCCTCGGTGTGCCAGAACAACTTCAGGGGCCACTTCTTCATACTTGCTCAAAACTTTCTGCCTGAAAATATTCTCAGTCATTCTCAACACATAAGAAAACTTAATTTCTTCCTTTATCAACCCCCGCGACAACAAAACTTGCAGAACTGAACACCTAGGAATGATTCTTTTTTCCAAGCTAAGCAGTAAAAGGTTTGGATTCTTGGAAATCGGCAATGGCTTCATACGCAATTTATTCATGAAAAATTCCATCAGCTTATGGATCTTCTTCACCGAAGTAATCATGCACATGGGTTGCAACTTGAATGCTGAATAAATCTCATCTTTTGACAAACCCAAGCTTCTATAAGTTTCCAACTTCTCCTCCCAGAGTGCCTTGCTCATCACCGCCATGGTCCGAAAAGCAAGAATAAAAAATAGCAGATTACTGGGATCAAACCCCATATCTTTAACATCATCAATAATCTCACAAAGTCTAGCACCAATTACAAGCAGTGTTCTTGGCTGAATCATGAAAATTTTCACAATAAGTGACTCGGGTACACCATGGCTCTTCAACAATGAAACATTCGGCTCAAGAGCCTTTTCCAATTTGAATTCAAGCACCCGGTACCATCCCTTTATAGCCTTTATGACATTCTTATGGCTGCCAAGAAATCGCCTAAGTACTTGAATACTCGGAACAATGTGATTTTCAAGGCTCCTTGTTGGAATATAAGGTTCATTTGACAACATCCTTGCAATTTCAAGGTCCGAAAACCCTACAGATTTGAAAAAAATCAACCTTTGGCTTAAATGTCTTCCCTGCATCGTATATAAACAATGTGGGAAGCTTCATTATCAAGGTTGATATATCTTTTTCACTAAACCCATGATTTCTAAAGAACTCAAACACAATTTTTGCATCACTCTCGAGCACCCGTGGGTCATCAAACCATTTTGGCAAGGTTAGTGTCAGTAATCGCCAAAGACTTAAAAAACTTCAAATTGGGCTCAATTTTACCATTGGTATCAGCCGAAAGCAACATAGGACGTTGGGTAATTAGTTTTTTGATGTGGCTCTGAGTCAACCCGTGGGTTCTAAAAAGGCTCAGAATCGAGTCAGGGTTGTGGGTGGCTTCAATCTGGAGCCTCTTGGAAGCTGAAATGGCTGATTTTGATGACAACCCACGTGAATTTTCGAGGTAATAAGCTGTGAAAACTTTTTTATCTGCGGAATTTGACGACTTTGAGGAGCGTTTTTTAATGGAGGTTGTAAGCAAGTAGACATGGCTTAATGGAAATGGCGAAGCTTGGTGCTTTTGCTTTGTGCAGACTAAACAAAGCATTGCTAGATTGAGAATGTAAGAGATGGACTAATTGGTTTACCTGGTTTCCGATTGCAACTCTCTTAGATTGAGAATGTAAGAGATGGACCATTCGGCCTATGAAACTCATCAAATTTTCACAAATCACCAAGTTTGGTTACTTTCCAAACTTATCGTACGAACTTGATGTGATCGCATTTAATTTGTTATCTCATAAGGTTAATATCAACTTATTATCTAAACTCGACATATTGTTTCATATTATCACTTATAAATGTGCGAACCCCCTCGTCAGATCGTAAAAAAAGGTGCATCAACCCTAATAACAAAAATAATGTCAATGTTGGGATTGCATATGAAGTGAATCAATCTCATATAAATGTGTATAAGGACGTCTAGCAATATTAAAAACTGGTCATTTTCCGATTTGACAATGGCTAACATGAATATTGACTAACAACTTCATTACGCTCATTCCACCAAATATTATTACATTCTAATCTTGTATTTTGTAGTTCATTCTTTAAAAATCATCTCTACAAAAATCCATCATAATAAGAAATGGTTTAGTAATTCGATTATTAGAATGAACATTTATTTTGTTAGTCGATATACTAGGTTCATCTATATACTTGGGTATAATTTTATATGTCCAAACGGTTATCAATTTGATGAATTTTTGTATTATCTTTAAAGTAAGAATTATAAAATAAATAATTAAATTATAATATTAGTTTTTTAATAGGTAAATACTAAATAGTATCATTCAAATAAAATTATAGACCTCCAAGTTTACAAGTGGCATATATACTTTAAGAAAAGTAAGAAACCTAAGTTACACTAGATAAACTTGTAAATAAAAGCTCATGCTTTAACCTAAATTAAAGCCCAGATATGATACATCTCGTATCGAAAAATATAAGCAAAGATGGGGAGATTACCAAATTACACCCACAAGTATCGTTGGCCTCGATTGCTACACAAATGGGTTACTTAATGGGCGTGGTGTTTGAGTGTGTTTTATTGGCCCAAAACAATCTTTTATGCCCAAGTTAACTCAAGTCCAATAGGAAGCCCATATTACACCCGTTCGAGCCTTTGACTCAAGTTAAACTATTGAACTTAGTTATTCTTGTTAAGCTCAATTGTGTATAGGAAGGCCCAAACCCATTGTCATTGTTTAAGCATTAAACAAATACCCAAACTATGACTCACCCACCCATCTTTGGACACACTGCATCTCTTTTCCTATACCTCCGCACGAGAGACCATAGAGAGACCATGTTGTAACCGTGGTGACGCCACCACCATTGTGAAACAACCATGATTGAGCTACGAGGCTATCAAACCCCCTCTTCCCTCAAAACCATCTCAGCCTCTTGTGTGCACCCTAAAACACCCAAGGTTTGATTAACTGAACACCATCTGTCTTCCCAACCCTTGCGATGCCAATTCTAACTCGTTTAGGCACTCAGACCTCGACTTGACTAGGCGAGGCTAACCCTGACAACATTCATCGCCGACGACCACCGAAATGAGAAACCCGAGACGAACCTGACCTAGAACCAGTTGCGAATTACTAAAAATTGAGGTATTTTATGGTAAGAATGTTTCCCATGAGCCTAACCATCGTCTTAATCACCTCAAATGCTACTCTCGGATTCAATTGCATGCGGTTTTGTGCAAGGTTTAGCGGTGGTGGCCTCGTCAGAGTTACATAAACACGTGGCTTACCGACGCTATCTGATTGTGTGAGGTACCATCTCGAGCTACAAACTAGATTTTTGGATTCCTCGCATCAAATAGGGTCGAATCGACTACTTGCATGTCAAAATTGATTGACTTTTGAGGGATTTTGGACCTCGCATGGTGAGACCATCCTTGCATGCTAGTATAAGATATTGTTTGACCATGGATTTCATGTATGTGGATGGTGAGTTAATTGTTGAATATGCATATCTAGTTGATTTCATGGATGAGATTGTGCATATAGTCCTCGAGGCATTATTCAAGTTGTGATGTTAGAATCCCATTTTAGGAGTCGCTGGTATCTAGTACCTGTCTGTAGGCCACAGACTAGTCCTTCAAGTGATCGTTCACCTGCGCTGCCCACAATATTAGTTAATAGCGCCAACTTGTGTCCCGAGCTCTAGGGAACATGTGGTGATGGTGCTAGGCACCTAGTCCTTCACGTGGTCGTGGTACGCGAGCAAACATATCCAGTTTTTTCATGAGAGTATGACTAAAGTGACTCATGAGCAAGATTTTAGTGGGTTGACATGTGATATGCATTTGCTAGCATGATACATGTAATGACCCATCCCGAATTTAAGGGATTAATCAAGGATTATTGGACGATCATGGTAAAATGATGATTTTGCCTCTAGACGAGGGTAAAAAGTTAACTTTTGGCCTGGGAGGTCAAATGCACATGGACCAAAGTCCATTACGTAGATCGAGATTATATGAGTTCGTAGATAGACAGCACGTCAAAATCAAACATCGTACAAGAGAGTTACATGTCAAAAACGGTCATTCGAACTATTCATAATTGCACAAAAATCGAGGCGGTTGACTTTTAGGATTTGAATTTGGGGCCCAAAATATCCTAGCATGGGTCAATGGATAAGTGACAAATGTCACTTGTCCATTGAAGGCCTTCACATATTCATGCACCTTTTCCCTTTCATTTTGTGCATCAACTTGAAACCCACCCCCAACATCATCATCTTCATTGTGCTATTTTGGTTGAGGGAAACAGAGACTCAAAGGTTGAGATTGAGAGGCTAGGACGACAGTGAAGGATAGCGGTGGACGGCTGAGCACGGCGGTGGCCTGAGGAACTCGTAAAAATAGGTAACCTGTGAACCCATTTCCATTTGAAATTCAAGTTCAATTTCTGGACGTTTGGAAAGTGATTTGATCCCTTGGGTGTGTTTGTTAAGCTCGTACGAGCATGTAGGAACAAGAATTGAAGGTTGAGGGCCACTAGACAGCCTTGGAGGGGAGCTTGAAGAATAGCTGTGCGGTTTCGACCATGGCCAACCATTGTTCAGGTATTTTCCTCACCTTTTAGGCCTAGGAATCTCTTTCTGGGTGAGAGACGATGAGATTGGGAAAAAAATGGTGAAGAATGGTGGTTGGACGATTGAAAACGAACCAGGTCAATTCGTGGATCAAAACGACCCGTTATAGAGGTCCGGGTCGACCCGCGAGAGGTTGACGATGATGATGTGGCATGTCAGACCACGTGGTAAGGGATGGTTGGTGCCACGTGGAGGGGTTTTCAAAGGTGTTAGGCTACATGGTAGATGACGTGGTAGGTCCACGTCAGCGTTGACCATCCACGTGGACCAATGAGGTGGTGCCACATGGCGAGTTGTCAGAGTGTGTCAGATGATGTGGCAACTGAAGTGGCAGGTTCACGTCAGCCATGTCAGACCACGTGTGTAACGACCCGTCCTGGGAGTCGGGATTAGCAAAGTGATTAGTGACGGATTAGCTGAGTTAATCGGTGGTTAGATGGATACTTTTGGACCTTGGGCGTAAAATGACGATTTTGCCCCTAGAATGGGCAAATTGTTGACTTTGAGTTCGACTGGTCAATTGGACATTGAACGATGACCGTGACGTAGTTCGGGACATCACGATCCCGTAGACAGGTGGTACGTCCGATTTGGACAATCAGAGAAAACGTTATGGTGTTCGGAAGGTTAAGGGTGTTACTGTAAATAAGGGAAAATGTTGACTTTTTTTCTGGACGCTTAGTTTTCACGCAAATCGAGGACCGTTAGATAGGTCTCGTCGTCCTGAATTCATAGACAGGCGGAATGTGCCATTTGGAGTTCGGGAATGAAAGTTACGGACATAGGAACTTGAGGGGCAAAATGGTAATTTGTCCTTTAGGGGCATTGTGGTCTTTTTGAAGCATTGGGATCTGTGCCCAGCAAGATCAGGACACTTGGCTGTTGATTGTAGATGGTACCATGGGATTGGTGACTCGTGGCTAGTTCTGGATGGTGGTGGAAATTGCCTGAAATCTCTCAAAGTGCCACACACGATTTAAACACAGCTGCACGGTCTGGGGGCTCGAGGGAAAAAACAGAGAGTGCAGAGTGTGTGTTTGAGTGGAAGCAATCAGTGTAACCTGTTGTGAGAAATGAGGGAAAGAAAGGGTTTGGAAAGGAGAATAGGGTGGTGCCCTCTGTCCAGCTGCCGTGGACGGTGGCTCTAAGCCGTGAAAAACAGAGGCCATGTGTGCTCGTGCAATCCCAATCCATTCAACCTTTAAACGGCCTCTTCTGCTCATGGTTCCAGAATATAAAGGAAAGCAGAAGTCAGGACGGTGAAAGTAGAAGCTTTAGGTGGTGGTTACGACGATGGAGAAGGAAGGTAAACAGAGGAAACCGTGAGCTTTTAATTTAAATGCGAAAATGGAGTTTATGGTTTTAGATATTTTTGATTGATTCTAATGATGGGAACTGGGTTCTCAAGGTTCCAAATGATGATTAGACCTGAAAGCAAGGTTTGAGGAGGACAGGGAAGGTAGCAGAGCCCAGTTACAGAAACAGAGCTTGAGTTGAAGAGAGAAAGGTACGGTTAGGGGTCAAATTGTCTCATTTTGATAGCAAGATCGATCACTCAAGGTAGGACGAAAGTATTGTGCATAAAAAAGATGGGAAACGAGTGAAAAATGGAAGGAACCGTGACCGCCGGTTCGGTTGGACTAAACCGATTCGACCGGTCTGAACCGGGCTTAACAGAGGTTGAAGATGAACAGTGCACGGCGCGTGAGGCCCACGCGCAGCTCCTTTGGACGGCACGTGTGGGCGCATGGCACGGATTTCGAGGAAAGTTCCAACATGACTTTTAAAGTATTCGATGTAACGAACATTTTGGCGCTGGTTTCGAGTCAATCGGATATCGTCTCGATATGTTTCGGGATGTCCGAAGGTTTTATGGCTCGGTTAAAAATAGTTAAAAATACGGGAAAAATTAGGGGGCTTTAGCATGAGTATCGTGAAGTAGTTAGTGACCTTATATTGGGATTTGGACAGGTTTGGGGAAGCCGAGGATAGCGGAATGGCCGGGAACGGCGTAAGTGCAGGTGTATCGAGGCGACGTCAAAATGGTCTGTGAGTGGACTTTGCTTTCTAACTCTTGATGCATGCATATATGTTTTTAATATGTTTTCATACGTGATTCAATGATTCGATTTATGATTGTGATGGTTTATGGTTTCTGCACGTTTTTCGAGGAAAATATGGAATTGCACGTTTTACGAGTTTTCAAACGTTCTTGGGATTTGATCATGATTTTAATATTTGATCTCGGTATTTGAAAATAAGATTTGATTTCAAAGAAAGTAAAAGGATTTCGGAAAAGTGTTTTCAGAAAAGGGTTTTTCGGGCTAGAAGCCCAGTTTAGAAAAGTGGTTTTTAGAAACGAGATTTCGGGTTTTGGAATCGGAATTCCGGTTGATAATTTGGGATTTGATTCAGGACTTGGAATGGAATTTCAGGTTTGGGTTCGGAATGATTATTCCAGATGCTAGCTTACAGAATGATGGTTGCGGACTCAGATCTGGAAAGGAAATGGATATGAGTTCTGGATTTGGATTCGGAATGACGGTTCTGGATGCCGGAAGGGCATCGGGCCAGTGATTTCGGATTCGGGTTTTGGATTGGATTTGCTGGATCTGGTTATTGGGTTTAAAGACCCGGATTGTGATTGACGGGGGATGGGCCCGGATTGGGTTTAAAGAACCGGATTGAGTTTAAAGACTCGGGAGTTTAAAGACTCGGATATATTGTTATTTCCCCTGTAGGCCTGTTGAGTTTAAAGACTCGGAGTTTAAAGACTCGGATTATTGAGGCCTGGTTATTGAGTTTAAAGACTCGCGAGTTTAAAGACTCGGATAGATCTAGCAGGTTCGATGGATAAGAACGTGGTTTCAAATGTGTTTTGGATTTCACTGAGATGTGATGATGATGGTTTATAAAAATGGTTTTTCTGAGGTTTTTGGGCAGTGGCCCGGATGAAACGGTTTTTGATGGTTTTGGGCGGAGGCCCAGGAATTTGAGAAAAGAAAAAATGTGTTTGGCTTTCTTACATGGTTTTATAACATGAAATTGACATGCATGCATTGGTTTTTACATGGAGGGTATAAATGTATGTGTTTTCTGATAACTGTTTTTGAACTTAAACTTTTTTTGTCCACTCACAGTTTTTTCGTGTTTTTGATACCCTCTAGGTTGTTGCGGCACGGGCTGTTGGTCGAGAGAGTCGGAGACATCACACGTACGATCCACAGTAGACGTTGCGCACTCTGGGAAGTTTGGAAGATATTGAGACGTTCGGTTCGGAAATCCCTTGTCCGACTTACGTGTCACACGGAGGTTGGACGTTCGTTTAGCCTTCGTGTCATGCGTAGGTCAGACGGGAGCAGGGTTTAGTCCCTAATCCTGAGGGATTAGGGGTGGGCCCTGACAATTGGTATCAGAGCGAGGTTTTGTGTGTTCTGTGCGAGGTTTGGTTCCCAGAGTCGTTGGTTCGTCGACTTGGGTGATGTGATGCTACTGTGGATGTGATGTCTCGATGCGGAACAGCCCGTCAGCAACCTGGATACGATAGTGAAAGCAGCATTTGAGGGTGCTAGTCGCTCGATACGCGGTGCGAGGTAAGACGTATGTCGGCTTAGGGCCAGATTGGTTAGTGTGTTGGCGTACGGGTATTGGTGTTATGTGATGGATGGACCATAGGGTCGGAGATATACGAGCAAGGTTAACCTGGTTGGTAGGTGGTGAGCTACGGATGTGTAGGTTTGTTGGCCTGAGGGGCCTGAGAGTAGCTCGTTGAGTTAGTGAGATACATAGGCCGAGAAGGCCTACTGTTGGTGGTCGGTTGAGCCGGACGGTGTTTGGAAGTTGATCATATGAATGGGTGACCTTTAGTTAGCCGGGTTGAGTTTGGAATAGTACGGCTACGAGTAGCCGGATGTCTTGTTGGCAGGGTCCAGGAATTACTGTGAGACTCGAGGGATTGTTCCCCGTAGTGTTTGTCTTAGACGGGTGTGACGACCCGAGTGGTAAAGTTGTAGTAAACTAGTGGCAGTTGAGGGTGTGGATAACCCGGACGACGGGGATGATTTGAGAAGCCCGTGGGATTATTGGATTGTGTACCTAAGGGAAACCGTGAATTGAGATTTGTGGCATTGTAGTCCTGGTGGTTTGGGCCGACTTACGGCTGGATCAGAAATGGTGCTGCTAGGTGCAGCCGAGGTAGTGGGTGCCTAGGTTGGCACTTGGTGAGTGGCGACTTTGAGGGTGGTCTTTAGGGAGTCCGAGGTAAATAACCGTTGATTTTTGATCCCGAGAGTCAGGTACGAGTGTAACAGTGGTGCTTGAGGTTGAACCTCGGAAAGGTTGAGACATAATGACTGATATCCTTTTGGATGAACATACACGGTATGAACAGACAGGTGAGCTGATCGATGAGTTAAGCTAATTACGGACACGTGGCTGTGATCCGTAGGAGTTGAGGATTTCCTCCGCGCAGCAGAGGAAGTAACACTTGGACAATTCATCCAGAGTTAGTATACTTACGGAACACGTACCGTGATTGGAATCTTGGAATTAGGAGATGTCGTGCTGATTCTGAGTTGGTGTTAGGTGTTGAGTGTCGGTTTGGGAGATTTAGTGGTGGTATTTTCGGAATCGTACACCCCTTTGATCGTGGACACTTGTGGATGCGTTCAGGAGTAGTTCTAGTGGTGGACTATTGAGAGTTCCGTCGAAATACGACGGAAGGAGTGACTATAACTGATCGATATGAGGTTCTTGAAGAGAACCCACAATCTAGACTTATGATATTTAAATCGATTAGATTGGGTACAGTGGCTTGCAATCTAGTCAGTAGAATGAGAATCGGTTGGGGCGGTATTGGGGATATCGCGGGAACAAGATGGATGTGTGATGACCCTAGTGCGATGGTGACAGTTGGGTACTGTTAGGTCATATTAGAGTTGGCAGAAGATGGAAGGCTCTGTAACACCCCAGAAATTCGAGGATTTTAATATTGTAATTTAATGTGTGAATTGACGCTTTTACCCTTGTGATTGGTATGGCCAAATTGTTGACTTTTTGATTGGTGGGTTAAATGGACTTTGACCTATGACCGTGACGTAGTTCGGGACGTCACGAGTTCATAGACAGGTGGCACGTCCAATTCGGACGATCAGGAAAGAAGTTATGACTATCGGAAGTTCGGGGGCATTACCGTAAATTGGACGGTTGGGGCGAAAATGTTGACTTTTTGTTTGACAACTAATTTCCACGCGACTCAAGGACCGTTAGGTAGGTCTCGACGTCCTGAGTCCGTAGACAGGCGGCACGCCAAAATCGGACTTCGTACGAGGAAGTTATGGTCAGAAACGTGAAATCGGGAGGTTCGTGGCTCGGTTTTCGTGTCAAATATTTTATTCTGGAAATCTGATTGTAGGACACGTGGCTCGGTTATGGTCACTCACCCATTGGTTAGATTGGATCAAGCTCCACTAAGCATTTATTTAAAATTTAAATCACCTTTTAATCACAGCCCTTGATCTGAAAATCTCCAGATCTAATCCTCACCATTGAATCTTAAGTCAGATTCAATCCTGGCCCTTGATTTCTTATGTATATTCTGTATTAAAACCATGCGACCATACACCTACATGTTCATTCTCTCAACCCGATTAGCACGGTTACCTCTTGGAACAACTCACCAGCACCTCACCACTCAACCTCACACCCCAGGCAGCCAACAGCCACCCCCAGACACCGGCCACCACTCCACAGCCACCCTGCACGGCCGGATTTCCCCCAGACCCGAGAAGAAACCCGAACAACCCAAACCACCCAAACCATCCAAACCTTCACACTTGGATTCGAACCAACGTACGGTTGGGTTCACTGTGACGACAAGGCGACCCAGAACTGAACTGGACGGCGTACGGCGGCGACACGGCGGCGGTAGGACGAAAAACCCGTGAGTGCCCGATTTCCTTCCCTGCTTCGAAACGTCCGTTTTTGACGTTGGAATTGTTTGGTTGTTGTTATGACACATTTAGGGGACCTTGACGACCAGTTTGAACCAAGGACCGTGGCTGGAAACTCGACGACTCGCCGGAGAAGATAACCAGAACCGGCAGCCAACCTTCCCGTCGATTTTCAGGTAGTTTATTCAACCTAGAATCTAGTTTTATTTGCACAGAACCATTGATGAGGTAGAGACGAGTCCATAGGAACAAATCCCACCTGAAATGGTGGTCGGAATCACGATCTGTGATCGGGTCGAGCCGTGGGTCTGCGGTGACCCGGTTACTGTAGCTGATGACGTCAGCAATGACGTCATGATGACGTCAGAAACTGTCAGACCAGGGACCAATGGACTGCTGACACGTGTCCTCTGACACTGTCAGTGATGACGTCATGCTGACGTCAGCAGTACTGTAGCACAGTTGACCAGAGGGTTGACCAAGCGCGTGGGGGCGCGTGTGAACAGTACTTTTGGTGGGACCACCACCATTCTTTAGGTTTCGACGATCCGGATCCAATGGCGGTGGTTTCGGGTCGATCGGAGATCATTAAGTTGGTCAAAATGAGGTTTATTGCCTTGGGAAGCGCGTTCGGGCGGCTTTTCCGGACCAGTTTCGGTCTAGGGTTTCATGGTTAAATGTTAGGGGTTTGTATTGACCTTTATGTATACTTTGGATATGACAGGGACTGTACAATTGTACCTGAACGAGGGTATACGTTCGGTTTTCAGCAGGATTGTACTGTGAGTGGGCCGTTTTCCTTAAACCCTTGCGTGCATAAATGTTTTCTAGTTTACTTATATATTTATTCACATGATAAAAACAAATAACGGTTTTGATGATATGGAAATTATGGTTATGGCACGTTTCACGGTATTTGGGCTTGAGACCCGTCTGATGAAACTTAAAGATTGGCTTGGATTTTATCTATGTATATATATGCTTTGCATGTGGATATCAATAAAATATATTTGGTACTGCACTGTATAGATCCATTCATGTGATACTGTCTCCTCCAGATGAGGTACCCCGGAGTGGTCACGGACGTCTAGAACGTCCAGCGTCTATGACGCTAAGCATCGGGGATGCTGTACCCGAACAGGGTTCGGGGATTGAACTCGGAATTGAGACCCGAGTGGCACGTGTAGCCTTGTGATTGTGACCTTATTGGACGTCAGGGACGTCAGACATCAGGGATGTCGGGATTGGAGTGTATAGTGCAGTGGCTAAAATTATGTTTACGGTTTTACTATATGTCTTATGGTTTATATTATATGTTTGATGGTTTTAAATTCGGCTGCATGCATGTTTGGAAAACGGAGGGGTAAATTATATGTTTTCCTTATCAAATGATTTTATAAACTTGAGTTTTGGTCCACTCACCCTTAATGTTTTGGTAACCCCTCCAGGTCATGATACTGAGGTAGAGGAGGAACCTGAGGCTGAGGCATAGATCTACTTCTGCGTACCTGAACCCCTGCTGGGTGGTTTACCCGCAGGTTTATGTTAGAGTCGTGCTCGCAACTTGTAATTTTGGATTTCATCCCTTGTCTGACATCTGTTTAATTCGGATTTGATGTATGACTTTAATTTGGTTATTTATGCATTTGATGTTTTGAGGTTAAAATTGGTATGAATTATTGGGTGTCAGACGGGAGCAGGGCACGTCCCCTTGTGGTCCCTGTGGGATCGGGGCGGGTCCTGTCAGCTTGGTATCAGAGCACTAGGTTGTGGTCAGTACTAGGTTATGGTCAGCATGCTAGACTAGCGATTAGTGCTAGTTACTTTTCGACTTTTAAGAATATTGTTATCTGATCTATGCCTCTTGTCAGTTGGTTATGCCTCCTAGGAGAATTCCTCATATACGAACGGACGAGGATCTGGAAAGGGAGATGGAATGCGCGAGCATTGAAAGGGCTCAACGTTTGGGAGCCACTCCTTTCTGCGGGGGATCAAACCCCGAGGATGCTCATGATTGGATCACCAAGTGGGAGAGGATCTTCTCGGTGGTTAGATGGATACTTTTGGACCTTGGGCGTAAAATGACGATTTTGCCCCTAGAATGGACAAATTGTTGACTTTGAGTTCGGCCGGTCAATTGGACATTGACCGATGACCGTGACGTAGTTTGGGACGTCACGATTCTGTAAACAGGTGGTACGTCCGATTTGGACAATCGGAGAAAAAGTTATGGTGTTCGGAAGGTTAAGGGTGTTATTGTAAATAAGGGAAAATGTTGACTTTTTGCTGGACACTTGGTTTTCACACAAACCGAGGACCGTTAGATAGGTCTCGTCGTCCTGAATTCAACGACAGGCGGCATGTGCCATTTGGAGTTTGGGAATAAAAGTTATGGGTGACAGGACCCCGTCCCAACTAGACGCCAAAAACCGTGTCCGGTCCTGCTCCCGTCTGACAAGTCAACCAACGGTCTGAAACTACCCTTCAGTGCTTGCCAGACAAGGGATGTTTGTGCTGATTTCTGCTGCTGCCACTGCCTCACGATCAGTCCCGAACGTCGTACCACGGCCTGGAAGGTCACAAAACAGAAAAGATGTGAGTGGACAAAAATGACCTCTTATAAAAACATTTGCCAAAATACATTCTTACCCTCCAGTTTTCACAAACTTGCATGCATATCATAAAACATGAGTAATAGTATGAAATCATTCAAGTATGAACAGTGGACCGATAAAATCAAAACATATGTTCCCATGGTCCGTAAAACTCATGTTCACCAAAACAGTTCATGTTATAAAATATCAAATCCCGGCTCTCAGGCCAAAACATGTGAAAATATAATCACATGGCCACAAAGACCAAAAACCCGTACTCAAAACCGGTATGTCATCACAAACAACATCAATCAGCACTAATCACAAGTGCACAGTCAATCAATCCAATCAATTCGCACTACTCACAAGTGCACAAACCATCACAATCACATCTGCACTACTCACAAGTGCTGCACTACGCGTAGGCCAATATCCAGCCACACTCTCGGGATCGGACACCTCTGGGCTCAACCCTCGGGCTCAGTCACATCTGGGTGAACACATCCCCAGGCTCAGACCCTCTGAGTGGTACATCCAGGCTCAGTCACATCCGAGAAGCTGACTACCATAGGATCAACTCCCGATCCTACAATCACATCCCCCAAGCTCCGGTCGTCTGGGTAATCCCCCCAAGCTCCGGTCGTCTAGGTAATCCCCCCAAGCTCCGACCGTCTGGACATTTCACAATCACAATGAAAACCATCTCGGGAATTACATCCCAAAACATTTCAATCAAATCTTGACTTCATACAAAGTCAAGATCATTCCCGACTGGGTCTCAAGCCTCAAAATACCATTTACACATAAACCGTTAAAATCACATTTTAAAACAATAAAATAATCCAGAAATCATCATTGACTTACCAACTAAGTCCAAATATCATTTTAGAAATCCTTTTGACTCCGGGCCTAGCCCAAAACATCATTTGCACTTTCCTCAGAAAACGTGCCCGAAAGACTGATTAAAATAATCATAAAATCACAAGAAATCATTAATTTCCTCAAATTCACAAGTGACTCCAAATTCGAGTCAAAATCACTATTCACTTGAGTTCTCACGCCCAAAATATCATTTTCACGTAAATCCATGCGTTGCAACCTCCGTTGCCATTTTCACGTAAATCCACGAAATTGACCCTTGACTCATTCCCGAGTCACAACATCATTTTTCAATCCATGACTCATAATCCGAGTCCAAACATTATTTTCAATCAAATTCAATACCGAACTCATAACCCGAGTCCAAACATCACTTTTAACCAAATTCATAATTTCTCGAAATTCGTGCCAAAATATAATAATATAATAATCCATAAAATCGAGAAATCACCGGATTGAAACGTCAATCCTGCCAAAGCATATAAAATCATATAATAAAGCATTTAAATCATGTATGCATGCATCACGGTTAGAAAACAAAGTCCACTCACATACACCGTCCAAAACGGTCCGTTTCCGAACTGCACGTTTTTCCGTAAATTCTGGAAATCACAACTCCTGTCCAAAATCATTATAGAGGATTACTAACATCTCAAAATACTTCATATAATTTTCCCCAATTTTTTTGGAATTTAAATATGTATTTTAAACGTAAAACAAAACTTCGGATACGCGGAACATTAACGAAACGATATCTGATTTCCTCGAAACTAGCGTCAAAATGTTCGTTACAATGAGAGGATTCAAAGTCATGTTGACCTCACCTTGAAACTAGGCCGTACGCGCCCTCACGCGCCGCCGTGAGTGGCTGCGCGTGAAACCCACGCGCCAGCTACAGTAACTGTCTTCCTCACCCGTTTGTCTATAAAACGGGTCCTTTTGCCCGCGAACAGACCCGGTTCAAATCCTATCAATTCCATACCAATTTCAACAATTGAACACTCAGTTAGCTTCGGTTTAAGTCCAATTAGAGATCTGTTATCATAATTTCACCAAAACTTACCTCAAACCTCAAGATCAAAGATGATCATTCGAAGAACATCTGGGTACTGTTCCCACTTCGAAGTTCATCAATCTCAACCGCTTTCCTTCAATTGATGCAACCAGAAGCTCCAATGGACTCAGGTAAACTCTTTCCCCATCTCAATTGCATCAATCCAAGGCTTAAACTCCACGACTCAAGCTCGAACCTCGCTCGTGTTACCAGACTCGTTCAGAGCCAATTGGGCCTCAATTGCCTTCGTTTTTGATCTGGATCGACTCGTCACAACCTCAGGAAGCTACTTCCAAGCTCCATTTCGATCCTCACAGCTCAATTCTCAACATTCAAATTTCCCCCCAAATTTTCTAAAATGTGATTTTCCAGAATCAAGCTCTCTCTCAATCCCTCGTTTTCCCCTGTTAATTCAGTCCCACAAGTCTGTCAGTTTCTCACTCTCTGGTTCAGAAATGGAAGGGAACGGATGGACAGAGATC
Organism: Prinsepia uniflora; assembly: GCA_032719365.1. NCBI lineage: Eukaryota > Viridiplantae > Streptophyta > Magnoliopsida > Rosales > Rosaceae > Prinsepia > Prinsepia uniflora. The sequence goes on along the minus strand of CM064865.1, from coordinate 68,504,743 downwards.
AACTCTCACTTCTCTGTGTTTTGCTGCTTTGTTCACGGGTTAAGAACAGAAGAGATTAATGGAGGAATTAAAAATATAATTAATTATAATTAAGTAATAAAACACAATAATTATGTCTTCCCCAAAACATGGATCAAGTTTAAGCCTTAATTTAAGGGATGAGTGACACTTGTCACTCATCTAGGTGTGTTCAGTCACCGGGTACTGTTCATAATAAAATAATATTTTAATCCCAGTTCATTCGGTTAATCGAGTCCGTTCCCGTGACCATAACTTCGTCGTCGAATCTCTGATTTCGGCATGCCGCCTGTCGTTGGATTCGTATCGAAGAGACCTACGTAACGGTCCTTGGCCCTCGTCTATTGGACTTCCCGGGTCAAAAGTCAACATTTGACCCCTTTTCAGCCAAATTACCAAAATACCCCTCAACTTCCGAATGCTATAACTTTTTCCTCGAATGTCGGAATCGAACGTGCCACCTGTCTATGAACTCGTCACGTCCCGAACTACATCACAGTCATCGGTCAAAGTCTGTTTGACCGCCCGAACTAAAAGTCAACATTTTACCCACGCTAGGGGCAAACGGTCATTTTGCACAATTCGTCCTATTTCACTCAACTAATCCCCGATTAGTCATTCTAAACCATAATTAATTACTATTTAATCCCGACACTCGGGACGGGTCATTACAACGGGCATAGGAACTTGAGGGGAAAATGGTAATTTGTCCTTTAGGGGCATTGTGGTCTTTTTGAAGCATTGGGATCTGTGCCCAGCAAGATCAGGACACTTGGCTGTTGATTGTAGATGGTACCATGGGATTGGTGACTCGTGGCTGGTTCTGGAAAGTGGTGGAAATTGCCTGAAATCTCTCAAAGTGCCACACACAATTTAAACACGGCTGCACGGTCTGGGGGCTCGAGGGAAAAACAGAGAGTGCAGAGTGTGTGTTTGAGTGGAAGCAATCAGTGTGACCTGTTGTGAGAAATGAGGGAAAGAAAGGGTTTGGAAAGGAGAATAGGGTGGTGCCCTCTGTCCAGCTGCCGTGGACGGTGGCTCTAAGCCGTGAAAAACAGAGGCCATGTGTGCTCGTGCAATCCCAATCCATTCAACCTTTAAACGGCCTCTTCTGCTCATGGTTCCAGAATATAAAGGAAAGCAGAAGTCAGGACGGTGAAAGTAGAAGCTTCAGGTGGTGGTTACGACGATGGATAAGGAAGGTAAACAGAGGAAACCGTGAGCTTTTAATTTAAATGCGAAAATGGAGTTTATGGTTTTAGATATTTTTGATTGATTCTAATGATGGGAACTGGGTTCTCAAGGTTCCAGATGATGATTAGACCTGAAAGCAAGGTTTGAGGAGGACAGGGAAGGTAGCAGAGCCCAGTTACAGAAACAGAGCTTGAGTTGAAGAGAGAAAGGTACGGTTAGGGGTCAAATTGTCTCATTTTGATAGCAAGATCGATCACTCAAGGTAGGACGACAGTACTGTGCTTAAAAAAGATGGGAAACGAGTGAAAAATGGAAGGAACCGTGACCGCCGGTTCGGTTGGACCGAATCGATTCGACCAGTCTGAACCGGGCTTAACAGAGGTTGAAGATGAACAGTGCACGACACGTGAGGCCCACGCGCAGCCCCTTTGGGCGGCGCGTGTGGGCGCGTGGCACGGATTTCGAAGAAGGTTCCAACATGACTTTTAAAGTATTCGATGTAACGAACATTTTGGCGCTGGTTTCGAGTCAATCGGATATCGTCTCGATATGTTTCGGGATGTCCGAAGGTTTTAAGGCTCGGTTAAAAATAGTTAAAAATACGGGGAAAATTAGGGGGCTTTAGTATGAGTATCGTGAAGTAGTTAGTGACCTTATATTGGGATTTGGACAGGTTCGGGGAAGCCGAGGATAGCGGAATGGCCGGGAACGGCGTAAGTGCACGCGTATCGAGGCGACGTCAAAATGGTCTGTGAGTGGACTTTTCTTTCTAATTCTTGATGCATGCATATATGTTTTTAATATGTTTTCATACATGATTCAATGATTTGATTTATGATTGTGATGGTTTATGGTTTCTGCACGTTTTTTGAGGAAAATACGAAATTGCACGTTTTACGAGTTTTCGAACGTTCTTGGGATTTGATCATGGTTTTAATGATTTGATCTCGGGATTTGAAAATACGATTTGATTTCAAAGAAAGTAAAAGGATTTCGGAAAAGTGTTTTCAGAAAAGGGTTTTTCGGGCTTGAAGCCCAGTTCAGAAAAGTGGTTTTGAGAAACGAGATTTCGGGTTTTGGAATCGGAATTCTAGGTGACGATTCGGGATTCGATTCAGGACTTGGAATGGAATTTCAGGTTTGGGTTCGGAATGATTATTCCGGATGCTAGCTTACGGAATGATGGTTTCGGACTCGGATCTGGAAAAGAAATGGATATGAGTTTTGGATTTGGATTCGGAATGACGGTTCTGGATGCCGGAAGGGCATCGGGCCAGTGATTTCGGATTCGGGTTTTGGATTGGATTTGCTGGATCTGGTTATTGGATTTAAAGACCCGGATTGTGATTGACGGGGGACGGGCCCGGATTGGGTTTAAAGACCCGAATTGAGTTTAAAGACTCGGGAGTTTAAAGACTCGGATATATTGATATTTCCCCCGTAGGCCTATTGAGTTTAAAGACTCGGAGTTTAAATACTCGGATTATTGAGGCCTGGTTATTAAGTTTAAAGACTCGGATAGATCCAGCAGGTTCGATGGATGAGTGTAACGCCCCGAAAGATCCAAAAATTGTAAAATATTAAAATAATGCAAAAATGACGTTTTTACCCCTAGAAGGATATGGCTAAAAGTTGACTTTTTGTTTGGTATACTGTTTGTATATTTTGCTTGTGCCATTGTGTAGGTCTCGGAACGTTGAATCCGTAGACAGGTGGCACGTCGAAAACGGAGTTCGGATGAAGAAGTTACGGGGGTTGTGAAGTGTAGGGGTAAAATGGTAATTGTGCTTAAGATGGGTAAAATGGTAATTTTGTGTGAAGTATACTTGAACGGTGGAAGAATCATTACAATATAAATTGCCTTGCTGATTCATCTAATTAATATGCTGATTCAACCCAACTAATGCCATCTGCCCTCTTAAGAAACTCATTAGTGGCACATGAGTGCTTAGTTGTCTAACTTAACTTAACTTCCATTAATTAACTATTGCTAACTACACAAAACAGAGAACCACACCCCATCTCCTACCAATTTGATCGATCCAACAACACAGAGAATAAGAGTGAGTATTAGAGAACAAAGGGGGAGGAATTTAGTGAACGTTTGAGTGGCAATTGAGGGGAATTTGGACCGAGATCAATACTGAGCTTACCCGAAAATTCATTAAAATTCTCCATTTCGAATTTGAGATTGTAGACGGTTTCGTTCCAATTGGACGAGAGATTAAGCTTCCCGTGAGCTAAACAACTCGAACCCAATCAACTGGAACGAGAATTGGTGGAGAAATCGTGACAACCAAGCCCTGAAACTGTTTGGAAAATCGAGCTTGAGTCGAGTTACTTAGAGGTAAAATTTCATGAAATTGATCTTGATTTCGTGTTCATTATGGTCTTATGATGCTTCTTATGTGAATAATTGAAGAAAACAGGTTGATTTGAGGTCAAACCCGAATAAAGATCCGATAAGTGTTCGTCGTGAGTCGAGATGTTTTAGGGTTTAATTGGTTCAATTGAAGGCACAGAACTTTTAGTTAGATTGAATATGTATTAATGAGTGAAAGAACGAGATGAATTGAGTTAGAATCAAGGGGAAACGAGTCGGGTCTGATCGCGGGTCTACAACCCGAATACCAGAGAAACGGGCGAGAGAGAACTGTAGCAGCCACTGTTCACGGCGCGTGGCTGTCACGCGCAGCCGTTTGCGGCGGCGCGTGAGGGCGCGTGACCGGGAATCGGAAAAAGGGTCCAACATACTTTTAATGTTCTCGATGATACGGACCTATTGGCGTTAGTTTCGGGTCAATCGGAGATAAATTGAGGATAGTTTTACGTATCCGAAGCGTATAGGTTACGTTTAAATAATACTATTTTATTCCGACAACTCGGAACTTCGTACCTAAGAGTATATGATATTTTAGTAACCCTATATTACATGTTTGACAGGCCAAAATATTCTCGGGACAGCGGACGAGAACGAACAGTTCGAATCCGAGCAATCTGGACGGTGTGTGAGTGGGCTTTTGTTTTCTACCCTAAATGCATGCATATATGTTTTAACTGCTTTTAAATGCTTATAATATGATTTAAGTTGATTTGCCATGATTAATGATGTGATATGATAATTTCCAGATTTTGGAAATATTATATTATTATTATATTATTATTATATTGTTTTGAGCTCAAACTCCGAGAAAATCATAAAGTGAGATTTTGGGCGATGACTTGAAATTTGAAATGGTTTTTAACTTGGAAATTAAATTACATGATTTAATTAAAGAAATTGAATTATAAATGATCAGTTAGATATGAATTTATGGAGTTTACTTGTGCTGTGGAAATGCTATATTTCGGGCAGAGACCCTATTGAACTATTGATTTGATTTTGAGATTTAAATAGTTTTAAAATGAGATTCTTGATTTGTGGTATCATCCTCGGTGATTTGATGGTCTCCTCCAGACGTCGTAGATCCTGGAGTAGTCACGATCCACTGCCTGGAGATGAGTAGCTCCGAGGGGAGGCTCAATCTCAGGAGTGTGAGTTTATATTGATATCCTCCAGACGTCGTTGATCCTGGAGATGATATCACCCCAGACGTCGTTGATCCTGGGGAGGTACTCGGACTTGAGACACCCGAGTTTGCACGCGTTGCATTGATATCGTGACGGGTTATTGGCTATTGAGATTGGATGTTGAGGATGATGGTATCATGATTGATTTTGAATTATATTAACTGTTTTCTGTTACTTTGATTTATATAACCTATGTTTTATATGATATGCATGCATGTTTGTGAAAACTGGAGGGTAAGACGATTTTAATAAATGTATTTCTAAACCTTTATTTTTGTCCATTCACACCTTTACTGTTTTTGTACCCTCCAGGCCCGTGCACAGGTACCGAGGCTCGTACTGAGGCAGAAGAATAAGCAAACCGCTGCATACTCGAGTGCTGACCGCGTAGGACTTTAATCTTTGTTTGTAAAAATTTCTTATGCTCTGTAACCGATTGACGACTGAGATAGTCAACGGTCCTAAAGATATACCTATCCCTGGTCTGACTATGTGGGTTGTTGGTTACGTTATATTATGTACTTATATATATTTGGACTACTTTTGGTATTTTAAAATCATAGTCAGACGGGAGCAGGATCATTCACGATTATCGAGGAATAATCGGGATGGGTCCTGTCAATGAGAACGTGGTTTCAAATGTGTTTTGGATTTCACTGAGATGTGATGATGATGGTTTATAAAAATGGTTTTTCTGAGGTTTTTGGGCAGTGGCCCGGATGAAACGGTTTTTGATGGTTTTGGGCGGAAGCCCGGGATTTGAGAAAAGGAAAAATGTGTTTGGCTTTCTTACATGGTTTTATAACATGAAATTGACATGCATGCATTGGTTTTTACGTGGAGGGTATAAATTAGGCTTCGGCATTGGGCCGGGCCGGGCAAGCCCGGCCCAAATTTTTTGGGCTTGGGTTGGGCCGGGCCGGGCTTATTAAATAATTTTTAAATTTACGGGCTGGGCCGAGCGGGCTTAATGACATAAAAAAGAGCCCACGGGCTTTTATCGGGCCGGGTTTATATCGGGCTTTTCGGGTCGGGCCTATTAAGCCCACTTGGATCGGGCTTACGTGGGCTTTTGCAATAAATTATGTCTCAAATTTTAAAATTACAAAAAAATATTAATAATGAAAAAAAATACACAAGGGTGCAAAAATGTGGTCTAGTTAAAATAAAATACTCAAGGGTCCAAAAACGTTGGACTTATTAAGTAGGTGGATGAGTGGTTAGGGTTTGTATTGGGTATTGGGTATTGAGTATTGAGTATTGGGTTTTTAAAAATAAATTAGGTGGACTTGGGGCTGAGATTTGGGTTTGGGTTGAAATATTAATATTAAGAATGGGTTGAGTATTAATTTTTAAATAATAAATATTTTATATTTTCGGGTTTATGGGCCGAGTTTATTACGGGCGGGTCGGGCTGGGCTTATCGAGCTTTATCGGGCTCGGGCCTATCGGGTTTGAACACCATAAGCCCAAGCCCAGCCCGCTAACTCTCGGGCCGGGCTGGCCCACGGCCCATAGCGGGTCGGGCCGGGCTTTTGTCCATCGGGCTTATCGGGCTCCCATAAGCCCATGGGCTTTTGGGCCAAATGGTGAAGCCTAGTATAAATGTATGTGTTTTCTTATAACTGTTTTTGAACTTAAACTTTTTTTGTCCACTCACAGTCTTTTCGTGTTTTCGATACCCTCCAGGTTGTTGCTCTAACAACCCGTACCTTCGGGAAGGGTATAAATGTAATTTTTGTAAATATTTGTATGAAAGGAAGATTTTGCCCTTGTGAATAGTGCGTCAAAAGTTGACTTTTTAATTTACCAGTTGGATGAGTGTTGACCATTGACCGTGACGTAGTTTAGGACGTCACGAGTCCGTAGACAGGTGGCAGGTTTGATTCGGAAAATCGGAGGAAAAGTTATGACGTTCGGAAGATTGAGGGCGTTACCGTAATTTTGACTAAATGAGGAAAATGTTGACTTTTTGGTGGACATGTGATTTTCACGTAGACCGAGGACTGTTAGATAGGTCTCGACGTCCTGAGTACAACGACAGGCGGCACTCTGTCATCGGACGTCGGACGAAGTAGTTACGGGTCTGGAAAGTGTGAGGGCAAAATGGTAATTATCACAACGAGGGGTATTTTAGTCTTTTTCCCTCAGCCCAATCAGATAAGGGCAAGTGGCATTAGTGGATTGGGATCTTTTCTTTTGGTCCATAGGAATTGGACACGTGCAAGGGGCTGGATGGTTCTAGGGAGATCGATCGTGTGCACGGCCACAAAACGTCCATATTCAAACCCTGCATTTGGCTTTGAACACAGAAAAACACAAGGCTGAGCTGGTGGTCGTGTTTTGGTGGAGGAATCGTGCACGAGGACACGACGGTGGACGGCTGGGTTTTTGGGGAAAACAGAGAGGCAGAGGACTGTGGCGGTGGTTGTGCCGTGTGGTGGCTCAAACCAAGACCGTGGGAGGTTCAGGTGGCTGCAGGGAACCCAACGAACACCGTGGCACGTGACGGTGCACACGGCGGAGACCGAATCGAAAGGTATACCCGATTCCCCTGTTTTCCCGTGTTTCTTATTTTGCAAAGTCGTGGAGTTAGGCTTAGAGTCGAGGGATTTGGTGGTCATGGTGAGACTCCTGGAGGTCTCAAGAGTCGTTTGGTTGTGGTGCCGTGCCGGGGGAGGACCTGGGCGGCCGGGGACCAAAACAGGGGCCACGGGCCGTCTGTTTCGAGGCCGTGAGCGATGGGTTTTAGGCGTCGATTTTCATAAGTTAGGACGGGGTTAGATTGCTTAGGATTAGACGAATCTTCTGGGATTGGTTTGGACTGAAATGGTGGAGGAACGGAGGAGAACCGGTCACGCCGGTTCAACTGTGTTGAACCGGGTGGCTCGAGGTTGAAGGAGCACTGTAGCAGGCGCGTGAGGCCCACGCGCAGCCACTTTGGGCGGCGCGTGGAGGCGCGTGGGGAGGATTCCGGCCAAGCTTCCAACATGGTTTTGGTTCTAAATGTCCTAAGGAATCTAGTGGTATGATTTTCGGGTGAATCGGACGATGTTAGGAGATTGTTCGGGAATCCGGACGGTTTAGGGTTTAAGATTAAAATATTAATAAATTCCCGAAAAATTGGGGAAATTAGGGTTAGTATCCTTGATGTAATTGTGACCCTATTTGGTGCATATTGACAGGACGGGAGACGCCTGAGACGGTCGAGGAGCGCACGGAGCGCGATTGACTCGTTCAGATTTGTGAGTGGACTCTTTCTTTCTTTCGAGCATGCCTAACTGTTTTTATTGATGTTTTATGATATTAAATGTGTTTTATGCTTTTAATGATGATTATATGTGGTTGATATGTTTGCACGTTTTTCGAGACATTTTCGGGATTTTGCCCGTTTTTCGAGAAAAGTTGGATTTCGGATTTTGATGCCATATTTAGGGATTTCAAGCTATAATTGTTTTCTGATGATGATGAATGGATTGTGAAACATAATTTATGATCAAATGTGGGTTTTGGATTAAAAAGTGGATTTCCGGATTTGGGTTCGGAATGACGGTTCTGAACGCCGGAAGGGCTTCGAACTAGGGATTTCGAATTCGAGTTTGGCTATGGATCTAGAAATGGTTTTACATTGAATTTGGATTGGATTTGCTGGATCTGGATATTGGGTTTAAAGACCTGGATTCTGATTAACGGGGGACGGGCCCGGATTGAGTTTAAAGACTCGGACATTTATGATATTACCCCCGTAGGCCTATTGAGTTTAAAGACTCGGGAGTTTAAAGACTCGGATATTATTGAGGCCTGGTTGAGTTTAAAGACTCGGATAGACCCAGCAGGTTTGATCGTAAGATGATACTTTGATATTTACGGTTTCTGATGTAGTTTTATAGTGTTTATGTTTCTTATGATGTTTTCTGTTATGATTTTCTGATACGTAGTTGGGCATGCATGTTTTCAAAACGGAGGGAACAAATGTTATTATTGTTTTTCCTTAACTTTGATATGATGATAAATGAGTCATCATACGGTCCGGCTGCTCCGTATAATGACCCCTCGCATGCAATGCACCGTGACTTCCCCAGTGTCCCAGACATCTGGAGGAGACCATCATATATCCTTGTGTCCAGATGGTATATGGAAAACAGTTTTATTAAATCCTTTTATCACATTATTACCATTGGGCCCTCCCCGAAATTTCCATAAAACCACACAGTTCCATTTAGGGTCCCTGACCCAAAATCACAATTATTAAATATAGGGTCCCTGACCCGAAATCACCATTATAACCCAATTGGGCCTCATGCCCGATTTTATGAACCACTAGGCCCACGACCCGATTTGTAAACCAACTGGGCCCGCAGCCCGACTTATAAACCAACTGGGCCCACGGCCCGAATTCGTAAATCAACTGGGCCCCTGGCCCGATAACATAACTCAAATGGGTCTCAGCCCGATTTCATACCAACTGGGCCCCTGGCCCGATTTCATTAACCAACTGGGCCCCCGGCCCGATTCTCAAATGGACTCCAAGTCCGAAATTTCCAACATAATTGGGCCTCAAGCCCGAGTTCATATTTTCAATTTCAAAACCATTTCATCATATTATATCCAAGTCATAAATATGGAAAATCCATGTAAAACCGGAAAACCTCGATTTACGTGCAAGCACGTAAATCGCCTCGAAATACGTGAAACCGTACAATTTACCAACAACCAAATCAACATCACACAATCACAACCATAATCCATATAAAACATTTAAGCATGCATAGAATTTATAAAACCAAAGTCCACTCACAGACCGTTTAAACCGTGTGCCTCGATACGCGTGCCACCGGCCCTCCCGGGCCACACCACTATCACCGGGACTCCCAATCCTGTCCAAATCACATTAGAGGGTTACTAACCTCATCATTAACATCCTATCAAAGTCCCGTAATTTTCCCAAATTTTTACTTATTTTTAAACTTAATTTAAAACCTTCGAACATCCCGAACAATATCGAGACGGTGTCCGATCGACACGAAACCAATTCCAAAATGTCCGTTACATTAAATAGGGCAGAAGTCATGTTGACTCACCTCGAGATTCGTGCCCACGCGCCGCCACGCGCCGCCGTGAGTGGCTGCGCGTGAAACCCACGTTCCTGCTACAGTGTCACCAGCCCAACCCGTTTGTCTGGTAAACGGGTCCAATTCACCCGCGACACAACCCGGTTCCAATCCTGTCAATTCGATCCTAATTCCTTCAATTGATCATTCCATTAGCTTCGTTTTAAGTCCAATTATAAGTCTGTAACATCAATTACGCGAACACTTACCCAGATTCCATCGATTCCACGATGAACACGATGAACACTCCGGTCACTGTTCAATCATGGGATTCCTTCAATCTCGATCGATTTCCCTAAATTGGTTCAACCAGAAGCATCAGTGGACTCCGTTAAACATTTCCCCCAACTCAATTGCATCAATCCATTGCTCAATCTCCACGACTCAAGCTCGAACATCCGTACACTGTGCAACCATGGAGTTCCATCGATCTCGATCGGGTTCCTTCAATTGATGAACCCAGAAGCATCGTGGGATCATGAGGAGTCATTTCCCCACAACAATTGAGTCAATCACAGCCCCAAACTCCACGACTCAGCCTCGATTTCTTCCTCTGTCACCAAGCTCGATCAGAGCCAAAACGGCACCAATCCTTCTCGTTTTTGATGTGGATCGACTCGTCACAACCTCAGGAAGATGTTTGTAACCTCCAATTCGATCATCACAGCCCAATTCTTCCAATTTGATTTTCCCTCCTAAAACTTAATTATTCGAATTCTAGTTCTGCTGCCCCCCTCAATCCCTCGTGTTTCCCTCACTGAATTCGTCTCAGAATTGTCTCCAATTTGCACACTCAAGATCAGCTGATGGAGAGGAGATTAAGGGTGGGAGGAATTTGGGATGTTAGTTGTACACGGTTAGGAAATTAGGGAGGGATAATGGAAATTAAAAGATTAATTAATTAATTAAAAATTAATTAAACATCATCATGAGGTCTCCCCCAAAAACATGGATTCTGATTTCAAGGGATGAGTGACACTTGTCACTCATCCAGGTGTGCTAAGTCAACGGTCACTATTCACTATTATATTATTATTTTACTCCCGGCCTCGGTTCGTTAGTTCGTTTCCTTGACCATAACGTCGTCGTCGGATCTCCGATTTCGGCATGCCGCCTGTCGTTGGATTCGTATCGACGATACCTACATAACGGTCCTTGGCCCTCGCCCATCGGACCTCCCGGTCAGAAGGTCAACATTTGGCCCCTAATAAGCCAAATTACCAAAATACCCCTCAACTTCCGAACACCATAACTTTCTCTACGAATGTCGGAATCGAACGTGCCACCTGTCTATGAACTCGTGACGTCTCGAACTACGTCACGGTCATCGGTCAAAGTCCATTTGACCGCCCGAACAAAAAGTCAACATTTTGCACGACTATGGGCAAAACGGTCATTTTGCACATTTTGTCCGATTCCGCCCTACTAACCACCGTTCAACCTCGCTAATCAAGATTAGTCACTAAACTAATCCCGGAATTCGGGACGGGTCGTTACACATATACAAACCGATTCAACTCGGGATCAAATCTCACAAAAACAAGGCATCTTGTGCCAATCGAACCCTAAACCATCGCACCACGTGCCAAACATGACCTGGCCAGGGTTCGATTCCACTGAATCCTAGTACTCTTACCCTAACTCTCAAATTGATGACGGGCTGTTACCACTACAGAGACATCACATCCCGCACATGCGCGTCACTCTAAGGGAAACTCATGCTCTGATACCACCTTGACAGGACCCGTCCCAATCCCCTTGGATTATCATGGAACATGTCTGCTCCTATCTGACACCGCGTGTCATACCAAGGATAAACTCGTCACCCGCTTAGGGTTAGCTAGAGTACGCCAGGATCAGTGGCGGCATGTGATGTCTCGATCTCTGCTACAGTCCGCATCCGCGATCAACCTGAAGGGTATTAAAACCATAAAAACTGTGAGTGGACAAAACAACTGTTTATAAAAAATCATTTATATCGAAAAGACATTTATACACTTCACGTAAAAGCATGCATGCATCATAAAATGGTTATTTCAAATACTTTTTCGGAAGCAAGACGTATTGCTTCCCAAATCAAGACCAGTGAAAAATGCTTCTCAATCGAAACCAATACCTCCGTAAGGTCTCAACCAAAAACCAGATCATAGAAAACAAGTACGGGTCTCAGCCCAAACAAAAAACACATATAGAACCTCAGCCCAAATCATAGAACATGTGGGAACACATCTCATCCTCAATGTTAGTCACGATTCTAATCCTATCACATGTGCATATAGCTCAGGACCGCTCACAATCCTAGCATGTCGCCGTGAACAGATCACTCAACGGGACTGTCTCTAGATGTAACAACCCGTACCTTCGGGAAGGGTATAAATGTAATTTTTGTAAATATTTGTATGAAAGGACAATTTTGCCCTTGTGAATAGTGCGTCAAAAGTTGACTTTTTTGATTTACAGATTGGATGAGTGTTGACCCTTGACCGTGACGTAGTTTAGGACATCACGAGTCCGTAGACAGGTGGCAGGTTCCATTCGGACAAACGGAGAAAAGGTTATGACGTTCGGAAGATTGAGGGCGTTACCGTAATTTGGATTAATTGAGGGAAATGTTGACTTTTTCTTGGACTTGTGATTTTCTCGTAGACCGAGGACCGTTAGATAGGTCTCGACATCCTGAGTACAACGACAGGCGGCACGCTGTCATCGGACGTCGGATGGAATAGTTACGGGTCTGAGAAGTTCGAGGGTAAAATGGTAATTTGTACACCTAGGGGTATTTTAGTCTTTTTCCTCAGCCCAATCAGATCAAAACAAGTGGCATTTGTGGGCTGGGATATTTTGTGCTGAGACCATGGAGAGTGGACACGTGGGCAGAAGCTAGAGGCTTCTGGGGGAGTCTAAGTGTGCACGGCCACACATTGTGCACGTTCAAAATCGTGCATTTGGGCTTTGAGAACCAGAAAACAGAGAGGAAAAATTAGAGAGATTGTGATCGATTCAGTGCAAGAGTGAGTGGGTGGTGGATTGTGAGAGTAACAGGGAGCCAAGGCTGAGCTACTGATCGTGTTTTGGAGCTGCAACCGTGCACGGAGGCACGACGGAGGAGGCTGGAAGTTTTGGGAAAACAGAGAGGCAGTGGCCCTGTGGCGGTGGTTGTGCCGTGTGGTGGCTCAAACCAAGGAAGTAGGAGGCTCAGGAGCTTGCAGGGGACCCAACGAGCACCGTGGCACGCGGCGGTGCAGACGACGGAGGCTGAATCGCAGGTGAGACTCGAATCCCCTGTTTTTCCCGTGATTTTTTTTTTCAAAAGTCGTAGACTTAGGGCTAGAGTCGAGGGATTTGGAGGTTAGGTTGAGGTTCAGGGAGGTCCTAGGAGTTGTCTGAGTGTGGTGCCGTGACGGGGGAGGACCTGGGTGGCCAGCGGCCAAAACAGGGGCCACGGGCCGTCTGTTTCGAGGCCGTGAATGATAGGTTTTAGGCTTCGATTTTCAAAAGTTAGGAGGGGAAATGATTGCTGGGGACTGGACGGTGCAATTGGGATTGAAAGGATGAAGAACAGTGGAGGAACGGAGGAGAACCGGTCACGCGGGTTCAACTGTGTTGAACCGGGTGACTCGAGGTTGAAGGAGCACTGTAGCAGGCGCGTGAGGCCCACGCGCAGCCACTTTGGGCGGCGCGTGGAGGCGTGTGGGGAGGATTCCAGCCAACCTTCCAACATGGTTTTGATTCTAAATGTCCTAAGGAATCCGTTGGTGTGATTTTCGGGTTGATCGGACGATGTTATGTGGTAGGTCGGGAATCCGGACGGTTTAGGGTTTAAGATTAAAATATTAATAAATTCCCAAAATATTGGGGAAATTAGGGTTAGTATCCTTGATGTATTTGTGACCCTATTTGGTGCATATTGACAGGACGGGAGAAGCCTGAGACGGTCGAGGAGCGCACAGAGCGCAATTGACTCGTTCAGATTCGTGAGTGGACTCTTTCTTTCTTTACAAGCATGTCTAATTGTTTTATTGATGTTTTACGGTATTAAATATGTTTTCTGCTTCTTGTTTATGGTTATATGTGGTTGATATGTTTGCACGTTTTTCGAGAAAAGTTGGATTTCGGATTTTGATGCCATACTTAGGGATTTCAATCTATAATTGTTTTCTGATGATGATGAAGGGATTATGAAACATGATTTGTGATTAAATGTGGTTTTTGGTTTAAAAAGTGGATTTCCGGATTTGGGTTCGGAATGTCGGTTCTGAACGCCGGAAGGGCTTCGAACCGGGGATTTCGAATTCGAGTTTGGCTATGGATTTAGAATTGGTTTTACATTGAATTTGGATTGGATTTGCTGGATCTGGATATTGGGTTAAAGACCCGGATATTCTGATTGACGGGGGACGGGCCCGGATTGAGTTTAAAGACTCGGGAGTTTAAAGACTCGGATACTTACGATATTACGCCCGTAGGCCTATTGAGTTTAAAGACTAGGGAGTTTAAAGACTCGGATAGTATTGAGGCCTGATTGAGTTTAAAGACTCGGATAGACCCAACAGGTTTGATCGTAAAATGATACCTTGATATTCACGTTTTATGATGCAGTTTTATAGTGTTTCTGTTTCTTATGATGTTTTACGTTATGGTTTTCTAATATGTAGTTGGGCATGCATGTTTTCAAAATGGAGGGAATAATTAGTATTATTGTTTTTCGTAACTCTGATTTGATGAGTAACTGTTTTTGAAACTTTTATTGTTTCTAGTCCACTCACATCTTTTGGTTTTAAATTTTCCCTCCAGGTCCTGGTGATAGCGTCGGGGTGAACGTTGAGGCAGGAAATCGAGGCATAGAGCTTACGACGCTCTTCCGTTGCGAGACTAGCATAGTAGGATTTTGTGCCCATTTTGTAGAACTATGTTCTGACTTACCGTTGTATTATATTTACTCCTACGTCTGATAGTTATACTTATGGTACTATTACGGGTATTCTGGTACTTTATGTGTGATTGTCAGATGGGAGCAGGGTTCGTCTCGGGTATCGAGGTGATCTTTGGGACGGGTCCTGACAATTGGTATCAGAGCATAGGTTTGTCGGTTTGTGTCCGATCTAGGTTGTTTTACTAACTCTATGCCTCTTTCAGCGTACGTTCGACCATGCCTCCGAGACGTGAACCCCCTCCACGACCTGAAGATGAAGCGGCGAGAGGGATTGAGAGCGCTTCGATTGAGCGAGCCCAGCGGCTCGGGGCTACTACTTTCAGCGGTGGGGCAGACCCCGAGGAAGCTCACCGATGGATCACCCGGCTCGAGCGTATTTTTGGAGTGATGCATTGTCCTCCAGAGGACCGGGTCTTATTGGCTACGTTTCTGCTAGATGGAGCAGCGTATGAGTGGTGGTATACGTTGGAGTTGTCCGGCTGGGATACACATACGGTGACGTGGGAGACTTTCCGGGAGCGGTTTTTAGACCAGTACTATCCCTGCTCTTTCCGGGATGCCAAAGAGGCGGAATTTCTTCAGTTGAAACAAGGGAACATGACAGTAGCCGTGTACGAGCAGAGATTCCAGATGCTATCCCGATTCGCTCCTGCATTTGTGGCAACCGAGGCTGAGAAGTGCCGTCGGTTTGAGTTGGGCCTTCTAGGAGATATTAGAGCCATTGTGACAGCCTGCTCCTTTGCTACATTCCGGGAGTTGTCTGATGCTGCTGTTAGAGTGGAGGCCAGTTTGCCTGCCAGGCCACAGTACTCGGGCAGTGTGTGACGCCGAGAGCATTCTTTTCCTGGAGCATCGAGTCAAAGGACCCCGAAGCAGGGAAATTATGGTGGTTCGTCATCAGCTGGTGGAGCCCGGTTTGGCAGACCAGGCAGTTTTTAGGGCTCAGGATTTCGGGGAGCTAGAGCACAGCCGACTCCTCAGGCAAGTGCTACTTCTGTTGCTTCTACTGGGAGGCAGACCAGTGGACCCGGTAGAGATGTTTTCTACTACTGTGGAGAGCGAGGACACTTTCGGGGGGAGTGCCCATTGTTAGCTCAGGAGGGTGGAGCAGGCCGAGGTGTAGCAGAACCTAGGCGGAGTACTGCATCAGTGTCAGGGGCAGCAGGCCCTAGGGGTGGCGGTGGTGCCACGAGCAGTTCTAGAGGGCGCGGTAGGTCATCAGGACCGCAGGCGCGAGTTTTTACTATGACCCAGCAGGAGGCCAGATCAGCACCGGGCGTGGTGACAGGTACACTCACCATACTTGGTCACACTGTTTTTGCTTTGATAGATCCCGGGGCTACTCATTCGTTTATAGCCCGGAGTTGTAGTCTGGTGATGGAGAGGGAGGTATCTGCTTTGGAGTGTGCGTTAGGGGTGAGTACACCTACTGGGGAGGTGTTGGTAGTGACTCAGGTGTTGAGAGAGTGTCCGGTGATGGTAGGTGAGGTTGAGTTAATGGCGGATTTGTTACTATTGGATCTACGGGACTTTGATGTTATATTGGGTATGGACTGGTTGACGAGACATCATGCTTCTATCGAATGTTTCGATAAGAGAGTGACTTTTCGGAGTCCAGGATTACCAGAGACTACATTTCAAGGTGATCAACGTGCACTTCCTACCGGAGTTATTTCGGCACTTGAGGCTAGCAAGATGTTGCGTAAGGGGTGTCAGGATTATATAGCCCATGTGGTGGATACACGTGCTTCGCTAGTGAGGGCGGAGGATATACCAGTGGTACGGGAGTTTCCCGATGTCTTTCCCGAGGAGTTTCCTGGATTACCACCTCAGCGAGACATTGAGTTTACGATTGATCTTTTACCAGGTACACAGCCTATTTCACAGACTCCTTATCGCATGGCACCTGCAGAATTGAGGGAACTTAAGGCCCAGTTACAAGAGTTGGTCGATATAGGATTCGTTCGACCGAGTATGTCACCGTGGGGAGCACCTGTACTGTTTGTGAAGAAAAATGACGGAGGTTTGAGATTGTGTGTTGACTACAGACAGTTGAATAAGGTAACGATTCGGAATAAGTATCCTTTACCCCGGATTGATGATTTGTTTGACCAGTTGAAGGGAGCACAATACTTTTCGAAGATTGATCTTCGCTCCGGCTACCATCAGTTGAGGGTCAAAGAGGAGGATGTACCGAAGACAGCTTTTCGGACCAGGTACGGTCATTACGAGTTTGTTGTGATGCCTTTTTGATTGACTAATGCCCCAGCAGCCTTTATGGACCTCATGAACCAAGTGTTCCGGTTGTATTTGGATCGTTTTGTGATTGTCTTCATTGACGACATTTTGGTGTATTCGAAGAGTGCAAAGGCGCACGAGAAACATCTGAGAACAGTGCTTAAGACCCTGAGAGAGCATCAGTTGTATGCGAAGTTGAGTAAGTGTCAGTTTTGGTTGACCAGTATTGGATTTTTAGGTCATGTGATTTCAGCCGAGGGCATCAGAGTGGATCCTCAGAAGGTTGAGGCGGTAGCAAATTGGGAATAGCCCAAGACGGTGACAGAGATCCGGAGTTTTCTGGGTTTAGCAGGTTATTATCGACGATTTATTGAGGGTTTTTCTATTCTTGCTGCTCCGTTGACAAGGTTGACTCGGAAAGGAGTTCGGTTTGAGTGGGATGAGGAATGTGAACAGAGTTTTCAGGAGCTTAAAAGGCTGTTGACATCTGCTCCTGTGTTGGCCCTTCCAGACGATAGTGGGCAGTTCGAGGTTTACAGTGACGCTTCTTTACAGGGTTTGGGCTGTGTATTGATGCAACATGGGAAGGTGATTGTTTACGCTTCTCAGCAATTGAAACCCCATGAGATGAACTATCCTACTCATGACTTGGAACTGGCGGCGGTGGTTCATGCACTGAAGATTTGGCGACATTATTTGTATGGCGAGAGGTGCAGGATCTTCACGGACCATAAGAGTTTAAAGTATTTGTTTACTCAGAAGGAATTGAATCTGAGACAGCGCCGATGGTTGGAGTTGCTTAAGGACTACGACTGTACTATTGAGTATCATCCAAGGAAGGCTAATGTGGTAGCCGATGCTTTGAGCAGGAAGTCAGCTAGTTCTTTGTCGCATTTGAGGACAGTACGATTACCTTTGTTGGTTGAGCTCCGCAGGCTGGGAGTAGAGTTGACTGTGGATGGTCAGGGAGCACTTTTAGCGAGTTTCCACGTGCGACCTGTTTTGATTGATCAGGTTATTGATGCTCAGTTTGAGGACCCCATTTTGGGCATCATTCGGATTGAGGTCGAGGCTGGCGAGAGACAGGACTTTAAGATTCGCGAGGATGGAGCCTTGGTTAAAGATGAACAGTTGTACGTACCCGAGGACGAAGCCTTGAAGAAGGTGATACTGGATGAGGCTCATTGTTCAGCGTATGCGATGCATCCTGGTGGGACCAAGATGTATCGTACCCTTCGAGTGCATTACTGGTGGTCATGGATGAAACGTGAGATTGCAGAATATGTCAGTAGATGTTTGATTTGTTAACAGGTAAAAGCTGAGCGGCAGAGACCCTATGGAGCAATGCAACCTTTACCGATCCCCGAATGGAAATGGGATCACCTGACGATGGATTTTGTATTCAAGCTTCCCAGAACACCGAGGGGACACGATGGTGTGTGGGTGATCGTGGATAGACTTACGAAGTCTGCTCATTTCATACCAGTAAGGGAGAACTTCAGGTTGACGCAGTTTGCCCAGTTGTTTATAGATGAGATTATTTGACTGCATGGTACTCCAGAGTCGATAGTATCTGACAGAGATCCGAGATTTACTTCCCGGTTTTGGCAGAGCTTACAGGAAGCTTTTGGGACAAAGTTGCATTTCAGTACTGCTTTTCATCCTCAGACCGATGGACAGTCTGAGCGGACTATCCAGATTCTCGAGGACATGATGCGAGCTTGTGTTTTGCAGTTTCAGGGTACTTGGGAATCACATCTACCTTTGATGGAGTTCGCCTACAATAACAGTTATCAGGAGAGCATTGGGATGGCTCCTTACGAGGCTTTGTATGGACGACAGTGTCGGACTCCGTTGTGTTGGACCGAGGTTGGTGAGAGGAGATTGACTACTTCCGAACTGGTAGATCTTACACAGGAAAAAGTGTCACTGATCAGGGATCGATTGAAGGTAGCTCAGGACCGACAGAAGAGCTACGCCGACCGTAGGATCAGGGATTTGGAGTTTGTCGTAGGAGACTGGGTTTTCTTAAAGTTATCTCCTTGGAAGGGAATTGTACGGTTTGGCAGACGAGGGAAGTTGAGTCCTCATTACATTGGACCTTATGAGATCATAGAGCGGATTGGTCATGTTGCTTATCGGTTGGCTTTACCAGCAGATCTGGAAAAAGTACATAATGTCTTCCATGTATCTATGCTTCGGAAATATATACGGGATGATTCGCATGTTCTGGAAGCACAATCTGTTGAACTGAGGGAAGACTTGAGCTTTGAAGAGCAGCCAGTAGCAATTTTGGATCGAAAAGACAAGGTTTTATGGAGGAAGACGGTTCCCTTAGTTAAAGTATTGTGGAGAAATCATCAGGTGGAAGAAGCTACTTGGGAACCCGAGGCCTTGATGCGTGAACAGTACCCTTATTTGTTTCATTGAATTTCGGGGATGAAATTCTTTTTAGAGGGGTAGATTGTAACAACCCGTACCTTCGGGAAGGGTATAAATGTAATTTTTGTAAATATTTGTATGAAAGGACAATTTTGCCCTTGTGAATAGTGCATCAAAAGTTGACTTTTTTGATTTACAGATTGGATGAGTGTTGACCCTTGACCGTGACGTAGTTTAGGACGTCACGAGTCCGTAGACAGGTGGCAAGTTCGATTCGGACAAACGGAGAAAAAGTTATGACGTTCGGAAGATTGAAGGCGTTACCGTAATTTGGATTAATTGAGGGAAATGTTGACTTTTTCTTGGACTTGTGATTTTCTCGTAGACCGAGGACCGTTAGATAGGTCTCGACGTCCTGAGTACAACGACAGGCGGCACGCTGTCATCGGACATCGGATGGAATAGGTACGGGTCTGAGAAGTTCGAGGGTAAAATGGTAATTTGTACACCTAGGGGTATTTTGGTCTTTTTCCTCAGCCCAATCAGATTAGAACAAGTGGCATTTGTGGGCTGGGATATTTTGTGCTGAGACCATGGAGAGTGGACACGTGGGCAGAAGCTAGAGGCTTCTGGGGGAGTCTAAGTGTTCACGGCCACACATTGTGCACGTTCAAAATCGTGCCTTTGGGCTTTGAGAACCAGAAAACAGAGAGGAAAAATTAGAGAGATTGTGATCGATTCAGTGCAAGAGTGAGTGGGTGGTGGATTGTGAGAGTAACAGGGAGCCAAGGCTGAGCTACTGATCGTGTTTTGGAGCTGCAACCGTGCACGGAGGCACGACGGAGGAGGCTGGAAGTTTTGGGAAAACAGAGAGGCGGTGGCCCTGTGGCGGTGGTTGTGCCGTGTGGTGGCTCAAACCAAGGCAGTAGGAGGCTCAGGAGCTTGCAGGGGACCCAACGAGCACCGTGGCACGCGGCGGTGCAGACGACGGAGGCTGAATCGCAGGTGAGACTCGAATCCCCTGTTTTTTCCGTGATTTTTTTTTTTCAAAAGTCGTGGACTTAGGGCTAGAGTCGAAGGATTTGGAGGTTAGGTTGAGGTTCAGGGAGGTCCTAGGAGTTGTCTGAGTGTGGTGCCGTGACGGGGGAGGACCTGGGTGGCCGGCGGCCAAAACAGGGACCACGGGCCGTCTGTTTCGAGGCAGTGAACGATAGGTTTTAGGCTTCGATTTTCAAATGTTAGGAGAGGAAATGATTGCTGGGGACTGGACGGTGCAATTGGGATTGAAAGGATGAAGAACAATAGAGGAACGGAGGAGAACCGGTCACGCCGGTTCAACACAGTTGAACCGGGTGACTCGAGGTTGAAGGAGCACTGTAGCAGGCGCGTGAGGCCCACGCGCAGCCACTTTGGGCGGCGCGTGGAGGCGTGTGGGGAGGATTCCGGCCAACCTTCCAACATGATTTTGATTCTAAATTTCCTAAGGAATCCGTTGGTGTGATTTTCGGGTTGATCGGACGATGTTATGTGGTAGGTCGGGAATCCGGACGGTTTAGGGTTTAAGATTAAATTATTAATAAATTCTCGAAAAATTGGGGAAATTAGGGTTAGTATCCTTGATGTATTTGTGACCATATTTGGTGCATATTGACAGGACGGGAGACGCCTGAGACGATCGAGGAGCGCACGGAGCGCGATTGACTCGTTCAGATTCGTGAGTGGACTCTTTCTTTCTTTACGAGCATGTCTAACCTTTTTATTGATGTTTTACGGTATTAAATATGTTTTCTGCTTCTTGTTTATGGTTATATGTGGTTGATATGTTTGCACGTTTTTCGAGAAAAGTTGGATTTCGGATTTTGATGCCATACTTAGGGATTTCAATCTATAATTGTTTTCTGATGATGATGAAGGGATTATGAAACATGATTTGTGATTAAATGTGGTTTTTGGTTTAAAAAGTGGATTTCCGGATTTGGGTTTGGAATGTCGGTTCTGAACGCTGGAAGGGCTTCGAACCGGGGATTTTGAATTCGAGTTTGGCTGTGGATTTAGAATTGGTTTTACATTGAATTTGGATTGGATTTGCTGGATCTGGATATTGGGTTAAAGACTCGGATATTCTGATTGACGGGGGACGGCCCCGGATTGAGTTTAAAGACTCGGGAGTTTAAAGACTCGGATACTTACGATATTACCCCCATAGGCCTATTGAGTTTAAAGACTCGGGAGTTTAAAGACTCGGATAGTATTGAGGCCTGATTGAGTTTAAAGACTCGGATAGACCCAGCAGGTTTGATCGTAAAATGATACCTTGATATTCACGTTTTATGATGCAGTTTTATAGTGTTTCTGTTTCTTATGATGTTTTACGTTATGGTTTTCTAATATGTAGTTGGGCATGCATGTTTTCAAAACGGAGGGAATAATTAGTATTATTGTTTTTCGTAACTCTGATTTGATGAGTAACTATTTTTGAAACTTTTATTGTTTCTAGTCCACTCACATCTTTTGGTTTTAAAGTTTCCCTCCAGGTCGTGGTGATAGCGTCGGGGTGAACGTTGAGGCAGGAAATCGAGGCATAGAGCTTACGACGTTCTTCCGTTGCGAGACTAGCATAGTAGGATTTTGTGCCCATTTTGTAGAACTATGCTCTGACTTACCGTTGTATTATATTTACTCCTGCGTCTGACAGTTATACTTACGGTACTATTACGGGTATTCTGGTACTTTATGTGTGATTGTCAGACGGGAGCAGGGTTCGTCCCGGGTATCGAGGTGATCTTTGGGATGGGTCCTGACACTAGATCATCGCGAACACATCGCCGATCGATCTCAGTAGATAACATCAGAACTGCGAAGTCAAGCCTCCCTCGGTCATTGCTTCCTGCAGCTGCTCGACAACAGGCAGTGCATCGTGACCTCTCTGGAATGAACACATCCGCAGTCCGGAGACGAGTGTCATATCATCCGGGACTCACCCGAATACCATCATCAATCGAGCCTCAAGCATAGAACATCACCAAATGGGTCACAACCCAAAAATCTAGTGTCCAACGACAATTCATATCCCAGAATTCCTCGAATCCTATAAAATCCACAACTGGCTCTCATGCCCGAAATATCTTTAGTAAAACTCATAACTGGGTCGTAGCCCGACTTATCTCGCTTTTGACTATATTCTAAGGCAAACCTCAAATCAACTGGGTCATATGCCCGAAAGATATTTTCAAATCTGAAACCATTTCTCATTTCTAAAGCACTTTCAAATCATCCCTGACTTCATGCTAAGTCAGGGTCTTTCAAATAGGTCTCGTGCCCGAATCTCGATTTCACGCATCCTCTTGAAATCCTCCAAAATTTTAAATCAGTTCCCCAATTTCATGCCTCTCCATGAAACCTTCGGAATCACATAAAACAGAAGCACGTAGTACACTCGACCGAATCGCAAACATCATATAAAACAAAATCTCGAACTACGTGCAATAACGCATTTTCCTCCGAAAATTCCAAACAATTCATATTCAAATCACATGCGCTCATGGCATCTAAAATCATGTTCATAAAAACATATAAAAAAATTATGCATGCATCATAATCATAAAACAAAGTCCACTCACAGACCGTCCAAGCTACGCCTTGATACGCGTGCCATAAGCCTCTCCGGGCTAATCCATACTCTCCGGGTCATCCAGACCTGTCCAAAACATACTCAAATGTTACTACCAACCTAGACAAGTTCATATCAAGAACCCCCAAACATTCCCGGAAAATTCAACGTGTCCCGGAAACCCTTCCCTAGGCTTTAAACCTCAATATGACCAACCTAACGATCTCCGATCGACTCGAAACCACCACCATTGGATTCGTATTGTCGAAACCTTTAAAATGGTTCTGGTCCCACCTCGAAATATATGCCCATGCGCCGCTATGCGTGGGTCAAAGTGGCTGGTTAACGTTGACCAAAAAGTCAACGCTAACGTTAGTGATTAAAGTCAACGCTGACGTCACCGCTAAGGTCAACATGACGTCACCTAACAGGTTCTGATAACTGTTAGATTTTCATATCTGACAGTGCCACATGTCACACGTCGATTATTCCACGTGTCTGCCGCATGTCCTCTGACACCTCTAACAGTCTGTCACGTGGCTCCACCCGATTGGTCCACGTGGTCTGATATGTCAGGCTGACTATACCTGACATCTGCCACGTGGCATCGTCCCATTGGTCCACCTATAACACATGTCATATGATGATGTCATCATCGTCTTCTTTCTCGATCCGGGTTAACCCGGTTGACTGAAATGGATCGCGTAGACCCACGACCCGACCCGACTCTAACTCTCTCAATACTGCACTATTTTTGCCCTGGTTCCTTCCTAAATGATCATCATCAATCCAACAACAAGTCTATCTACTCAAAACCATAAAAATCATACAAAAATCTCACCTGGAATCAATGAACAATGAGCTTGATCTTCAAGCTTGGAATCCGGCCAACTCATGTCGCCTCAGCCTTCGAAACCAGTCCCACAAGGGTCGTCTGGGTCTTAGGAAACTATCCTAATCCATCAAATAGCCCCATAACCCTTAAATCCAAACCTAGAATTTTCAAATTAAAACTCACCATGTCAGGTCTTCGGCCACCGTGCATGACGGCCCACGCCATTATCATCGTTCAGCTCGTCTCGACCTCCTCTCTCATTTCTCCATTTACACCATCAACAGAGGGTGAAGGTTTGTACAGGTTGGGATGGGTTGTGGTGTTGAGTATGTGTTTTGGGTTAGGAAAAACAAAGAAGATGAATGAAAAAGAGGGAATGGGTATGCATATATGTGGGATAGGAATCAATGGATGAGTGACACTTGTTACTCATCCATTGGGTTTAGTAACAAATATATGGGCCCCACATAAGAAAAATGTCAACTTTGCCTCGTAAAATGTGCCACCGTAAATAGTTCCTGAAATCTTTTGTGACCCGTAATTTTCCTGTCGAATGTCTGATATCGACGTGCTGCCTGTCTACGGACTCGTATCGACACGATCTACGTAATGGTCTTCGGTCCACGTGCATTAAACCTCCTGGGTCAAAAGTCAACTTGTTATCCTCGTCTAGGGGCAAAATCGTAATTTCGCCATGAACGTCCGATGATCCTCGACTAATCCCCGATTAGCCTCACTAATCCTCAGTTTAATCTCAATTAATCCCAAAAATTTGGGATGGGTCGTTACATGTTGTTCATTGTGACTGGCACTTAAGTTTGAGGATTGGTTGTGCCTAGTTATGAGGCTTGTGTGATTTAATCCATAGATTATGTTCATTGCTATTATAACGAGTTCCCAGATGGCTGATGCTCCAGGGAGTTGATGATTGGTTGTTTGATTGGCTTTTGATTGGTTATGGATATTAGTGTCTAGGTTTTATCACATGGTTTTACAAATGTGGATTTTGAGAAATATGGCCCTCATGTTTTTGTTACATGTTATGTTTTTACATTTGTGGGTTCCACGATGTATGATGTATTTTGATTTGGAATTCGATTACTTTGATTTTACTATATGTATGCATGATTTTTGAAACTGGAAGGTAAATGCTTATTTTTCTCGGAAAATGCATTTTTAAATGTTTATTTTTGTCCGCTCATATTTTTTTATGTTTTCGATGACCCTTTACGTCATTACACGAAAATTGGGACGGATTGAGAGGCGGAGATATGAGTATTAAATAAATACGAGTATCCCTTGTCTAACAAGTGTTGAGTTCATCTCAGAATTTTGGATTGTTTGACAGATGGGAGCAGGACCGAGCACGATGTTTTTGGAGATGACCGTTGATAGATATGGGAAGCATAAAATTCAGACAGAGCATTGTAAAAAAAAGGCAGCCTCATGTGGCACTCTACTTCACCAACAAGGCCCTATGGTGAAATGTTGTTCAGTATCTACAACAAGAACGGGACCATTAGCAAAGAGGTTTCCTCTTCACAAACTTAGAAAGTCGCGTGAGCACGTGCAGAGCAATCTTCGAAATTTTCCCTAGAAATCCAAGGGCTGTTAGAAGTAGAATTGGCTACAAAGCCCAAGGAAGAGGATAAGCTAGTGGGAACTTTCCCCTTTTGAACTGCTTTAGGGGTCATATTGTTCTAGAGTAAGAAATGATTTTTTGATTTAGAAGAGAGAAGGACAAAAATGGGATTTGATCGAAGGAAAAAGTAACTGCCATAATGGGTAATGATACCGCTGATAAGTACCTGATTGATCACCTTTTTATATAATTTCCTTTATGTTTTACTTTGTTGGAACCTTAATTGTATTCATTATATCTCATTTTATTCCTTTCATATATTAATTACTAGAATTAATTAATTAGTAACTAATTATAAGATTAATAATTAAGTTATATAATTACTAATGGGATCGATTAATTACAGGCCTATTTCAATTTGCCCAAACATTTCTCAAATCCAGCAGTTGTCCATTTCCGTGTGGCCTAAGCACCAGTGGCCCACTTTGCAATGCGAGCAGCCCACTTCACTCGCTTCCCGCGCAAGCCTATTTGTGCTTTGCTGAGCACCAGCCCAAACAAATGCAACTCGCGCGTCTTATGCAGCCCAGTCCCACGCGAAGCTTAGATTGGCGCAACCCACATCAATTCCCGCCAACCCACATCTGCGCGCCTCACCGCATCAGCCCAACATCATTATGCGACAAGCACACGTACCCAACGTCCAAATTGCCGTACGACAGCAAGCCCAGCTTCTCACCCATCACTTGTACGTGTCCAATTGCCTTCCAATCCGCCAACCCAATTTGTTTTTGCTAAGTCCACTTCACAGAAAGATTTCTGTTGTCCATTCTAAATTCTAGCGGCCCAGAAATATCAAAGTTAAATAAGGAAACAATTTCTCTTCTTGGATTTTTATTACCTATATCCTTTAGGTCTTTAATTTAATTAGTTTAGTCCTTTTCCTTTTAGAAATTAAATTGTAAACTCATATTTATTTGGGGATAAATTTTCCCCTATTTGTTTACCGAGGGTTCGAATCCCTCTCTTTCCGTACTCTTCACCTAATTCCCAAATGTTACTGACTGCAATGCATCAAATAAGAATGGATAGTCCAACAGTTAGACCTTTCTTTTATATAGATTCTCTATTCCTAATCCAAATTTCTGTGGTACGAAAAATACTGGACAAAATGGACAAGGAATTAAAACCCCCTACTGATATATGATATAAATAGAGAGGCTTAGATTATTTGTAAAAGGTCGCCTATTTTTGAAGTTAATAGAATTCATGAATGAGTTAGGTTAAAGATGAGTTGACCATGTAAATATTAGATTATGTTAGTTTAGATTAGTTAATCGCGTAGGAACTTAGTAAAAACCAATTTACCCCCCTAATTAATTAATCAAACGATAATCATGATTAGGTACCCTCAATCCCCGGTTAAGAACGATCCCTACTTATCAATGCTACAATCTACAAAAAAAGGGTTTTAGTTTGCATATATTTTTATTAAGTATTGAGTATGACTTTATGTTTACTTTAATGCTTAGTTTTAGCGTATCAATTTTTGGCGCCGTTGCCGGGGATTAAAAAATCTCTTGTGTGATTTGATTTGTGTAAATATGTTTATAATGTAAATATCTTACTTGTGCATAAATACTATACTTGTTTGTAAATACCTTTTTAACATCCCTTACTTGTAAATATTATCAGTTTGTTATGTATATTCTTTTCAATGTCTTTTCCTTTCTTCATGTACATATTCTCTCCTAAGTCTTTTGAAGGAACATTTTATAGATACTTCACTTAATCTAAGGCCCATGAACTAGACTTGGGGACGCCCTAGTCAAGGAGATCGCGCATAAACTCAACCCTCGGATTCAAGATGGAGTGACGCCTTGCTTAGAGACAATTGGTGAGAACGATGTGGAGCACGTAAGAGTGCATAGGCCCAACATCAAATGAGTTGATTGAAGCACTTCATCTAGACTGAAGACGTTAAATTCAAGCGCTTGTTGGGAGGCAGTCCCATGGAGGAGTCTACAACAGATTTGCATTCTCTTCCCTTATCTTTTATTTTCGTTTGTTTTTATTTTCGTAAAACTTTATCTCATACTTGATTCTATGCTTTTACTTTGATATAATGCGGATAATGACAAATTTAAGTGTGGGAGAGAGTTTTACAACTTTTTTAGTCTATAAAAAAAATTCAAAAAAATAGAAAAATAAAAAAATAAAAATTGTGTGTTTTAAGTTTTTGTTTTTAAAAGTCTTAGGATGCCCTTAACCTGTCGATGATAATAATGAAAAAAAAGAAGATAAAACATGGTTAAAAGATGATCACTACAACTTGAATTTATTTGTTAATGCTTTATGATTGAATGTTTATGACTTGTAGTAGATGATGCATGTTAAACTGGTACAGAACGAACATGTTAAGATACATATGAATCATATGAACCCTATGTGAGCTTTAGAGCTTTATATACTTCTTTGTTGAGTGATTCATAGAAGTTCTTTGTTTAAATTGATATACATATTCCTCATAACTACTTGTCATAACTTTTAATGAACTCTAGAGTACTAGAACTTATTCTATGTGATTTTCAAAGCTTTTCAATCAATAAACTCTCTGATTTTGGACATGATTAAGTCAATAGGGTTAATACCACTTATCTAAATATCCATGTCCCTATTTGATCGCACAAGTGTGATCCCCCTAGTATAACTCACTTTGAGCCTACATTAGGCCTTTCTTTCATCGCCCTAAACGTCTATTCCCGTGAGCCTAGTAGAGACATCATTTACCCTTGTTCCAAAGATTTGGTTGAAGACTTCAAGATGACGTGAAAAATGAGATATGATGATTGAAGACTTGTATGTACGTATAGGAAAAGACTTGCTCAAACTACATTGTAAATGTCAAATTACCATGAAAAAAAAATACGAGAAAAAAAATAGTGATACAAAAAAAAAATGTGTTTTGAATTTCTCGAATGGTAAATAAGTTTTGAGTTTGAGTTAAGTCTTTTATACTTGTGAATTTGGAAACATTAAAGATTTCGGCATTTGTCCTAATTACAATGCTCAAATGTGTTTCAAGTATTTGCTAGGGACTAGCAAAATCTAAGGGTAGGGATATTCGAAGCACTTATGCCTATGTGATGGAGCCTTTGGTAAGTCCTGAAACAAAATTTAACACTACTATCCTAACATTCCTAGCCTCTACACCTAGCCCCATTACAACCTTCAAATTAAGACCTTATGATCCTTGAGATGAGTAAAATTTGATTAGTTGAGTCTATCACTTGAGTAAGCTTATGGTTTTGGTTCATTTGTGCAAGTATGTTAATTATCTTATGGTTTATGTTTGAAATTTTTATGAAGTTACTTACTTTCTATTATGTGAGCATATTTCTCACATAGCTTGAGTGCAACTACAAACCTTATACACATTGAGTGAAATTATGAGTGCATATCCATGCGAGTTGATTCATACTTGTCTTATTCATGTTGAGATATATTTCACCAAGTTACTCATTGTCTTACTGGTTAAGGCATTTTATTATGATGCATTAATTTTTGAATTCCATATGCTATATGACTCTTTAGTGTAAATCTTTGATGTCATACTTATGTTGATACAATTTGACACAAATGGTGTAGGGCTTAGCAGCTTTTGATTTGAAGAAAAAGAAAATAAAAAATTTGAGTTTTCAGAGCCTTAGTTTGTTTTGGTATTTGTCTAAGTGTGGGGGAATTTGATAAATATCTGATTGATCACCTTTTTATATCAATTTCCTTTATGTTTTACTTTGTTGGAACCTTAATTGTATTCATTATATCTCATGATATTCCTTTCATATATCAATTACTAGAATGAATTAATTAGTAACTAATTATAAGATTAATAATTAAGTTATATACACGTGGTCAACTCATTCTTTATACCTTACTCATTCATGAATTATATCAATTTCAAATCTACGAAATTCTATAACCTTAATTCTACGAGATGATTGCATATTCGTAAGTACGTGCAGGAAGACACTCATGCCGCACTTTCAGTGATCTAGACTTGGAGACACTCCTCTATCTAGTCAAGCATTAAGTACCAACATACACGCATAACAAAAACTAAAATATTAGAACACATGGAAGATTATTGAAATTAATACAAAGCATAAAACCAAGGATAATATTAGAAATCAATCCATAAACCAAGATATTCAAGCACAAAAGATAACTATAAGGTAAAAATGTCGTGTTACACTTTTTCTCTTCGGGACACCCTATAGATACGAAGTGATTGGGCACTCTTCGGTGAGACACTTGGAGACACTCCTCTATGCCACGGATGAAGGTTGTTAAAGGTGGGATATGGTGTAATTAGTTTTGCACAAGAAATCTTGAATTTATTGAAAAGGGAAAATTGGTATAGGTAGAGCATTGATAAAAATAATGAGCGACCCTTACAAATAACCTAAACCTATATATTTATAAGAGAAAATTAATCCTCAAATAAATAGGAGTTCACAAATTAAATCCTAAAAGAAAAATGATTAAACTAATTAAATTAAAGTCCTAAAGGAAAATAATAATAAAAATCCAAATTAAAAAGGTAACCTAAATCCTAAAGAAAGAATAAATATAAAACTTAATTAAAAAGGTAATAAAAACTCTTAATTTAAAAAGGGAAAACAAATCCTAATTAAAAAGGACATATAAAACCTAATAAAAAAGGGAAAATTGGAGTTTGTTTGCTGGAATAGTAACAGGAACGACATGGTAGAGGCCTGCTGAAGGAAGGGAAAACTTTCGGTAGACGTTGGCTGAAAGAAGGCAAAGATATTGGCGGACACGCGCTGAAGAAGGAGTAGACGAAGTCGGGACATGCACGCCGAGTTCATGCAGAGAAATTCGAGACATGTACGTCGAATTGAGTTTGATCTGATCGGCAGGCGTCTGCCGAATGCATTTTAAGGCTGATTAGATGGGTTCGGTAGCTCCCTACCGAATTCTTCAGTGGTTTTTTGTGGCCTCCTTTCATTCAATCATAACTTTTCAATTTAACTCCGATAGAGATGATTCTTTCATCTAAATTCTCGTATTTCCATGCTTTATCCAATTTTGCACAATTCTCACAAAATATATTATTTTCTACAATTTTTTGGTATTTAAGTATTAAAATATAAGGATAAAGGGTATAAAATGATGCTTAATTCAAGGCTAATCAAATACCCTCATACTTAGACTTTGCTAGTCCCTAGCAAATACCAAAACAAACAAAGGATTTTGAAAACTCATATTTTCTTTTTCTTTTTCTTTTTTCTTAAAAACAAAAACTACTATGCTCTTAACCATTTGTCTCAAATTGTATCAACTTAAGTATGACATCAAAGATTTACACTAAAAAGCTATATAACATATGGAATTAAAAAGTTAATACATCATAACAAAATGCCTTGACAAGTAAGACATGAGTAAACTTGGTGAAATGTATCTCAACATGAATAAAATAAGTATGAATCAACTCACAAGGATATGCACTCATGATTTCCACTCAATGTGTATAGGGTTTGTGTTTGCACTCAATGTATGTGAGAAAGATGCTCACATAAAAGAAAGTAAGTTATTTCATAAAAATTTCAAACATAAACCATAAGATAGTGAACATACTTGCACAAATGAACCAAAACCATAAGTGTACTCAAGTAATAGACTCAACTAATCAAATTTTACTCATCTCAAGGATCATAAGGTTTTAATTTAAGGTTGTAATGGGGCTAGGTGTAGAGGCATGGATTTTTTTGGATAGTGGTGTTAAATTTTGTTCCAGGACTTACCAAAGGCTCCATCACATAGGCATAAATTCTTCGAATACCCCCACACTTAAACTTTGTTAGTCCCTGGCAAACACTTGAAACGTGTTTGAGCATTGTGGTTAGGAAAAAGGCCGAAATCTTCCATGTTTCCAAATTCACAAGTATAGAAGACTTGACTCAAACCCAAAACTTATTTACCGTTCGAGAGATTCAAAACTCATTAGTTTTTTTTTTATTTCTTTATTTATTTATTTTTCTTTGCATCACTTTTTTTTTTCTCTCTCGTATTTTTTTTCATGGTAATTCTATGTTTACAATATAGTTTGAGCAAGTCCTTTCCTATACGTACATACAAGTCTTCAATCATCATATCTCATTTTTCACGCCATCTTGAAGTCTTCAACCAAGTCTGTGGAACAAGGGTAAAATGTCAGGACCCACCCCGGTTTCACCCCGCAAACCGAGGTAAATCCTGCTCCCGTCTGACACCCTAACACAATACAGTCAGACGCAGGAGAAATTATACTACATATCCCGAAGTCAACAATTTACAGAGCATAGTACTCAATACAAAAGAAAGAAAACTATTAAACTAAATACACGCACACGAAAATTAAAACAAAATACTCCGGGATCCCTCTCGTAACTTCTATGCCTCAGACGCTGACTCGACGCCGGAACCCCGTACCTACTCCACAACCTGGAGGGCAGTTAAAAAACAGAAGGTGTGAGTGGACCATAAATAACAGAAAAGTTTCTAAAACATTTATAAGAAAACCGGGTTTAACCCTCTGTTTTGAAACCACATGCATAACGTAGTTATCAAAACGGTTATAAAGTAATCATCATAAAATATCATAAGAAACAGTAACACTATAAAACAGTTATAAAAATCATATTATAAGCATCATAAAACCGTATCATAAACCGTGAATATCAAATCATCATTTTCCGATCAAACCTACTGGACATATCCGAGTCTTCAAACTCCCGAGTCTTTAAACTCAATCTAGGCCTCAATATATCCGAGTCTTTAAACTCAACATGCCTACGGGGGAAATATCAATGTACCTGAGTCTTTAAACTCCCGAGTCTTTAAACTCAATCCGGGTCTTTAAACCCAATCTGGGCCCGTCCTCCGTCAATCAATATCCGAGTCCTTAAACCCAATAACCAGATCCAGCAAATCTAATCAAAACCATTTGAAAACCTTTTCCAAATCCACATCCAAACCCGAATCCGAAATCACCGGTCCGATGCCCTTCCAGCATCCTGAACCGTCATTCCGAACCCAAATCCGGAAATCCACTTTCCAACTTTAAAACCCAATTCCGTTTTCCGAAATCCGATTCTAAAACTGAAAACCTTAATCATCAAATCACGTTCCAAAATACCTTTATAATCATTAAAACCCATTTATCATTTGAAAACCCCAAAACCATGGTTTATTATTCAGAAACCACCCTTCCTTGTAAAATATGCCAAATACATTATTTCTCGGAAACCGTGCAATTATATAAAACCACATCATAAATCCAACATTCATGAAATCACATATTTAAAACAATTATAGTAAGCAGTTATGCATGTTCGAGTTTAAGGAAAGGGTCCACTCACAGTACCGAGCCCTCAATCGTGTCCCGAACGTCTCGTACGTTCCTCAGCTTCCTCGGGAACTCCCGATCCTGTCAACAACCACCAAAGTACGTTACTAACACGTCTACTAAGGTCCACCTAAATTCCCTCAAAAATCCTCGGGTCCTAAACGTAACAAATCGGAACCCTAAACCTTCACCCTCGCGGAACTACTTCGATTCGACGTCCGATTAACCCGAAACCAACTCCAACGGACTCGTCACAACACCTAGACCAAAAACCATGTTGACACCTTCCCCAAAGACCGCCACACGCGCCCCCACGCGCCGCCCAAAGTGGCTGCGCGTGGCCCTCACGCGCCTGCTACAGTGTCACCGTCTACCTCAAGCAGACCCGGTTCAGCACAGTGTCTGCAACTTGAACCGGCGTCAGCGGTTCACCGCCTTCCGTCCACCAAATCGACTCCTTTCTTCACCAACAGCATAGTCCAGACCTAGGCTACCCATTCCCGTAATCCAATCACCTCGACACGGCCTAATACTCATCGACTCGAACTCGAAACAAAACCCGAACTCGAAACAAAACCCGAACACTGCCCTGTTTCCTTCTCCGGCCACCCAGGTCACCCCTCATCACGGTGGCTAGCTTAAACCCTTCCTAGGGCCATCCTAAACCTCACCCAACTCACCAAAACCGTCGACTCTACCCCAAACTTCACCACTTTCGATCTGAACATCGACGGCAAAACAGAGCACACAAGGTACTCTCCGTCGTCTAGCCTCCACCGTGCACTCCTCCGTCACGGCAGCACAACCAGAAGACTCCTAGGACTCCACTGAACTCCCTAGACCTCACAGGACTCCTCGATTCTATCCCTAAAGCCACGACTTCCACTTTGAACTTCCACGGCTAAACAGAGCAAATAGAAGAGGATGAGTAATTACCTGTCCTTCGATCGCAGTCGTGAGCTCAGCCGCGAGGTAGTAGCTCCTCCCGTCCACCTCCAGCCTCTGGACACTTCCACGAGTCCAATTGCACCGTACACAGCCACTCCACCACCACGATTTCTCTGGTCACCCTGTTTTTCCTCCCTGGTTTTTACCCGTGGCTCTCAACTCACGCACAACACTCACCACTCCTCCAACCTCCCTCACTTCCTTCCTCTCAAGTCCTGATCACTCTCACACACTCACAAACTCACACCCTCACCAAACTTGATCGATTTCTCCCCAAATTCCCAGTCTCTGTTTCTCTCTGGGTCGAAGAACAACCACGAACACACGGACACCCCAAATAATTGGGACCGTGTTCCCTAGAACCCTCTAGTCAAGCCCCACGTGTCACCATCCTCCCCTTATCTCTCACAACTGTCTCAATCTCAGCCCTTCATTTTCCTTCTCTGTTGCACAAATCCCAATGTGCAGAAAGACCAAAATGCCCTTCCTTTTACGTCACATTTATGGTTTTGCCACTACCTTTCTAGACCCGTATCTACCACATCGTAAGTCCGATGAATACGTGCCGCCTGTCATCGAACTCAGGACGACGAGATCTACCTAACCATCCTAGGTCAACACAACAAAACCCGTTCAAACGAAAAGTCAACTTTCCCCCCTTAAGTTAACCAAATTACGGTTATGCCCTCAACCTTCCGAACATCATAACTTCCTCCTCGGATGTCGGAATCGAGCGTGCCACCTGCCTACGGGTTCGTGACGTCCCGAACTACGTCCTGGTCACCAGTCAAAGTCCATTTGACCACCCGAACTAAAAGTCAACTTTTTACCCAAACTAGGGGCAAAATCGTCATTCTGCACTAACGACCCCAACGAGACCAACTAACCCCCCAATTAAGCTTACTAATCCCATCTAACCCTAATTTCTGGAACGGGTCGTTACATAAAAGATGTCTATGCTAGGCTCACGTGAATAGATGTTTAGAGGGTGATGAAATAAAGGCGTAATGTAGGCACAAAGGAGTTAAATTATGGGGACCACACTTGTGTGATCAAGTAGGGCTAGGATATATAGATAAGTGGTGTTAACCCTATTGCCTTAATCATGTCCAAAATTAGAGAGTTTATTGACTTAAAAGCTTTGAAAATCACATAGTGTAACGACCCGTTCCAAATTCCTAGATTAGATTAGTGACTAATCACGATTAGTGAGGCTAATCGGTGATTAGTTAGGCGAAATCAGACGAACGATACGAAATGACCATTTTGCCCCTAGTCGTGGCATTCTGAGGGTCAAATGGACTTTGATCGATGACCGTGACGTAGTTCGTGACGTCACGAGTTGATAGACAGGTGGCACGTTCAATTCCGCCGTTCGAGGAGGAAGTTATGACGTTCGGAAGTTTAGGGGCATTTTGGTCATTTTGGTTAAAAGGGGCAAATAGTTAAATTTTGACCTGGAAGGTCCGATGGCCAAGGGCCGAGGACCGTTACGTAGATCGGGATATTACGAATCCATAGACAAGTGGTACGCCGAAATCGGACTTCGAACGGGGAAGTTATAGGTCACGGAAGTTTGATTTCACTATGCACGTACTTCGAAACGGAGATGATTTGGCAAAATCTGATTGGGCTAGATATTTAAGGTGGGTCCCATGGATGAGTGACAAGTGTCACTCATCCCATTGGCTAAATCCCTTAATTTGTGGATCTAACTAATTAAATAATATTATAATTATTATTATATAATTAATCTTAACAACTTTACATCCTAACTATCCATTACCAATTAATATTTCAATCCTCACCATGAATCCTCTCTTCTCTCATCTGATCACATCACCTTCTTCTCTCTTCTCTTCCACGACAACACCACCATTTTCATCTCATTTTCTTCTTCTTCTTTCAAAAACCGAAACACACACACCCCATCACCATTCATTGCTTGGGTGTGACCGTGAGTGAGTGGAGGGAAGGACTGAGAGGCTGGGACGGCGAGCCACGGCTGGGGACGGTGGTGGCCACGGTGGGGAGAGCCAACCCGTGAGGAAAGTTTTGTTCAAAATTGGAAATCGGTTTCTATCGGGTTTTAATCGAAACTAATGATTTGGGTACGTTTCTGGGGACCCTAGGAAGCTAATGGGATCGTTTTTTAGGCCTAGGACGGCTAGGAGTGGCCGTGAACGGCGGAGGAAGGTACGGCCGCCATGGCCGGCCTTTGAAGGTACAATTTCGATGCTTTTTCTTCCATTTTAATGGTTAGATAAATAGGAAATGAGATTAGGAACAAGTAGGGATTGAAGTAGGTTGAAATGGACATAAAATGGACGGTTTGGAAGATTGAACCGGTCGAGCCGGTCTGGTCTGGTTCGAACCAGCGAACCCGGTCGGCGGGAGCTTGCTGGTGACACTGTTCACCGCACGTGATCTCACGCGCAGGCAGCTTCTAGGGGCGCGTGTGAGCGCGTGGTAAGGAATTTGAGGGTGTTTCCAACATGTGAAACACTCTATTCGATGTAACGAACATTTTGGGACTGGTTTCGTGTCGATCGGACACCGTCTCAATAATGTTCGAGGCATCAGAAGGTTTCGAATCGGGCTTAAAAGTAGTTAAAAGTTCGGGAAAATTACGGGGCTTTGGTAGGAGGTTAATAAGGTAGTTAGTAACCTTATATTATGATTTGGACAGGTTCGGGAGTCCCGGTGACAGTGATCGACTCGGGAGAGCCTACGGCACCCAAATCAAGGTGGCAGCTCCGACGGTCTGTGAGTGAACCTTATTTTCTAAATTGGTGCATGCATAAAAGTTTATTATATGTTTTAAATACTTTTTTGTGATGCCATGAGTGCATTTGGATGTGTGGTTACGTATAGGCACGTATTTCGAGGTTTCGGCCCTATACGGGTTTGTATGTCTTTATTGGTCTAAATCAAATGGTTTTGGATTTCCAAAAGGATAAACTCAGGTATGAGACCCATTTGGTTTGGTCTCGGGCATATGACTCTAGTTACGACCTCCGGGTCTAAATCGTGGTCGCGACGGGTGCTATGTGCACGGCGATCGAGGATATGACGCTCGCCTCCAGATTGGGATGTGTTCCTTCCGGAGAGGTCACGATGCACGATTTGTGGTCGGGCAGCCTGGGGAGGCTCGACTTCGGAGTGCTGACGGTTCAGGATATCGATCGGTGATGAGTGCACCACGATCTTGTGGTGGTCGCGTCGGTTGATACGTTCACG
This sequence comes from Prinsepia uniflora, assembly GCA_032719365.1. Classification (NCBI taxonomy): domain Eukaryota; kingdom Viridiplantae; phylum Streptophyta; class Magnoliopsida; order Rosales; family Rosaceae; genus Prinsepia; species Prinsepia uniflora. The sequence continues at coordinate 68,467,671 of CM064865.1, read as the reverse complement.
GCGACATACCAGGATTGAGGGCGGTCCTGGATGGATGGTTGCACGCATCACTATGATCGGAGTCGTGACTGACCCTTAGATATCGGGCACGGTGCCCAGTTGAGTCATATGTTCGGGCATGAGACCCATTTGTTTTACACTGATGATTTCGGTTCAGGACCCTGGATAGATTTCCAAGTTCATGACGGTTTACGTGAACCAGCATGAACTCTGGAAAGGTCATTGTGGTTCATGACGGTTTATGGGAACCGGGCATGGATGTTATCTATATGTATATGATGGATCATGACGGTTCAGGGGAACTGTCAGGACCCACCCCGGTTTCACCCCGAAACCCGAGGTAAATCCTGCTCCCGTCTGACTCCCTGACACAACACGCAAGTACAACTCACGCAAAATCACTCAAAACTCAGTCAGACGAAGGAGAAACTACTCAATAAAAATACTCGAAGTCAAAGTTTACAGAGCATAGTACAACAAATAAAAACTGACTATATTTACACGCACGCGGAAGAAATGTAAACACTCCGGGAACCCTCACGAAATGTCTATGCCTCAGACGCTGCCTCGACGTCAAGACCCCGCGTTATCTCCACAACCTGGAGGGCAATTAAAACAAAAGGTGTGAGTGGACCATAATAAAATAAAAGTTCTAAAACCAGTTATTAGAAAAGTAAAAACGAGTTTAACCCTCCGTTTTGAAACCACATGCATAACCACCAGTTATGAACACAGTTATAAATCAATCATCATAAAAACATCATAAGAAACAGAAACACTATAAAACAGTTATAGAAATCACAGAACAGGAATCATAAAACTGTATCCAAACCATAAACATGAAATCCTCATTTTCCGATCAAACCTGCTGGACCTATCCGAGTCTTTAAACTTCCGAGTCTTTAAACTCATTCCAGGCCTTAATAATATCCGAGTATTTAAACTCTCGAGTCTTTAAACTCAAAGGCCTATGGGGGAAATATCAATATATCCGAGTCTTTAAACTCCCGAGTCTTTAAACTCAATCCGGGCTCGTCCCCCGTCAAATCAGTATCCAGGTCTTTAAACCCAATAACCAGATCCAGCAAATCCAATCAAAACCATTTGTAAAACCATTTCTAAATCCATATCCAAACCCGAATCCGAAATCACCGGTCTGATGCCCTTCCAGCATCCCGAACCGTCATTCCGAACCCAAATCCGGAAATCCACATTTCAACTTCGAAACCAACCCTTTTTCCGAAATCCGTTTCTAAAACCGAAATCCTTTAATCATCGAAATCATGTTCTAAAATCCCTTTATAATCATTAGAAATCATTTATCATTTGAATTCCCAAAACTATAACAGTATAGTCAGAAATCAACCTTTTCTCGTAAAACATGCCCAATACCGTATTTTCTCGAAAAACGTGCAATTATGTAAAATCACATCATAAATCCAACAATCATAAAAGCACATATATAAAATAAGTATAGAAAACAGTTATGCATGTTCGAGTTTAAGGAAAGGATCCACTCACAGTACTGAGCCCTACTCGCGTCCCGAACGTCCTGCACGTTCCTCCGCTTCCTCGGGAAATCCCGATCCTGTTAACAACCACCAAATTACGTCACTAACACGTCTACGAAGGTTCACCTAAATTCCCTCAAAATTCCCCGACTCGAAAGCGTAATAAACCGAGACCCTAAACCGTCACCCTCGCGGAACTAACCTCAAACGACGTCCGAACAACTCGAAACCACTTCCAATAGACTCGTTAGAACACCTAGACCAAAAACCATGTTGACCACTTTCCCCATCGCCGCCGCACGCGCCTCCACGCGCCGCCCAAAGTGGCTGCGCGTGGCCCTCACGCGCCAGCTACAGTGCATCGGCTACCTTGAGCAAACCCGGTTCAGCACAGTCTTCTGCAACTTGAACCGGCGTCAGCGGTTCACCGCCGTGCCTGCACCACTTTCCTCCCTTTCTCACCATTCTCATCGTCCAGTCCTAGGCTATCCTTTCCCGTCCTCCAATCATCTCGACACTGTCCCATTCTCGTCGACTGAAACTCGAACAAAAACCCGTACACTGCCCTGTTTCCTTCTCCGGCCACCCAGGTCACCTCTCTTCACGGTGGCTACACGAGACGCTTCCCTAGACCTCTCTAAGCCTAACCCGACTCACCTTGACTGTCGACTCTCGGCCAAACGTCACGACTCGCCGTTTGAAACTCACGGCCAAAACAGAGCACCAGAATACCCCTGTCTTGCCATCCTCCGCCGTGTACCTCCCCGTCACGGCAGCACAACCAGAGGACTCCCAGACCTCACCTGAGTCCCCTAAACCTCCCTATGACCTTCGATTCATCCTCTAGACTCACGACTCCCGTTTTGAAACTCAATGGAAAAACAGGGCCATGGTATAAAGATGAGGGATTACCTGCAATCGTCCGCAGCCGTGCTCGCCGCAGTGTTCCCTGGAGTCTACAACACCGTCTCAGCCTCCTCTTGAGGTCAAACACTCCCGCACACGGCCACAGCACCACCACAAGCTCACGCCTCCTCCCTGGTTCCTCTGAATTTCCCGTGGTTCCCAACCGCACAATCACACGACTTCCTCACCTCCCCAAACTTCTTACCGTCTCCCTTGCACTCTCTGGACACCCACACTCACTCACAACTCATCAGCACCCTCGATCAACCTTTCAATTCTCTCAATTTCCTCCCGAAAATCTCCCTCTGTTTCTATTTCCTTCTGCCCACAAACAAGAACACGGGCACGGTTGCACCCCAATTATTTGGGCTGTGTATGTACAGGATTCAACCAGAATCCTCTAGGCCCCCAACACGTGTCACCATCCACTCCAGCCTCTCCCACAAGGCTCAATCCCAGCCGTCCATCTGCCTTCTCTCTCTGCACAAATTCCAAAACACAAAAGACCAAACTGCCCCTCCTTTTTACTCCTTTTTACAACTCTGCCACTACCTTTCTAGACCCGTAACTCCCACCTCGTAAGTCCGATGAACACGTGCCGCCTGTCCTCGAACTCAGGACAACGAGATCTACGTAACCATCCTCGGTCAACGTACCAAAACCCGATTACACAAAAAGTCAACTTTTCCCCTTATGCCCTCAACCTTCCGAACATCATAACTTCCTCCTCGGATGTCAAAATCGGGCGTGCCACCTGCCTACGGATTCGTGACGTCCTAAACTACGTCCTGGTCACTGGTCACAGTCCATCCGACCACCCGACCCAAAATCAACATTTTTGCCCAAGTTAGGGGCAAAATCGTCATTCTAACCTTACGGACCTATCGGGACCACCTAACCACCAAGAACCCTCACTAATCCCACCTTAATCACTATCTTAATCCCGGCTCTCGGGACGGGTTGTTACAGGAACCGGGCATGAATGTTTACGTTATGTATATATATGTTCATATACCTTCCTTTACTTGTTTTATTATCTCCTCCGGGGAGGGTCGTTGGCCTGGGTGGACCCCGGAGTAGTCACGGAGCACTGACTGAGTGGGAGTCGCCCCCGTTGGGTACCTTACTCTCAGAAAGGCTTGTACTATAACCTCAGGGCGGGTCATTGGTCTTCAGACATTGACTTGGTACCTGAAAGACTTGGGTTTGAGACCCCGGGTAGCACGCGCGTAGCTTTGGAAACCGTGACAAGATTGGTTGTGTGAATTATATGTGTATATGATATAAATATGATATATGATATGTGATGTGTGGTTACACAGGATTTGAGCGGTGGCTCGTGTACTTAGTTTACTTCTGATTTGGGCTGAGTCCCTTATGGATTTGGGCAGTGGCCCGTATGGTCGTTTTCATTATGGTTTTGGGCTTAGTTCCCACATATGGTTTCATTTGGTTAAATGGTTTTCGAATGCATGCATGCTTTTTAGTGAAGGGTACAAATGCCTTTATGGAAATGTTTTTATAAACTGGTTGTTTTGTCCACTCACAGCTTTTAATGTTTTGACTGCCCTTCAGGTTGACATCGGGTATGGACTGTAGAAGAGACCGAGATATCACATGCCTCCTCCGGATCCTGGCGTACTCTGATAGCCCAGGAGGGCAAAGGTCGGAAATATCCCTTGTCTGACACTTCGTGTCAGACGGGAGCAGGGTCATCCCGCGTTAATCCCGGGGGGATTGGGATGGGTCCTGTCACAGAGAATAAGTTCTAGTACCCTAGAGTTCATTAAGAACTATGGCAAGAAGTTATGAGGTATATGTATATCAATTTAAACAAAGAACTCCTATGGATTACTCAACAAAGAAGTGTATAAGGCTCTAAAGCTCACATAGGGTTCATATGATTCATACAAATCTTAACATGCTCATTCTGTACCAGTTTATCATGCATCATCTACTACAAGTCATAAACACTTAATCATAAAGTATTAACAAATGAATTCAAGTTGTAGTGATCATCTTTTAGCCATGCCTTATCTTTTACTTTTTCATTATTATCATCGACAGGTTAAGGGCATCCTAAGACTTATAAAAACAAAAACTTAAAACACACAATTTTTTTTTTCATTTTTTTTTTTTGAATTTTTTTAAGACTCATAAAGTTGTAAAACCCTCCCCCACACTTAAAGTTGGCATTATCCGCAATATATCAAAGTAAAAGTATAGAATCAAGTATGAGATAGAGTTTTACGTAAATAAAATAAAAATAAAAACAAACAAAAATATAAGATAAGAGAAAAGAGTGCAAATATGTTGTAGACTGCTCCATTGGGTTGCCTCCCAACAAGCGCTTAAGTTTAACGTCTTCAGCCTAGACGAAGTGCTTCAATCAACTCATTTGATGTTAGGTCTATGCACTCTTTCGAACTCCACATCGTGCTCACCAATTTCCTCAAGGTATAGCTTCAATTGGTAGTCATTTCTCTTGAACTCTTTTCCTATTTCTTCATAAATTAAGTTAGCACTCAACTTTACAAGTTAATTTCTACATAGATAATATATAGAACTAAGACTATGTTTCCACAATTTACAAGTGTGAAAGTTATGCACAAGTATGATATTTACATTATGAATATATTTACACAAACGAAATCACACAAAATATTTTTCAATCCCCGGCAACGGCGCCAAAAATTGATACGCAAAAACTAAGCATTAAAGTAAACACAAAGTCACACTCAACACTTAAGGAAACGTATGCAATTAAAAACCTTTTTTTTTTGTAGATGTAGCATTGGTAAATAGGGATCGTTCTTAACCGGGGATTGAGGGTACCTACGCATGATTATCGTTTGATTAGTTAATTGGGGGTAAAGAGATTGATTTAAAATTCCTAAGTAATTAAACTAATCTAAACTAACCTAATCTATTATTTACACGTGATCAACTCATTCTTTAAGCCTTACTCATTCATGAATTATATCAATTTCAAATCTACGAAATTCTATAATCTTAGTTCTACCAGATGATTGCATATTCGTAATTACGTGCAGAGAGACACTCACGCCCCATTTTCAATGATCTAGACTTGGAGACACTCCTATATCTAGTCAAGCATTAAGTACTAACATACAAGCATAACAAAAACTAAAATATTAGAACACATAGAAGATTATTGAAATTAATACAAAGCATAAAACCAAGGATAATATTAGAAATCAATCCATAAACCAAGATATTCAAGCACAAAAGATAACTACAAGGTAAACAGACCGTGTTACACTTTTTCTCTTCGGGACACCCTATAGATACGAAGTGATTGGGCACTCTTCGGTGAGACACTTGGAGACACTCCTCTATGCCACGGATAAAGGTTGTAAAAGGTGAGATATGGTGTAATTAGTTTTGCACAAGAAATCTAGAATTTATTGAAAAGGGAAAATTGGTTTAGGTAGAGTTTTGATACAAATAATGAGTGACCCTTACAAATAACCTAAGCCTATCTATTTATAAGAGAAAATTAATCCTCAAATAAATAAGAGTTCACAAATTAAATCCTAAAAGAAAAATGATTAAACTAATTAAATTAAAGTCCTAAAGGAAAAAGATAATAAAAATCCTAATTAAAAAGGTAATCTAAATTCTAAAGAAAGAATAAATACAAAGCTTAATTAAAAAGGTAATAAAAACTCCTAATTTAAAAAGGGAAAACAAATCCTAATTAAAAAGGACATATAAAACCTAATAAAAAAAGGAAAAATAGAGTTTGTTTGCTGGAATATTAACATGAATGGCATGGTAGAGGCATGCTGAAAGAAGGGAAAACTTTCGGTAGACGTTGGCTGAAGGAAGGCAAAGATATGGGCGGACGCGCGCCGAAGAAGGAGCAGACGAAGTCAGGACATGCGCGCCGAGTACGTGCAGAGAAATTCGAGACACATGCGTTGTATTGAGTTCGATCTGATCGGTAGGCATCTGCCGAATGCATTTTAAGGCTGATGATGGGCTCTGTAGCTCTCTGTCGAATTCTTCAATGGTTTTTGGTGGCCTCCTTTCATTTGATCATAAATTCTTCAATATAACTTCAATTGAGGTGATTCTTTCGCCTAAATTCTCGTATTTCCATGCTCTATCCAATTCTGTACAATTCTCACAAAATATATTATTTTCTACAATTGTTTGGTATTTAAGTATTAAAAGATAACATAAAAGGTATAAAATGGTGCTTAATTCAAGGCTAATCAAGAAGAATCATTCTTCTCAAAGGACAACCAATCAATCGACCAAACAAGAAAATTGATCAAAATCAATCAATTTCAAAACAACCGCAAATTCTAAGAAAATTCATTGTTTTGAAGGCTAGCCTATTTAAATATAACATGTTTCTTTTAATCTGGAATCAAGATTCAGTTCTCTTATCACCAATCTCAGTCCTTAGACCAAGAACAACAAACTTCCCTTCATTGAGACTTGCATTCCAAGTTAGTTTTGAGGACCTCTGCATCCACATGTAACCTGACTTGCTCCTATATCAGTTTTAAAGGCCACAAATGTCACGACCCAACTCCCCTAACACGATATTATTCATTTTGGGCCCAGCCCTTATAGTTTTGTTCCTGAGAAATCACACGCAACTTCCCAGTGGTCACCCATTATAGGATTGCTCTAGTCCAAACTCGCTTAACTTTGGAGTTTCAACTAAACCCAAAGCTAGTGAGCTCCCAAAAAGCCTTATGCTAGATAGACACGCTCACACATATACAGCACTTTATCTTTCCCTCCTCGAGTAATGTGAGATGGTTTACCGTACTTTCCTAGACATGGGTCATACAATCCACCCACCTTGAAGCCCAGCATCCTCGCTGACACACTTTTGGTCGGAGTCCAGCTTTGATACCATTCTATCAGAACTTGACTCTACTAACACGATATTGTCTGCTTTGGGTCTATCCCTCACGATTTTGTTTCTGGGAACTCATGCGCAACTTCCCAGTGGGCCACCCATCTTGAGTTTGCTCCAACCCAAACTCGCTTAACTTTGAAGTTCCAACCAAATCCAAAGTCAGTGAGCTCCTAAAGGGCTTCATGCTAGATAAATACGTGTCAACACATATAAGACACTTCACATTTTCCTCCCCGAGCAATGTGAGATTATTTACCGTTCTTTCCAAGACACGGGTCTTACAACAAACACCAAACTCATCTTGATATCCATCCAAACTAGTCTGTGAGGCATCTAAACACATCAACGTAATTTTGAATACTTTGCCAACCTATGACATGATTCTGAATGATGTTCATTCGGTTGATGATTTTTAGAATGTCCTGCCTACTCAAGATTAGATCGCAAAGAAAATAATTTAATTTCTACACTTGTAAGTTTACTTCTCGCATTTTAATATTGATGTATTTACTCTTTGGTACTTGTATTTAATTTGTTTATAGTATAACCAGATTTTCTTAAGGAAAAGTTAGTACTCGAGATATATCATCCAATATAATTGATAACTTCTTAATTCATGAAACTATCTTTGTGTCTTAGTCTGATACTATTATCCCAACTTGAGAGGATCTGCGTGTCTAACTACTAACTTTCTAAAATAACAAATTGTTAACTTGAACACCATGAAAATAACATGAACTTGAATTAGATTGGAAAAAAAAAATATTAAAGTTCTTGAATATATTAAGAAGAAGGCATAAAAAAAAGTGCATGCTATTTGACCGCCTGCCTCACAATCTTTTAATTACAAGAAAGGTTTTTGGGTCACAAACGAAACTCATCTACAATTGTCTAATAGTAGCCTCTACTAGTGACACGCTTACTTTGAAGGCAACTAAGGCCTATTGGCTTCCTGGTCAGCCAATCTCATGATAGACTGTGGCCCAAAGGCCCCTTAATTCATTGCTTTTAACTCATCCAAACTACACACCACAAAAGAGACTGAAGCGAAGTCCGCTTCTTCACTCTGCAACCCAGTTTTGCGCGAAGGCTCATTGAAGGTGGCCTCGGACATGCTGTCATGACAACACATTTCGGAGCAATTGTATTATTATTATCAAGATACATCAATTATTCTCTCTATCTCCTAAATGCTTTCTCAAAATTATATGTATTACTATTCAAAATCTATCCCTCTCTGCTTGAGAGCTCCCTCTCTACCTTGAGAACCCCTGCAGTTTTCTGCATGCTTTCAATTTATCCATCTCTCTCATCCACAACCAGAAACTATCCAGGTACCAAATTCATTGCAATCACATTCAAGTCATTCCAACCATATTCAATTCATCCATCTCTACCACAACCACTTTCAAGTTAGTCCAACCATTCAATTCAACCACCTCTACTACAACCACAACCAGACAATTTCAGGATACGAATTTATTACAACCAAATCCAAGGGCTATTCAACCACAACCGAAACAATACAAGACACTCAATTCGGGGATACCACAAAAAATTCTTGGTATTTTCTTGCGCTCTCAATCCTTTGTCCCAACCTCTCTGCAATTTTGCTTGCAACCTTCGCTGGAAGACATCTTTGCCCCGAATTTTCCTGAAACATTAAATTCATCCAAGTCTTATTCAGTTAGGCATCTTCTATGACATTAAATTCATCCCAACCATAAACAGCTTCCTACACCCTATGCAATTTACTTGAGACAAGATTTCACAATGGCCATATTAATGGTGATAAGACTCCACAGACTAGACTTAAAGGAAGCCACCAATAAGTTCAACAACATGTTAAGGCCTATAAATTGAAAGCCTTGTTGAAGGCCTAGGATTACCCTGAGATACCAAAAGAACAACAAAGACGACCTATCCCAAAACCACATTTTCATCAGCACTGCCTAGTGTGCACTCTGGCCTTTCCACTCATCTTTACCATCACCTTTTGCCTCCCTTGTGGACACGAAGTGGCACAAATTAACACTGATAATCTTATCATTAAACTAGATGGGGCGATGAGGTTCTCTGACCTGGAGAGTGGCCCAAAATTGGTTGGCATGCTGATTGCAGATAAGGTACCTAATCAAGCTGCAGTAAAGAGAATTTTATCTACGGCTTGGGCAGTTTTCGGTGAATCTCGCATCACCCATATCAAGGATAATACTTTTACTACCTTGGTTCAAGATGAAGCCATGGCTAACAGTATTATAGATGGAGGTCCTTGGTCTGTGATGGGTTATTGTTTCTCAGTCCACAAGTGGCTGCCAAATTTGTCTATTGAGGAGCTTCCCCTTCATATGGTGACTTATTAGATTTAGTCCCATAGAGTGCCTATGAATCTCCTGACTGAGGAGAATGAGAGGAAGGTAGGGGGTAGATTTGGTGATATTGTTGTGACGAAAGACCCATGGACAAATAGGCCTAGGGTATTCCTCTATTTTCGTATCAAACTTGACTCACTCAACCCGCTCCCTCTCGAATTCTGGCTGCCAAGGGATGAAGGTGATAGTACCTGGGTAGAATTTAAGGTGGAAAGGCTATCAGATTTCTACTACAATTGTGGTTATCTATGCCACTCCGACCGTGGGTGTCCTCAACCACCTACACTGCCTACAAATCTAGGGGCTACTACCTATGGAGAATGGTTGCGCACCAGGGGCCTGTTGGGAGAACATAGGACTGCCATTCCAACACCGCCGAGAGGGATGAGGCGTGCAGCAGGAACTTCAAGTGGGAATCATGCTCCGGGGGTCCGTGTCAACCGGGTGGTAATCGAGGAGATCAATAAAGGTGATGGGACTCTGCAGCCGTTGTACAATTGTTATCGTAGAGGGGGTGGACTGATCAGTAGGTCTGATCCGAGGCTACTACCAAGCCCCTCCTCCTGTCTCAATCAAATGGAAAAAGGAGGAGTCGCCACCCCAGACCACTATGACCGTTCTGCGATTTCGTCCACTTTATTGAATGCCCATGATAATACCTACAAGTCAGAGGAGGGGATGAGCACAGGAAAGCTTGTTGGGCCTACCTCTAAGACGGCTTTGGGCTGATCTCCTGGCCCAAGGGATGATTGCAATCTTAACCTGTGTTGGACCAACCCTTTTCATCTACTTGGTTCTAGCTCTCATCATTTAGCCCAAAAGTCCATGGGCTTATGGGGGCCCGATAAGCCCGATGGACAAAAGCCCGGCCCGACCCGCTATGGGTTGTGGGCTAGCCCGACCTGAGAGTTAGCGGGTTGGGCTTGGGCTTATGATGTTCAAACCCGATAGGCTCGAGTCCGATAAAGCCCGGTAAGCCCAGTCCAACCCGCCTGTATTAAACCCGGCTCATAAACCCAAAAATATAAAATACTTATTATTTAAAAATTAATACTCAACCCATTCGTAATACTAATATTTCAACCCAAACCCAAATCTCAGCCCCAAACCCACCTAATTTATTTTAAAAACCCAATACCCAATACCCAATACAAACCCTAACCACTCATCCACCTACTTAATAGGCCCAACGTTTTTGCACCCTTGAGTATTTTATTTTAACGAGGCTATGTTTTTGCACCCTTGAGTATTTTTTTTCATTATTAATATTTTTTTCTTATGCATATATTTTTATGTAACTTTAAAATTTGAGAGATAATTTATTGCAAAAGCCCATGTAAGCCCGATCCAAGTAGGCTTAATAGGCCCGACCCAAAAAGCCGGATATAAATCCGGCCCGATAAAAGCCTGTGGGCTATTTTTTATGTCATTAAGCCCGTTCGGCCCGGCCTGCAAATTCAAAAATTATTTAATAAGCCCGGCCCGGCCCGGTCCAAGCCCAAAATATTTGGGCCCAATGCTGAGGGCTACTTGGCTCTCAGCTTTTTAAATCCTGGGTTAACAAAAACCTAATCGAGTAGGTGGGTATAGTGGAACCATCAGCTAGTAGTGGGCCCTCAGGCTCTTTAATACCCATCCATCCCATTTATCACCCGTCTGCAGGCTCGGATGACTCTGATCTAGGCCTTAAGTGTGACTATCTAGATGGTCACAATCTTTTATCCCCTTCAAATAAAAGGGATAAGTTATCAAGTTTTGAGGATTGTCCCCCACAGAGAGAGATAACAATAAAAAAAAAAAGGAAAAAAGTCAAAACATATGACTGCAACAATTAGTTCATGAAAGAAGGAAATTGGGATTTTTTCGGACTTGAACGTCATTGATGTGGATGTGGCTTTAGCAAATAACCATGAGTTCATCAGTAACAATGGTGATGATGAGAGTGGAAGTAAAAAAAACAAGGGCAGCGGTGACCCTGGAGGTGTCTAGCCGAAGTCAGCTACCGAAAAGGAATAAAGCTGCTGAGCTGGAACTGTCAAGGCCTCAGGGCTAACATAACAGGGAATTGTTTTCGGGAATTGATCCGGAAACACAAGCCCTCAGTTGTTTTTCTTATGGAGACAAAATTCCAATAAAAGTTAATTAAGATTATTAATCGCAATGCCAATTTCAAGCACTGTTTTTGTGTTGACCCGATTGGGACCGCTGGGGGTCTTGCTTTGTTATGGAATGATCTTGTGGATGTTAGTATCTATATCTCTTCAAAATTCCTTATTGATTCTACCATCAATGATAAATGTATTTGTTTCGTTTTTCAAGCCTCTTGGGTGTATGGTACCTCGTATCCGTTTTTCAATCACTTACTCCTATGGACATCCCCTGGATTTGTGTAGGTTATTTTAATGAGTATATTTGGGCTCATGAAAAGGAAGGGGGAAGGATGGATTCGTTAAATCACATTAGGTTTCTTCTGGACTTCATGGACAAGTCTAAGCTGATCAACATGGGATTTACTAGTCAACCGTTCACCTGGAGGGGCGTCTGGGCCGAGAATGTGCTGGTCCAAGAAAGACTTGATATGGGATTGATTAATACCAATTGGCACTTGTGCTGGCCTTCATCTATCCTCACCCATCTGCCTGTTCTTGGCTTTGATCACTGCTCTATTTTAGTTGATCTATCCCCAACTCTGATGAATCGTAGGAGATTGTTTAAGTTTGAATCCTTCTAGACAAAGGACCCTGAGTGCGCTGACATTGTCAAGGATGGTTGGACAAAACAGCTGCCATGCGGTGGTGAGGCGTGGGAAGACAAATTATCCTCGTGTAAGTAGGCTCTCACACGTTGGAGTAGGAAAAAATTTGTGAATAATAGGGTAAAGATCGAGCTTTTGTTAAGTGAATTGGAAAGGCTGCAAAAAAATTGGGATAGTAATCATCGTGGTATCGACAGAATTAGTGCTGAAATTGGCAAGCTGTAGAGCTTCGAGGAGAAATACTAGCACCAACGGTCTAGAGTTAAATGGTTGACTGCGGGGGACTCCAATATCGCTTTTTCCCATCAATATACTATCCAAAGAAGACGCCAAAATAAAGTTTCAAAAATCAAGAAAGAAAATGACTCGTGGACGGAGGTTGATATTGAAGTTCAATCGACCATTGATGCTCATTTCCATGGAATTTTCCATAGCTCTGGCCAGCGGGATTGGAGAGATATCATTGATTGTGTCAATCCTATTGTGCCTGAATCTGTCAATGTTATGCTCTCTGCTCTGGTTACTGATGATGAGGATATGCTAGCTGTTTTTCAGATGGGGCCATTAAAAGTTCCAGGACCTGATCTCAGGGGTCTTCTACCAGAGCCATTGGGACACAATCAAGGATGATGTGTTGTTCCTTGTCATGAGCCATTTTAAGGGTAATCTTTCTATCCATAAGCTCAATTGTACTAACATTGCCCTTGTTCCTAAGGTACCAAATCCAGAATATGTCCCACAATTCAGGTCCATTGCCCTATGTAACTACTCTTACAAGATCTTGTCGAAAGTGCTCACAAATAGGTTTAAGCCTTTCCTTGCTAACCTGATCACTCCGTAGCAGAGTGCTTTCATCTCGGGAAGGTAAATTCAAGATAACATTTGTATTGCCCACAAGGCCTTCCATGCCTTCAAGCTCAGAAGGACAACAAAAAAGTTCGAGATAGGTCTAAAGCTTGATATGAATAAGGCTTATAATAGGATTAAGTAGGATTACCTTGAGGTGGTACTAGTTAAAATGGGCTTCGCTGATATTTGGGTGCGAATGGTTATGGATTGCGTGAAATTGGTGCTGTCAGGATCTGTCCCAATCCCCCTGGGATTAACGAGGAACGCTCCTGATCCCGTCTGACACACAGTGTCAGACCAGGGAAAATTTGAACCTTTAGCCTGAACGGCTTCCAGAGTACGCCAGGATCTGGACGAGGTATGTGATGTCTCGGTCTCAGCTACAATCTGCACCGTATTCAACCTGAAGGGCATTGAAAACAGAAAGACTGTGAGTGGACAAAAAGGTAATAGTTTGATAAAACACATTTCATAAAAGACCTTTATGCCTTTCACTAAAAAGCATGCATGCATAGTAAAACCATTTATCCAATCACATATGTTTAAAAAACCAAATCCATATGGGTCCCTTCCCAAATCCATTTACAGAAAACTAGAACATAATAAACATATGTGGGATCTCAGCCCAAATCCATTTATCATCATAAAACACAATTTCGCAAAACCAAGAAATCATGTTTATCATAAATCATATAACCAATCCTGTCACGGTATCTAGAGCTACGCGCGTGCTACTTGGGGTCTCAAAGCCTAAGTCTCCCCAGGGTCCACCCAGGTCAATGTTCGTAGATCAATGACCCTCCCTGGGGTTTATAATCCATAGCCTTTCTGAGAGTAAGGAACTCAACGGGGGCGACTCCACTCAGTCAGTGCCCTGTGACTACTCCGGGGTCCACCCAGGCCAACGACCCTCCCCAGAAGAGACAATTCATATATAAAGGATGGTATACGAAAAACCTTTTGAAATCATTCTTAAAACCTTTCAAGGGTTCATGCCCAGTCCCCACAAACCTTCATGAGCCATAAAAACCTTTCAAGGATTCATGCTAGTCCCCATAAACCGTCATGAACCATAAATCCATTTATGGGTCCCCAGCCCGAAATCACAATCTTAAAACATAACTGGGCCCTAAGCTCGAATCCACATACAAACTGGGCCTCCGACCCAAATCGTAAACCAACTGGGCCTCGTGCCCGATTTCGTAAACCAAATGGGCCTCGAATCCGAGTTTGCCTTTTCGAACCCAAAACCATTTCATGAAATCATTTCCAAAACTATAAGCACAAAAAATCAGTGCAAAACCGTAAACCTCGATTTACGTGCAAGCACGTAAATCACCTCGAAATGCGTGGAATCATATAATTCACAATTATCCAAACCAACATCATAGAATCATATCAATAAACCATATAAAACATTTATGCATGCATCACAGTTTAGAAATCAAAGTTCACTCACAGACCGTCCTAAGTTGCCGCCTCGATTTGCATGCCATAAGCCTCACCGGGCTAATCGTCCTCATCGGGACTCCCAAACCTATCCAAATCAATCTAGAAGGTTACTAACTACCTTATTAACCTCTCATTGAAGCCCCATAATTTTCCCAAATTTTTAACTATTTTTAAATTCGATCCTAAACCTTAGGATGTCCCGAACCTTATTGAGGCGGTGTCCGATCGACACGAAACTAGTCCCAAAATGTTCGTTACATCGAATAGATTAAAAGTCATGTTGAAGTCATCCTCAAAGGATGCTTCACGCACCCCCTTCCGCCTCCCAAAGGGGCTGCGCGTGAAGCCCACGCGCCAGTGAAAAGTGTCACCCCTAACCTCTGTCGAACCGGTTCTCTGGTTTTGAACCGGGTCAGACCGGCGTGGCCGGTTCAACGTCCAATCTCTCCTATTTTCAATCCAATCTTTCCCCTTTCGATTCCTAAACTTTCCCCCTCTCATTTCCTATCTATCTATGATTCCAAAGCACATGAAAAACCACTAAAAACTCACCTTCCATGAACAAGCCATGAGCTTGATCTTCAAGCTCGATTTCTTAACTTCCTAGCCACCCATTTCCATTCAATTCGATCCACATAGTGTTGCCTTGGTCCCTAGGTCATAACAGAATCGAAAGGGACTCAAAAAAATAATCAAAACCAAACTTTCAATTTTTGAAATTAAAACTAGGCTCTCAGGTTTTCAGTTGACTCGCCCTCCGCCGTGAACCGTCGTTAGCTGCCGTCCTCATCATCTCAGTCTCTCCCTATCTCTCACACAACCGTAAGGATGCAGATATGGTGATGGTGTGATGTGGCGTGGTGTTTGTTTTAGGGAGAAAATGGAGAAGGGTGCTCGGGTTAGGATGAAACAGAAATGGAGGATATCTGATGATGATCAGATGAGAGAGGGGGAAATTGGACGGTGGAGATTGAGGGATTAGATGGGACGAAGGGCTAGGATGGAAAGTGGGAGAAAATATAATTAAATAAAACAAGTGGACCAATCACACTTGAGATCCACAACATGGGGGTTAACATGGGGGTTTGTGTAACGACCCGTCCCAGGAGTCGGGATTAGTGAAGTGATTAGTGATGGATTAGCTGAGTTAGTCGGTGGTCAGTTGGTTACTTTTGGACATTAGCGCGGAATGACAATTTTGCCCCTAGTTTGGGCAAAACGTTGACTTTTAGTTCGGGCGGTCAATTGGGCATTGCCTGATGACCGTGACGTAGTTCGGAACGTCACGAGTCCGTAGACGGGTGGCACGCCCGATTCCGACATCTGAGGAGGAAGTTATGATGTTCGGAAGGTTGAGGGCCTTACCGTAATCTAGTTGAACGAAAGGGGAAAAGATGACTTTTCGTACGACAATGTTTTTACACGTAGATCGAGAACCGTTAGGTGGATCTTGTCGTCCTGAGTTCAACGACAGGCGGTACGCTTTCATCGGACGTCGGACGGTTAAGTTGTGGGTCTAGGCAGTTGAAGGGCAAAATGGTAATTTTTGGACTTAGGGGCATTTTGGTCTTTTTACATTGGGCCAATCAGATAAGGCCATATGGGATTGTGGGATTGGATATTTTAGTTGTTGTCCAGGGAGAGTTGGACACGTGGGGGAGACCTAGAGGCTTCTAGGAGAGTTAACGTGTGCACGGCTACAAATTGCACACTTTCAAACCGTGCAATTGTGCTTGGAAGCAGAAAACAGAGAGTTGAGACGGTGAGGATTTCTGATCGATTCTCAGTGGGTGAAGGCTTGGGGTTTGAGTGATTGATCAGGAAGGGTTGGTGAGTGAGTGCTTGTGCTTCAGAGACAGTGGGACGGTGGCTGTGTGTGTATCGTGTTTGTTAGAAGAGGGAAAATAGAGAGTGAGAGTGAGAGAGAAATTGATCGGGTTACAGTGTGTGTTTGTGTGTTCTGGTGATTGGATGAGTAAGTAGAGACTGAGTGAGAGGTTGGTGAGTGTTCTGGGGAGGTGGTAAGGTTGTGAGGGACTTAAGGACTGTGAGGAAAATCCAGGAAGAACAGGACTGAGGACCACCGTGCACGGTTGTGCACTTCCAGTGACCAAACCGTCGAATTGAACCCGTGGAGGTGTCGAGAGACCTAAGGGAAGTCGAGTAGGCACGGCGGAGCTCACGGTGGCGGCCTGAGAGCAGGTAATTTCTCATTTCCCCTCTGTATGCTCTGTTTTTCCGTTTTGGTTCAATTTGAAAGTTGTGGCTTTTGGGGCTGAGTCGAGGTGTCTGGTAAGTCCTAGTCGACTCATTAAGTCCTTAGGAACCTGTAGAAGTCGAAGCCGTGATGGGGGGAAACACGAGTGGTCAGATTGAGAAACAGGGGTTTTCTGGTGGTTTTGTTTGAGCTTGAGGGAGGTAGGTTAGAGGCTGTGTTGTTGTGTTTTAAGGAGTGGAATAGATTTTTAGGAGTAGGACGAAGCTTCTGGTGTTGGAAGGAACAAAAATGGTTGCAGGACGGCGGTGAACCGGTCACGCCAATTCAGACTGGTCTGACCATCGAAGAAGAAGGTGAACAGTGACCGTGTGCAGGCGCGTGAGGCCCACGCGCAGCCACTTTGGGCGGCGCGTGGAGGCGCGTGCGGTGGTTTTGGGGAAAACTTCCAACTAGGTTTTTAGTCTACTCATTGTAACGAATCTTTTGGGACAAGTATCGGGACAATCGGACATTGTCTCGGGTTAGTTCTACGAGATCGAAGGTTTAGGGTTTCGTGTAATTACGTTTTAAGTTCGGGAAAATTTGTGGGGAATTAGGAGAACCTTCGTTGACGTATTAGTGACGAGTTTTGGTGACTCTGGACAGGTTCGGGAAAGCCGAGGATAGTGGAATGGTCGGAAATAATGGAAGTGCGCGCGTATCGAGGCGACACCGAAATGGTCTGTGAGTGGACTTTGCTTTCTAACTCTTGATGCATGCATATATGTTTTTATATGTTTTCTATACTTGATTCTATGATTTGATTTATGATTGTGATGGTTTACGGTTTGTGCACGTTTTTCGAGGGAATTACGGTAATTCACGTTTTACGAGATTTTGACGGATATTGTGATTTAAACCTGGTTTTAATGATTTGATTTCGGGATTTGAAATACGATTTGATTTCAAAGAAAGTAAAAGGATTTTGGAAAGTGTTTTCGGGCTTGAAGCCCAGTTCAGAAAAGTGGGTTTGAGAATGGTGATTTCGGGTTTTGGAATCAGATTTCCGGATGACGATTCGAGATTCGATTTGGAACTTGAAATGGATTTTTGGGTTTGGGTTCGGAATGGTTATTCCGGATGCTAGCTTACGAAATGATGGTTGCGGACTCGGATCTGGAAAAGAGATGGATATGAGTTCTGGGTTTGGATTCGGAATCCTGATGAGATTGCGGATTCGGATTCGGAAATGGAAAACGGTTTTCAAACGGTTTTGGATTAGATTTGCTGGATCTGGTTATTGGGTTTAAAGACCCGGATTATGTTTGAAGGGGGACGGGCCCGGATTGGGTTTAAAGACCCGG
The DNA here is from genome assembly GCA_032719365.1 of Prinsepia uniflora. Classification (NCBI taxonomy): domain Eukaryota; kingdom Viridiplantae; phylum Streptophyta; class Magnoliopsida; order Rosales; family Rosaceae; genus Prinsepia; species Prinsepia uniflora. The sequence continues at coordinate 68,449,362 of CM064865.1, read as the reverse complement.
ATTGAGTTTAAAGACTCGGGAGTTTAAAGACTCGGATATACTGATATTTCCCCTGTAGGCCTGTTGGGTTTAAAGACTCGGGAGTTTAAAGACACGGATTATATTGAGGCCTGGATTGAGTTTAAAGACTCGGATAGATCCAGCAGGTTCGGTGAATGGAAAAATGAGATGGTTTTCAACAAGGTTTTCCGATGTTTTGGGCTTTGTCCGGATGAAATGGTTTTCAGTGGTTTTGGGCTGAGGCCCGGGAATTGAAAAAAAAGAACTTGTATTCGGTTTTTCTTATACGGTTTGTTTAATCGGAATATTGAATGGTTTTATGACATGAATTTGATATGCATGCATTGGTTTTTGAAACGGAGGGTATAAATGTCATTGTTTTTAAAAAAAAAATTAAACTCAAACTTTATTTTTGTCCACTCACAGTCTTTTCGTGTTTCGATACCCTCCAGGTTGTTGCGGCGCGAGTTGTCGGTCGAGAGAGACGGAGACATCACAAGTACGATCCACAGTAGACTCTGAGCACTCTGGGAAGTTCGGAAGTTTTTGGACGTTCGGATCGAGAATCCCTTGTCCGACTTACGTGTCACATGAAGGTTGGACGTCAGTTTAGCCTACGTGTCATGCGTAAGTTAGACGGGATAGGGATCTAGCCCTTAATCCCGGGGGATTAGGGGTGGGTCCTGATAGTTTGGGCCAATAGGATGAATGACACTTGTCACTCATCCATGGGTCCCATTAAAAAGTCAACCAATCAGATAATGCCACCTAAGCATTGCCTCGTAATGCGTGCATAGTGTAACCGAACTTCCGTGACCCATAACTTTCTCGTTGAAAGTCTGATTTCGACGTACCGCTTGCCTACGGATTAGTATCGACCTGATCTACGTAACGGTCCTCGGTCCTCGGCCATCAGACCTCCCGAGTCAAAAGTTAACTCTTTACCCCTTTTAACCAAATTACCAAAATACCCATGAACTTTTGAAAGTCATAACTTCTTCCTCGAATGTCAAAATCGGACGTGTCACCTGTCTATGTACTTGTGACGTCCCGAACTACGTCACAGTCATTGGCCAAAGTCCATTTGATCGCCAGAACAAAAAGTCAACATTTTGCCCATTCTAGGGGCAAAATTGTCATTTCGTGTCGTCCTTCCGGAAGTACCCCACTAATCACTGATTAACCTCACTAATCATTGATTAGTCACTAATCTAATTCTGGAATTCTGGACGGTCGTTACAGGTGCAGTTTTCTGTCCTTATCATCGGGTAGCCGGGAAGTAATTTTTCTCCATCTATGGGGCTTAGACAGGGGGACCCCATCTCTCCATGCCTCTTCATTATTATTTGTGATGTTCTATCTAAATTGATGATTCGTGAGGTTGGTTACGGGACGGTGGAAGGGATCAGATTTTGTGATGATGGCCCAGTACTATCTAACCTTTTCTTTGCAGATGATTCCCTATTCTTCTCAAAGGCGTCGGCTGCCAACTGTAGGGCGGTGAAGGCTCTGTTGGAAGTGTACTATCTGGTTTCGGGTTAAGTGGTGAATTTTGACAAGTCGAACCTCTTTTGTAGTCCAAACATCCCCCTTGAACTCCAAGAACATCTCAGTGATATCCTTAGGGTGCATGTTACCAATGATCTGGGTCGCTATCTTTGTCTACCAACACTATGGGGACGGTCTAAGAATAAAGCAAGATTTTGAGGAAGGTCCATGGCTAGAAACAAAGCTTGTTATCCCAGGCGGGCAAAGAGGTACTCATCAAGGCAGTTGCCAATGCAATCCCTACATACTTTATGTATGTGTTCCGATTTCCCAAGACCCTTTGTAAAGAAATTGACGCCATTCTAGCTAACTTCTGGTGGGGACAGAGTCAGGAACAGAATAAGCTACACTGGGTTAGTTGGAAAGAATTGGGGCTCCTGAAGGCCCTGGGTGGTATGGGATTCCGTAATATGGAGGATTTTAACATTGCCCTTTTAGCGAAGCAATGTTGGAGGCTCATCTGTGATCCCGACTCTTTTTGGACAAAAATGTTAAAAAACATATACTTTCCAAATGTGAGTTTCCTGAAGGCTAAGCGAGGTGCTCTAGCGTATTGGGGCTGGTTGAGTATTTTGGAAGGTAGGGATCTGATTTTGAAGGGTGCTCGATGGTAGGTCCTCAATGGTCATTCTATCAAGTTCTGGTCGGATAGCTGGGTTATTGGCCTCCTTGATCTTCAGCCAAAGCTCCTTGTTCCAAATGGTGCCAACCTAGATGCCATGGTGTTAGACTTTATTGATTATCAATCTGGGGATTGGGATAGACAGAAGTTGAGTGATACCCTCCCTTGTGACAACGTCAAGTTGATATGTGCTATGACTCTTGGTGATGATCTCGAGATGATCGCTTGATCTGGCCCCAGACGTTAGCGGGAAACTACTCAGTGAAATCTGGTTATTATTGGCTAAGGAAACGTGCTCCCCTATTTCTATGTCTCATCCTTTAACTTCCTATACCACCCTTCTTGAAACTTGGAGACTTATTTGGATCCTCGTGACACCACTGAAAATCTGAAACTTCCTCTGGAAGGCTATACATGGCTGTATACCGACTAAGGAAGCTCTCTTTAGACGCCATTTGGGCCTTTTCCCCTGTGCCCTGTATGCTCTGAATACCCTAAAATCATGGAGCATATGCTGCTTTTTTGTGGTGGAGCGCGGAGTGTTTGGTTTGGTTCTATACTGGGTTATTCTGTTTGTCCAATGGATATCTATACTTTCGAATTTTGGTTTATCAGCATTAAGGCCCCTCTATCTAGTTGGAATACAGAGAAACCGAGACTCTTGGCTATTATTGCTAGTTATTGTTGGGCTATATGGAAGGAGCGATGTCATGTTTTCTTTGAGGGGTGCTCTTTTAATCCGTGGAGAGTCATTGAGGCTGGGAAAACACTACACTCTGAACATTGGAATGCCACGATTCAGGCCCCTCCCCTGAACCGATCATCTGATGCGGCCTCCTGCTCCTCTACTATTTGGAAACTCCCCGATCAAAATCTGGTGAAGATTAATACTAATACTACATTGTAAGACCCTTGTCCTAGAGGGAACGGTGAACGATCTCACATTCCTGCTGACAGGACCCACCCCGATTATCACCTAGATAATCGGGATGAACCCTACTCCCGTTTGACAACCCAACTTAAAGGACCAAAATAACCACAAAAGAACCACGAAATACACATTACCAGACCAGGGAGAAGTAATAATACAATGAGTCAACAGTAGCACAGAGCATAGTAATAGTACAAGAAGAGACAAAATCCTACTAAGAGCTGACTACACGTGCAACGCGAAAACTCTATGCCTCCGCCTCTGCCTCAACGTTAGCCCCGACGCTAGCACCACGACCTGGAGGGTGTTAAAAACATTAAAAGTGTGAGTGGACTAAAAATAAGAGTTATAAAACTGTTTGAGAAATAAATCAGGGTTCACCCTCCGTTTTTAAAACATGCATGCATAACCAAGTATATGAAAACAACCATCTATACGCGGTGAAAATAAGCATGGAAAACACCATAAGAATCAAGTTATTCGGGTCACAGTCCAAAAAATTCTGAAAAACAGTGAAAAACCAGTGAAAATATCAATCATACAAGTTTATTGGATTTCAAGTGTGCCTGAGTCTTTAAACTCAAAACCATGCGCACTAACCAGGCCTTCCCGGGATATCAACAAGTCTTTAAACTCAAAACACAATCACAAGCCTCAGGGGGGTATCACAATCACCGAGTCTTTAAACTCAAAACATATACCGAGTCTTTAAACTCAAAACATATCAATCCAGGGCCCTCCCCCTTGTCAATCAATCCGAGTCTTTAAACTCAAAACCAGATCCAGCCGGTTTTTCTCTTTTTCCGGGTCTTTAAACCCAAAACCATTTTTCAAGCATAAGAAAAATGCATCGAAATCCAAAAACCAAAACCAAACTGGAAATCTTCGAAAACCGAAATCACGTTTGATCGAAATGGGACTTCCGCCCGAATTTCACTTCCAAATCTCAATCATATCCGCAAATCCTTAGTAAAACAGAATGCGTATATACATAAATCAGCCATCTGAAACCATCCTCAAAAGCATAACAGAAATCATATTCTCGAAGTACGTGCAAATTCGATAACTCATATTGAAAAACGTGCAATCAAGTAAAGCAAGAATATAAAAATCATAAGCATAAAATCATATATCGAAAGCATAAAATCATATATCAAAACATAAATAAATAAGTAAAAATAGTTATGCACGCTCGCTTAGAAAACAAAAAGTCCACTCACTAGGTCCGAACGCGTCAATCGTGTCCCGTACGCTCCTCGACTGTCTTAGGAATATCCCGACCTATCAAAAGTTACCATTTCGTGTCACAGACACTTCATTTAAGCTTACCCTAATTTCCCCAATTTTTCGGGACTTTAAAACGTAATTAAACTAACTCCTAAACCTTCGAACACTCAAAACTAACCCGAGACGATGTCCGATCGACTCGAAACTTGTCCGAAAATGTTCGTTACATCGATTAGAGTGAAAACCGTGTTGAACACTTCCCCAAAATAGGCCCCACGAGCCCTCATGCGCCGCCCAAAGGGGCTGCGCGTGGGAACCACGCGCTTGCTACAGTGTCATCGTCAACCTCCAGCCAACCCGGTTCAGATCGGTCCAGACCGATCTGGTCCAACCGAGCAGGTGAGGCCAGTTTTCACCCGTTTTCTAGCCATTTTCAATCCTATCTACACCCTTTGACAGGACCCGTGTAACGACCCGTCCCAAATTCCTAGATTAGATTAGTGACTAATCACGATTATTGAGGTTAATCGGTGATTAGTAGAGCGAAATCGGACGAACGGTGCGAAATGACCGTTTTGCCCTTGATGGTATGAAAATGTTGACTTTTCAATCGGGTGGTCAAATGGACTTTGACCGATGACCGTGACGTAGTTCGTGACGTCACGAGTTCATAGACAGGTGGCACGTTCAATTCCGACATTCGAGGAGGAAGTTATGACATTCGGAAGTTTAGGGGCATTTTGGTAATTTTGGTTAAAAGGGTCAAAATGTTGACTTTTTGACCGGGAGGTCCGATGGCCGAGGGCCGAAGACCGTTATGTAGATGGGGATGATACGAATCTGTAGACAGGCGGCACGTCGAATTCGGACGTTCGACGGCGAAGTTACGGTTCACGGAAGTTCCAGGTTACTATTCATAGCGACACGTTTTACGAGACGAAAAGTGTAGTTTTGTTTCTAGTGGGCCCAGATATTTGTCCTAATGCCCAATGGATGAGTGAGAAGTGTCACCCATCCAATGGACATCATTTTTCCTTCATGTATCTCACCTGCCTCTTCATCGATCATTTCTTTCCTTCCAAACCATTTAACCCGATCTCAGGAGACCCCAAACCCATTACAACCTTCAACCCTTGACCCTATATGCTTACTGGAGAGACTAGAGAGTGAGGAGATGATGGTGGAGGACGGTGGCCGGCCAGGTGACGCCACCGTGCACGGCCGAAGCCACGAACCCGAGAGGGTACGGTGAGGTCCAAATTCCATTTTAATTCGATCTTTGCATTATGGTTGCTATTAGATGATTAGGATGAGCTTAGGGGGTTATTGGGAAGCTATTAGGATGTTTTGGGTGGTGGTTAGTGGCTGAGAAGCCGTGGGGAGGAACTCGGAAAAACAGAACCGTGAGGTTCAAGAATCAAACCTCGGGTTCTATGTGTTTTTCTTCGTTTTGATTATCCAAACATACTCCTAGGATCGAAATAGGAATTATAGGGTTGTTTTGGGGTGGAATCGGACCAAATGGAGACGGGAAAACGCCTGAACCGGCTATGCCGGTTCGGCTGGACTGGCTGAGCAGGTTGGACCGGTTCGATTGCTGGAGATGACGGGTACTGTAGCGGCGCGTGAAGCCCACGCGCAGCCACTTCAGGCGACGCGTGTGGGCGCGTGGGGGAGAATTTGGGTATGTGTTCAACATGTGAAATCGTCTATTCGATGTAACGAACATTTTGGGACTGGTTTCGTGTCGATCGGACACCGTCTCGATATGTTTCGGGGCATCGGAAGGTTTAGGTTCGGTTTTAAAAATAGTTAAAAATACGGGAAAATTACGGGGCTTTGGTAGGAGGTTAATTAAGTAGTTAGTAACCTTCTATTACAATTTGGACAGGTTTGGGAGTCCCGGTGATGGTGATCGGCTCTGGGAGCCGTATGGCACGCAAATCGAGGCGGCAGCTCGGACGGTCTGTGAGTGGACCTTGTTTTCTAAATTGGTGCATGCATAAATGTTTATTATATGTTTTAAATGCTTGTTTGTAATGCCATGGGTGCATTTGTATGTGGTTACGTATAAGCACGTATTTCAAGGTTTCGGCCTTATACGGTGCTTATACGGGTCTGTATTTCTGTATTGATTTAAATGAACTGGATTTGAATTTCAAAAGGATAAACTCGGGTATGAGACCCATTGTCAGGACCGCCCCCGAAAGGGGCATCGATAACCGTGCCCGGTCCTGATCCCGTCTGGCAAGATGACTGAAAATCCCATGTTACCCTCAGTACTTGCCAAACCAGGGATAGCCATACGTACTTACTCATACCTCCGCCCCTCGTACAGCCTCGAACAACGCGCAACGACTTGGAGGGTCAATAAAACCAAAATGTGTGAGTGGACAAAAATAAATCAGTCTAGCAAAACAATTACAACAAACATTTTTACCCTCCGCGTAAAAACGAATGCATGCATACAAAAATCATTTCGCAAACAGTTCAGATTTCCCACATAAGAAAAACTGTGTATCAAATTTCAACATAAGGAAAAACTCGTATGAACCTCAAAATCAATTTCCTTCCTCAACCATCGGGTCTTAGCCCGCAATCATAAACACCGGGCCTCAGCCCAAAACCACGAATCAAGACAATTGCACATCATGATCCAAAACCAACAACCATAAACCGGGCCACTGCCCACTCAACTGAACATCAGAAATCATCAATAAATCACAAGTCAATCATTTTGCTGGATATCAAGTGCGCCCGAGTCTTTAAACTCAGAACCATGCGCATAAACAGGCCTTCCCGGGATATCAACGAGTCTTTAAACTCAAAACATAAGCAATAGGCCTCGGGGGTATCACAGTAACCGAGTCTTTAAACTCACGAGTCTTTAAACTCATTAAGGGCCCTCCCCCGTCATCAATTAACCGAGTCTTTAAACTCAAAACGTGCTCCAGCAATAGCACCGGGTTTTTAAACCCAAAACAGTTTTCAAACACAACAACGGGTCTTCAAACCCAAAGCAGTTTTCAGCGGGTCTTTAAACCCCAAAACAGTTCATCAATCACGACAACGTGGGATCCATCCCAAAATCACATTTTTTTCCCAACAGGACCCATGGTCCGAATTTCCACATTCCTTTTCCCCAAATCAGACTTTACAAACATAATCAAATTATCATGAAACACGGGGCATGCAAAATCAGACCAAATCACTTTATTAAATCCTTTTTCATTCCCGAATTCGAATTCGCAATAATGATTCCGTAAACCGGCATTCGGAAGCATCATCCCGAATCCAAACCAAGAATCCACTTTAAATTTTCGAAAACCGAAATCCCGTAAATCAAAGTTACTTTTATGCCCCGAGCACCAAGCCCGAAATCACCCTCTTCAAATCCATTTTTATTCTTAGAAATCACCCCTTTCTCAAAACTCATTTCCAACACATCGAACCCACAATCATAATCACCAAAATCACAATCCGATCGAAATAATACTCAAACCAATTTTTAAAATCCTCAAAATCACAAGTCCCATTTCAATTCCCAGACTCAACATCAACAGTGACCAAATCACAATAACTCGAAATCTCGTAAAACGTGCAAATCCAGAACATTCTCGAAAAACGTGTCAAGACCGTAAGTCACACTCGCAAATCATAAACAACCTTCTTAAATCATTTTACACCCATTTCATACAATTTCTTTCATTAAACCATCCTTAAGCACACGAGTGACCATAGTCTCGAAATACGTGTAATTTCACATGTATAGTAAAAATACGTAGAAATACGAGAATCGAATACGGAAATCGAAATCAGTCACACCTTATAATCATAATCATAAAATCATAGAAATAATTTATGCATGCATTAAATTTTGAAAGCAAGTCCACTCACACACCAATTTAAGGCTCGGCTTTGCGCCGCACGCATGCCCGTAATTCCCGACATTTTCCAGAAACTCGAATCCTGTCCGAAAACACATTCCCGGGTCATTAAGGTCTCAAATATCATCATACAAATCCCCCATAATTTTCCAGGATTTAATCGTTAATTAAAAACGAGTCATAGACCTTCGGACCCTCGGAACCACATTGAAACGGTGTCCGATAAACTCAAAATCAACGTTAAAATGTTCGTTACAATGTGTAGGACAAAAGCCATTTTGAACTCACCTTGAAAATCGGACCCACGCGCCGTCACGCGCCGCCGCAAGCGGCTGCGCGTGACACCCACGCGCCTGCTACAGTGACGTGAACAGTTCGCCTTCTTCGCCCGTTTCCTATGCAAACGGGTCCTGCAACCCGCGTGACAACCCGGTTAGATAGCGATCAATTCACAATCAATTCCTTTCCTTTTTGATCCTAACTTCTTCTATAACCATTTAATTCCAGTTCTATGTCATCCATTAGCCTCGACATAGACTAAATCGATCGACCCCAGACTCGAACAGTCGACAGGTCGAGTTTTGGAACTCACCCAACACGGTTCCATTCTCGAATTAGCTTAGACAGGAGCTTAATATGACCCATACGAACATTAAACCGCAACCAATTTCATAAACCTTTACCTGTAGGTAGTCGTCCGCAAGCTCGAAAATCCTCCGAACCAGAAGCTTCAATTCATGGCCATACGGTGATCAGTTCCCTTCAATTTTCGTATGGTCAAGCTCGAAATGAGCCCAGAAGACTAATCGTGGTCTCAGTTTGGCTCCAAACCGTTCACAAACAAACTTTCGAATTTCCCTCCAAAAGGTCCCGAGTTCCCCGATCCTGCTTCTCCCTCAACATCAGCTCTCTCTTCTCTCCACAATAATCCTCTCGACTCCCACTAACTCCCTATGTTTAATCCAGCCCTCTCCGGCAACCAAGGCACACCCAGTCACACTCTGTTCTCTGTTTCCCGCAAAGGACCCAAAACCAAATTACAAATCCTCCTGTGCTCTGATCAGTTCAAACCACCACCCGTTCATGTCCCAATTCCACAAGACTGTGTCTGCCCGTGCCCTGTGCAAGCCACTCAACGCATAAACAAACCCATTGCTCCAATTCCAACCTCACCCGTGCACTGCCCGTTTTTATTTTCCAATTCCACGCCCAGCACAGCATCCAGCCGTCCCAGGCACGTTGGCCTCCCACTCAGCCCCCAATCGCATAAACAAAGCCATCACACGAAGCCCAAGCATCATGCTCCATAAACAAATCCGTCCGTCCGCCCGTGCTCTGTTTTCTGAGAAGTGTCAAGCACCATACACGGCTGTCGCACAAAACAGCAGCCAAAATTACCATTCTACCCTCAATTGAAAAATTACCAAATTGCCCCTCACCTTCCGTGACCCGTAACTTGGTCACCCGATATCCGTTTCACGCGTGCCGCCCGTCGTTGTACCCGGGGCATCAAGACCTTCCTAACGGTCCTTGGTCCTCGGCCATCGGACCCCCCGATCAAAAAGTCAACATTTCCCCTTATTTCGACCAAATTACGGAAATGCCCCTGGACTACCGAACGTCATAACTTTCTCCACGAATGTCGGAATCGAACGTGCCACCTGTCTATGAACTTGTGACGTCCCAAACTACGTCACGGTCATCGGGCAAAGTCCATTTGACTGCCCGAATAAGAAGTCAACGTTTTGCCCATAACCAGGGGCAAAATGGTCATTTTGCACCGTTCGTCCGAATTCGCCCAACTAATCACCGATTAACCCCGCTAATCATGATTAGTTAGTAATCTAATCCCGAATTCTGGGACGGGTCGTTACACCCATTTGGTTTTGTCTCGGGCATATGACCTCAGATTCCGGGCACGGTGCCCAGCTGATGTCCTATGTTCGGGCACGAGACCCAGTCACTTTACGGCTTTGATTTTAGGTCAGGTCAGGGAACCTTAAATGGATTCCCAGGTTCATGACGGTTTATGGGAACCGTTATGAACCCTTGTTATGGTATCATGGTTCATGACGGTTTATGGGAACCGGCATGAACCCTTGTTGGTTATTACGGTACATGACGGTTTATGGGAACCGGCATGTTACCTGGTTATGTTATTACGGTACATGACGGTTTATGGGAACCGGCATGTTACCTGATTATGGATATTATGGATCATGACGGTTCAGGGGAACCGGACATGAATGTTTATGTTATGTATATATATGTTCATCTACCTTCCTTTACATGTTCTACTATCTCCTCCGGGGAGGGTCGTTGGCCTCGGTGGACCCCGGAGTAGTCACGGAGCACCGACTGAGTGGAGTCACCCCCCAGTTGGGTTCCTTACTCTCAGGAAGGCTATGGTTACTATTACCTCGAGTAGGATCAGTGGTCTGCGGACATTGACCTTGACTTTGAGAAGACTCGGATTGAGACCCGGGTAGCACGCGCGTAGCTTTGGATACCGTGACAGAATTGGTTGTGTGACTTATATGTATATATGATATATGATATGTGGTGTGCACAGGTGTGCACAGGATTTGAGCAGTGGCTCGTGTACTTGGTTTCTTTATGGTTTGGGGCCGAGTCCCTTATGGATTTGGGCAGTGGCCCGTATGGTCGTTTTTATTGTGGTCCTTTCGACCTTGGTTTATATCTGCTTTGGGCTTAGTCCCACATATGGTTTGTTTTGGACAAATGGTTTTCGAATGCATGCATGCTTTTTAGTGGAGGGTACAAATGTCTTATGAAATGTTTTTATAAACTCTTTGTTTTGTCCACTCACAGTTTTTAATGTTTTGACTGCCCTTTAGGTTGACATCGGATGTGGACTGTAGCAGAGACCGAGATATCACATGCCTCCTCCGGATCCTGGCGTACTCTGATAGCCCGGGAGGGCAAAGGTCGGAAATATCCCTTGTCTGACACTTCGTGTCAGACGGGAACAGGGTCATCCCGCACTAATCCCGGGGGGATTGGGATGGGTCCTATCAACCCGTCCCAACTGGAGCTCGATAACCGTGCCCGATCCTGCTCCCGTCTGACAAGTCAACTGAAGTCCCGAAACGATCCTTCAGTACTTATCAGACAAGGGATAACTGCGCTGATTTCCGCTCATGCCTCCGCCTCGTGATCAGCCCCGAACGTTGTGCCACGGCCTAAAGGGTCATCAAAAACAGAAAAGTGTGAGTGGACAAAAATATATAAAACACATTTTAAAAGACATCATTTACCCTCCAGTTTATCAAACCTGCATGCATAGGGAAAACATATGGAACACAATCACTGGCCTTCAGCCAAACTATCTAACAAGTCAAATTCCCGGCTCTCAGGCCAAACACATGAAAACATAGTCACCTGGCCACACAGACCAGAACTCGTACTCAATACCAGTACGTAATCACAATCAACATCAAGCAATACTATGCACAAGGTCACAATCAAATCAATCAATCAATCAATCCGCACTATTCACAAGTGCACAAACCATCACACTATCACATCTGCACTACGCGTAGGCCAACCTCGAGAACTGCACTCACGCAACGTCCGAGTCACGTCTAGGCACTGCACTCGCATCATCCAGCATGATCCAGTATCCAGTAACCACAATCACAATCGCAATCACAATCCATACCACAACATATATCAATCATATCCATGACCTCAAATCAAGTCATAAGCATTCCCGACAGAGTTTCAGGCTCAAATACCAATTATACGTAAATCCGTGAAATCACAATGAAATCATTAAAATAATCCAGAAATCATCCTTGACTTACCAATTCATCAAAATATCCATTTTGAAATCATTTTGACTCCGGGCCTAGCCCAAAATACCATTTGCACATTACCTCAAAAAATGTGCCCGAAAGACCGATTAAAATATTCATTAAATCACACATAATCATGCCACATCATCAGGATATCATTGCAAGTCAACTTATGCAATCAATCATGGAAAACATTTAACTATGCATGCATATCAATTTATAAAACAAACGTCCACTCACACACCGTCCAAACCCGCTCGCTTTTCGAGCTGCACGCGTTTCCGTAATTTCCGACGCTTGCCAGGAATTCCGAATCCTGTCCAAAGTCATTATGTAAGGTTACCAACAATTCAAATTACATCATATCAATTCCCCATAATTTTTCGGGATTTAAATATTATTTTAAAATATAACATAAACCGTCGGACCCGCGAAACATTATCGAGACGGTGTCCGATCGACTCGAAACCAATTTTAAAATGTCTGTTACATTACATAGAGTAAAACACCTGTTGAAATCTTCCTCAGAAAACCCACCACGCGCCCTCACGCGCCGTGAACAGTAACTTGCACAGTCGTCCCTGTAACCCGTTTTCCTGGTAAACGGAGCTTATGACCTTCGATGCAACCCGATTAATCCTAGCCAATTCGACATCATTTCCTTCAATTCAATCATCTGTTAGTATCATTAGGGTCTTAATTTAGGGTCTGTTACCTCAATTTGATGAAACCCTATCCCAAAGTCCACAACTCAACATCGAAACCCGACGGGTCTTAAATCGGGTTCTACTCCAGTTCACGTTAGTTCATTAAATTGATCATACAGGAAGCATTCTACGTCCATTCTAAGCACGAAATTGAAATCAATTTCACGAATCATTACCTCTAGGTAATCGAACTCAAGCTCCACATTTCCAAGAGCTCGCAGGTTCAGTTCTTCATCAATTTACCATAAATTGTCCCCCAAGCGATCTGGTTCGAGTCGTCTAGCTCCCAGAAGACTCAATATCACGTCAATTGCGATCGAAACTGTCTAAGAAATTAAATTCGAATTTTTTGTTCTTAAATGAGTTTTCGGGTATTCTCAGTGTTTCCCAGCCCCTTTCTTTTCAATTTCCCACTCAATCTCCCTCGCCTAAATCTCTCTGTTCAATCTCAATTCGAAAATGGACATCATGATCAATCAAGGACGAATGGATTTCATGTGGGGTTATAAGGTACTCTCTGTTTTTGGTTGAATACGAACACCATAGGTTAATTAACATTATATGATAATGTACAGATTTGTTTAATTAATTCATTTCACCCAAGTGCCACTAATCCATCTAATAAAAGTGACACATGTCACATAATAACTAAGCCTCGTCCAATTTAGGCTGAATCAGCCATTGAAACCATTTAATATCAATGCATAATCATCTAATTGCACCGTAAAGGACCTTGACTGCCTAAATGACCATTTTACCCCTACTTGGAAAAATTACCAAAATGCCCCTCATGGTTCTAGACCCATAACTTTCTCGTTCGGACTCCGATTGACGCATGCCGCCTGTCTACGGATTCAGCGTCCCGAGACCTACCCAACGGTCTTCCCGGAAAGTCCAAACAATGTCCCAATCAAAAAGTCAACTTTCGGCCCTTGTGACCAATTTACCAAATTACCCTCCAATTTCCGCACATCATAACTTTTTCCTCGAATGTCGGAATCGGGCGTGCCACCTGTCTATGAACTCGTGACGTCCCGAACTACGTCACGGTCATCGGTCAAAGTTCGTTTGAAAGCTCGGATAAAAAGTCAACCGTTCGCCCAATTCCAGGGGCTAAATCGTCTTTTTTCTTGAAATTTTCCAATTTTTCGTTTTCCGAATTTTCGGGGCGTTACACCCTTAGTTTCGTCCTTGCATTTGTGATTGATTCACGTAACAAAATCACGAAATGAGACTCTATTTCTTACCTCCCACCTTCGAACCAAACATAGAAATTTTCAAGTTTATGTTCCCAGCCACCAATCACCTCTCCGGTTATGATTTCACGTCCTTGGGTCCCTGGGTATTCTCCAATGACGATAAACAACCATACAGTGGTTCAATAACACGCCAAAACCATCGATTTTAATCCAAACCGTCTTAGGGAAAACAGAGGACTTTAATGACTTACCTGCTCTCTACTCACCGCTGTGATCTCCACCGTGGCCCTGCACATCCCAGAGTCACTCCTCAGTTCTCTGATCACTACCACAGATCGATTTCTGATAGTTTTGATCGTTGAAGTTCACGGTCGAGCACGGGGTTCTTCTCTGTTTTCAGGGTGTTCTCACCTCTCACAGTCCTTCCTTTACTCAAGCCCTCACCAAGATTCACTTACCAAGCTCTCAACTCAACTCTAATCACTCACACCCTACCACAAAGAATTCATAGAACTCACACACAGCAGATGGATGATCAATTGCTCACTCTGTCTCTGTTTCTCTCAGTTAACTAAACGTTTAAAATTTTAAAAGCACGGCCGACTTTGTTAGAAACCTCTAGGAATAGGCCAGGTGTCCTCCAACCTATGGTCCAGCCTTCACAAAATATCCAATCCTCTCTTCCCAGGTGTCCTTATCTGGTTACACACACATCCCAAGGTGTTAAAAGACTAATTAACCCCTAAATGTCCAAATTACTATTATACCCCTCACTTATTTAAACCCATAACTTAACCGTCTGATGTCCGATGACGGCGTGCCACCTGTCGTTGTACTCAGGACATCGAGACCTATCTAACGATCCTCGAATTGCATGAAGAATACTTTTCGTGGAAAAAGTCAACAAATTCCCCCTTTTCAACCAATTACGAAAATGCCCTCGATCTTTCGAACATCATAACTTCTTCCTCGGATGTCGGAATCGGACGTGCCACCTGTTTAAGGACTCGTGACGTCCCGAACTATGTCACGGTCATTGGTCAAAGTCCATTTGACCGCCCGAACTAAAAGTCAACATTTTTTCCCATTCCAAGGGCAAAATCGTCATTTCGCATCGTCCGTCCAAAAGTATCCCACTAATCACTGATTATCTTCGCTAATCCGTCATTAACCACTAATCTAATCCCGACTTCCGGAACAGGTCGTTACACCTGCGAGGGGCATGGTGGTGTGCCTTAAATGTGTAGGCACACATTTACCTAGCACGAGGCCTTTTGGGAGCTCAGTGGCTTTGGGTTTGGTTGGAACTCCAAAGTTATGCGAGTTGAGGCTGGTGCAATTCCATGATGGGTGACCCCCTAGGAAGTTGCACCGTGAGCTCCCGAAAACAAAACCGTGAGGGCGATGAGGCCGAAAGCGGACAATATTGTACTAGATTCGGGTCCTAACAGAGGAGGGTCAGGTCCTGACAGAATGGTATATAAGCCAAACTCTGACCAGGAAGTGTGCCAGCGAAGACGCTGGGCCCTAAGGGGGGTGGATTGTAAGACTCGTGTCCTAGAGGGAACGGTGAACGATCCCACATTCCTGCGAGGGAATGGTATGTGAGGGGAATGGTGGTGTGCCTTAAATGTGTAGGCACACACCTATCAAGCACGAGGCCTTTTGGGAGCTCAGTGGTTTTGGGTTCGGTTGGAACTCCAAAGTTAAGCGAGTTAAAACTGGTGCAATTCCATGATGGGTGACCCCTTGGGAAGTTGCACCGTGAGCTCCCAAAAATAAAACCGTGTGGGCGAGGAGGCCCAAAGCGAATAATATCATGCTAGAGTTGGGTCCTCACCGAGGAGGGTAGGGTCCTGACATGCATGGTCCTCATCCTCCACGTGTGCTGGCTTGGGTGCAATTATGAGAAACGCTGTGGGGATTTCCTCCCAGGTAGCTGTGCGGTTAGGGATGCTGGTTCTGTTATTGAGGCTGAGGCCTGGGCTTTATTAGAGGGCTTATGTCTAGCTGATCAAAGGGGTTTCAACAATGTGGTTTTTGAATCCGATTCCTTGGACCTGATTAGGGCTGTAGGTGGCTTAATTGGAAGAGGGAAGTGGGAAATCTACCTTATCCTACATCGGGTGACAGGACCCATCCCAATCCCCCCGGGATTACCGTGGAATGTGCCCTGCTCCCGTCCAACAAGGGGTGTCAGACAAGGGATAACCAAGAGCTACTGCCCAAACGGGCCATCCAGAGTGCGCAAGGACCGATGGAGGAGGTGTGCAATGTCTCAGTCTCTGCTGCAATCGCATCCGTAATCAACCTGAAGGGCATTAAAACCAAAAGCTGTGAGTGGACAAAAACCAATAAGTTTACCAAATACATTTATAAGACATTTATGCCCTCCAATAAAAACGTATGCATGCCACCAAAAACCAGTAACCAAAACGTTTGCTCAACCGAGCCATTAGGGCCTTAGCCCAAAAACCGTTAACCAAAAACCAAGTGTGGGAACTCAGCCCAAAACCGTGGAATACCACCACCATACATATTAAAACCATGTGGGTCACCACCCACTACCATAAATGAACATTAATTCAAAATCCGAAACCATTTAGGGTCCCTGACCCGACATACCATTTCATAACCAATAATCCATTTTATTCACTAATCCATATTTTACCATTACCATCACCTGCATCCCAGATGCTTAGCGTCCCAGACGCTAGACGTCCCTGACGTCATATCTCACGGTTTCATAAGCTACGCGTGCTGCCCGGGGTCTCTCCGGGTCCATATATCTGACATCCCTGATGTCTGACGTCCCTGACGTCAATCATAGCAATCCTGCTCCTGAGTCATCATACGGTCCGGCTGCTCCGTATAATGACCCCTCGCAGGCAATGCACCGTCACTTCCCCAGTGTCCCAGACATCTGGAGGAGACCATCATATATCCTTGTATCCAGATGGTATATGGAAAACAGTTTTATTAAATCCTTTTATCACATTATTACCATTGGGCCCTGCCCGAAATTTCCATAAAACCACATAATTCCATTTAGGGTCCTTGACCCAAAATCACCATTATAAAATATAGGGTCCCTGACCCAAAATCACATTTATTATCCAACTGGGCCTCATGCCCGATTTTATAAACCACTGGGCCCACGGCCCGAATTCGTAAATCAACTGGGCCCCTGGCCCGATAACATAACTCAAATGGGTCTCAGCCCGATTTCATACCAACTGGGCCCCTGGCCCGATTTCATTAACCAACTGGGCCCCCGGCCCGATATTCAAATGGACTCCAAGTCCGAAATTTCCAACATAATTGGGCCTCAAGCCCGAGTTCATATTTCCAATTTCAAAACCATTTTATCATATTATTTATTTAACCACAAGCACACAAAACCACAAATAAACCGTTAATCCCGATATACGTGAAATACGGAAAACACCTCGAAATACGTGCAACATAACCAAAATCAATGCTCACAAATACCATCATAGAAATCATGTATATAAACCATATAACACATTTAAGCATGCATAGGATTTATAAAACCAAAGTCCACTCACAGACCGTTTTAACCGTGTGCCTCGATACGCGTGCCACCGGCCCTCCCGGGCCACACCACTATCACCGGGACTCCCAATCCTGTCCAAATTACATTAGGGGGTCACTAACCTCAACATTAACATCCTATCAAAGTCCCGTAATTTTCCCGAATTTTTACTTATTTTTAAATTTAATTAAAAACCTTCGGACATCCCGAACAATATCGAGACGGTGTCCGATCGACACGAAACCAATTCCAAAATGTCCGTTACATCGAATGGATTAAAAGTCATGTTGACCTCACCTCGAGATTCGCGCCCACGCGCCGTCACGCGCCGCCGTGAGTGGCTGCGCGTGAAACTCACGCGCCTGCTACAGTGTCACCAGCCCAACCCGTTTGTCTGGTAAACGGGTCCAATTCACCCGCGACACAACCCGGTTCCAATCCTATCAATTCAGCCTTAATTACAACAATTGATCATTCCATTAGCTTCGTTTTAAGTTTAATTTAAGTTCTGTAACATTGATTACACAAGACCGTACCTACAACTCCACGATTCGATGATGAACACCAAGAACACCCGTCCGTTGTTCATCCTTCGAACCCCATCCATTTCAATCGATATCCTGAAATTGATTCAACCAGAAGCTTCCATGGACTCCGTAGATCATTTCCCCCAACCCAATTGCTTCAATCCAGTGTTCAATCGTCACGACACAAACTCGAGCACCGTCACTGTTCATCAATGGAGGTCCATCGATCTCGATCAGTTTCCTTCAATTGATGAACCCAGAAGCATCGTGGGATCATGAGAAGTAGTTTCCCCACCTCAATTGCATCCAACGAAGCCTCCAATTCCACGACTCAGCTTCGATTTCTTCCTCTGTCACCAAGCTCGATCAGAGCCAAAACGGCACCATTCCTTCTCGTTTTTGATGTGGATCGACTCGTCTCAACCTCAGGAAGATGTTTGTAACCTCCAATTCGATCATCACAGCCCAATTCCTTCAATTTGATTTTCCCTCCCAAAACTCAATTTTTCGAATTCTCAGTTCTTCCTCACTGCCACTCTCTCGTGTTTACCCAGTTGAAATCACACTCAACTCACTCACAATTCGCACTCTCAGGTTCAGCAATGGAAGAGGAATCAAGGGTGGGAGAAAACTGGATTTGGTTGTACACGGTTAAGAAAACACAAATGGAATTAATGGAAATTAAAATGATTAATTAATTAATTAATAAATATTAAAACATCATAATGATGTTTCCCCTAAGACAAGGATTCTGGTTTCAAGGGATGAGTGACACTTGTCACTCATCCAGGTGTGTAGGGTCAACGGTCACTATTCATTATTATATTATTATTTTAATCCCGGCCTCGGTTCGTTAGTTCGTTTCCTTGACCATAACGTCGTCGTCGGATCTCCGATTTCGGCATGCCGCCTGTCGTTGGATTCGTATCGACGATACCTACGTAACGGTCCTTGGCCCTCGTCCATCGGACCTCCCGATCAAAAAGTCAACATTTGGCCCCTAATAAGCCAAATTACCAAAATACCCCTCAACTTCCGAACACCATAACTTCCTCTACGAATGTCGGAATCGAACGTGCCACCTGTCTATGAACTCGTGACGTCCCGAACTACGTCACGGTCATCGGTCAAAGTCCGTTTGACCGCCCGATCAAAAAGTCAACATTTTGCCCACGACCAGGGGCAAAACGGTCATTTTGCACATTTTGTCCGATTCCGCCCTACTAGCCACCGTTCAACCTCGCTAATCAAGATTAGTCACTAAACTAATCCCGGAATTCGGGACGGGTCGTTACATCGGGTATAGTCTGCTTTGGACAAGTTTGGATGTGTGGAGTTTATATGGGCTCCCCGATCCGCAAATTCGGCACCTGATGCCTTTGCTTTGCATACACAATGGTTGATGCGTCGGGAGGTCTGGATTGATCGTCCCCCATCTTCCCTAGTTCATGTGTTATCTCGGGATGGTCTTCCCTGCCCTTTGCCTACGGATGATTGATCGGCGGGCCATGCTGGTCCTTTGTAGTCTTTCTTTTTCCTCGTGTTTTTTTGCCTTTCTTTCGTTTTTTTTTTTTTTTGCTTTTATTTTGTTGTTTTGGTTCCCTTACTCCATTCAGCACTGATTAAAAAAAAAATTTGCAATTTGGTAAAATTGGTTCACTAGACCTCAATGTGAATCAGACTAATAAAATTCGTTCAGTGGATCTCAATGTGAATCAGACTAATAATTGAACGACATGACCAACCGATAGTAATTAACCGCATGCAAGCCGGACGTACTGATAGTAATTGACTGCTTGCTACGCGGAAGTACTGATAGTAATTCTCTTTCATAACCAAAAACTAACACTAAAGCTTAGTTCCTTCAAGGACGTTTAGTAATAACTAACTATAGTAATATATACCTATACTAAAAGAGAAGTTGGAAAATCACAGTAGATCTATAGTGATTTTCCACTTCCGCCTTCTTTTTTCTTTGTTAGACAATCCAATTCTTTACTAAATAAGAAATAAAAATTCCATCAATTGATCATTTTCCCTTACGGTGGTGAATTGATCATCTTCCTGAAGCAAAAAAAAAATTGATCATCTTCCTTCTTGGCTTCTCCTAACATAAAAAGTAAATAAATTGTATGAAGAATCAATGCAAACAGAAAAAGAATTACGCATAATTAATTCACCAACAGATTCTTGATGCCTCTGAATTAATCGATTGAACATTAATTCACATCTGAACAAGATTTTCACACACCAAATCAAGTGTTTCGTTACCAAGGACTAACTGGAAATCCACGAACAATGGAAATTGTTAGGTGCTAGATTTTTGGGGGACTGGGAAGAATAGTGAAATTGAAACATGTGGACAGAAATTGAAGAAAATTGGAAATGTATTTCATTCATTCATCTCACTGTGGTCCAGGACTGCACCTAAATAGCCCTAACGGTTACATTGCCAGCTCGCAGAGAGCTTGCCATCATCCTAACATTAGGTGAGAATAAAAAAAGAACCAAAACGACATCGTTCATTAGTTGTTGATGTTTGAAGGAGAAAATGAGAGGTTGGAAAGAGACTAGTCCAACAATGCTCGCCCCTGGAAATCAAGCATGTCCTTATGCCGAGATTTAAGGAAATAGCACTGGAAATTAATGACAACCAAGGATGAAAATATCGATATCGACGGATATATCGCTAGTTAAATTTACGGATATCTCGCCCCAAATATCGGTATCGATATCGATATCGTTTATGGTAAATAAAAATAATGGAAATTCGATTTAAAAGTTGGAAATTTAGAATGAAACTTTGGGAAAATCTTAAGTGCTCAATGATGGTTATATATAACTAATAAAATTATAAAATAACTTTGATATAATAAATATATGATGAATAATATGATGTAATATGATTCTGACGATAACTAATAATATAAAATATTAAATATAAATATAAATTGAAGTGAGTTACTATAATTGAAAGTTAAAATATTTAAAAATATAACAATAAACATACAAAATCATTGTAAGAAAAATGATAAAATAAGTTTAAAATATTTAAAATTGGAAAGAAAAAAAGATGAAAAAATATGATCAAACTTTGTTAAAAAAATTGGAAATAATGGATATATTTAAAATTGGACAAAAATGAAACAAAAAAAAAAAGATCAACCTTTGTTGAAAAATTGGAAAAAATGAATAAAGAGGGGGGGAATTGAAAAAAAATGAATAACAAGGGAGAGGAAAAAGAAATTGGGGAAAATGAATAAAAAGGGAGGGGAAAAACTGGAAAAAAAAAAACTTCATTATTGTTATTTAAGATCGTTTAATATATAAGTATACACATAACCAGTCATCCCTAACCTTCAGCCGGGTCTGCAACTCGGGTTTTTCGACCCGGCAGCATGACCCGACTCAATCTCTCTCATTTTACGGCCAAATTTCACGAATTAATAGTGTATTTTCATCGTTTTGATATTATGAACGAATCTGTGGGCTCAAAATAAGACAATTGTTCGATATTTTGGCGAATTTCTTCCCCCCCCCCTTCTTATGTGCCGCCGGGTAAAAATACCGAAATTTCGGCGATATTTACCGATATTTTTATCAATGATGACAACTTCCCAGGTGTGTCTGACTCGGGAAGAGAGTCCCATTGACTGAGCCATTTGGTGATGGGCACGTTGTCCTATTTGAAGGTACCAAGATCGAGGATCTTCGCTGGTTCC
Organism: Prinsepia uniflora; assembly: GCA_032719365.1. Lineage (NCBI taxonomy): Eukaryota > Viridiplantae > Streptophyta > Magnoliopsida > Rosales > Rosaceae > Prinsepia > Prinsepia uniflora. The sequence goes on along the minus strand of CM064865.1, from coordinate 68,427,618 downwards.
ATGAAGTAAATGTGATGTTACAGATTGGAGGAAGAACATATTGGCTTGGAAAATTAAATAGAAATGACAGTTTTGGCCCTATAAGATCAAATGTAATTTTTTTGATTTTTTGACCTAGACATTTTTTTGACGATTTGCGAGTACCGTTACGTAGGTCTTAGTGTCCTAAGTTCGTAGACAGGTAGAATGTTGAAATTGGAGGTCAAATGGTTTCGATACGTGTCAAAAACTGTTATGGGTATTTTGGTAATTTTTTTTAAAAAAAAAGGTAATTTGGTAATTTTAGATGAGAATGATTTGTGATGTTGAGACGTGTCCAGAGGAATCTAGTAACTAACTATACTATAGTAATAACTAACTATACAGACCTGCTTTGGCAAAGCCGCCACCCACGTGAGGACAGTAGGACGAGATCAGATAGCATCAATCTCGAGGCTCACTGACGAAGGAACTCACTGAAAACTGAAAACTGAGAACGTCGAAAGGCTCACCTCCACACTCCACGGCCCGATCCGAATAACAAAAACACCGTTATTTAGATCCGGATACCAAAATGGGCGGTAAATTCACTATCCCTCGAATTCAAAAGTTGATTCAATTAGGGCTTGAAATGCTATTCGGATTCTAATCTGGGTTTGACAATGTATAGGTAAAGAATCAGCTTGCTCCAGTTCGAGTTTATGGTGGGCTACCAATCCAAGCAAGCGATGGGGGGAGCTCTTCTTCCTTCTCTACACTCCATTCTGGCTGACTCTCTGCTTAGGTATTGTCGTTCCTTACAAGCTCTACGAGGTTCGCTTTCGGTACCCTCCATTTGGTTACTGAGAAAATAAAATGAGGAAAATGAGTGAAAAAAAGTGGTAGAAATGAAATTTCATTTGGTTCGACTATTTGATTCCTTGATCGGATAATGTTTTTGAATGAGAATGACTATGATGTACAATTTACCATGAAGATTGATCTGTGATTGTGGCAGAGCTTTACGGAATTGGAGTATTTGCTAATTGGATTGGTTTCAGCTGTCCCTGCTTTTTTGTTGCCAATACTCTTCGTTGGGAAGGTAACTACTTGAATCTTACTAAGTTCAGTTTTAAATTTCGTAACATTCTGAAGCTTTTGATTTGTGCTTCAAAATGGCATCCAACTAGAAAGTCATTATCAGCTTAGTATAGTTTATTAGAGGGTATTCAAGATAACGTTTAAAATTTTCATTTTTACAAAAATTGAAGACAGTGAACGGTTTCCCTAGTACTCAAATTGTTTTTGCTAAGACTCGCAACATGATCTTTGTGATTCTCTACAAAACTTCATTACTGTCTTGAAACTGGTAGCACTTTGAATCTAAACTCTACGAGGAACATAAGATAGAGTGTAAATTGACTGATAGAACCGTTGTATAGTTAGCAGTGGGAAAGTTCAATAGAATGGAAAGATTTGGATGCATTACCCCAAAATTGTTCATGTTCTCACCCTTTTCTTGTTTGTTTGATTTTTCCTTTGTGAGTAACTTTGCAGGCAGATAACAGCTTGTCTTGGAAGGATCGTTACTGGGTCAAGGCAAGTGTTTTCTAGGGTAAAATTTTTTATGTGTCATAATTAGGACCAAGTTATGAGATATTGAAACTTATACCTTGGTTCTTCTTTCTTATTTGTATCATTGAGAAGCTACACTTTCATTTTTATAAGTGGTGCAATGTTTCACTTTTTGGTGTTTATATTGCACTTAACGTGCTTATATGATATCAAGCAACTTGGAAGAACACACACTCTCTTGTTATCGAGTTCTGAAACTTGATAAAAAAAAAAGGATTTTTCTTTGGTTTAAAATGTAGTTTCTGTGAGTCCTGTTCTTTTATCTTCAAATTTTCGTCTTTCTTTTGTTACAGGCCAGCTTGTGGATTATAATCTTTAGCTATGTTGGCAATTACTTTTGGACCCACTATTTCTTCACAGTTTTGGGAGCTTCGTATACTTTCCCATCATGGAAAATGAACAATGTAAGTTATAAAACTAGAAACACTCAGTCATAGACTACTTATCTGCTCTAACCACTTCTTATTTCTGCGCAGGTACCTCACACAACCTTCCTTCTCACACATGTTTGCTTCCTATTTTATCATGTCACATCAAACTTAACACTACGCAGACTGCGCCATTTTACTGCTGAGTTTCCACAACAAGTTCAATGGGTTATTGAGGCTGCATGGATCTTGGCTCTTTCCTATTTTATAGCATACCTGGAGACTATAGCTATTTCTAATGTATGTTAGAAGACATTAGCTTATCTTTCGTCTAACTACTCGAAAATGTAGACTAATTCCAAAGGTTGCATGCAAACATTCATAGAAGATATATGTATATAATATATATTTGTGTGCATGTGTGTGTTGCTTCTTGTTCCGCTAGTCTTGCTTATCCCGTGGCATTCGATTTGAGGTCATAATAATTTGTGCATCGTGTACCTAAATGGATGGGTTGATGTTTGCTTTGAACATGTGCAGTTCCCTTACTATGAATTTGTGGACCGGGCGTCTATGTATACAGTGGGATCCTTGTTTTACGCCATCTACTTCATTGTTAGCTTTCCCATGTTTCTTAGGTATGAGCTGGACAGCTTTTCGGTTCAACTTGTTGATCAGAAACATATTGGATCACTTATAATGCTCATAATATGTCTTTGTTCACACAGGATTGATGAGAAGCCTGGCGATCCATGGGACTTGCCGAGAGTGGCTGTCGACGCTTTGGGTGCTGCGATGCTGGTGACAATTATGTTAGATTTGTGGCGCATCTTTCTGGGTCCAATAGTTTCAATTCCAGAAACAAAACAGTGCATTGAACCAGGACTACCGTGGTTCCCTGGACATGCCAATCAACGTTGACATCTGCTTGTCCAATCCGGGACCTGGGTTTAGTTCCGGCCTGGTTTGTACCATATTTGGTTTTGTAATCTCCATCTTCAGGACATAGAAAGAGTTCGCACTAATATAGGGTTTGCATTCGATCATTTCACCTAGTTGATTGAGTAGATGTCTCTGTACCGTCACTTCATGGCTGAATGCTGCTTTGTGAAAGTTTAGAGTTAACCTAATGTTGGGATGTCAAGTTTGAACTCTTGGACTATAAAATCTAGGCTTTTTAGCTTAAATGTCCCCTGTACTTGCATGCTTGTTGCACTTTACACTTTATTCTCATTCTTCGCTCATTATACACTCTGAAGCTAAGTGAGAGAGAGAGAGGGCGGCAAAGCAGGCGTCGAATGAAGCCATGGCGACGGGATGGTTGAGAAGGCACCGATCACGACAGAGAGGAAGGTTCGAAATGTTTTGGAGACCAAAATTCCCAAGCCTTGTAATAAACACTCTTCAACTTAATTATATATCTACTTCACATGCTCATGTATAATATGAAATTAAATGTGGTTGATTCATTAATTAGTTTTTGATTTGTTTGTTGTTAATTAAGACATGCGTAGAACTAGCTATGAGTGCACCTGATATGGAGAACATCAAGGGGGCACATGGGGCGACTTCACGGTGGGTACGAGGGTGATCTGGATTAAGGATAATAAATTTCAAAATTACCTTTAAATTGACTGTCATTTGGTAACTTTAATGAGGGTGATCTGAATTATGGATGTTAAATTTCAAAATTACCTTTAAAATTGACTGTCATTTAGTAACTTTAACAAAAAAATGTTGAATATGATGACTCGGTTATTTCAGGATGTATAGTGAACGAATACTGAAAATAAGGTGTAAAATGTGAAAAGCATATGAATATAAGATGCATTTAAACTAAAAAAACCTTAAATTTGTAGCAAAATGAAATGGTGAAAGTGAGTGTTTTGAAAATGTTCACCTGGTGGTAGCATACACACAAAAATTGAAGAGAAATGTTTGTTTTGATTTTTCGATTATCTGATTAGCCCTCATCATTGGGCCGGGTTGGGTAAGCCCGGTCCAAAATTTTTGGACTTGGGTCGGGCCGGACCAGACCTATTTCATAATTTAAAAAATACTTGGCCGGGTCAGACAGACTTGATTATAAATATGAAAACCCATGCCCTTTGTTGGGCCGAGTTTGTACCAGGCTTTTATCGGATTTTATGGGTCGAGCCTACTAAGCCCATTTGGGCTGGGCCTATTAAGCCCACTTCTACCTACCTAATTATAAAAGTGTGAATTGAGCTTAATATCATTATTAAATATTGAGATAAGGTAAGGAGGGGACCTATTGGGTTTAAAGAATTGACTTAACCTTTCGACCACAGAGTCAAGACATGATAAGGTGGTCACTAATCACAAATCTACTTGAATTGTAGTAAGTTATATGAAGAGTTACCCAAAGAGCTAGCTTCTGAGAGATTCTTTGTGGAGCTATACTACTCCTAATTGTCACTCAATGTAATAAATGTATTAGAAGCAAAGTGAGTCAAAAAGATTGAATTTGGTGAATTCCCTATATCAAATTGCAATGACCCAAGTAACATTTTCGGTAAAAATGGAATGGTGGGATGTGGAACTATATATAAAAACATGCACTTTTATAAAAATTAGGTTGAGTTTGGGTTGGAGTTTTGGGTTTGGGCTGAAATAGTAGAAATAAGATTTGACTAGGAATTAATTCTTAATTTATAATTATTTTATATATTCGGGTTTATGGGTTGAGTTTACATGGGCGGGTCGGGTTGGGTTTACCGGGTCTTATCGGGCTCGGACCTATCGAGTTTTAATACTCTAAACCCAAGTCCAGCCCGTCAATATGCGGGTCGAGTCGGGTTTTTTATCACCAAGCCTACCGGGTATCCACAAATCCGTGGGCTTCTGGGCCAAATGGTAAGGCCTATATCCGATGACACAAATTGACCATTAAAATCCATCGTGGGCACTCTCATTCCTTCTGGGTTGAGAATCCCTATCTTTCTATTTCCTCTCATAAACATTTATATGTCCAAAAAACAAAACCATTATTGGAGATATAATGAATTTGTGACTTCTTTTGACATTTCTTTAGACAATCTCTTTGACTGCTACTATGTGGCACGTATTTTTATATAAAGTCTGATACTAATTTATTTAAATCTTTTATTTAATAATATAGTTAAAATTTGAAAACGCTTAAAGATTGCTAATTCCCCATTTAAACACAAAATCCAATAGAATCAATAACCAACTGTTTAATTATCTCTAAACCAAACCAACAAACAAACTCAACACACAACCAATATGCCAGACTTAATAAACCAGTAGTGAGAAAATAGCTAAATAACCTAATCAAACAACAATTTAACGGCTCAAGAAATTTAAGGACAAAATGTAATGCACGCAGATTATTTAGCAAGGTAATAAAACCGGGTGTCTATCACCTCAGAGCTCAACAACTTCGTGGTCCTTAAATTTTGCTGCAGCCTCTATTGTGAAGCACGATAAAACCGGATATGCATAGCCTCCTCGTCTTTTAATTGCACTCGCTTTGTCCCTTTACGTATTTGCGGCTAGGTCTTCACGTTTTTACTCCATGGTGCGTGCGCCACTTGGCCTTGGTAAGTCCCACAAAGACTTCTGTTTTTGTGCCGGCACACTTGCTACATTCCTTCACTTTTCATTTATTCTTCACTGTTTTTTTAATATTTTTTCAATAAGTCCTGAGGGCTATTTGTTAAGAGCCCAAAGACTTATTACACACTAATTCAGCCTAACCTATTTTAGGAATTGCCAAATAAAATAATTACAATATAATTACATTTACAATCTCCCCCTTTGGTATTTTCTAGGCAAACTCAATACATTTGAAAATTAAAGTATCAGACTCTTAATGACATGACTCATCCCAATCCCCCCGGGATTAACGCGGAATGTGTCATGCTCCGATCTGAAACGAAGTGTCAGACAAGGGTTAATCCGAAACCTCAGCCCGAACGGGGGCTTCTAGAGTGCGGCAGGATCCGGTGGAGGAGTGTGATGTCTCGGTCTCTGCTACAGCCTGCATCCATGATCAACCTGAAGGGCATTAAAAACATCAAAAGCTGTGAGTGGACGAAAATCAATAGTTTAATAAAAACTCATTTATCTCAAAAAGATATTTATGCCCTTCACTAAAAAGTATGCATGCATACGAAAACCATTTATCAAACCATTTACTTTAATTAAACCATTATTAGGGTCTCAGCACAAATTCCGTAAATCCAAGTCATACATGGAAACTCAGCCCAAATCCATAAAACACAGAAACACCATTTCTGAAATCCAATAATTCATGTTTACCATTTACCATATAACCAATCCTGTCAAGGTTTCCAAAGCTACGCGTACTACTCGGGGTTTCAAATCTCAAGTCTCCCCAAGGTCCACCCAAGTCAATGTTCGCAGATCAATGACCCTCTTGGGGGTTATAATCCATAAATGCCTTCCTAAGAGTAAGGTACCCTACGGGGGCGACTCCACTCAGTTAGTGCTCCGTGACTACTCCGGGGTCCACCCAGGCCAACGACCCTCCCCGGAGGAGACAATCCATAAATAAAGGATGGTATATGAAAAATCATTTCGCAATCATTCTCAAAACCTTTCAAATCTTTCAAAGGGTTCATGCCCGGTTTCCCATAAAACCGTTATGAATCCAGAAATCCACTTTTTCCAAATCCAAATCCATTTGGAGTCTCCGAACTCGAAATCACATTTATAAACCATAAATGGGACTCATGCCCGATATCATAACCAACTGAGTCTGAAGCCTGATCATGTAAACCAACTGGGCCTCAAGCCCGATCATGTAAACCAATTGGGCCCCCGACCTGATGCCTTATGAAATCAAATGGACTTCAAGTCCGATAGTTCGTAAATCAAATAAGTCTCAAGCCCGATTCCATATTTCCAAATCCCAATCGTATCATCAATCCATGAACCAATTGGGCCCCTGGCCCGGTAATATAACTCAAATGGACTTCAAGTCCGAGGGTTTCCAAAACAAACGGGTCTCATGCCCGAGTTTACCTTTTCAAATCTGTTGAAGCGTTAAATGTTCCAACTGTCGAGTACTCGTTGCCCAATCACCAAATGACGGGTGTCCCTCCTGTGACCTGTCAACTCAAGTGGATCGCGGGTTTTCGTTAGTACGGGCACCGGTGTGGTGCCGGCCTAAGGCTCTCCGACGATCAAGTCAGTTACTTTGTTCGTAAGAGGAAACAGTAAATGGTAAGTTCGGTAGAGTAATTGTAATAGTAAACCTTCGTTACCTTTATTGGGAAATGTGTACCCTTTATGTATGGGTAGGTGGGATGTTCAATTCCCAAAGATCCGATGTGGGACAAATGCTTCTCGATTTACGTGCAGACACGTGTTACGTAAATTGAGGGTGGATATGCTTCCACGTGGCATCCCGCATTGGGCCCGGTGTTAGGGCTGTCGTAAGTATGGTAGTTTTGGGCCTTGAGCGGGGTTTGGGCTTTAAGTATACGGCCCAGTGGGTCTGGTCAGATATGGTGTCAACAGAAGTCCCCCAAGTCGTTGACTGAGGTGGAATTTCTCGGTCGGGGACTTGTTTCATTCTTCCAGACCCTGGTGGGAGGTATACCTGTAGTCCCCCAAGTCCCCTGGTGGGAGAGTCCGCCGAGACAGTCTCGGTTATAGCGAGTGAGTGGCCAGTAGTCGGTCGGTGAGGGCCACGTCTGGCGAAAAGAGTGGAAGTCGGTCAACCTTCACCATACGCAGTCGGTGGTGGAAAACTGGTCGGTGATCGGGACCAAACCTGGGTTGGGACTTCGGATACCGAGCGGTATACACGGGTTAGTGGGGGGAGGACCAGCGTCCGTACGGGTGGTGAAAACACCGAGCGGTGTATACGAGTCGGTGAATAGAGCCGACACCTGCCCACGGATGAGAGCACTGAGCGGTGTACATGGGTCGGTGAGAGGGACCAGCGTCTGTACGGGCCGTGAAAAACACCGAGTGGTGGATACGAGTCGGTGAATAGAGCCGACACCTGCCCACGGATGAGAGCACTGAGCGGTGTACATGGGTCGGTGAGAGGACCAGCGTCTGTACGGGCCGTCCAGGGGTACCGAGCAGTGGACGGAAGGCGGTGTTGACCTGTAGGAAGATGGTTGGGCTTCCTCGGACAGATGGTTGACACGTGTCCGGTCAGAATGATTGGTTGCAACACGTGTCTGTCACTGAGGGGAGTGACGCCTCGTAGTCTGTGCATCAATTGCTAGAAATATGGGGAGCTCTTCACCGATTTCCTCACTTGTGTTTTTTGAGAAAATTGGGGAAATTCTGTCCAACCAAAGAGGCGATTTCCGACTAGCTTTTGACGGCGGTGCGTACGGTGTTTGCGATTTCTGACCTACGGTCCTCCGTGAAAAACAAGGTAAGCACTTGTCCAAGTTCAGTTTGTCGATTTAAAGTGGGGGGGGGGGGGGGGGGGGGGGGTGTGAATAACTGGCCATGAACGTGGTGAAGGTTGTGGTCAGATCTTCATAGGAACGAGTCGGTCGGCTGAGTTCTGTTTTTCTGTTTTTCTTTTGTAGATGTCGGTCGAGAGTGACTCGGTAGCTGAGGGTAAATGCTACGACTCACAGGGCGGTGAGTCGTCAGATAGTAGTGTGCAGGTGCTCACTCCCATCTCAAGGAGTGAGGACGAGGCCTCCTCGGCCGAGGTACAAAAAAGGGTAGAGTCGGTGCACAGTACAGCCGAGTCGTCCGGTAGGACCATAGACACCAGTTCTGGGGCTGGGCCGATGTGTAGGTCGGGGTAGTGGCAACCTGCTTGTAGACGCCGAGACGATTGTGAAGGTGGGGGTGCACCGAGCATTGAAGTTGACCCACGGCCGAGATAAGGGCAGAGTTCGGGTTAACAAGGTGAAAGCGGCTGGGGACGAGTCGGTGCCGGAGGCCGTTCCGATTGAGCGGGCGGCCTTTACTGTGGACGAAATGGTGAACAAGGAGACCGAGAAGGGACTGATGAAGATGAGGATCGAGTTTGGCGTTCCCGACTCGGTGACGACAAGGTTACCCACAAGCCGAGTAGGGTTGTACACCGACTCTAATGTTTGAGTCAAAATAGCAAGTGTTGGGGTGTAGGTCGAGTAAGATCGAACCCCAACTCGTATGTTTGAGTCGTAATGGTGGTGCAAGCCGAGTAGGGCTGTACACCGACTCTAATGTTTGAGTCAAAATAGTAAGTGTTGGGGTGTAGGCCGAGTAAGACCGAACCCCGACTCGTATGTTTGAGTCGTAGTGGTGGTGCAAGCCGAGTAGGGCTGTACACCGACTCTAATGTTTGAGTCAAAATAACAAGTGTTGGGGTGTAGGCCGAGTAAGACCGAACCCCGACTCGTATGTTTGAGTCAAAATGTGATTTTGCAAGGCTTAGATAAATGGAAGTTTTATAAATAACGGGTGCAAGTACAGCAAGTCATAAGAAGGAAAAAATACAGTCTTAAATGTAGTATTTCTTCAAATGGTCTGCATTCCATGGGTGGCCCAGCCTTCGCCCATCTGGGTCTTCCAGTTCATAAGTTCCAGGCTGGCAGATTCTTATAACCCGATATGGACCCTCCCAGTTGGGGCCGAGAGTCCCGGCTGAGCTATCCTTTGTGGCAAGGCTGACTTTTTGGAGGACCCAGTTGCCTTCCTGAAAACCCCAATGTTTGACTCTGGCATTATGGTAGTTGCAAAGCCGCTGCTTTCAGGCGATGTTTCTGAGGTTGGCCTGCTCCCTGTTCTCCTCGATGAGGTCTAGACTGAGTGTGATCTGATGGTTGTTTTGTTCAGGCTCATAGGACGACACCCGGTAAGAAGTTTCGTTTAGTTCAGCGGGGATGACTGCTTCCGTTCCGAAAGTTAGCGAGAAGGGGGTTTCATTTGTAGATGTGCGGTAGGATGTCCGAGATGACCAGAGTGCATTGGGGAGAATGTCAGACCACTTGCCCTTGTCCTCGTCCAGCTGCGCTTTCAGTGTATGCTTGATGATTTTGTTTATGGCCTCAACTTGGCCATTGGACTGAGGGTGAGCTGGTGAGGCGAAGCAAAGGCGGATGTTGTGTCTGTCACAAAAGGCACGGAAGTGTGTGTTGTCGAATTGCTTCCCATTGTCCGTGACGATTGTGTGGGGGAGACTGAAACGGCAGATAATGTTCTGGAAGACGAACTTTTCGATCTGGGCCGTGGTGATAGAAGCCAAAGTTTTCGCCTCAACCCACTTTGTGAAGTAATCCACTGCTACCACTGCATACTCTGTCTTTCCCTTCCCTGCCGGCATTTTCCCAATCAAATCAAGTCCCCACTATGAGAAGGGCCAAGGGCTGACCATTGGTGTGAGGTTTTCTGGAGGTAGGTGGAAGAGAGGGGCGAACCGTTGGCATTTATCGCACCGCTTGGTCAACTCAGCCGCGTCTCCGTGCATGGTTGGCCAATAGAAACCTTGCCGGAAAGCCTTGTGGGCCAATGACCGTGGTCCAGAATGATTTCCGCAAATACCAGCATGGATTTCCTTGAGAATGGCTCTGCCTGCCTCCGGGACGAGACACTTCAGGAAGGGCAAAGTGAAGCCCCATTTGTAGAGTTGGTCGTTGATAAGTGTATAGCGGGCTGCCGGTCTCCGGACCTTTTTGGCCTCGATCTTGTCAGAAGGAAGAGTTCCGTCTGCGAGGAATCTAATGAGTGGGGCCATCCACGTGCCGTTAGCGTTGATAGCGTAGACCGCTGAGCATTGTGTACTGGGTTGATCCAGAATTTCGATCAGCACACTTCGACTCTGCTTCTCATCGAGGGAGGATGCGAGCCGGGCCAGAGCGTTGGCATGGCTGTTTTCGGAGCGTGGAATTCGAGTGATAGCGTAGCTACAGAAACTACATAGAAGGGACTTTGCCAGTGCTCTGTACGCTGCCATGGAAGAGTCTTTCGCCTCATAGGCGTTGTTGATCTGGTTGACGATGAGCTGTGAATCGCTGAAGATCTTGACCTGTTCTGCCTCCATGGTTTTAGCGAGGCGGAGCCCTGTAAGGAGGGCCTCATACTCGGCGGCGTTGTTGGAGGCCTTGAATTGGAAACGAAGGGCATACTCCATCCGGACCTTGTCTGGTGTGGTGAGGACAAGTCCGGCGCCGGACCCGTTGTGGCAAGCCGACCCGTCGACATAAAGGAGCCAGGTGGGCCGGGTGGGGTCGAGTTGGGGGTTCTCTTCATCCAAAGTATGTGTTATGGACAGAGGGAAAGATGGTGGGACCTCAGTTGCGGCCGTTGCTGGGACGTAGGAGAACTCAGAGATAAAGTCTGCCATGGCCTGTCCTTTCTCGGCAGTGCGGGGAATGAAAGTGATATCGAATTCGCTGAGTTCAATTGCCCATTTTAGTAAGCGGCCCGAAGTTTCGGGCTTCTGAAGCACTTGCCGGAGTGGTCTGTCGGTTAAGACGATGATAGAATGAGCTTGGAAGTATGGCCTGAGCTTCCGGGCAGACATGATGAGGGCGAAAGCGAGCTTCTCTAAGTGAGAGTATCTTGTCTCGGCGTCCTGCAAAGCCTTGCTGACGTAATACACCGGATGTTCGGCGCCGTCCCTACGCTTGACCAAAACTGAACTTGTGGCAGAAGCGGAGACAGATAGATACATGTAAAGGGTTTCCCCGGTGTCTGGTCTTGCTAGCAGTGGCGCTTTTCCCATGTATTCCTTGAGTTCAGTGAAGGCCTTGGTGCATTCCTCGGTCCAGGTGATGTGTTTGGACCTGCCCTTTAGGGCTTTGAAGAAAGGCACGCACCTGTCCGTGGCCTTGGAGATGAAGCGTGTAAGGGCTGCGACTCGGCCCGTTAAGCTTTGCACTTCTTTCTGGGTTCGTGGGGGCTCCATATCAACCAGGGCCTTGATTTTTTCCGGGTTGGCCTCGATGCCCCTCTGGCTAATCATGAAACCCAGAAATTTTCCAGAGCTGACTCCGAACACGCACTTCGCCGGATTTAACCTCATTCGATACCGTTTGAGGACGTCGAACATTCGCGAGAGATTGGGGATGTGTAAGTCAGCCGATTTACTCTTGACGAGCATGTCGTCGACGTAGACCTCCATGGTTTTCCCAATCTGGTCGGCAAACATGAAGTTCACTAGGAGCTGGTAAGTGGCCCCGGCGTTTTTGAGTCCGAAAGGCATGACATTGTAGCAGTATAACCCCTGATCCGTCCGGAAGGTTGTGTGGATCTGATCGGCCGGATGCATAAAGATTTGGTTGTAGCCCGAGTACGCATCCATAAAACTCAGGAGCCCATGTCCCGCCGTGGCGTCGACCAGTTAGTCAATCTTGGGAAAAGGAAAACTGTCCTTGGGGCAGGCCTTGTTAAGGTCAGTAAAATCAATGCACATTCGCCACGCCCCAGAGGGTTTTTTGACGAGTACAACATTGGCAACCCAGGCAGCATAGACGGCCTTCCGGACAAAGTGGATGGTGCTGAGCTTGACGATCTCTGCCTTCATAGCCTCGGTCCTCTCAGCATCGTAGAGGCGGCGTTTCTGTTCGACAGGCTTGTAGGTAGGATCGATACTGAGTCGGTGGCAGATCACGTCGGTGGAGATGCCGGGCATGTTGGCGTACGACCAGGCAAAGACCTCAGAGTTGTCCCTTAAAAACCGGATCAGTTGTGAGCGCAGGTCGGGCGAAAGAGTTGTCCCAATCTTTACCTTCCGGTCCGCAAAGTCGTGGGAGAGTACTATTTCTTCAACATCCTCAATGGGCTGTAGATGGGGGGTTGCTGAATGGTCCCGAGGATCTTCGATTGGTTCGTCCCGTATTTTTTGCGCGTCTTGAGCACTCACGGGGTCAGCCTCGAACGCGGACTCTGTCACTGCCATGGTTTCCTTCGGAGGCTGGATTGGGGTGACAGAATTGCAAGCCCTTACAGCCATTTGGTCTCCTTTGACTTGACCAATCCCCATAGGGGTTGGGAACTTTACCAACAGTAGGTGGGTGGAGACGACTGCCTTCATCTGGTTGAGTATTCCCCGCACGAGAATGGCGTTGTAGGTCGCGAGGCAGTCTACCACCAAGAAAGGTGCCAGTACGGTTGCCCTCCGTGGATGTGTTCCGAGGGAGAGGGGGAGAGTAACCGTTCCATGCGGGACAATGGAGTCCCCCGTGAAGCCAAAATGCGGCGTAAGTGAGCGGTCCAGGCTTGCTTCTGGGATGCCCAATGTCTTGAAAGCTCGCATGAAAAGGACATTGACCGAGCTTCCAGTATCAACCATTACCCGTTGCACGTCGAAGTTAGATATTTCCGCCATAACGACAATGGGGTCGTCGTGAGGGTAGATGATCCCGCGCTCCTCCACCTCGAAAAACGTGATCGGTTCCCAACCGAGTCGATTTTTTTTCTTGGCTCTTCCCTCCTCGATACTGAAGAGCTGCTGATTCTGTTTGGTGGCCCGTAGAAAGTTCTTCTTTGCCCGTTTGGAAGTGAGCGGGCAAGAAATTGATGGTCCTCCGGAGATCGTGTTGATCTGTGGGTTGCGAGGCGAAGGTGGAGCATGTTGGAGAAACTGGTTGATCTTCCCATCTCGGGCCAGGGCCTCCACCAAATCCCGGAACGCAACGCATTGGTCAATGCTATGGCCGTTGTACTTGTGGTACTGGCAGTAAATTCTCGTGTCTTTGCCAAGCTTGCCTTCGCTGGTGCCCAGGTAGACTTTGGGATCATGTGTTCCACATTGAGGAGGACATTTTCGTAGGGGGTATTGAGGATGGTGTATGTCTCGTACTTGGAGCGAGGAACCCGTTTTTCCCCGTTGTTTGACCGCTCCCCATGGTGTCTTTCTTGGTGATTCGGGTTCTTGCCCTTCTTCCCAGGGCTGTACATATTGTTGCTGTGGGGGTAGTCTTTCCGTTTTCCCCCATAGCTCTGTTGCCCCTGCTCCTGTGGACGCTGTGCCGAGCCCTGCTGTTCCGGGATGCTCGGTGGGTATGTTTTCACCGGGTCGGCCCGGGGGGGTTGGTAGGCATTGGCAGCGTTGAACTTTTGGCTCAGCGCCTCAGCTTTGGCGTGGATCGCCGCCTATTTCATTATTTCGTTATAAGTTGTCCAACCTTGGGTGTGAGCTGCGTACCTGAATGGGGAGTCTCGGAGGTCGCCCTTGAAGGCCGTGAAAGCTGCTCGATCGTCCGTTTCCACGCACCGAGAGTACTCATGACTGAATCTCGCTGCATATCGCTGCAGCGACTCGTGTTCTCCTTGTTTAAGCTGGAAGAGGTCCTCGGCCGAGGAGAGGCGGTCGGTTTGTATCATGAACTGGTTCATGAAGGTGGTGGTGAGCTGCTCGAAAGAGTCGATGGACCTGGATTCCAACTTGTAGAACCAATTGATCGCTGCCTCGGTCAGTGTGGAACTAAAGATGAGGCACTGTTCCTCGTCGGTGAGGTTTTTGAGGGCGATAGCCGAGTAGAAGTTGTTCAGATGATTCCACGGGTCGTCCTTTCCGTTGTAAAGGGGAATTTTCAGGGGTTTAATCTCGTGGTTGATCCTGAACTGGTTGATTCTCTCTGTGAACGGGCCCGGGCTGGTTTTTGGCCAGGCTGTTCTCGCTTTCCGGGCTGTCCCGGCCTCAAGTGTCCGGACTTGGTCTATGAGGTGCTGGATGAGTGAGTCGGTCTTGGACTGGTGTTTATCTCTGGGTGCTTGGTCGCGGTCGATCCTATATGACCGGTCGGTGCCACCTCTGCTCGGCGGGCTCTGGGATTCACTCCTTCTCTGACCGACCTGTCTTGACCGCTCGGTGTACCCCTGTTTGGGTATGCTCCGGGATATACTTCCCTTTTGACCGACCGGCCTAGACCGCTCGGTGTCCATCAGGCGGGGTCGTTCCTGAGGCTTGTCATTTTGCCGCCCGACCTGCCCTGACCGCTCGGTGCTCCTTTGGCGGGTTGGTTCAGGGCGAGGAGGGAGCGGGAGGCCGAGGTGGGTTGACCGCTCGGTGTCGCCGCGAGAATACCTCGATGTTTGTCTCCCCCTGTCCGAGCGGTCGGTCCTGGTGCCAAGATGCCGAGCGGACTTGGTCGTGCTCTCGGCCTCCATGGATGAGTCGGTGACGGGGACAGGGTCCCCCGTTGAAAAGGTCCCGTGGCTGGCATTTGGGCGGGACCACGTAGCGGTTATGTTTCCTCGGTGGTGGTCTCCCTTTCCCACCTCCGACTGAGGGTCAGGTCGGCGTGAAGGTTGTTCGTTGACCGACCGGTTCCATCCTCCCTCGCTGAGGGCGTCGCGGGCGTCCCGGTAGATCCTGGTGGCACCGGGCTGACTACCGGGGATGATCAACATCCGAGCCGGTTTCCTGCTCGGCTTGGCGTCCCTATGCCTTCCCTTACGCGGCTCGGCGACCGCATGTTCTTTTCCTTTTTCCGCCAGTCGGCGATTCTTCTCGGCACGCTCCGCGCAATCAGCCACTACCTTGTCGGCCTCAGCTTTGCCGACGCGGGCTCGGTGGGAAGCGAGTTCTGCATGTGCGACCCGTAACTGTTCGGCCACCTCCGTGTATCGATCGTCGAGCACCTGGCACCTCGACTCGGCCTGGGTTCCCTTAGCTTTTACCTCGGCCATGTCGCTCTGGAGTTTCTCGATTATCTGCAAGAAGTTAGGAGAGGGTTCTCCCCTCGTTCTGGGGCCTTGCCCGGGTGTGATCTCACCGAGGTCATGTTCGCCCTGCATGTTCAGTGACGACGAGCTGTCTCTCGGTGTAACTGGTGGATGAGTCATAACTCTGTCTGGTTGAGCGTGGGCAACCTTAGTCAGATTTCCCACAGACGGCGCCAAACTGTTGAAGCGTTAAATGTTCCAACTGTCGGGTACTCGTTGCCCAATCACCAAATGACGCGTGTCCCTCCTGTGACCTGTCAACTCAAGTGGATCGCGGGTTTCCGTTAGTACGGGCACCGGTGTGGTGTCGGCCTAAGGCTCTCCGACGATCAAGTCAATTACTTTGTTCGTAAGAGGAAACAGTAAATGGTAAGTTCGGTAGAGTAATTGTAATAGTAAAACTTCGTTACCTTTATTGGGAAATGTGTACCCTTTATGTATGGGTAGGTGGGATGTTCAATTCTCAAAGTTCCGATGTGGGACAGATGCTTCTCGATTTACGTGCAAACACGTGTTACGTAAATCGAGGGTGGATATGCTTCCACGTGGCATCCCGCATTGGGCCCGGTGTTAGGGCTGTCGTAAGTATGGTAGTTTTGGGCCTTGAGCGGGGTTTGGGCTTTAAGTATACGGCCCAGTGGGTCTGGTCAGATATGGTGTCAACAAAATCCAAAACCATTTCATCAACCCATCACCGAAACCACAAAC
Organism: Prinsepia uniflora; assembly: GCA_032719365.1. Classification (NCBI taxonomy): domain Eukaryota; kingdom Viridiplantae; phylum Streptophyta; class Magnoliopsida; order Rosales; family Rosaceae; genus Prinsepia; species Prinsepia uniflora. The sequence continues at coordinate 68,411,302 of CM064865.1, read as the reverse complement.
ATGTTTAATCAGAGTAAAACCATAAACCTCAATATACGTGCAAATACGTAAATTACCTCGAAATACGTGTAATCATGTAAATCACCAATACCACAATCATCATGATAGAAATCATATATATAAAACATATAAAAATTTATGCATGCATCATAGTTTAGAAATCAAGGTCCACTCACAGACCATACTACGTTGTCACCTCGATATGCGTGTCATAAGCCTCCCCTGGCTAATCATCATCACCGGGACCCTCAAACATATCCAAATCATACTAGAGGGTTACTAACTACCTCATTAACTTCTCATTGAAGCCCCGTAATTTTCCCGAATTTTTAAACATTTTTAAACTCGATCCTAAACTTTCGAACACCCCGAACTATATCCAAATGATGTCTGATCGACACGAAACCAGTCCCAAAATGTTAGTTACATCGAATAGATGAAATTACATGTTGAAAACATCACCAAATTTCGTCCCACGCGCCCCCAAGCGTCGTTGCAATCGACTGCGCGTGAAGCCCACGCGCGATGAACAGTGTCATCGTCTACCTCGAGTAGATCGGGTTCGTCTGATTTTTCGGTTCGATCGGACCGGCGAACCGTCGAGGCCGGTTCTCCTTTGTTTCAAGCCCATTTTGACTCAAGTTTCTTCCATTCTCCTCATCGCAATCTAACTAAGAGTTTTGTGGAGTTAAAAACAAGAAACACAATCTAAATCCTTACCTATGAACGTAAACCCATGGCCCAGATTTCTCGACCGTCCACCCCGTCCACTCAGACCATCCCGTGCCTCGAAATCAGGCCCATCGTGCACGTCTCTACCCCTTGAATCACACTTAAACCAAAAGAATATCCCATACACGTTAAGAATGCTAGTTTCAAAATTGGACAAATAGGGGGTTCCGGGTTTTCAGGTTTCTGACCTACCTCTGCCGTGCCCAGCTCATCGCCGTCGTCCTTTCCGCCTCCCAGTCACACCCATTCCCTTAATCTCACACATGAACACAGAGAAGGATAGTGGGGTGATATGTGTGTTTGTTTTGAGGGGGGAAATGGAGGTGGTGCACGAGTTTGGAGAAGAGGAGATGAGGTTTGGTGATGATGATCAGATGAGGGAATGAATGGTGAGGATGAGGGGATTAAGGAAAATGAACGGCTGGGATTGGGAGAGAGTGTGTGAGGAAAAATATAAAATAATAGTATAATTAATATTTTAATACAAAAACCATCCAATCATGTTTGAGATCCACAAATTTGGGGTTAAGGACCAATGAGAGGAGTGACACTTGTCACTCATCCAAGGGGCCCATATAAATATCTGTCAATCAGATTTTATTATTATTTTAATTAAATCCCGAGACGTTAAATTCCCGATTTCGATCCCGAGATCATAACTTCTCCGTTCGACGTGCCACTTGTCTACAGACTTGTGACGTCCCGATCTACGTCACGGTCATCGGTCCTCGTACATTTGACTCTACGAGTCAAAAGTCAACATTTTGCCCAAGACTAGGGGCAAAACGGTCATTTTACACCATCCGTCTGATTTCGCTCAACTAATCACTGATTAATCTCACTAATCCTCCATTAGTCACTAATCGAATCCCAAAATTCGGGACGAGTCGTTACAACCTTCCCCTTTTAAATAATTTTTTCCTCGAAATTCCAACTATCCCGATTCCACATCCACCTTGTGAAAAGCAAATTCGGCCCCACATCATGTGTACACTTGTACACCCACTAACCAGCACAATACTTGTCTGCACCCAGACGTCCCAGCAATACTCACATAGCATCGACTACACCCGACCACGTCGAATGAAATTGATCACATGTTCCAAGTTGATACCACCCGACATTTCTGCCATTACCTCGACACTTCCCACACCGTCACCACTTGACAGTCGCTAGTCAAAACTGACATTATACTCACTTGTGGTTACACTAACCACTAACTCACTCGATCTGAGTGTGACTGGACCCCATCGAATACCTACCCAGCAGTGATAACACATCTCCGCTCTAGGGTTCCACTAGACATCCACAGCTCTGAGCACCTGCTCGTACGATCACTGAACCCATCAAAATCACTCTGACCCAACGCACAGTATTCAACGCCTAGTCCACCAACCAGCCTACTATATAGCTCGTAGCCAATCACACTTCAATTCTGGAGTCCATCTGTTTAGTCCAGTACTAGACAGATCAAATACTCCAACCCATCATCCATTCCGAGTCCCATGGTCACCCGACCAGCATCACAACGTCTACTCCTAATCACGTAATCCAACACTTACCAATTCGGCTCACGCCCACCAAGGTGTACCCATTCATGCCCAATGCGTAACCAATCTCACCCACGTCTACCGAGACTCACCAACTCTGAACCTAATGGTCACCTACTCATTCAATTACTATATCACATTCGATTGACTTCGAAGGAAGTCAATCCCATCATTCACATATCCAATACTAACCAATCCATCCCTGTCGGATATCCACTCATTCTACTCATACAACATACGGGATTAACCTCAAAAGGAAGTCAGTCCCATCATCCCCATAGTCAAATATCCGAGACAAATCGTACACACCTCAAATCACTCAACTACCATCTCATACCGGATTAACTTCGAAAAGAAGTAGACCCAACATTCCCGTGTCCAAATATCCAAGACAGAGCAATAAACTCTCCACTTACCCCACACACATATCGAACCTCTGACTTGTCATCTCACTAAATATTCCAAAAGATTCTTCAACTGTCTCACAAAACGATTCTCCTCTGCTCCTAGCTTAGCATAATCAGCAAGGCGAAGTCTGCCAGCACGACACGACATCACGATCCACCCATGTTCTCACTCAGCTAACTACCAGATTTCAAGTCATAGGGTCTTACACCCTCATTGAATCTATATACCATCAAATCGCTTCTCAACTATTCTCACATCTAAACAGATCAGTCAATGACAAGACACGTCGAGACTGTGGTTACCTCATATCGATTCTTGTCATTGCACCTAGGAAAAATCAAGGAATATCCAAGATGATGACATCAAAATTCATCCTACGTGAATGCAAACAAAAACTCACTGCATTCACCACACCATGTAACCCAACATTGTCTGCCACCAAGCAGAAAATGAGAAATCTCATTCACCTAACTTCGAAATACCCAACTCCTCCTAATGACCCAAAACAAATCACGGGTCCACCAACCAATACACGATCAACGTACTGGTGACAACAATATCATCTGCCATAGGCAGAAAATGGAAAGTCACCTTCAGGAACTTCGAAATCAAGAGAATTTGAAACCATGTTGGAACCAACTCACTCGTGCATCAACCACGTGTCTGTACCAAGCTAACTTGGTACCCCCAATTCGCCTATTCGTTCATATCGTTTCATTCATTTACCACTTAATCAATCCAAACACATCAGTCATCACACTCACGGTTGGGTTAGAATCCCAACACATCTCAACCACTATTGGATCTCGTCTAGTCCAACTCCTCCACTGCTGGATCACAGATACTGAACATATGTCCATCTCGATGGAGTCACATCCCGACTCGTGGCTCATCGTCATCACAATCACCGGCATTAGCACCAGCACACTGTGTGAGAATCAGACAACCCTGGATCTTTGCTCATACCTAGCAACGACCTCGTACCTCTGCTCAAATTGGAGAAATTATGCCTCCCTCATACCGAACAACTCCGGGTACAATCATCCTGACAATTCGTACAAGAAAATGAACGTCCCCTGATTCTCAACCACAACTGCATCCATTCTCGATAGTAGTGCCTACCACAACTCGTGCAGACCCAACCACCAGACATTACTATCAAGACTCCACATCCAACGGAATCAACCGCCCTTGGTAACTACTCTGTATCCCCACTCCTGGATTCCATTGTAAGACCCGTGTCCTAGAGGGAACGGTGAATGATTTCACATTTCTGCGAGGGGAATGGTCTGGGAGGGGAATGGTGGTGTGCCTTAAAGGTATAGGAACACACATATCTAGCACGAGGCCTTTTGGGAGCTCAGTGTCTTTGGGTTTGATTGGACTCCAAAGTTAAGCGAGTTGAGGTTGGTGCAATTCCATGATGGGTGACCCTCTGGGAAGTTGCACTGTTAGCTCCCGAAAACAAAACCGTGAGGGCAAGGGAAAGGAAGCCCAAAGTGGACAATATCGTACTAGATGAATCGGGTCCTGATCGAGAAGGGTCGGGTCCTGATAGAATGGTATAAGAGCCAGACCCCGACCGGGAAGTGTGCTAGCGAGGACGTTGGGCTCTAAGGGGGTGGATTGTAAGACCCGTGTCCTAGATGGAACGGTGAACGATTTCACATTCCTACGAGGGGAATGGTGGTGTGCCTTAAAGGTATAGGAACACACTTATCTAGCACGAGGCCTTTTGGGAGCTTAGTGGCTTTGGGTTCGATTGGAACTTCAAAGTTAAGCGAGTTGAGGTTGGTGCAATTCCATGATGGGTGACCCTCTGGGAAGTTGCACCGTGAGCTCCCGAAAACAAAACCGTGAGGGCAAATGTAAGGAGGCCCAAAGCAGACAATATCGTGCTAGAGTCGGGTCCTAACCGAAGAGGGTCGGGTCCTGACATCCATCGACAAGTACCAAACCCTGGTAACCCGTCCAACCAATCTCTAACTAGTCTCAACTCGACTCACATTTCCGAACCAACATCATACACTAGGGTTTCCCACCAAGGTCATCAACAAACTCCGTTGTACTCATATTCTCTAACTCATCAATCATCACTAGGGTTCATCTTTCCAGACCATCCATCATGATTTAGGGTTTCGTAATCACACCCTAGGGTTCCTCTGAACCCAACTGCCCTCTGCAGTAAAATCCAAAATCCGACCAACCCCGCTGTCCTAACATCGTATGGACGTCAATCAAATCCTACCCTCAACTCAACTAGGGTTCCTCGAACCCAGCTGCTCCCCGCAACACAATTCACAACTCAATATGACCTAACCATCTAATGGTCACAACTCCATACTATCGTCATATCCAATCCTACAATATCGTGATAGACGATCCCGACATAACCGTCCCACAGTCAAAACTCTAAAGTACTCTTACTTTCATCCCTCAGTAAGGTCCCACACAGCCAAACCACGACAGAACTATGGCACACATAAGCATCAAATGCCGAATCAAAACTATCCACGATTCATTCCTACTAACTCTCGTACTATTACCCAATGACCAGGTTGATAAAGAATTGCAGCCCATAAAGACATCACATTCTCGACCTGCGCGTAGTTCAAGAACAACCTGCTCTGATACCACTTGACACGACTCATCTCAATCCCCCCTCCCCCCTCCCCCCTCCCCCCCTGCGGGATTAACGCGGGCTGTGCCATGCTCCCGTCTGACACGAAGTGTCGGACAAGAGATAACCCAAAACCTCAGCCCGAACGGGGCTTCTAAAGTGCGCCAGGATCCGATGGAGGAGTGTGATGTCTCGGTCTCTGCTATACCCCACATCCGTGATCAACCTGAATGGAATTAAAAACATCAAAAGCTATGAGTGGACGAAAATCAATAGTTTAATAAAAACTCATTTATCTCAAAAATACATTTATGCCCTTCACTAAAAAGTATGCATGCATACGAAAACCATTTATCAAACCATTTACTTTAATTAAACCATTATTAGGGTCTCAGACCAAATTCCGTAAATCCAAGCCATACATGGGAACTCAGCCCAAAACCATAGAATACCAAAAACCGTAAACCCAGATCCAAATGGGCCACTACCCAAATCCATAAAACACAAAAACACCATTTCTGAAATCCAATAATTCATGTTTACCATTTACCATATAACCAATCCTGTCACGGTTTCCAAAGCTACGCGTACAGACACGACCCATCCCAATCCCCCTGGGATTAACATGGGATGTGCCATGCTCCCGTCTGACACGAAGTGTCAAACAAGGGATAATACATACCTTAGCCCCAACGGGGCTCCCAGAGCTCGCCAAGAACGGTGGAGGAGTGCGATGTCTCGGTCCCTACTACAGCTCGCATCTGTGATCAACCTGAAGGGAAATAAAACCATTCAAAACTGTGAGTGGACGAAAATCAATAATTTTATAAAAACACATTCCTAAAAAGATATTTAAGCCCTTCACTAAAAGTATGCATGCATCGGAAATCAGTAATCAAACATTTACTCGAATAAGCCGTTAGGACCTTAGTTCAAAACCGTAAGTCCAAAACCAAGTGGGCCACTGTCCAAATCCATAACCACAAATCCACAAAGACAGAAAATACCATTTCATGACCTCAACAATCCATATTTACCATATAACCATCCCGGGCATCCCAGATGCCTAGCGTCCCAGACGCTCGACGTCCCGGACGTCATATCTCACGGTAATAAGAAACACGTGCTACCCGGGGTCTCTCCGGGTCAATATCTCTGACATCCCAGATGTCTAACGTCCCAGACGTCCAATCATAGCATTCCTGTTTCTGAGTCATCATACGGTCTGGTAGCTCCGTATAATGACCCCTCGCAGGTAATGCACCGTGACTTCCCCAGTGTCCCAGACACCTGGAGGAGACCATCACATAATCCTCATATCAAGATGGTATATGGAAAAACTGTTTTACAAAGTTATTTCTAAACATCTCAATGGGCCCTGCCCGAAATCTCCATAAAACATCACAAATCCACTTAGGGTCCCCGACCCGAAATCACGTTTATGAAACATAGGGTCCCAGACCCAAATCATTTTTATAAACTCAACTGGGCCTCATGCCTGATTTTGTAAACCACTGGGCCCCCAGCCCGATCACCAGACTCAAAAGGGTCTCAGCCCGATTTCATAAACCAACTGGTCCCCTGGCCCGATCACATAATTCAAATGGGTCTCATGCCCGAATTTATCTTTCCAAAACCAAAACCATGCCATAGAATCGTAATTAGACTCACAATCATATAGTCATATCATAAACTCGCAAACCTCAAAAAGTGTGTAAATACGGGTTTACCTCGAAATACGTGCAATCGTATAATCCACCCGTGCCACAATCATCATCATGGAAATCGTGTATGTAAAACATGTAAAATAGTTATGCATGCATCACAATTTAGAAAACGAAGTCCACTCACAGACCGTCCTACGCTGCCGCCTCAATACGCGTGCCATAGGCCCTCCCGGGCCCCATCACTATTACCGGGACTTCCAAACCTGTCCAAATCACACTAGAGGATCACTAACCTCCTATTAAAGCCACGTAATTTTCCCGAATTTTTAACTATTTTTAAACTCGGTTCAAAACCTTCGGACACCCCGAAACATATCGAAACGGTGTCCGATTGACAAGATACTAGTCCCAAAATGTTCGTTACATCAAATAGATTATTTCAAGTGTTGAAAGTTTCCCCAAAAGACCTTACACGCGCACCCAAGCGCCGTTTGAACCCCATGCGCGTGAAACCCACGCACCGGCGACTGTTCATCATCCCTGAGCTGGTCCAGCCAGTTCGGTTCGGTCAGATCGGTCCAACTGGATCGGTTTGGGTCTGTAATCCTCGTGTTTTCGGTCCAATTCCTTCCATTTTCATTCCTAAATCATCCTCTAAAATTTCCTAGTCTATTTATGAATTTAAAACATGGAAATCAAAACAAAAAACGTACCTTTCAAATTTTCCTTTTTGAACCGGTTAATCCTCCCGTCAGTTTTCCAAGATTCCGGCTAGCAATGGCCCCCATTCCATGTTCATTAGTCTCCTGGAAACCTCCAAAACACTTCTCCATTAACCAACCCATTCAACAACCACTAAAAACTAGATTTCTAATTTTGAATATCAAACTCACCTTCCATGGCAACACTAGCCACCGTCCACGACGGCGCAAGCTGTGGCCACCATTCTTGTCGTCTCTCCTCCTTCTCACTATTTCATTTACATTCCAAGTCCAGAAGATGAAGATTGAAGGAAATATGGACATGGGTTTGCACGGTCACGGGTTTGTGGGAAGAAAAATTGAAAAATGGTCGTTCGTGTGGGAAGGGGAAAATATCTATATTGTGGGGGAATGGGCCAATCAGGTGGGTGACACTTGTCACTCATCTATGGTCCCTTCCAGAAGATTCCCCAATCAGAACCTGCCACCTGTCCCCGATTCTCGTTTTCATGCAATAGTACCATTATCCGTTTTAGACCAATAACTTCTCCGTCGAACCTCTGATTTCGACGTGCCGCCTGTCTACGGACTCATGATGTCCCGATCTACGTCACGATCATTGGCTCTCGTACATTTGACCCCTTGAGTCAAAAGTTAACATTTCGCCCCTTTTAAACCAAATTACCAAAATACCCCTGAACTTTCGAACGTCATGACTTTTTCTTTGAATGTCGGAATCGGACGTGCCACCTGTCTGACGTCCTGAACTACTCCACAGTCATCGGTCAACGTCCATTTGATAGCCCCAACTAAAAGTCAATATTTTGCCCACACTTAGGGGCAAAACAGTCATTTTGCACATTTCGTCCGATTTCCCTCAACTAATCCCAGATCAGTCATTATAACCCATGATTAATTAATATTTAATCCCGGTATTCAGGCCGGGTCGTTACACCTACTACTCGGGGTCTCAAATCCCAAGTCTCCCTAGGGTCCACCCAGGTCAATGCCCGCAGATCAATGACCTTCCCCGAAGGCTATAATCCATAAATGCCTTCCTGAGAGTAAGGTATCCCATGGGGACGACTCCACTCAGTTAGTGTTCCATGACTTCTCCGGGGTCCACCCAAGCCAACGACCCTTCCCGGATGAGACAATCCATAAATAAAGGATGGTATATGAAAAATCATTTCGCAATCATTCTCAAAACCTTTCAAATCTTTCAAAGGCTTCATGCCCGGTTTCCCGTAAAACCGTCATGAATCCAGAAATCCACTTTTTCCAAATCCAAATCCATTTAGAGTCTCTAAACCCGAAATCACATTTATAAATCATAAATGGGACTCATGCCCGATATCATAACCAACTGAGCCTCAAGCCCGATCATGTAAACCAACTGGGCCTCAAGCCCGATCATGTAAACCAATTGGGCCCCGACCCGATGCCTTACGAAATCAAATGGACACCAAGTCCGATAGTTCGTAAATCCAATGGGTCTCAAGCCCAGTTCCATATTTCCAAATCCAAATCATATCATCAATCCATGAACCAATTGGGCCCCTAGCCCGGTAATATAACTCAAATGGACTTCAAGTCCGAGGGTTTCCAAAACAAATGGGTCTCATGCCCGAGTTTACCTTTCAAATCCAAAACCATTTCATCAAACCATCACTGAAACCATAAACACGTTTAATCAGTGTAAAACCATAAACCTCGATATACGGCAAATACGTAAATTGCCTCGAAATACGTGTTCATGTAAATCACCAATACCATAATCATCATGATAGAAATCATATATATACAACATATAAACATTTATGCATGCATCACAGTTCAGAAATCAAGGTCCACTCACAGACCGTCCTACGCTGCCGCCTCGATTTGTGTGCCATAAGCCTCCCTGGGCTAATACCGTTACCGGACTCTCAAACCTGTCCAAATCATACTAGAGGGTTACTAACTACCTCATTAACCTCTCATTGAAGCCCCATAAGTTTTCCAAATTTTTAAACATTTTTAAACTCGATTCTAAACCTTCGTACACTCCGAACTATATCGAAACGATGTCCGATCGACAAAAAACCAGTCCCAAAATGTTAGTTACATCGAATAGATGAAATTACATGTTCACAACATCACCAAATTCCATCCCATGCGCCCCTACGCGCAGTCGCAAGCGACTGCGCGTGAAGCCCACATCCGATGAACAGTGTCATCGTTTACCTCGAGTGGACTGGGTATGCCTGGTTTTTCGGCTCGACCGGACTGGCGAACCTTCGAGGTCAATTCTCCCTTGTTTCAAGCCCATTTTGACTCCCTTCTCTTCCATTCTCCTTGTCCCAATCTAACTAAGAATTTTATGGAGTTAAAAACAAGAAACACAATCTAAATCCTTACCTTTGAACGTAAACCCATGGCCCAGATTTCTCGACCGTCCTCCCCGTCGACTCAGACTATCTCGTGCTTAGAAATCAGGCCCATCGTGCACGTTTCTGCCCCTAGAATCACACTTAAACCAAAAGAATAGCCTATACACGTTAATAATGCTAGTTTCAAAATTGGACAAATAGGGGGTTCCGGGTTTTCAGGTTTCTGACCTACCTCTGCCGTGCCCAGCTCATCGCCGTCGTCCTTTCCGCCTCCGAGTCACACCCATTCCCTTAATCTCACACATGAACACAAAGAAGGATAATGGGGAGATATGTGTGTTTGTTTTGAGGGTGAAAATGGAGGTGATGCACGAGTTTGGAGAAGAGGAGATGAGGTTTGGTGATGATGATCAAATGAGGGAATGAATGGTGAGGATGAGGGGATTGAGGGAAATGAACGGCTGAGATTGGGAGAAAGTGTGTGAGGGAAAATATAAAATAATAGTATAATTAATATTTTAATACAAAAACCATCCAATCATGTTTGAGATCCACAAATTTGGGGTTAAGGACCGATGGGATGAGTGACACTTGTCACTTATCCAAGGGCCCCACATAAATATCTGCCAATCAGATTTTATTATTATTTTAATCGAATCCCGAGATGTTAAATTCTCGATTTCGATCCCGTGATCATAACTTCTCGGTTCGACGTCCGATTTCGACGTGTCGCTTGTCTACGGACTCATGACGTCCCGATCTATGTCACGGATCGGCCCTCGTACGTTTGACTCCTCGAGTCAAAAGTCAACATTTTGCCCAAGATTATGGGTGAAATGGTCATTTTACACCGTCCGTCCGATTTCACTCAACTAATTACCGATTAATCTCACTAATCTTCCATTAGTCATTAATCTAATCCCGGAATTCGGGACGGGTCGTTACACTTACATCGTTCTCAATTAGAATTATTAAGTGAAACTGCATACCGCAATAAGAACAATATTGTGAAGCATATATGGGAGGAGTTGTAGTAAAAGTAACCACGCCAAGATAAATTATAGAATGAATCAGAGCACACGATAACATATAAGGCAAGTTGTCAAGATGTAACACTAAAACAGTCAAACTCTCCCTAAATGTATTCTCCCCCTTTGGATAAGAAAATAGATAAAACCAATAAACTACTCCCTCTTTAAGAAACAAAGTTTCTCCCCTTAAATGAATGACATGGAGAACAAAGGAGAACTAGAAAAAACAAGAGAGAAGAACATGGGAATAACAAGCACCTTAGCATCAAGTCAGGAGAATGCAAAGCATATTGAAATGAAAACAAAGCAGGTTTAAAACACTGAACAATAGCCATGATTTGCAAAGACAAAATGAGTAATAGTATACACACAACATGACACATGTAGATAGATGTATAGGCAAGTCTCTGGTGTCAAGTGACTAACAACATCAAGATTCAATGCTCTATGACATCAGGCAGCACAAAACTCAGTAGCAGGGACAAATTACAATGAAACACATCAATGAGATTTAGAAACTACAATGGCAATTTTTTTTTCCTTTTGTTTTGTTTTTTTTTAATTTCAAATGGCCTTAGATGACTTAGCTCTCTTAAACTTTCTTAAAGACTCATGTAGCAAGTGATGAATCAATGTGTCTATCTTAGATAGAACATTAGGTGACAAGGCACCCTTGAGATTTGAGAACTCGAGTAAAAAAGGCTACAAAGCTAAGTAATTGAACATACATTGTAAAGATTAAAATCAGTTATATTAAGCAACCAAAATGACTTGTGTAGCGGGCTTTATATCAATGTTCTCAAGTCAGTTGACTTCAAGACACTAGGTGATAAAGCACCCCAAATGATGTACTTTCCCAAGTCAAAACGACTACAAAATTGATACGCTTTTAGATAATGATAGATGATAGTCACTGCCACTTCTAGACCTAACATCGCTTAATATCATGTAATAATACCATATTTGCTAGATTGATTTTGATGTATGATGTGAAGAGACGGAAGATCAAACTGGTAGTATGTATGTGAAATAGGAGAAATACAACATATACATGAATCTACACATAGAGATTGCACCAGCCTATTACACATGCCGTCAACACAAACCAAAGCAATCGACTAATGATAAAAAACCAAAAAGTTCACATCCAATATGCAAAACATTGAACTGAACAATATGGCAGTAATATCGACTAGATGCTTAAGAGCAGATCAGGAAATACAAAATACATTATCCACACATAGTGCTTTGGACAACCATGATAAATCTGATAGAAACATAAAATTATGTACAAATTGTTGGACAATATCCACAAACAGTAGAAAGTTGCCAAGAGAGAGAATCAGAGCTGGAATGAGTTGTTTAGAGCATGGAAGGATATGAAAAAGTGCTCAGCAATGTGAAGGACAAAATTAGACACAACATCATAGCAGTACCAACAACATAAATTTTAACATTTGAATCATCAACATAGTGTTCGTAAACCAGAGAACTAGTGTCGAAAGAATGAGCATCTTACCTTGAGGGATGCCATAGCATCCGTAATTTGTTTCATCTGTTTCACTTTGGTGCAACACCTTCAATAAGCTCATCACAACATAAATAGCACCTTCTGATTAAGGTCTTGAGCAATGTTACTCCTATTTGAAATGTCAGGACCCACCTCAGTTCCACCCCGAAAACCGAGGTAAATCCTGCTCCCGTCTGACACCCCGACACGCAACTAAAGTAAACTCACGAAAAATCACCAAATTACAACGCATGAGAAAATTTAAACATCCCGAAGTCACTGTTTTACAGAGCATAGTACCAAATACAAAGGAAAGAAAACCGATAAACAAGGTACACGCACAACGGAAAATGTAAAGCACTCCGGGGTTACTCTCGAGTATTCTATGCCTCCGACGCTGCCTCAACGTCAACCCCCGCGCTAACTCCACGACCTGGAGGGCAATTTAAAATAGAAGGTGTGAGTGGACCATAAATAAAAGAAGAGTTTCCAAAGCCATTTCATAAGAAAACTAGGGTTTTAGCCCTCCGTTTGAAAACACACATGCATAACCCATTTGCTGAAAACAGTTGTAAATCACATAAAGATCGTCGTAAAAACAGAATTGAAAGCAGTTACAGAAATCACGTCATAAACATCATAAAACCATATCATAAAACATAAGTCTCAAACAATCATTATCCAATCAAACCTGCTGGACCTATCCGAGTCTTTAAATTCAATCCAGGCCTCAAGAATATCTGAGTCTTTAAACTCCCGAGTCTTTAAACTCAACAGGCCTACGGGGGAAATATCAATATATCCGAGTCTTTAAACTCCCGAGTCTTTAAACTCAATCCGGGTCTTTAAACCCAATCCGGGCCCGTCCCCCGTCAAACATAATATCCGGGTCTTTAAACCTAATAACCAGATCCAGAAAATCCAATCCAAAATCATTTGAAATCCATTTCTAAATCCACATCCAAACCCGAATCCGAAATCACAGGTCCGAAGCCCTTCCGGCGTCCAGAATCGTCATTCCGAACACAAATCCGGAAATCCATTTTTCAACTTTAAAACCAAATTTCGATTTCCAAAATCCGATTCTAAAACCGAAAAATCTTGATTATCAAATCACGTCTCAAAATCCTTTTAATATCATTGAAAATCACTTATCGTTTGAAAACCCCAATTCATGGCATCAGAATCAGAATCCAAACTTTTCTCGTAAAACGTGCTGAAAACCGTACTTTCTCGAAAAACTTGCAATTATGTAAAACCAACATAGCATATTCAAAACCATGAAATCACATGTAAACCATAAAATAATGATAGAAAAACAGTTATGTATGCTCGAGTTTAGATAAGGGGTCCACTCACAGTCACCGGCACGTCACTCGCGCCCCGTACGTCTCGCACGTTCCTCAGCTTCCTCGGGAAGTCCCGATCCTGTCACAAGTCACCAAAGTACGTCACTAACACGTCTAACAAGACTCTCCTAATTTTCCCCAAAAATCCCCGGATCCTAAACGTAACGAACCGGAACCCTAAACCTTCAACCTCGCGGAACTAACCTCAAACGACGTCTGAATAACCCGAAACCTATTCCACTAGACTCGTTACAACCTCTAGACCAAAAACGTAGTTGACACTTTCCCCAGAAACCACCGCACGCGCCTCCACGCGCCGCCCAAAGTGGCTGCGCGTGGGCCTCACGCGCCTGCACACAGTCACTGTTCATCGTCGTATTCAACGGGTGAACCGGTCTGAACCGGCGTACCACGTTATCTGCCGTTCCTTCACCATTTCGACTCCTCTCTTCACCATTCTCACCTTCTAGTCCTAAGCAACCTATTCCCCTCCCTCTAACACAACGACTAAGCCTCTAGATCATCGTCCCAAACTCGAAACCGTAACCCCGTTCTGTCCCCTGTTTCACAATCCGGCCACCCAGTCACTCCCCCGTCGCGGCTTCCACCTTAGACGAATCCTAGGACCTCACTGAGTCACACACAACTCACCAAAACCCTCGACTCGTACTCAAAGCCCACGACTAGTGGTTTGAACCTAAACAGCAAAACAGAGCATTTGAAAGGGGACTAGAAATTACCTGTGCTCAGGCTGCCGCCGTGAGCTCCGCTGGGTCTGTTCGACTCTCCTCCATCCTCCCAACACCACCACGGGTCCAAGTTAAGGATTTAGGCAACACACGGTTGCACCACCACCAAACTTCTTCTCTGTTTCTCCCTGAGAACTCACACCGTACACACTCAACTTCCTCACGACACTCTTACTCAAAATCACTCCTCAACTCCCTCTAAATCTCTTTTCTCACTCAGCAATTCATCACTACTCACATCACTCTTCACCTGATCGATTTTTCCTTCTCAGCCTCACTCTATTTCTCACTTGTTCGAACACACACGACACAAACTGTTTAATTGAACCGTGAAAAATCCTAGAAACCTCTAGCCCAACCCCACGTGTCACAGCCCTGTGGTCCCAAACCAAAATATCCCCATCTCGACTGTACACTTGTCCTGTTCCCATTTGCACAAATCCCAATGTGCAAATGACCAAAATACCCCTCATTTGAGTCAAAATTACAATTATGCCCTTACCGTTTTAGACCCGTATCTTACTCACCCTAGGTCCGATGAACACGTGCCACCTGTCGTTGAACTCAAGACGACGAGATCTACTTAACGGTCCTAGGTCAACGTGTCAAAACCCGATCGTACAAAAAGTCAACTCTTTCCCCCTATTTTAGCCAAATTACGGTTATGCCCTCAACCTTCCGAACATCATAACTTCCTCCTCGGATGTCGGAATCGGGCGTGCCACTTGTCTACAGATTCGTGACGTCCCGAACTACGTCACGGTCACCGGTCAATACCCAATTGACAGTCTGAACTAAAAGTCAACAATTTGCCCGAACTAGGGGCAAAATCGTCATTCTACGCTAACGAACCTTTCGTAACCAACTAACCACCGATTAAGCTCACTAATTCCATCTTAATCACTGTCTTAACCTTAATTTCCGGGACGGGTCCTTACATGAAAACTCACAAGGCTTCACATATAGTTTCATTAGCGCACTGCACATCAAGGCTCAAGAACATAGTTCATGAGGCATGTATGGGTAGTGAAGCAAATAAATAAATAAAATCAAAAGTACAACGACAAAAAAAAAACATGAACTAGCACTTGGCATGCCAACAAGAAAAATAGCAAACAAAAAGAGCATTTAAAAAAAAGTTAAATTCTATTTAAGCATACTTAAAAGACAAGTAGAGAAGCAAAAACCAACAAGGAAATAACATAAGCAAATAATTTCTAGCATCACAAACAATCATGGCATGGACAAATAAGGTTATTGAAAGCAAGATTGTTTCTCTTTCTTTCTCCATTCAAGCTTTAACTTAGAACCAACAAACGAGGGAATGGTGATGAGTTTAGAAAGCCTTTGAATTTCATTGAACAAATAAGAAATCCTGCTTCTATGTACCTTAGGGAACTTTTCCTGTAGTATGTTCCTTTGTTTCTCAATTCAGATTTCTCTTTTCTTGTCAATTTTTGAAGGATATTGCACTTAGGTCGAATGTGACCAGTAACCCCACAATGGTGACAAATTGGCACAAAATCTATTGACTCATTTACTACGCTACTAATAGTGCAATTAAAAACTTTTACAAATTTTGTGACAGCACTTACCATAGGATGATTATCTGAGAAACCTAATCCTTTCTTATCACCAAACATTTTTCTCATGCCTAACATTTTATCAATTGTTTCACACCTATGGTTAGTTCTGAAATTTTCTCTTTTGACATCTTTAGGCTTACTTTGAGCTCCTCATTCTCAGATTTGAGTTTCATAATGGGTTTTCCTTGATCTATGTGATTCTTATGTAGAATCTCAATTTTTTCAACTAAAGCAAAGCTTTGTTTCTCAACAGAGCTCATTTTGAATTTGAAATCCAATTCAGATTTGATTTTCTTGTCTTTAAAAGAAAATATATGTTTGGTCATACTTTCATTCTGACCTTGGATCTTTTTGGAAGCTGGAAAAAATCTTTCATACGGTCTAAGTACATCATCAAGACCTAGCCTACCAACCTCACCATTTGAATAAGACAACTCACTGTTATCTACAGTTGTAGTGAGTGCAACCACTTTTTCTTCTTTCTTAGACTCTGACTCATTATCACTCCATGAGATCTCTAAAGCTTTTTTTTTTTCCACATTTGTATGCTTTTTTAGTGTATTAGCACATTCAGAAGCTATATGACCAAACCTTTCACATTCAAAGCATTTAATCCTACCAAACCTTAGTTTTTTAGACACTATCACTTGTTGGCAAATTTGACTTAAATTTCTGACTCGTTATCACTTCATGTGATCTTTAAAGCTTTTTTCCCCTCATTTTTATGCCTTTTTAGTGTAGTACCACATTCAGAAGCTATATGACCAAACCCTTCACATTCAAAGCATTTAATCCTACCAAACCTTAGTTTTTTAGACACTATCAATTGTTGCCAAATTTGACTTAAATTTCTTTGAATTTAAAACAGAATTTTTCAAATTCTCTTGGCCCTTGTGATTTTTAGTTTAAGAAAATTTCTAAAACTTCTGGCAAGAAAAACAAACTCTTCCTTATTAAATTCATCATCTTAACAGTCATCATCCTCTTCTCTACTAACCCTAAGAGTAATGTTTTTCACTTTTCTTGACTCAGGAAGCTCCATTTCAAAGGTTTTGAGTGAACCTATAAGTTGTTCAAGTTTTAGAGTGTTTAGGTCTCTAACTTCTTTAATTTCAGTCTTTTTAGCTTGAAACCTAAGAATCTTTTTTACCACTCTGTGCTCTGGGATACTATCACCTAGATTGCAACAAGCAATCACAATGACACTAAGTTTAGCATAAAATTCTGAGAAGATTTCTCCCTCGTCCATCCTGATGGCTTTAATTAGGTTGTGTACATTTGAAGCTTAGAGGCATTAACACTTTCAGTGCCTTCATGGGTGACTTACAAGATATCCCAAGCTTACTTAGAAGTCTCACAAGTCGAGATATAATTGAACTAATCAGGAGACATGGCTGTAAATAGAGCATTCAGCTTTCCTGATTATTAATGATATGAAGTACTTCAGCCCGATACCATTCTTCCCTAGGTTTCAAGATAATTTCACTAAACCCTTAGATTTAGAGGTCTTGTTTGGTTTAGTCCTGACAACTGTGTTCCAAACACGGCAAGGGACCATAAAAAGGCTTTCATTTTGGCCTTCCAGGCACCATAATTCGCACCATCAAAGCACGGTGGATGAGCAATGGAGCCCATATCATGATCCGTCCCTAAAGCTACCATGCGAACCTCACCAATTATGTTTGGTGACTCGCTCTGATACCAATTGAAAACGCTTAAGGAATGCTAATGTCCAATTTAAACACAAAGTCCAGTAGGGTCAATAACCAGCTGCTTAATCAACTATAAACCAAACCAACAAGCAAACTCAACACACAACCAATATGTCAGGCTTAATAAATCAGCAGTGAACAAATAACTAAACAACCTAATCAAACAACAATTTAACAACTCAAGAAATTTAAGGACATAATGTAAAGCACACAGATTATTTAGTGTAGTAAACCCTCCATTGGAAAACTTCCTAGGAAACTTTGCCAGTCATGAATCAATCCCCTAAGATAACAATCAATTACACACTTTGACACACTGAGACTCTTCTTACTACACACTAGTTAAGGCATTCATGTCCTCAAACTAAAATTGATGCGTGCCTCTCAGCTAAACTATTTCAACTTGACCGGTCTTCTCGGTGTGGCACAGCTCTCACACGGCTGTCTATCACCTCGGAGCTCAACAACTTCGTGGTCCTTCAATTTTGCTGCATCCTCTATTGCAAAGCCCGGGAATGCATAGCCTCTTTGTCTTTTAATTGCACTCGTTTTGTCCCTGTATTTTCGGCTAGGTCTTCACGTTTCTACTTTATGGTGCGTGCGCCGCTTGACCTTGGTAAGTCCCACAAAAACTTTTGTTTTTTGTGTGCCTGCTACGTTCCCTCACTTTTCCTTTATGCTTCACCGTTTATAATTTTCTTCATTATGACCTAAGGGGTCTTTGTTAAGAGCCCGAAAACTTATAACACACTAATTCAGCTCAACCTATTTTAGGAATTGCCAAATAAAATAATTGCAATATAATTGCATTTACAAATTGAATTCCACCTAAATTTGAATTTCCATTTTCTTAAATTTGAATGTTACCTTATTTTTTCATAAACGACATTAAAAAAGATGAAATCAACATTAGAAATAGATTTCTTTTTCTTTACCAACGTTAAACTTTTTTTTTATGAACATTTAACTTAAGATATGAGTCATTGAGCCCTCCCATTAGACAATTAAGATGAATTTAAGAAAGGTGAAAAAAAATTAAAAAATATATAACGTTAATTATTCTATATAATTAGGAGTGGGCACGGTGGTGTTTGATACGGATATTGACAATATCCAAATCCAAATCGCTAAAATTTTAACAGTTCGATACGTTTTAAATTTTCTAAAATTAAAAATAAAACCGTTTCGATCAAAACCGTTACTAACGATTCAGATTGGATCGAAACGACTTAAAACCGTTTAGACATAAAATAAACAAAGATATTTAAAAAAGTAAGGATATAAAAAACAATAAAATAATCAATACTCAAATTTTGTTTATTAAGCTTGTGGAAGAGTGGATTATAAACATTACCACTATATTAAGATTTATCAAACAAACAATATCACTTACTAATATTTTTTTTATACTTTTATCTGATACATGTATTTATTTGAATTTTTTTATTATTTTTTATTATTTTTACTTTACATTAATAATAGATTTAAAAATTAATATATTTATTAAAGGTCCGATTTAGATTTAAAGGATTTCCAAAATGAAAATTTAAATTCAAACCATTATTAACGAAGAGTTTGGATTCTCAAACCATTTTCCTTTTATTGGGTCAAATATAAACTTTTGTATAAATAACGATTTGAAACGAACAATCGTTTGCCTTTGATTGGGTCAAATCTAAACTTTTGTATAAATAACGGTTTAAAACGAATAAATTAACGGTTTTAACGTATTTATCCCCACCTTATATTTAACGATTTGAAACGAACAAATCGTTTGCCTTTGATTGGGTCAAATCTAAACTTTTGTATAAATAACAGTTTAAAATGAATAAATTAACGGTTTAAAACGAATAAATTAACAGTTTTAACGTATTTATCCCCACCTTATATTTAACTGTGCGTGTGAAAATGTTTGAAGGCTTGATGGCACGTGCGAGTGCTTTATCACTTCATTTGCAGTAGCGTCTTGTTCTAAAAATGATAAGAAAGATATTTGTGAATCCAACATAATCCTCTAATAACCTCACTCCGCTAACAACTCTGCACTCTTCCTCAATTCTGACCCTCCCTTTCCCGCCTCCCAAGCTCAGAAATCCCAACCGCTGAGATTTTCGGTGTTTCTTCGCACCTTTTCGGTTGTCCGAAACGTCCCACTCCAAACTCATGCAATTAGGGGTTTTGGGGGGTTTATCTGTTTGCCATTCTGAACACTCAGCTCCCTTTAGACCAAGCGTGTCAGCTCAAATGGCCGCTTTCGGAGCTCTCTATCCCTGTCCGTACAGCCTCTTGTGTCGGCCCAGACCTTTAAACCGCTGCGTTTCGTGCTCAGTCGGTTCTTCTACTGCCACAGGTATTTCGATGTTCAGAACATTCTGTTTTGCATATGTTGAAATAAGTTTTTTTTTTTTTCCGGCGGGTTTGGATATGCTGTTTGGCTGCTTAGAAAGTGAAAGAAAATGAATATGGGAAGTATTGTCAAATTTATTAATCGAGATTTTGGCTAGTAATATTTTAGTTTGTTGGGCGCCAAAATGTTCATAACAGGATAAGGTTTAGTTACTTTTATTACATCTTCCAAAGAGCTAGTACAGCTTCTTGGCTGTTTGGCTGCTCTGAAAGTGAAAGAAAATGGAAATGGGAGGTATAATGAAATTTTAGTAAACGAAACAATGATTTTTGGTTTTATTGGGTGCCGAAGTTTTCATAATATGATACGTCAATGATAAAGTTTAGTTTTATTATATCTTCCAAGTACACTATTAGAGGTAACTGGATTTCAAAAGAGTCTTTGGTTTTGCTAATTTTGACCCAAGGTGCTTACATCTTACAATTTCTCTATGGTGATTAGAAAGCTATCTTTTATGGTCAGAAT
This sequence comes from Prinsepia uniflora, assembly GCA_032719365.1. NCBI lineage: Eukaryota > Viridiplantae > Streptophyta > Magnoliopsida > Rosales > Rosaceae > Prinsepia > Prinsepia uniflora. Next base: position 68,390,443 of record CM064865.1, on the reverse strand, counting down.
TTTTGAGATAATAGTAATGATTGTTTTATTGGTTTGATTCATTTAGGAACACGTGGGTCTAATGTAAAAAGATCAGGAAGAATGGAAGGGCCTCGGAAAAGTATGGAAGATTCGGTTCAGCGAAAGATGGAACAATTTTATGAAGGGAGAGAGGGCCCCCCAATCCGTGTTTTACCAATTGGTGGCCTTGGAGAAATAGGGATGAATTGCATGTTGGTTGGGAATTATGATCGTTATATTCTGATTGATGCAGGTGTCATGTTCCCAGAGTATGTTAATTAGACTAGTTTTCTATTGTATGTACTCCTAACAGAATGTTTTGTGGTGATAATTAGTTGTAAATTTTGCTAGTATGAGTTTCTTTTCCTAGGAGGTTTCTTCTGTCATCTTTTTTTACTTTTATAAATTATTTTATCTTAGGTTCAATGAAAAATTTGGCAAGACCAGCATAAATAGGCAGATAAATATGCTTCATACATTTGATACTTTTTAAAAGTAGCTTTGCATGAAAAATGGATTGTATTTGCTTCTCTGCATATCTGCTGAAAATGATCGTCATTTGCCTTCTCTTTTCTTCTGTTTATCTACTCACCTTGAAATGTATTTGCAGCTTTGATGAGCTTGGAGTCCAAAAGATTATACCTGATACCACATTTATCAAAAAATGGAGCCACAAAATTGAAGCAATTGTTATTACACATGGGCATGAAGATCACATTGGTGCGTTGCCCTGGGTAAAGTTTCCTTCTGACACTTGTAAATGGCGTTGATTCAAAATCACACCTTACTTCTATTACATTCCTTACATTGACACCTGTTGAGAAGATTTTGAAGTAGGCTTAAAGCCTGATCTATTCAGTGAATTTGGTGGAGTGCATTTTGGTGCCTTGTGTGATGTTAGTAAAAGGTATTGAGAATACTTCTGTATTTCTTAATTAATTAGATGTACAATAGTGGAAGAGATATATACAGGTCTGAACTGGACCTAACTAGGAAGGAAATAAACTAGCTAAACTAGGCCTAACTTGGAAGGAAAGAAACTAGCTAATTATGTACAAAAGGAAGGAATCTGTACAGATTCCTGGTTGACCTAGGGCCAGCCGATCATGGAGATTGAGATTGATTCTCAATCTCTTCTGATTCGGTTGGATCCTTAATACGCCCCCGCAAGATGGTGCGGCCATCAGCGATACCAATCTTGGTACGTAGAAGCTGGAAACGTGGTCGAGGGAGTGGCTTGGTGAGAGCATCTGCAAGCTGGTCATCTGTGGTGACATGAGAGACTTGGAGGAGGCCACGGGTGACATGGTCACGAACAAACTGATAGTCAAGCTCCACATGCTTCATGCGAGAGTGGAGTGCAGGGTTGGCACAGTAAAATGTGGTGCCAATGTTGTCACAAGAGATATTGGGAATTCCTTCAACTGTGAGGCCAATTTCACGCAAGAGGGACTGAACCCAGATCAGTTCTGCAGTATTGGAAGCTATTGCGCGATATTTGGCCTCAGTGGAAGACCGGGAGACTGCTTTCTGCTTCCTGGAACTCCAGGATATGAGATTGCCACCTAGGTAGACCAGATAAGCTGTGGTTGACTTGCGGTCTGCTGGATCTCCTGCCCAATCTGCATCGGAGAAGGCATGGAGATGGTTGAAAGAGTGAGAGGTGGCATGGAGGTGATTGGTGGTCCCACGTTGTAGGTGGAGGCCAAAGAACATGGTCCCTTTGAGGTAGCGCAGCACTCGCTTGAGAGCTTGCCAATGGAGAGTTGTAGGGGCATGCATGAACTGGGATAGTTTATTGACAGCATAGGAGAGGTCTGGTCTTGTGAGATTGAGGTACTGCAGGCTGCCAACAATGCGTCTGAACATGGTTGCATCAGCGGGTGGAGTACCATCCACTAGGGTGAGAATAGGCGAGACAGCTAGGGGAGTGGAGACGGGTTTGGCACCGTCCATCTGAGCAGAGTGCAGTAGATCCTGGACATATTTATGCTGGGAAAGAAACAGACCCGAGGAAGTGGTGAGGACTTCGACACCTAGGAAGTAGTGTAGGGGCCCGAGGTCCTTGACAGAGAAGCGGACCGCCAGAGCGTGAATGAACTTAGTGATGAGCTGGGAGCTGCTGCCTGTGACAATTAGATCATCCACATAAACCATAAAAAAAAGAGTGTGAGAGCCTTGCCTTTGGAGAAACAGGGAAGCATCCGAGAGGGCATTAACAAAGCCCTGAGTAAGAAGATAGGAGTGAAGCTCCTTGTACCAAGCCCGTGGAGCCTGTTTAAGGCCATAAAGTGCTTTGTGTAGCTTGCATACGTAGGTAGGATGAAGGGTGTCAACAAAGCCAGTTGGCTGGTCCATGTAAACGTCTTCTTGTAGAGTGCCATGGAGGAAGGCATTGTTTACATCCAGCTGCCTTAATGGCCAGCCATTGGTGACAGCAAGGTGGAGGATGAGCCGAATAGTGGTGGGCTTGACCACTGGGCTGAAAGTGTCCAGAAAATCAACTCCAGGACGTTGATGATACCCTTTAGCCACTAGACGGGCCTTAAACCTGTCCACCTCACCAGTAGGAGTGTGCTTGATGCGAAAAACCCATTTGTTACCTACCACGTTTTGGTGAGGGGCTGGAGGCACAAGATCCCACGTGCCATTGCGGATGAGAGCATTCAGCTCATTTGACATGCCACTCCGCCACTTAGGGTCCTTCTTAGCTTGAGAGACACAAGTTGGTTCAACCAAGGGGGGCTGGAGTTGTTTGTTGGCAGTGAGGGCATAGCTGAGGACAGGTTGTATGGTGCCAGTTTTGGTGTGAGTGAGCATTGGGTGAGTGGACACGGGTCTTGGCAGTGGTGAAGGGGGGTGGGGGCGAGGAGGGCGACGACTGTAGGTAAGGAGGGGGGGTGCTGTGGGGGGGGGGGGGGGGGGGGCAGAGGTGCTGGCGGATGGTAGAGCGGTAGCAGGGGCTGGGCTGTGAGGTGGGTGGTGCGTGACAGGAGAACTGGGCCGCTTGGTGGAGGTGTCGGCTGTGGGCTGTCTGGTGGAGGTAGGCGGCAGGAACAGAGCATGAGAGGGTTCTGATGCAAGACCGTGCAGGAAGGATGTCTCAGGTTTGTCCGCTGGAGTGGTGGGTGGTGTGATCGCTGCTGATGGTGAGGTGGCAGTGTGAACAGGAACCAGAGACACAGGATCAAGTGTGGAGAGCCAGGTTTGGGTGAGGGGAGGAGTGACGGGAGGGTTCTGGGAGGAGGAAGAGGAACCAGGAAAAGAGGACTCATCAAACTGCACATGACGAGAGACATAGAGTTTGTGGGTGGATGGATCATAACAAAGATAGGCACTCTGGTTTAGAGCGTAACCGAGAAAGACACAGGGGGTGGAACGAGGTAGGAGTTTGTTTGGATTGTAAGGGCGGAGCCAAGGAAAACAGAGACACCCAAAGGTGCGTAGGCGGGAATAGTTGGGGGGCGGTGGAAGAGTGTTTCATAGGGACTTTTCTGGTGGAGGAGGGGGGTGGGCAGCCGGTTGATGAGATACACGGCAGCCCTGAAGGCATATGTCCAGTAGGACAAGGGAAGGGAGGCCTGATGAAGAAGGTTAAGACCTATTTCGACAATGTGACGGTGTCGCCTTTCGGCAGCCCCATTGTGTTGAGGGGTGTGAGGAGGGGTGAGGAGGTGATTGATGCCGTGGGAAGCAAGGAATGGCTTTAGTTTGATGATTTCACCTCCTCCATCAGTATAGAGAGACAGGATGGGTTGCTAGAAATATTTTTCAACCAAGGTTTTGTAATCCACAAAGGTGGAGAAGACATCTGATTTTTTCTTCAGGGGATAGAGCCATGTGTATTTGGTAAAATGGTCCACGAAGATGACATAATATGAGTTTTTTTCCATGGAAAAGTAAGGGGCAGGGCCCCATACATCACTGTAAATAAGTTCTAGGGGACGAGAGGAAGTTAGGGAAGAGACACCAAATGGTAGTCTGGTACTTTTATTGCAAGGGCATGAATTACAGACAGTTTCTAGATGCGTAGGAGTTACATGAATGGAAAACTGACGAAGGACAGATTGGAGGACTTTAGAAATTGGGTGGCCAAGAGGCGATGCCAAAGATTAGGGGAGACCACCACACCCACCATAGCTTGAGGTCGTTGAATGGAGGCAGAGGACCACTCGTAGACATCATTCCTACTCCGGCCTTGTAGGAGAACCGCCCCCGTGCTGAGATCCTTCACATGAAAAGAGTGGGGAAAAAGTTCAATAGACGTACAATTTTGTTGATTGAATTTAGCAATGGAAATCAGATTTGTAGTCATAGAGGGAACACATAAAACATCTTTGAGAGTGAACGGAGGGGAAGTGAGAGAGGGTAAGGTGGTTGAACCCTTGTGGGAGATACCAAGACCCTTACCGTTACCAATGATGATTTCATCGGGGCCAGTGTACTGGTGGGCATCTGAGAGATGACGAGTGGTGTTGGTGACATGATGTGAGGCACCAGAGTCCAGAAGCCAGCTGCTGGAGTGAGCTTGAGTGGCCGGGTTTGCCATGGGAGGAGAAGCCAAGGGAGTGGGAAGCTGGGGACAACGCTTGGCGGTGTGGCCCTGGACACCACACAGCTGACAGAAACCACGATAGCCAGTACCAGGCTGGTTGGAGCGGCGATTGGTGGAGTTTCTGTGACCAGAAGGGCGGTGGTTGTCCTGTTGGTGGTAGGAGGGGCGGCTGCCGGAAGAAGGCTGTGAATAACGGCTAAAAGTGTGGCCACGGTGAGCCTGGGACACCTGGGCTGTTATGGGAGGACTAGGGGCTGAAGGGGCTTCTCGATTGGTGGCTTCTTCATGCTGAACCAGCATGTCATGCAAGTTTTCAAAGGACACAGGGGTGTCCCTTGAACGGACAGCCTCTGTAATGTCCTTGAATTGGGGGCCCACGCCATTGAGGACATGAAGCAGCAAATCGTCATCAGAGAGAGGAGTGTCAATGGCGGCAAGTTCATCAGAGAGAAGACGAACCTCTTGGAGGTAGTCAGAGACGGGGCGGTCACCACGGCGAAGAAGAGTAAGTCTCTCCTTGAGGCCAAGCACACGGCCACGAGCCTTGCTGGCATAGATATGGGTTAGGCGCTGCCATGCACCGGCAGAGGTTCTGGCGGCAGCAATGAGTGTGATGACTTGAGGGGAAACTGAAGCCAAAATCGAGTGGAGAAGAAGCTGGTCCTGGCGGAACCAGAAGGCGCGGAGCGCAGGTTCTGTTGCTGGTGGGCAGGGATGAGAGCCATCCACGAAACCCATTAAATCATACCCGTGAAGAAGGGCATGGAACTGGGCACGCCAAGGGAAAAAATTGTTGGCCGTGAGCTTGACTGGAAGCTGGGCGGCAGTATTAATGGTGATGAGGGCGGGTAGATTAGGGTTTGGGTCACCGGTGGTTGGTGGGAGGGTGGGATTGAAAGGGGCGGCGGTGGTTTGAGCAGCAGCTGCGGTGGGTTGGGCGGCCATGGATTAGGGTTTGTTTCTGGGTGTTTTTTTTTCCTAGGGTTTTGCTCGGTGGAGCTTTAAGGCTTTGATACCATAAAAGGTATTGAGAATACTTCTGTATTTCTTAATTAATTAGATGTACAATAGTGGAAGAGATATATACAGGTCTGAACTGGACCTAACTAGGAAGGAAATAAACTAGCTAAACTAGGCCTAACTTGGAAGGAAAGAAACTAGCTAAGTATGTACAAAAGGAAGGAATCTGTACAGATTCCTGGTTGACCTAGGGCCAGCCGATCATGGAGATTGAGATTGATTCTCAATCTCTTCTGATTCGGTTGGATCCTTAATAGTTAGAGTGCTGTTATATAGTGAGCTACTGAGCTGTGTCAAATATCTTTTGGCAACCATTAGTTATCAACATGCTCATAATCCCTGGTCTGTGGCATTCTAAGGTGGCCTTAAAGTGTTGTAACCTGTGTGACTAGCTTAGAGAGCAGAATGAGAGCAAAGCGGGTGAAATGAAATTGTCAATCACCAAAGCAGTATATGCGCATGAAATGGATACCATTATTTAGTTATTCTACTAAGATTGTTAAAGTTCTAGAAAGAAACATGCTAAAAGGACCGATACTTTTAATGAGTTATTTATTTTTTTCTGTTGCTTTTACTTCTAGGTGAAGATGAACTTGATCTGTAAACATTGTTTTCTGAAAAAAAGGTTGTATAATACTATAATGTGGTAGCGGCATATAATCTTGTGATGCTCTCAAAAGAAAAATAGGCCCAAATCTTTACAATGTTCTCAAAAGAGTGTTACTTTCACCAACTGCTTTGAAAGACTTACAACTAATTGAAGTGCCTACCAAATATGCTTGAACTTAAGCTCTTTTCTATCGAGATTTTATTTGAATGAAACATTCTCTAGGGAGTTTATTATTTTGGTTTTCATTTATTGTAGCTAATACATATTTTTTCTCTAAACAGGTGATCCCAGCTTTGGATTCTCGTACACCAATATTTGCGTCATCCTTCACCATGGAGGTACTTCTTGCATAACTCTAATACGGGTGGCTTTTCAGGAGCTTCCTATGCTAATACTGTCTTTCACGATATATAGTTATGCACATGCTTGTTTGTGACTGTTGACTTCCCATAGCATGTTAGTACTTTATTTGAAGCTCTTAACCTTTAGGTTTGGAGGTTTTCTGTACCTCATATTGTCATTGTACATGAGTCTTTATGATGAAGATGTTTGTCCTATTGAATGCCTGGGCGTTTTCAAATTTTGTTGCTGCCATAATGTTCAAAAAGATACTGTTCTTTCAACAGCTTATTAGAAAACGTCTGAAGGAACATGGGATTTTTGTTCCATCTAGACTTCGGACATTTAGAACAAAGAAGAAGTTTATGGCTGGGCCATTCGAAATTGAGCCTGTTCGGGTGACACATTCTATTCCTGACTGTTGTGGATTAGTTCTTCGCTGTTCTGATGGGACAATACTTCACACAGGGGACTGGAAGGTAACCTTCACTGACCTGTATAGTATTTTTTCTTCTTGATTATGTTATCAAGCTTAATAAATTATGATAAACAGATTGACGAATCACCATTGGATGGTCAAGGTTTTGACCGTGAAGCTTTGGAAGAACTTTCAAAAGAAGGAGTAACATTGGTATGTCTTGGGTCTAGTATTTGCAATATTCTAATTTCTTATATGATCCACTTGGTAGGGAGATTGGGATTTTCCCTGGAGACTGAATAGGGGTTTAATTCTTTGTGCTGTTAGAGTCAAGACTATAAAGATCATACTGTTACTATTGACTAACCTTTGGTGAGGCGTCTTTTATGTATTATGAGTAAAAATATCTTCCATCATGATGCATTTACCTCATGACTTATATAAGGAAGTATTAATATGAATCTTGTAAAGTGGGGATGCTGATGAAATCCAGATTGTTGGTCAAAACTGTTTTTAATGGAGGAAAAGGGGGAGGTGTCAATTAATGCATGGACGTTATTTTTCAGATGATGAGTGACTCTACAAATGTACTATCACCTGGAAGGACAACGAGTGAATCTTCTGTAGCAGATGCCTTGTTGAGGCATATTTCAGCCGCTAAAGGGAGGGTTATTACTACTCAGTTTGCTTCAAACATTCACCGACTTGGAAGTGTGAAAGCTGCTGCTGATTTTACAGGAAGAAAGTTGGTGAGTACTTCCGACCAACATAATCCAATGGGCAACTTTTCTTTAAAATACCATGCACATTCATATGTCTCATGACTTGCTCCCTTAGTGTACTTCTTGACTCGCTTTGATTTTTTTTTTCTCTTAAGCTGAGTAAGCGATGTTTTGTAATCTTTTAGGTGTTTGTCGGTATGTCCTTAAGGACATATCTTGATGCAGCTTGGAAGGATGGGAAGGCACCAATTGATCCATCATCCCTGGTAAGAATACATAAAGATTCTTTTTTCCTGTTGTCTGGTTCTCTTTTGTTTGCTTATCTCTGTATATGCGTGCGCGTATATATTCTCTTCTATTAATTTTTAGTGGTATTATTCTTCTTTTTATTCTCTTTACAGAGAGATCTCATCATAAAGTTGTATTTTAATTCAAATTAGGTGAAAGTAGAAGATATTGATGCCTATGCACCAAAGGATTTGCTTATCGTCACAACTGGCTCTCAAGTAAGTTTATCTAAAAGCCCTTCTACGGATGATGCCTATTTTCTTAAAGTAAAACCTTTGACTGGACGTTTTGCTGGCAAATGATGTATGCTATTGTGTCAGGCAGAACCACGTGCTGCTCTAAATCTTGCATCATTTGGAAGTAGTCATTCCGTCAAACTGAGCAAAGAGGATATAATTTTGTATTCAGCTAAGGTAATAAAACTTGATTTTGTGTTTCCGGTTGAGTTTTAATATAAGTTACATCTATCAGTTATTAGCATAATCGATTTTGTTTAGAGTTAGTGAATAAGAATTTATAAGACCTTACCTTCTCCTGGTTTTTAAATCTTTAGGTTCTGTACGCTTTTAAGTTTCCTATTCCCATGTTTAACAAATTGTTTTTATTCGTTGAGCAAAGAAAGAAAGAAAGAAGATTTGTCTCTTATATTTAACTTCAACATCAGTGTATAGGAAAGTTCAAATTTCCAAGATTGGAAGTTGCACACGGAACATAAAGCTAAATCTTGGAAATCTTTCAATTCTTTCTTCTAGTTTTTTGAATCCGGAAATCTACTTTGACAAATTATTGCTTCATGCTGAGATTTATCTGTTTGATTTTTTACCTTGTTTACCTTATAGGTAATTCCTGGTAATGAATCTCGGGTAATGAAAATGTTAAACCGTATATCAGATATTGGTTCAACCATAGTGATGGGTAAGAATGAGGGGCTGCACACTTCCGGCCATGGGTATCGTGGAGAATTAGTAAGTCTGGTGCTTTGCAAACTTAATGGGTCTTAATTTCTATATGATAGGATTCAAATATTTTCAATGGTGACGATAAGCTTGATATTAGTGGCACTACTGCATCTTATTAAGTAATGAAAAACAGTAGTGTATCATTTATGTGGAATTTTTGGAGGTTCTTTAGCTTTTACAAGAGTGTAGACATTGTTTTTTTTTTTTTTCACCTTCATTATTTTCTTTTCTCAAGCACCAAGTTACATGCCATATCGATTTTTTTGCTAAATAAGGCGGCTGGTTAACTGCATATTTCGCATCTGTAGGGTTGTAGTGATTGGTGATTCTTCAGTATTTAATTTCAAATGATTGCATGGGGAATGCCCCTTTGATGCCACTTTTCAATAGATTGTCTCCTCTAGAAGATATGAATTTTGTATTTATTCCTCCGATTTATTTGTAACTTGATGTGCCTTTTCATTGGGTTCCATCTTTATGTTTAAACTGAGAAACAATATTTTTGGTTTAAAGGAAGAAGTGCTTAAAATTGTGAAGCCACAACATTTTCTGCCCATACACGGAGAACTCTTGTTTTTGAAAGAACATGAATTGCTTGGGAGATCAACTGGCATCCATCACACCACTGTGAGTCATTGCGTTCTTACAGTGATGAGTTATCATTGTCTATGTCTGATAAGATATTATTGCTAGGGACTTTATAATCCAATTATATATGACAAAGCCTTCTTGTGGTATTTTGTTATTTCTCACTTCCTTTTGTCTTTAAGATGATTAATCTGCATTTCCAAATTAGCAGCAATGATGCTACATGTTCCTTATTAGGGGTGCACTTTTTTTATCATTAACTATCTGTGTTGTAGGCTATATGTTTACAAATTGTGGATTTACAAGTATTTATTTCTCCTTGAATCAAACAATTTTAACAGCATATAGCATCATTAGGGTAAAGGAACTTTGTGCTATGCTGAGTACTTGAGAAGTTCTAATATTTTTAATACTTGTTATCTAAAAGTACAAAAGGAGAAACTTAAAGTGACCTGCTTCATATTTAGACTTTTCTGTGCAAACTTTCATTTTCTAATTGTTCCCCAGCTCAACGAACTTATCCTTTCAATTTTACGGTGGTGCATGATATGGTCTAATAGATGCAGTATGGAAGAGTGATTAAAATTTTGTTCTCTTTTCATAATCTGAAAGGATTAATGGTAGTAAGATAATAAATCATGAAAACTTGATGCATCAGGTTATAAAGAATGGAGAAATGCTTGGGGTTTCTCATTTAAGAAACAAAAGAGTACTTTCTAATGGTTTCACATTGCTTGGGAAAGAGAATTTGCAGGTTGGTGTTCATTAAGAAATTTTATCTGTGTATCATGAAAAGTTAATAGTTCAACTTGGAATAAATCTACTCTTATGTTACAGTTGAAGTTTAGTGATGGCGATAAAGCATTTGGTACATCAAGCGAACTTTGTGTTGATGAAAGACTAAGGATTGCATTGGATGGCATAATAGTGGTCAGGTAAATCTCATAGATCCTTCAGTGGCACTTTCATATTCCTAATACAATGATTTCTATATAATAGGATCCGAGTTTTTTTTTTTTTTCATTCTTTTGTTTTAAGCATGGAAATTTTACGCCCTCAAAGTGTAAATGGTGCAACTGATAATAGCATAAGAGGGAAGATTAAAATTACTACTCGATGTTTATGGCTGGACAAAGGAAAGCTTATTGATGCCCTTTATAAAGCTGCTCATGCTGCACTTTCAAGCTGTCCCATAAATTGTCCTTTACCTCATATGGAAAGGACGGTATCTGAGGTATTGAGGAAATTGGTAAGAAAGTACAGTGGTAAAAGGCCAGATGTAATTGCCGTTGCAATGGAGAACCCCACGGTAGTTCTTGCTGATGAGGTCAGTGCAAGACTATCCGGAAAATCCCATGTTGGTTCTGAGGTGTCACAATTGAGAAACGTAATTGATGGGTATCCAAATAAGAATCGTTCAACTAGGACACAAGGAGATGAAGGCAAGGGCAACATACATGTGCAGAGCACTTCGCAACAAGATTCAGAAGGTCCTGTACTCTCAAGCTATAGAAGTCATTCAAGTAGAACAGAAGCAGATGAAGGCAAGGACAATACACATTTGCAGAGCAATTCACAACCAAATTCGGAAGGTCCTCTCTCTCTCTCTCCACCCTGCCCCCGCCCCCCCTCCATGTATATGCGTGCATTCATTTAAGAATATAAAATGTATTTTGTAGCAGTATCCTCAATATCATCATCGTATGGCAATGAATTGGTCTAAATTTGCCATTAAATATGCGATGTATTCTATTTTCCATGTTTTGTTGGTTGCATTATTTTGCGTCACTTTCAGCTCAATGTCTAGTATGTGCTTTCCTGGACTTCTGATTTCTAGCATTGATGTCATGTTTGTTTTATTCTTCAATCTCGTCAGGGTCCGAACTTGAAGACGTAGACGTTGAAGTCAATGGACTCCTATCTGAGGAAGATTTTGCTACTTCAAAGTCCAAGTCAGAACCAGTTTCTTCTGATTCGGGGGAGTCGGATCAGTTTTGGGACGCAAATGTTCAGTTATCAACTGATGAAAAATCATTAGAAGATAAAAGTAGCGTGCCTGTGCAACAGGAGCATCTAAAGAAAGATGATCCTGAAAGCAGTGAAATAGAAAATCCTTCAAAACCGGTGAAACGCAATAGATGGAAGCCGGAGGAGGTTGAGAAGCTTATTAAAATGCGCGGGGAACTGCGCAGCAGATTCCAAGTAGTGAAGGGTAGAATGGCCCTCTGGGAAGAGATATCCAGAAACTTGTTGGCTGAGGGGATCAACCGAAGCCCGGGACAATGCAAATCTCTGTGGGCATCCCTGGTTCAGAAATACGAGGTTTGCCACCCTATTGTCGGTGTCTCTTCTTCCTTCCCTGTGTGTTTGTTGTTTTGGCTTATGAATTATTGTGTGTTGTGAAACAGGAAAGCAAGAGTGGAAAAAGAAGCCGAAAGAGTTGGCCATATTTTGAGGAAATTGATGGAGCTCTGTCTGATTCAGAAACAATGGCAACAAATTGATGGGTAGATGACAGCCAAATGATAATTCACCAATGGGCAATGGGTTTGGATGGTTGTCAGATCAAAGGAAGGACAAAATTGGAATTAAACCGGACGGACACCAGCCATTCAAATCCTCTGTGAATCAGATGGATCAGCAGAGGCAAGGTGGATTTTTGTGGTGGGGGTTGGGAATCTTTGTTTAAAATATTTTTGTCCTATATTTTTTTTGTTTTCTAGGACTATTGTTCATCGATAATGAAAAGTTGGAAATTTTTTTGTATTTTTTGTGAGATAGCTTTCACTCTTTCAGTGGGTCAGGTCAGTACATACGATTATTTTTTACAACAGGACAAAAAAAGATTTGGAGATTGTTCGTAAAGATGCTGTGCCACTGCCACACCCAAAATTTTCATCGTATAAATGCACAAGGCGGATGACAATTCAAGGCGTACATGATGCGTGTGTCTATAACTAGACCTAGAGGGCATATTCAACTCAGGTGCCACTTCCTAGTTCCTACCATAATCAGCTTTGACTCTCTGTACGCTACAAATTATAAAGACCAAAAATAAAATAACAAAAAAACTTTTGACTGGTATATATCATAACGCGTGTAGCTTCATAATAATTTTGTTTTTATTTTTCTTAGAATTTTCTCTATGACCATATTTAGTCGAATTTCTCGTTAGATTTATTAAATTTTAAGAAAGAAACATATTAAGCATCGTTGGAAAAGTAAAAATTATTGTTAAAAATAATATTTAATTACCGACATGTGATTCTTTAATATTAGTAAAAATAATAATAGAGTAATTTTTTAAGAAAATTTAAAAAAGACAAATTCAAAGGCAAATGAGAAGATTAATCCTTTTATACATTAGGATTGTAACTCCGACGTTTAATATATAATTATCTAACTTGTCTTATAAAGTAGTTAAGACTAATTCTAAATTTTTTGATAAAATTTCATCCGTTTCTTAAAAATATAATATTGCAAAAATATTTTCTATGTATGATTGATGTGCTTAAATTCTTGAATTTTTTTGGTATATTGCTAGAAGGATGAAAAAAAAATTGAAATTTGAAAAAATTATTAATTTTGTATATGTAAATATATATTATAGGAGCATTTTTTTATAATTTTTGCTCTAAGTCTCCAATTTATTGGACCGACCATGCTTAAAATAGTAAAGAGAGAGATAAATAAATGGCTTTCGTAATTATGGAAGAGAAAAGGATTATTGCTCTATTATGGCATAATTATTGTTTTTAAAAAGAATTAAAAATTTTAAAAACATTAATCTCAATAATCAAATATGTAAGGGTTCAAATTTCAAAATTATGTTAATATTTTGTCAAAATTGTGTTGTAAGTCGTAACAGATCCAGCTCGTATATATATATATATATATATATATATATATATATTAACAAATTAGATACAGTGAATAATTTGTTATAATCCATTCGTGTGTTCAACGCGTAGGTATTGCTAGGCTACACAACTGGTAGTGAGTGGCACAAAAGTCAAAAGGATTCAGATGTTTGACCAAGAAACTAATATGGAAGATGGAAGATGGTAGATGGTAGTGGCAGCAGCTAGTCTCTTCTAGACCGTTGAACTTGAAAACTTCAAAACGCACCTCACACATGACCTCCTGCCCTCAAAACCCACCCACGCCCGCTGTTTTTTTTTTATATTTATTTTCCTTCTTTTTTGGATTTCTTCTCTTTCCATCTCCATCTCCAGAAAACTCACAGCACCTTCTTCCCCCGATCATGGAACCAACATCCCAACCTCCCTTCCAATTCCAAAACCCATATAAAACCTTCATGCATTCCTGCAACTGCTACCCAAGATTCAATTCCAGTTTTTGCACCATTCAACTGCCTGCACCAATACTTTTAATTTCATTGTAATTTGTAAATGAGGAGCACTGCCGGATTCGAACATGTTTTTAGCTTCTTTGACGAGGATGGAGACGGAAAGATTTCGCCTTCCGAGCTGAGCCGGCGGCTAGGGATGATGGGCGGAGAGCTGCCGCAAAACGAGGTGGAGGTGGCGGTGGAGCTGCTGGACTCGGACGGCGATGGGCTGCTGGGGTTGGAGGATCTTGTGGAGTTGATGGAAGGCGGGGAAGAGGAAGAGATAGTGAAGGGTTTAAGAGAGGCTTTTCAGGTGTATGACGTGGAGGGGTGCGGCTTTATTACACCCAAAAGCTTGAAGAGAATGCTTAGCAGATTAGGTGAATCCAAATCCATTGATGAGTGCAAGATCATGATCAATCAGTTTGATTTGAATGGGGACGGTCTGATTAGCTTCGATGAATTCAGGGTCATGATGAAGTGAGTATTTTCATCGTGCGGTCGCTGTGACTTGCAGTCATTGCATTTGCATATGTATATAGCTATATATTATATGTATAAGGTTTAATTCATTTTTTTCTGGGTTTAGATTAGTTGAAATTTTCATCCATGGAGATGGACTCTGCTATTCACCTTGCAATATAGCTATTGGTTTTGGTTAATTAGTTCTTTCGATCTCATTTGTTTATCGGAAGCGGTTTGATTTGATGCAAATAAAATCATATACATTTTTAGGATTTTTGGAGTTTCCGATATGGAGTAGGAGATAGAAACGGCGAATCCATTGGGATTTGGAAGTTAATTTTTTTTTTATTTTTTATCTCTGAGTTTGGATTTTGAAATTATAAAACATATATGAACGCTAACTTGTGATATTGTGATTGAAAAAAGAATTTTGACAATTTTTCATTATGAGTTTGGTTTTTCTACCGGTTGTAAGCACTAATAATATATGATTGGGGTTTCAAAATTCAATTTTTTGTTTCCAAATTTCGAGTTTAAAGTTTAGAATTATAAAGTGTATATAGATTTTAGTGTTTGATATTGCGGATAAGAAATATAATTTTGACATTTTTTTTTTCATTTTGAGTTAGCATTTTTCAATTGAAAATTGAGGTTTCGAAATTAATTAATTTTTTTTCTTCAAATGTTGAGTTTAGATTTTGAAATTATAAATTTGATATGAATTTTAATGTTTGATACTGTGAATTTGAAAATATATTTTGACATTTTTTTTTCATTTTAGTTTGGTTTTTCTATAGTTAGGTTGTTGTGAGCTCTAACAATACACAATTGGGGCTTTGAAAAAAGAGTTTGAAAACTATCCATTAATTTTTTCAATAGAAAATTTTACTTGAATTCTAACAATATATGATAAGGTTTTGAAGTTAAATTTTATTTTCTTCATAATTTTGAGTTTAAAGTTGGAATTATAAAATTTATATTAACTCTAATATTTCATATTGCATATTTGAGAAATAATGTTGACATTTTTTTTTTCACTTTGAGTTTGGTTTATCTATAGTTAGGTTGTTCTAAATCTAACAAAATACAATTGAATTAGGGGTTCGAAGTTCAATATTTTGTTTCAAAATTTCGAGTTTGGATTTTGAAATTATAAAATTGATTTGAACTCTAGCGTTTTATTTTTAAGATTGAATTTTTCCTTTTTACTTTCTTCCAAATTTGAGTTCGATTTTTTTCAATAAAGATTTATGTAATGATTTATAACAATATATGTGTAACGACCCGGACGTTCAAACAAGGAAATTTGGAAAATTTGAAGAAAAGGACGATTTTGCCCCTAGGTAATGGGCGAACGGTTGACTTTTTGCTCGGGCGGTCAAACGGACTTTGACCGATGACTGTGACGTAGTTCGGGACGTCACGAGTTCATAGACAGACGGTACGCTGAAAACGGACATCAGACGGTTGAGATACGAGTCTAGAACGAGAAAGGCATTTTGGTAATTTTGTGCAGGAGGGCAAAATAGTAAATTTGCACAGAGGCACTGTTTGAAACCGGGAAGCAGGGGGCTGAACCACCGTGTCAGGACCGGTCCCAAATCTCCCGGGGAAAATTCCATCTCTAGCCCTCGTCGGGGCTATCAGAGTACTTCAGGATCATAGGAGGAGGGGAGTGATGCCTCGTCTCTGCTACAGCCTGCATCCGCGATCAACCTGAAGGGCATTAAAACACGAAAACTGTGAGTGGACAAAAACAATAATTTTCATTGAAAACATTTTCATACAAAGACCTTTATGCCCTTCATAAAAGCATATGCATGCATTCAAAACCATTTATTAAATATTCATAAAAACCACTTGAAAACATTCACAAAACCTTTCAAAGGATCATGCCCGGCCCCATAAACCGTCATGCCCCGTAAATCCATTTGGGTCCCCGACCTGAAATCACACTTACAATCCATAACTCCAAACATGGAAACTTAGCCCAAATCATGTCACATGGGTCTCAGCCCAAAACAATTTCCCAAAATATCAAATACGGGGTCTCCGCCCCAAATCACTTTCCATAAAACCTCATACGTATCAACATACGTATAACCCATCCTAGGCACTTCCGGAGAAGATGCCAACTCGGGGCACACAACCCCTAGGGAACACATCCCCGATATAGTCACGATATCAATCTCTATACTAGTGTGCACACTACTCGGGGTCTCACTCCGAGTCTTCTCCTAGGAATCTCCATCTGGGAGGCTCAATTACTGGATCTAGTCCGAGCTCTCTCTCTGGATCTAGTCCACACATCTCTCCGGAATCTGGTCCGGGACCACATCATATCTAGTAACCACCACTCCTGGAACGGGATCCATATGGGGATACCCATTTTGGTCTGTGGATCGTGGACTCTCCAGGTCGACGCTGGAGAAGACCATATAATCGCATGAAGGGTTCATATTCATTTTCAAATCTCTTTCTTTCTTTCTCAAAACACTTTTCAACTGGGTCTCATAGCCGATTCATCTCAACGGGATTCCTCAAATCCGATTCAAATCACTCTCACAGGGCCTCGGCCTAAATCCACAGTTCAACTGGGTCTCATGCCCGAATTCTCCTTTCACAAACTGAACTGGGACTCAAGTCTGATATCACCAACAATTGGGCCCTAAGCCCGGAACCATAAAGCAACAGGACCTCAAATCCGATTTCACAACTAATGGGGCCTTAAGCCCGATATCTCAACTAAATGGGCCTCAGGCTCGATATCATAAATCAACGGGGCATCAAACCCGATAGTACACCTAACTGGTCCTCAAACCCGAATCGTAAACCAACTGGGCCCCCGGCCCGATCGTATAACACAAATGGACCCTCGGTCCTATTCCTCGTAAATTCAAATGGACTCCAAGTCCGAGATTTGTAAATCAAAGGGGGTCTCATGCCCGATTTCATATTTCCAAATCCAAAATCCGTTTATTAAACCCTCGTTGAAAACATTGTATGCAAAGGTACGACATAAAGCCGAAAACCTCGAAATACGTGCAATTATGTTGATCCTAAGCTACCACAACCAAATGCACTCATGACATCACAAAACATATATTAAAACAATTATAAAACATTTATGCATGCATCAAATTCGAAAGAAAGGTCCACTCACAGACCGTCTGAAGCCGCGCCTCGATACGCGTGTCATAATCGTCTCTCAGCTCAATCGTCGCCTCCGGAATTCCCGAACCTGTCCAAATTCATATAGAGGGTTATTAACTACTTATATAACCCCTCACTAAAGCCCCGTAATTTTCCGGAATTTTTAATTATTTTTAAACCCTAACCTAAACCTTCGGATAGCCCGACCTATATCGAAACGATGTCCAATTGACACGAAACTAGTCCCAAAATGTTTGTTACATCGAATAGATGAAATTACATGTTGGAAATTTCCCCAAAGGAGGGACCAAGCGCCCGCACGCGCCCCAAGAGTGGCTTGTGGGTGGTCCTCATGCGCCGACACTATTCCTGCACCAACAAGCTTCAGCCGACCGGTTCACCTGGTTTGGCCGGTCCAGTTGGACCGGCGTGACCGGTTCAAGGCTCTAGACTCCCCATTTTTCATCCTACTTCTTCCTTTTTTATTCCTTTCTTCCTATTTTCATGTTTTCTATCAATTCAAATCCCTAAACTCAACCGAAAACGTCTAAATCCCATGGTTCAATCTTGAACCACACGGCCCTGTTTTTCCCAGTTGTTCCCACGACCTCCTCTGCCGTGAACCAGCCTCCAAAACCTCCTAAAAACATCCTAGCAACCCCCTAGTCCTATCCCAAACATCCAAAACAACCTATAACTTCAAAATCGAAATAAGGGGAAAAATGGACCTTACCGGGCAATCGGTTTCTCCCAGGCTTTCACCGCCATGTACGGCGGTCCAAACACTCCCAGCCATCATCCATAGCTCCTTCAGTCTCTCTCTTTCTCTCTGAGTCTCACAGATGATGGTTTGGGGTGCAGGTTTGGATGTGGGTGGAAGTGAGATCGGGTGGGTTGTTTGGATGAAAGGAAAACAGAAGATGATCGATGCATGTATGTAAGGGAAGGGCCAGTGGATGGGTGACAATTGTCACTCATCCATTTGGCCTTGGGATGTGATCTAGGCCCCACTAAAGTCCAAAAGTAATCCGTTTCGTAAATCGTGCAATAGTACTTTCCTACTTCCGTGAACCGTAACTTCGTCGTCGAACGTCCGAATTCGACGTGCCGCCTGTCTACGGATTCGTATCATCTCGATCTACGTAACAGTCTTCGGCCCTCGGCCATCGGACTTCCAGGGTCAAAAGTCAACTTTTGGCCCAAATTACCAAAATGCTCTCGAACTTCCGAACATCATAACTTCCTCCCCGAACGTCGGAATCGAGCGTGCCACCTGTCTACGAACTCGTGACGTCACGAACTACGTCATAGTCATCGACCAAAGTCCATTTGACCCCCTGAACGAAAAGTTAATGATTCACCCATTCTTGTAACGACCCGTCCCAAATTCCTAAATTAGATTAGTAACTGATCACGATTAGTGAGGTTAATCAGTGATTAGTTGAGCGAAATCGGACAAACGATGTGAAATGACCGTTTTGCCCCTAGTCGTGGCAAAATCTTGACTTTTCACTTGGACGGTCAAATGGACTTTGGCCAATGACCGTGACGTAGTTTAGGACGTCACGAGTTCATAGACAGGTGGCACGTACAATTCCGACGTTCGAGGAGGAAGTTATGACGTTCAGAAGCTTAGGGGCATTTTGGTAATTATGGTTAAAATGAGCAAATAGTTGACTTTTTGACCGGGATGTCCGATGGCCGAGGGCCGAGGACTATTACGTAGATTGGACGATACGAATCCATAGACAGGCGGTGTAACGCCCCGAAAAATCCAAAAATTGTAAAATATTAAAATAATGCAAAAATGACGCTTTTACCCCTAGAAGGATATGGCTAAAAGTTGACTTTTTGTTTGGTATACTATTTGTATATTTTTCTTGTGCCATTGTGTAGGTCTCGGAACGCTGAATCCGTAGACAGGTGGCACGTCGAAAACGGAGTTCGGATGAAGAAATTATGGGGTTGTGAAGTGTAGGGGTAAAATGGTAATTGTGCTTAAGAAGGGTAAAATGGTAATATTGTGTGAAGGGTACTTGAACGGTGGAAGAATCATTACAATATAAATTGCCTTGCTGATTCATCTAATTAATATGCTGATTCAACCCAACTAATGCCACCTGCCCTCTTAAGAAACTCATTAGTGGCACATGAGTGCTTAGTTGTCTAACTTAACTTAACTTCCATTAATTAACTATTGCTAACTACACAAAACAGAGAACAACACCCCATCTCCTACCAATTTGATCGATCCAACAACACAGAGAATAAGAGTGAGTATTAGAGAACAAAGGGGGAGGAATTTAGTGAACGTTTGAGTGGCAATTGAGAGGAAATTGGACTGGAATCAATACTGAGCTTACCCGAAAATTCATTAAAATTCTCCATTTTCGAATTTGAGATTGTAGATGGTTTCGTTCCAATTGGACGGGAGATTAAGCTTCCTGGGAGCTAAACAACTCGAACCCAATCAACTGGAACGAGAATTGGTGGAGAAATCGTGACAACCAAGCCCTGAAACTGTTTGGAAAATCGAGCTTGAGTCGAGTTAATCTTGATTTCGTGTTCATTATGGTCTTATGATGCTTCTGATGTGAATAATTGAAGAAAACAGGTCGATTTGAGGTCAAACCCGAATAAAGATCCGATAAGTGTTCGTCGTGAGTCGAGATGTTTTAGGGTTTAATTGGTTCAATTGAAGGCACAAAACTATTAGTTAGATTGAATATGTATTAATGAGTGAAAGAACGAGATGAATTGAGTTAGAATTAAGGGGAAACGAGTCGGGTCTGATCGCGGGTCTACAACCCGAATACCAGAGAAACGGGCGAGAGAGAGAACTGTAGCAGCCACTGTTCACGGCGCGTGAGGGCGCGTGACCGGGAATCTGAAGAAGGGTCCAACATACTTTTTAATGTTCTCGATGATACGGACCTATTGGCGTTAGTTTCGGGTCAATCGGAGATAAATTGAGGATAGTTTTACGTATCCGAAGCGTATAGGTTACGTTTAAATAATATTATTTTATTCCGACAACTCGGAACTTCGTACCTAAGAGTATATGATATTTTAGTAACCCTATATTACATGTTTGACAGGCCAAAATATTCTCGGGACAGCGGACGAGAACGAACAGCTCGAATCCGAGCAATCTGGACTGTGTGTGAGTGGGCTTTTGTTTTCTACCCTAAATGCATGCATATATGTTTTAACTGCTTTTAAATGCTTATAATATGATTTAAATTGGTTTGCCATGATTAATGATGTGATATGATAATTTCCGGATTTTGAGAATATTATATTATTATTATATTGCTTTTGGGCACGAATTTCGAGAAAATTATAAAATTGTGATTTTGGGCGATGATCTGAGATTTGAGATGACTTTTGACTTTGAAACTAAATTATATGATTTAATTGACGAATATAAATTATAAATGATCTGTTACACATGAAATTATGGAATTTACTTGTGCTGTGGAAATGCTATATTTCGGGCAGAGACCCTATTGAACTATTAACTTGATTTTGAGATCTAAATAGTTTTAAAATGAGATTCTTGATTTGTGGTATCATCCTCGGTGATTTGATGGTCTCCTCCAGACGTCGTAGATCTTGGAGTAGTCACGATCCACTGCCTGGAGATGAGTAGCTCCGAGGGGAGGCTCAATCTCAGGAGTGTGAGTTTATATTGATATCCTCCAGACGTCGTTGATCCTGGAGATGATATCACCCCAGACGTCGTTGATCCTGGGGAGGTACTCGGACTTGAGACACCCGAGTTTGCACGCGTTGCATTGATATCGTGACGGGTTATTGGATATTGAGATTGGATGTTGAGGATGATGGTATCATGATTGATTTTGAATTATATTAACTGTTTTCTTTTATTTTGATTTATATAACCTATGTTTTATATGATATGCATGCATGTTTGTGAAAACTGGAGGGTAAGACAATTTTAATAAATGTATTTCTAAACCTTTATTTTTGTCCACTCACACCTTTACTGTTTTTGTACCCTCCAGGCCCGTGCACAGGTACCGAGGCTCGTACTGAGGCAGAAGAATAATCAAACCGCTGCATACTCGAGTGCTGACCGCGTAGGACTTTAATCTTTGTTTGTAAAAATTTCTTATGCTCTGTAACCGATTGACGACTGAAATATTCAACGGTCCTAAAGATATATCTATCCCTGGTCTGACTATGTGGGTTGTTGGTTATGTTATATTATGTACTTATATATATATTTGGACTACTTTTGGTATTTTAAAATCATAGTCAGACGGGAGCAGGATCATTCACGATTATCAAGGAATAATCGGGATGGGTCTTGTCAAATTGGTATCAGAACATAGGTTTGCGGTCTGAGTTCGGCACACGGTGTGCATGGGTTGTTATACTAATCTGTTTCTGTTTACAGCTACCATACCTCCACGACGCGAGCCTCGTGCACAGCCTGGTGAGGAGATAGAGGGTCCCGATGTCGAAAGAGCTCAACGATTAGGGGCTACTAGCTTTACGGGCCAGAACAACCCAGACGAAGCCTATGATTGGATTACCCAGTTGGAGAGGATTTTTGAGATTATGCGATGTCCACCCGGAGATATGGTTCCCCTAGCTACATTTATGTTGAGTAGTCAGGCATATAGATGGTGGCGCGGCTTACAGTTGACGGGATTAGATGCTAGCACTCTGACTTGGGAGGATTTCAAGCATCGTTTTCTAGATCAATTCTATCCTCGTTCCTTTCGTAATGCGAAGGAAGTGGAGTTTCTTCAGCTGCAACAAGGAAATATGTCTGTGGCTGATTATGAACAGAAGTTCCTGAACCTAGCTAATTTCGCTCCTCTGTATGTGGCTAATGAAGAAGATAAGTGCAGAAGGTTCGAACAGGGGTTACGGAATGAGATCCGTGGTGCTGTAACCGTGGGATCGTTTGCTACTTTGAGGGAATTATCTGATGCTGCTGCTAGAGTTGAGGTAACATTACCAGTACGACAGCAGTTTTCGGGTTTCGGCCGGCGCCGAGAGCGATCATATCAGGGAGCCCCAAACTAAAGATGGCCAAAAAGGGGTGGTTTTAGTTCTGGATCTTCTGGTGGTACTCGACCGAGTTATAGCAGTGGAGGAGGTACGCAGAGATTTGGTGTTCGACCTCAGGCAACAACTCAGTCCAGTGGAACATCTGTGGGATCTACTGCGAGACAGAGTGAGAGATCTAGTCGGCCGAGTTCAGTGACTTGTTTTTCTTGTGGAGAGCCTGGACACATTATAAGGAACTGCCCATACCGGTCAGGTAACAGTGCTACAGGTCGGGGAACAACAGAGCAGAATTTGAATACAGCCTCGACTTCTGACGCAACTGGAGGAAGCGGAGTTGGTCGCGGACATGGTGGATCACGGGGACGTGGTCAGACTTCAGGACCACAGGCTCGAGTGTTTGCTGTAACTCAACAGGAGGCCCGAGCAACTCCAGGAGTGGTGACAGGTATGCTTCCTATTTTTGGTCATGATGCACGCATCTTAATAGACCCGGGAGCTACGCATTCTTTTGTTTCTTGTACTTATGCAACCTTAGCTGATAGAGAGATTTCTGCACTCGGTTGTGATATGGGAGTCGGTACGCCGACCGGTGAGGTTTATGTAGTTAATCAAGTGATACGAGATTATCCTATATTGGTTGGGGGTGTGCATCTAGTAGCTGACTTAATATTGTTAGACTTGTGTGATTTTGATGTTATCCTTGGAATGGATTGGCTGACAACCCATCATGCCTCGATCGAATGTTTCGAGAAGAAGGTACTACTCCGGAGCCCAGGGTTACCGGAGGTGGTATTTCAGGGAGATCAGAGAGCGTTACCCGCCAAAATCATATCCTCTCTCACAGCAGAGAAATTGTTGAGGAAGGGTTGTCAGGGCTATTTAGCACAGGTGATTGATGTACGAGATTCACCAGTTAAGGCCGAGGATATTCCCATAGTATGTGAATTTCCGGATGTATTTCCTACGGATTTGCCAGGGTTACCACCACATAGGGAGGTGGAGTTCACGATTGATTTGATCCCTGGTACACGACCCATTTCATTGACTCCTTATGGGTCATTTTTGATGGTTTTAATGAGTCCATTAGGTTGCTAGGAAGTCATTAGGAAGGTTTTAGGAAGCTTAGGACGGCTGTGCAGCCATGGGAGAATTTTGGGAAGTTTGAACCGTATGGTTCAAAATGGAACCATGGGATTTGAGCGGTTTTAGGTACTTTTAATAATTGAAATTGATAGGGAATGAAGAAAGAGGAATTATAGGATTAATTAGGGTTGAAATCGGACCAAAATAGGGGAGGAAAACTACTGAACCGGTCACGACGGTTCAGCACAGTGTATGAACAGTAAAACCGGTTCGACTGGAGGTTAGTGATGATGAACAGTATTTTTGACCTTATAGGGGCGTGTGAACAGTAATTTGGGAAAGTGTTCAACATATGAAATCTTCTATTCGATGTAACGAAGATTTTGGGACTGGTCTCGCGTCAATCAGACATCGTTTCGATAGGTTTTGGGCTATCCGAAGGTTTAGGATCGGTTTAAAATATTTAAAAGTTTGGGATTACGGGGCTTTGGTAGGAGGTTAATTAAGTAGTTAGTAACCTTCTATTACAATTTGGACAGGTTTGGGAGTCCGGTGACGGTGATTGGCTCGGGAGAGCCTACGACATGCAAATCGAGGCGGCAGCTCGGACGGTCTGTGAGTGGAACTTGGTTTTCTAAATTGGTGCATGCATAAATATTTATTATATGTTTTATTACATGTTTGATGATGTCATGGGTGCATTTGTATGTGGTTACATATAGGCACGTATTTCGAGGTTTCGGCCCTATACGGTGCCTATACGGGTCGGTATTTCTTTACTGGTTTAAATGATTTGGATTTGGATTTCCAAAAGGATAAACTCGGGTATAAGACCTATTTGGTTTTATCTCGGGCATATGACCTCAGATATCGAGCACGGTGCCCAGCTGATGTCATATGTTCGGGCACGAGACCCAAGTTAGTTTACGGTTTTGATTTCAAGTCAGGAAACCGTAAACGGATTTCCAGGTTCATGACGGTTTATGGGAACCGGCATGAACCCTTGTTATGGTATCGTGGTTCATGATGGATTATGGGGACCGGCATGAACCCTGGTTATGTTATTATGGTACATGATGGTTTATGGGAACCGAACATGGAGGATATGGTCTATATGTATATGAACTGGATATTATGGATCATGACGGTTCAGGGGAACCGGGCATGGATATTTGTATTATGTATATATATATATATATATGTGCATATACCTTCCTTTACTTCTTCTATCTCCTCCGGGGAGGGTCGTTGGCCTGGGTGGACCCCGGAGTAGTCACGGAGCACCGAATGAGTGGAGTCACCCCCCAGTTGGGTTCCTTACTCTCAGGAAGGCTATGGTTACTATAACCTCGATTAGGATCAGTGGTCTGCGGACATTGACCTTGACTTTGAGAAGACTCGGATTGAGACCCGGGTAGCACGCGCGTAGCTTTGGATACCGTGACAGGATTGGTTGTGTGACTTATATGTATATATGATATATGGATGTGATGGTTTTGGGCTAAGTCCCGTATGGTTTTGGGCAGTGGCCCGTATGGTTGAATCTTTATGATTCTTTGATATGTGGTGTGCACATGTGTGCACAGGATTGAGCAGTGGCTCGTGTATTTGGTTTCAGTATGTTTATGGTTATGGGCTGAGTCCCTTATTGGTTTCTTATGGATTTGGGCAGTGGCCGGTATGGTCGATTTGATTGTGGTCCTTTCGACCTTGGTTTATTTATGATTTGGGCTTAGTTCCCACATGTGGTCCATTTGGTTAAATGGTTTTCGAATGCATGCATGATTTTTAGTGAAGGGTACAAATGTCTTTATGGAAATGTTTTTATAAACTTTTGTTTTGTCCACTCACAGCTTTTAATGTTTTGACTGCCCTTCAAGTTGACATCGGGTGTGGACTGTAGCAGAGACCAAGATATCACATGCCTCCTCCGGATCTTGGCGTACTCTGATAGCCCGGGAGGGCAAAGCTCGGAAATATCCCTTGTCTGACACTTCGCGTTAATCACAGGGGGATTGGGATGGGTCCTGTCAATTCTAGGGGCAAAATCGTCATTTCGCCCGAACGTTCGCTAATCCTTGTCTAATATGCGATTAGTCTCGCTAATCTGTCATTAATTCTTAATTAATCCCGTTAATTCGGGATGGGTTGTCACACACCGTGCCTGGGTGGTCTGTCCAGGGGATTGTTTAATGGTTAGTGGCTTTGGGGCGTGAGTGGGTGTGCTTGAAACAAGTGCACAGTGTGTGGGTTGGTGTTTTTAAAACAATGCTGGTGTTTTTGAGGTGAAAAATAGAGTATGGGCAGGATGTGTGCACGAGTGAGGTTGGGAATGGAGCACCGTTGTGGTCGAATTGTTTATGCATTTTAGTGAGGGAACAGAGACAGAAGACAGAGCACGAGTTGTGTTGGTTGAGGTGGAGTGCGGGGAACAGATGCACAGTGAACTGTGCTGATGCTTTGAAATGGAAAAACAAAGACCGTTGAACCATTGCTAGTCCGACCTCCCTAATAACGGTTTGAGAGAAAATGAGAGCTCGAGAGGAATGAGAGAAACAGAGAGATTAAAATGGAGAGGAAAAACGGGGAGGAAGACCCCAGGAACACTGAACCCGCCCGAAAACCCCAATTACGAACTCAAAATCAAATTTTTATTTGGGCGGAAAATTGATGAAATCAGAGGTGAGGATGAGCTTCTAGACGTCCAAACGAGTCGAACGGGATCGACAGTGAAGAAATTGGTGAAGAGATGAGCCCAGACGACATTTGAGTTTAGCTTTAGAGATTCCAGTTGAGTTGGAATGATTCGAGGGATTCGAGCTTGCAATTGAGATCGAAGATAGGTTTCTAGTAGTCCTGCGAAGCTTTTGGTTCGATCAATTGCAGAAAAACGATGAGGATTGATGAACTTCAAGGAATGAACAGTGGTCGGAGGTTCATCGGAAACTCAAGCTTGAATTGACGGTTTAAGGTAAGGTATAATGAAATTAAAGTTATAGACCCATAATTAGATTCATAACGATGCTTTAGATTGAATCAATTGAAGAAAGCGAATTGATATTCGCAGAGATTGGACCGGGTCAATACGCGGGTTAAATGACCCGTTTAGCTGACGGCCGAGTGAGAACGATGAACAGTGTGGCTATTGTAGCATGCGCGTGAGTTTCACGCGCAGCCACTCACAGCGGCGCGTGAGCCCGATTCTCAAGGTGAGTTCAATACGACTTTTGTCCTACACAATGTAACGAACATTTTAGCGTTGATTTCGAAATAATCGGACACCGTTTCAATGTTGTTTCGAGGGTCCGAAGGTTTATGTTACGTTTTTAACTAACGTTTAATTCCCAGAAAATTATGGGAAATTAGTATGCTGTTATTTGAGTCCTTAGTGACACTAAAGAATGGTTTCAGACAGGTCATACGTAAATGTTTAATGCATGCATAAATGTTTCTATGATTTCTATGATTATGATTTGTGATAATTACGATTTTCGTATTTATACGTATTTTGACATGTCATACGTAACTGCACGTATTTCGAGACTATAATTTCTCCTATGCTTTGATGATGGTTTAATGAACCATTTCAGATGATTTGTGTGTGTCATGTTTTGATTATGATTGTGAGTATGACTTACGGTTTTGACACGTATTTCGAGATTATTACGACTTTGCGGGTTTTACGAGATTTCGAGGATATTGTGATTTTATCATGGTTTTGATGCTTTGACCTTGGGATTTGAAATATGATTTAACTTCAAAGTTTTAAAACGGATTTTGGGAAAAGTTGATTTCGGGCTTGATGTCCAGGGCATTAAAGTAATTTTGATGAACGAAATTCGGATTTCGGAAACGTGAAGGTGGATTTCCGGATTTGGGTTCGGGATGATGTTTCCGGATGCTAGCTTATGGAATCATTATTGCGAATTCGGATTCGGGAATGGATGACGAATATGATTGGGATTTTAATGTGAAATTCGGACATGAGTTCCATTTCGATTAAGTGTGATCTTGGATTTGACTTGGGAAATTAGTTTACGATGGATTCTGGATTTGTTGTGATTTATAAATGGTTTTGGGTTTAAAGACCCAGTACTATTGCTGGATGATGTTTTGGGTTTAAAGACCCGGATGAGATATGACGGGGGCGGGCCCGGATTGGGTTTAAAGACCCGGATTGAGTTTAAAGACTCGGGAGTTTAAAGACTCAGTTACTGTGATGAGTTTAAAGACTCGGTTATTGTAATATCCCTCCGAGGCCTATTGATTATGTTCTGAGTTTAAAGACTCGTTGATATCCTGGGAAGGCCTGATATATGTGAGTTTAAAGGCTCGGTAATTGATATCCAGCAAAACTGATTGACTTGTGATTTGTTGTTGATCTTTGATGTTTTCGGATGTGTTGGGCAGTGACTCGGTTTTTATGGTTTGATGGATTTGGATTATGTTGTGTACTTGGATTTGATTCATGATTTTGAGCTGAGACCCTGTGTTTATGATTGCGGGCTAAGACCCGAAGGTTAAGAAAAAGAAAATGATTTGATTTTCGTACACGGTTTTCTTATATTGGAAATGAAACGGATTGCGAAATGATTTTCGAATGCATGCATTGGTTTTACGTGGAGGGTAGAAATGTCTTTTTGTAACTGTTTTATAACTGCTTCTTTTTTGTCCACTCGCACCTTTTGTGTTTTATTGACCCTCCAGGTCGTGGCACGTTGATCGAGGCTGATCGAGAGGTGGAGGCATGAGTGAGTACGCATGTGGTTATCACTGGTTTGGCAAGCACTGATGGTAATTTGGGAACTTCAGTCGACTTGTCAGACGGGAGTAGGACCGGGCACGGTTATCAATATCCCTTCGGGGCGGTCCTGTCAATATGATTGTAGTTTCGAAGTTAAAAAAAAAAATCTCAAGTAACTATCAAGTTATATGAAATCTAACATTTGATATTGCATATTGAAAAAAATAATTCTAACATTTTTCTAGTGTGAGTTGGTGTTTTCAATAGAAAGTTTCAAGTGATATTGGGGTTCTGATCAAAGTTCACTATTTTTTCAAAATTGTGTTTGAGATTTTCAAAAATATTTCTCCAATGCATGATATCAAACACAAAAGTACATATAAACCGTGTAATATTATAATCAAAACTCGAATGAAGAAATAACTATTTAACTTTGAAACTCCAATCTCATATTATTCTAGTTCACATAAACCTTTTTATTGAAAAAATCAAACCCCAAAATGGAAGAAATTCAAAATTATTTTGCCATTCTTAAATGCTTAAGTTCATATAATCTTTATATTCCTAACAACTAGGCTCAAATTTTTGAAAATGTGAAATGATTCAAACTCAAAATGGGCAAAAGTAAAAACAAAAAAAATCTCAAATATGCAATATCTAACGCCAAGGTTTCATATAATCTTTATAATTCCAAATTTGATTTTTTTTTTTAAAAGAAATTTAACTTCGAACCCCTATCGTATATTGAAAAAACTAAACTCAAAAAGTAAAAAAAATCATAACTATTTTTTCAATCCATAGTAACAAATACTAGAGTTCATAACAATTTTATGATTATAAAATTCAAACTCGAAATTTTGAAAAAAAATTCAAAATCTTATATGTATATTGTTAAAGTTCATATGAACCTATAAGTTGAAAAAAAAAAAAAAACAAAACTCAAAATTTAAAAAAATTGAAATTCTTTTATCCGTAATATTAAACGCTAGAGCTCCATTTAAACCACAATCCAAAATTCAAACTCGAATTTTTGAAAGGAAACAAATTTAAATTTGTAGCCCTAATTATATATTGTCAAAGGTCACTTAAACCTTTATATTTAAAAAAAAAAAACTCAAAATAGAAAAATACAAAACTTATTTCCAATCCGCAATATCAATATAAAGCATTAAAGTTCATATAAAGTTTTTCAAATTTCTAATTTCAAATTCCAAGTTCGAAATTTTTGAAAAAAATAATAATAATTTAACTTCAAAATCGCAGAAATATATTGGTTAGTTCACATAAAACTTTCTATTAAAATAACGAAACACAAAATAGTAAATTGTCACAAAGTTCAAATAAAATTTATAATTCTAAAATTTCAAAAAATAGTTGAAGAAAAAACAAATTTAACTTTGAAACACTAAATCTTATATTGTTGGAATTCATTTGCACAATGTGATGCACAAACCCTGCCCTCAAACCTAAAGTATTCCCAAAGTTTTAATTTTGTTTGATCAATTTTTCTATCATTTTTTTCCTTTTCAATTGTAATAGAGTTTTTATTTAATTTTTTCTTACCCAAAGAAATGTTTTACATGACTGAATTACCAAGCCAATTTTTTATACCTCACTTTCATATTATTTAGAATATTTTGGTTCATTCACTAAGTTCACCAATCGAATTTGTAATAAATTATGATGGTAACAAGGTCAGTGATTTAATATTGAGTTATTATCTTATTGGCATGGAGGTATTTGGTGTGGGAGAACGTGTCAATGATTGCACTCAACTTGAAAAATGATGAAATACCATTAGCAAACCACGGAGCCAACTATTGCAGTAAATGTATAAAATTGCATCTCACAAGTCACAACTGGTCAACTAACGCCAAAATTCTTCGGATTAGCAAACCAAAAAGGTACATCACAATCAATCAATCGGCTCAAAGCCGAATGCTCAAAACTCTACAAACTAATCTCACCTTGCCGGTTTGCGGGAGCAACAAGTTGCCACAAAGCACGGTACCTCTCAATACTCGCAACATCGACACCTAGGGCGGCAAGGTTACGGCCATATTCCTGACAAATATTCATGCCAACATTAATCATATCGAATTTACAAGTCAAATCATTTGTTAGCCAATTGTCTGAGTTCCACTAACTGTACTATAGTTCATACACCAGGAGAAATTATTAAATGGTACTGTACAGTAACCATATGGCGCATTCAGTTCCATCGTGACAAAAGAACATAAATATGCAGGACCGCAGGATAATCATATGGAAAATGTAAGGGCAGGGCAATTCTTACCTGAATGTCAAGAAAAATTTGCATACATATCTTCTCAGGGTCAGACAGATTGTGATCGGGGACATCTGAACTTGCTCCACTTCGTTTTTGTGCACTTTGCCTTATTCTCTGGAGTGAAAACTCGGTTTTCCTAGCCTGGTCATGATAGTTGGGAGTCAAGAATCAAACAAATATGAATGAGAAGGTGTTTTAAGGCTCGTCTCAGCATCTAGACACTAACCAAAGTGACAGCGTTCTCAGCTGTATCATAAAAGTAACCGGTAATCCCAATCACAGCACTAAGCAACACTTCGTTCATAGCATCCCTAGGCAGATACTTCTTAGCGCGTTCTCCTTCCAGAAAAGCCTGGGGGTTTTTGTAGATTAGTATAAAATCTATTGTCTCAAATAAATTTGAGTATAAACATTCTGACGCCCAAACCATGCTGCATACTTTACAAATTGAAGAGATATATAACAACGCCAAAATAGTGATTTTTGGTTTTGGCAAGTGCATTAGTCCTAGGTAAAGTTGTTTTCCAGAGTTTTAAGAATCGATTTTAGTTAAGTAAGATAAAAGTTACCACAGGGGGATGATTAATCATATTCTATTCTCATTTTGCAGAGTACCTTTACGGTCTTTTATAAATAGTCAGGTAATTAACCACTTACCACAAACTATATAGCTTGTGATCTAAAGTAGATAAACTATAGATATAGCCATGTTCTACAATTTGAATGTTAGATAAATCTGATACCTCAATGCAAATCCTAAATAACATTAAGTAACGTATTTGAAAAATGCAGTGTCTCACACCACAGTACCGTAAAATATTGCTACAGCTAAGAGCATAGCAGCGAAAGGAAAAGGAAGAGAAAAAGAAATTCAATTGTTTGGGAACAAGATTACAATTTTATATAGAAAGAACGCGGCATACCTTTAGGGGACGCAATACTCCTGCCACATAGGGCGAATGTTTAACAGGAAGAGGTTTATTAGTCATCCTGAAAGTTGCAGTTATTCCCTTTAGCTGTTGCAATTCCTACATTTTTGAGGAAGATAATATATGAATAGATATAGACTTCACAAGATAGGAAATGATAAATTGAGAAAATTATTAGTAAGCACTCATAACAGAGCCCTTGGAATATCTGTATAATAAATCCATAAAAAATTATACATCTGCATCATTAACCGAAAATAAACTTAGCGTACCACATCAGCCTTCTGAACTATTGTCTCTACAATTGCGTTGATAACTAGAGGTACCAAATCATACAATGATTTTCCTCCTAGCAAAATGCTCTGCTTTACAAGATCACAAATATCGGAAGGAGAAGAAGAAAGAACATGTTCAAGGAAGTCTCCACCAATCCCCTTGTATAGATGATCTACATCATGAATAATCTGCAAAGCCAACAGCATGTATTAGGATTCCTTTTTTCTTCTTTCAAATCAACTGAGATAAAAGGGTGGACTTAGCGCAGAGGACGTTAAAACCCAGGGAGCTAATCATGGAGATACTACATTAGAAAAATTAAGAACCAAGCATACATATATTAAATCATCAGGAACAGCTGAAATAGCCCATTCACAGCCAGGTACGGAGTCAGTGCTTCCCTTCTTACGAGCAGTCAGTCCAGCTGACAACCAACTTGAGTATCTATGATACATTCACAAATATGCCATCAGCAATAAAATAACAGTTTAGACTAAAACCCAGTACCCAAGATCCACATCAAACTAACCTTGAAAGAAGCTGCAATGATAAGCGGAGAAACTTGTCAGAACAAGAAAAAATAACAACATCTTCTCTCCAACAGGATTCCAAGCACTCTAACAAAGTGACACTTTGCTTTAATGTTAAGTCTGGAGAATCTCTTTGAGTAGAATGTACGTTGTGAACAGGGACAAGACTGGTCTCCACGAGTACAGAATCTAATGCCCCCGCAATTTCCTGAAACCTGAGGTAATTATAATAATAACTTAAAAGCGCATTTCATAACAAAAATCCTAGCTTTATATTCATTAAATACAGCAACGAAAAAGAGCCCTGCTGCATACCTTAAAGAGAAATAGACCCCAAGGTTCCATTGCTTCATGAACTCAATATAAACAGCTTCTGCTCGAAATTTGGAAACAGCTAAGATGGACGGACAGTAACCTTGCATGACAATTCAACGTTATTACTATGCACTTGTAACCAGGATATTAAAAAGAAACAATCCAAACGGGTATAAGCGATGCCAAATCTTTTTAACTTAAAATAATATAATGATGGAAATACAAAATCTTTACCTTCGAGATGAGCTAAGAACTCTAGGCTTGATTTGTAATTTTTCAAGAATTCCGTTGGTCTTCCAGGAGAAAAAGCACCGGGTTTTCCCTTTTGGATTGCTGAGAGAACTTCTTTAAGGATTGAATTCGCTAAGAAGTCAAACACATGCAAACCAGAATTTTCTGGGAAAGAAAACACCAAAATAAATAGTTAATAGACTTTAAAAAAGATGGCACATCATTCATGAACACACCATTTCAAACACTATAACCTATGGCAACCTAATCTATGTTACCATAAATTGTTATCAATGAACAGCCAATGAACAAACATGCTTTATCTGTAAAACTAGGGTGCATGCGAGAAGCATGAACATTGAATAAACATATACAGATGAGAAATGATGTTGAAGCGACAAAAATCAACAAACATGATTTATCTGTAAAACTATGGAGCATCTTAATATCATGATAACACATGGAGAAGAAATTAAGTTTGGGCCACATGAAATGATTACCTATTAAACTATGGGTGCATCTGAGAACCATGAACATTGAATAAAAATATACAAATGAAACAATGATGTTGAAAATGAGTTAGATAGTTGAACGAAAATAGAATACTACTTTTCATAAAATCATCACGACAACGAAGAAGTTAAAGAGTTAGGGACGGTAAAAGAACCAGGTGAAGATCCAAAGAACATAGATTGAGGTAAGAAAGGCCAATAATAAAACTAAAGACCCAAAACATGTTCAGATGACCATTATTTATGTACAACTCCAACTTTAATATAAATCTCTATTAAGTTGATGGGAATGAAACAGAAAATACCAAAGGTGGAAGGTAATACCTTCAAAAGAAATTTCCAACAAAAACTTGCAGTCTTTATCAATACATATCATGATTTGCTGATAATCATTCTCAAGGTCGTTCCCCGAGGGCCTTGTAGATGTCCATGATGTCCCATGTAGTATAATTTTTTGTATCAATGGAGCTACTATAGTTGTCCGAAAAATTTCTTCTGCACCCTTCGTGTTATCAATGGCAGCATATGCACGTAAGCAATTGTAAATTGCATTTGCATCTCGATGCTCCAGTCCATCTACAAAGCAATGTCCCAAGCTGGCATCTAATAAGAGGCTAGCACTCTGAATCCTCTTCTCCATGTTTTCAATGAAAGGCAGGTTCTGCACTGGAAAATATTCAAAAAGATGAGCACAACATGTTGAAGTCCTTGGTAAAACAATTCACAGTACACAGACTATGTACCATATTCACTGGGTAAAGATTATTTTTATACTATGAAACCTAAACAAGAATTCCTTCAAAGGACTAGCCATTGACATTTGAAAGAAGATTTAGCTTACATATGTGGGCAGTGGCGGGACACAGGTCTGCGCTGGGAGCGCTATAGACCTTCCAATATTTTTTTTTATATTAAATTTCTGCCTTCAGTTGTTCATTAATACATTTCTTGTAGCAATTAGCCCAAACCATTACAATAAAGTCAGCCCATCCGAGCCTAAGATTCTAAGTAAAACTAATATAACTGGATCTTAAATAGTGATATTTGTATTTGCACTGCATGTTTACTTACGGTTCTTGTTGTAAATCTTTTCTTCTTTTCTATCAAGCTTTTATTTATATATAGAGATTCATATGAAAGGTATGGTTCATGACATCTCCCTAACTAGGTGTATTTTATTATGTTTATCAATGAAATTCATTTGTATTGTTAAATTTCTTTCCAATTTTAACATGTTAGCATGGCCAAAATTTGGATTCAGGAAACACCACTATATGTGGCCGAATGGTTTTGCACAAAATGAAAAACATAGTAGCAGCACTTCCCTTGAAACAAAATTTATTCCTAAGCATCTTTCCCAAGCCCATTCAAAGGGAAAAAAAAAACCCTCAATATTTAATCTTTCCACAATTCCACTAAAAAGAGGCATGGTTGAATTGAACTTCTGCTAAAATTCTAATAAAAGCCATAGCTAAAGATACCAAAGCCAGATGGGATAAAATATGATTGTGCGAAAAAGCAAAAGCAACCTGTGCATGAGCAATGTAGAAGTTCAGCCGATTCATCTCACTCGCAATTCTCTCCAACAACATGCTTTGAGTATCTCTGAGATTTGTTCCATTCTCAACATGTCGTAAGGAAGTCCCATTGCTAACTGAGTTCTTCTCTGCCAAACTTACATCTCCATTCGACCAATCAGCAGGCACACTAGGCAGCTCCTTTATTAGTTTTTCAACCTGCAATCAATGGAATAGACAATATAAATAGGCTACGACAAATTAAATACGAGACTGACAACGTAGATCAACACAACATTGTGGCAAATCGAATTCAATACTATCTTTTCTTCTTCTTAGAAGCTCTCAAATCATACATCCAGATAAGATCATGCACTAAGATTTCAGATCCAAAAAGAAAACCAACTAATATAAGTCTTTCATTATACGAACTCAAACAACAGAATTGAAAATTCCGAAGTCATCAAATTCCAAGATTTATTTTCCCTACACTTCCGGTCTGTAGAATTGGAAATTCCATTCCAACTCCATTGATCAACCAACTCTCAATCCTTCAATTAAATCTTATTCTGTATTCTTTAAATTCACAAATTAAAGCTAAATTTTAAGCGGCATTACCTTGGAGACGACATGAAACGTGTTGAGCAAAAGCTTCAAGACCTCCTTAGCCTCGTCTGCCTGCGATCTCTGCTTCAAGCCATTGGTCAATGCCGCGAGCGAGTTCTGCGCGGAGCCTCTGAACTGCTCGACCTTCTCCCTGAGCTCGACGAGTGGAGCCCTCATACGGACCACGGCGGAGTCCACGTCGACAAGATTGGTACTGAGGTTGACGAAGTCGGCGTAGTCGCGGTTGATGAGGTCGATGAGCTCGTGTTGGAGGGAGGCCAAGTAGGACTGTAGCTCGGATCGGAGCGTGTCGAAGGGGACGAAAGTTTGGAGGTCCGAAATGTAGCCTTCGGAGTCGAACTCCGGCGAGAGGAAGAGCGCAGGCTTGAACCAATCAGGGGTGGTGTTGTCTGGGTCGGAGAAGAGGTCCGCGGTCGATCTGTGTGGTGCTCGGATTGGATCCGTCATTGGCTTGGAAATTGTTTCTCCGTTTTTCCTTCTTTCGATTTAGCTTCAATGTGTTTGGTTGCGAGGAAAGTACGCGCGAAAATCGGGAGAGAAGAGGTGAATATGTTTCTTCAGACGCTTGTGAAATGGGGATGAAGTTGAAGACTTTGCCCGGGTTTTTTTTAACGGCTTGTTACAACGGGATTTGGGATAATTGTGTTATCACACTCAATTGGCTCACTTTGCCAAATTTGTGTTTTATCGTGACAATCTGCCCCATCGTTCCTCGTGTATCAGATTGAGGGGGTGTATCAAATTGAGGGGGTCATGTTAATGAATAACGGTTTTGGTTGTTAAGAGTAGCTGTCATTTGAGTAGGTTTGTTAGGCTGTGAGCTAACAACAAGGCAAAATGTAAGAATTCACTAAATCAATCAAAGTGTATTTTTCAGAGCTCTTCTAATCTTCATCTC
Source organism: Prinsepia uniflora (assembly GCA_032719365.1). Classification (NCBI taxonomy): domain Eukaryota; kingdom Viridiplantae; phylum Streptophyta; class Magnoliopsida; order Rosales; family Rosaceae; genus Prinsepia; species Prinsepia uniflora. Next base: position 68,353,977 of record CM064865.1, on the reverse strand, counting down.
TTCTCTTTGATTCTCATTCTTCTTCCTTTGATAACCATGAACTCAATCATATCAACTCTAATTGTGTTATGTTAAATTGGAACAAAGAGAGACTGTAACGACTCGGCCTGAAATTACGTGATTATTGGGAATTAATCAAGAGATTATCGAGACTACTCGGGATTAGTCGAGGTGAAAAGGGGAAAAATATTGACTTTTGACCCAGGAGGTTAGTTGCACGTGGATCGTGGTCCATTACGTACATCGAGGGATTAAGATTACGTAGACAGGTTGACGTCAGATGTCAAGACTATCAGATGTCAGTTGACCTTAACTAGGGTTGACGTTAGCAGGTGACGTTAGCGCTGAACTCGGCGTTGACGTGCATTGACCAAACTTTGATCGGCGTGTGGGCACAAATTTCGAGGTGAATTTGATCTTGTTCAAAAGGTTTCAACGTCCTAAATCCAATGGTGATGGTTTCAGGTCGATCAGAGATCGTTTGATTGGTGTTATGGAGGGTTTTCTCCTCATAAAGTGTGTTCGTGACGCGTTTTCGGTTCCGGGGTTTGTGAGGATTTATTGTAGACTTATATTGATTGTTAGTGACCCTCGGGTATGACTTTGACAGATCCGAATGTCCCGAAGACTTCAGATTAGCTTACTGCTCGTGTTCTAAGCGAGCGACAGTACTGTGAGTGTATAGTTTCTTTCATAACTCTCATGTATGCATATTTATATGTTTTTACTAACTTTATGATATGCTTTTCCATGATTATGAATATTAATATGATTGTTGGATTTATGACCAGATTAAATATATTTATGGTTGTTATATTATGAATAATGATTTTAGCATGGTTTTTGGAAAACCGGGATTTGGGCTAGTGACCGTGTGATAAATATGTTTCCATTTGGATACTATGTTCTGGATTGGTCAACCTCAAGCTATTAGATTGATATATCCGGAGTTGGACTCCATAGATTCCCAAAGACGGGCTCAGACGTAATTGCGGTTGGACTCCATGCGTACCGACGGGGTTGGACCTTGTAGAACCCGTACTCTCCTACCTGTAGTGCACATGGGAAGCTAGTTGGACTAGCAGCTGGTTGGACCAGCATGATGAGGTTTGACATTCGGCTAGCTGGGCCAGCGAGATCAGGTTTGGTTTTTAAATAAATTTATTTTGTGCAAATGTTTTCAAAGCGGTTAAGAGCTGGTGATTTTAGTAAAATGTAGGCCAGGGAGCCTTTATGTGTTATGTGATTTCGGGTTGGACCCATGATGTTTTTATATACATAGTATTGGTTATTTGAGCATAACATTTTTACTGATTATGCATGCATGTTTTACAAAACGGAGGGTTTTAAGGTATATTTCCAAAAATGGTTTTCCATTTTTTTGTTTTTGTCCACTCACACTTTTTATTGGTTTTGGTACCCTCCAGGTTGTTTGCGGACACGGGCTGTATAAAGGCTGAGGCATCACGTGGTTTTGGCTTACTCTGAGTAAGGTATGAAGTAAGCTTATCCCTAGTCTAACACGTGGAAAGTATGACTAGTTGGTTTCCGAGGGTATTTTAATAATTTTGTTGTGACGTGTCAGACGGGAGTATGTCCTCCCACGCTAATCGAGGGGGATTACAGGGAGGGTCCTGTCAATTTGGTATCAGAGCACTGGGTTACTCTCTATGGGATTGCATACTAGGTGTGCATGATAGTTTCATTTCAGACGTGATGCCTCTACGATGACAGCCACATCATCAGCCTAGAAGCGAGCATAGGAATAGGGAAGTTAAATGGAAAAATACTTTTGATTGGTTCAATTAAGCATTGTGACAGGACCCGCCCCGATCCCTCGGGGACCACAAGAGGACGTGCCCTGCTCTTGTCTGACACCCGAACCAACATTCCAAATTTAACCTTAAAAGTTCAAATGCATAAATATCAGAAATAAAGTTATACATACAATCCGAATTCAAAAGATGTCAGACAAGGGATAATGTCCAAAATTACATGTTCCGAGCACGACTCTAAGTTATCCTGCGGGTTAACCTACCCAACAGGTGTTCAGGTGCGCAGTGTAGATCTATACCTCAGCCTCAGGATCCTCTTCTACCTCAGTAGCACGGCCTGGAGGGGTCACCAAAACATTAAGGGTGAGTGGGCCGAAACTCAAAGTTTATAAAACAGTTTAATAAATAAAACATATACTTTTACCCCTCCGTTTTCCAAACATGCATGCATTAGTATTTAAAACCATAAAATCATGTAAGATATCACAAGTCATATAATAAAACCATAAATATAACCATAGCCACTGCACTATACACTCCAATCCTGACATCCCAGATGTCCGACGTCCCTGACGTCCAATAAGGTCACAGTCCCAAGGCTACGCGTGCCACTCGGGGTCTCAATCCCGAGTCCAATCCCCGAACCCAGTCTGGGTACGACATCCCAGATGCCTAGCGTCCCAGACGCTCAACGTCCCAGACGTCCAATCATAGCAATCTTGCTCCTGAGTCACCCTACGGTCCGATCCCTCCGTAGAATGACCCGTCGCATGCAATGCGCCGTGACCACTCCGGGGTACCACATCCGGAGGAGAAAGTATCACACGTGTGGATCTATACAGTGCAGTACCAAAGATAGTCATCGATATCCACATGCATATATATATATATATATATAAATCAAAATAATATTTAAATTTCACCAGACGGGTCTCAAGCCCAAACATCGTAAATCGTGCCACAACCATAATTTCAAGATAATCAAAACCATTACTTGATTCCAGCATGTATATATATATATATAAAAGTGAAAACAGTTATGCATGCAAGGGTTTAATGAAATCGAGCCCACTCACAGTACAATCCTACTGCAAAACTGTGCGTAAACCCTTGTCCCGGAACTACCGTACGATTCTTGTCAGTCCAAATCACACGTAAGGGTCACTACAAGTCCTTAACATCCAACCAAGAAATCCAACACTGGAACCGGCCCGGGAAAACTGCCCGAACACGCTTCCCGAGGAAACCAGCCCTATTCTGACCAACTTAACGATCTCCGATCGACTCGATTATTAAACTCAAAATGTCCAGTACACTGAAAGGATGAACACTCTAGTTGACCGTGATCGGAGATGAGGCTTCACGCGCCCTCACGTGCCGCCCAAAGTGGCTGCGCGTGAAAGCCACGCGCCTGACACTGTAGCTACAGTGTCGTCTCCTTCACCCGGAAGTCTGTTAAACGGGTCCTCAACCCGTGACTCAACCTGGCCAAATAACCACCAATTCCTACTCGATTTCCTTCGTTTTTTTACCTAAGACTTTCCTTAACCATTTAATTTCAGTTCTGATCCATTAATTAACCTTAACATGTCCTATATCATCCTTTCGACCCGTGATCAACCAAACGGGTCGATCATCGAATTTCCTTGGTTTCAATCCCATTTTCAAATTAACCTAGCATGAAGCTTACTATGACCAATAAGAACCAAAACACACAAACAATTGAATGAATACTCACCTGGAAGTCGTCGTCCACAACTCTGAAATTTCTTCGAAAATGGAACTTGGGTTCCTGGCTAAGCCGTGGTCGAATCACTTCGGGGACGGTATGGTTGAACTCCAAATGGTCCCAGAAGGCCGTTTAAGTCCTTAGTTTCGTCCAACTTGCCTCACAAATTAAACTTGATTTTTCCCTCCAAAATTCCAGATTTCCAAATTCTCAGTTTTCGACCCTTCCTTCATAGAAAATGAACTCCCCTCAATTCCCATCTCTCTGTTAACTGAACCGTGAGCCAACACCCGTGGGAATCCTCTCAGTCCCACTATGGAATTGTTTCCCACAAAACAGACCCAAATCGATTAAACAATGGTGCCCGTGCCTGGTGCTTGGTTCAGTCCACTTCATTGCCTCAAAACCATTAAACAATCGCCCTGGCCAGTCCACTAACCAGATTAAACAAATGCTAGATTAGAACCACCAAGCACGGTGATGCGGCTCTGTTTCCAACGATTTCCAAACAGTAACCCCTGAAAAATTACAATTTTACCCTTCTGTTCAAAAATTGCCAAAATACCCTTCCCTTCCTAGACCCGTAAGTCAACGGTCCAATGTCCGTTTTCAGGGTGCCGCCTGTTTACGGACTCAGGGCATCGAGACCTACCCAACGGTCCTCGAGTCATGTGAAAATCAGTTTCCAATCAAAAATTCAATATTTTCCCCTCTTTTCATCTAAATTACGAAAATGCCCTTGAACTTCCGAACGTCGTAACTTTTTCCCTGATCGTCGGAATTGAACGTGCCACCTGTCTATGGACTCGTGACGTCTCAAACTACGTCATGATCATCTGTCAACGTCTGTTTGACCTACCAATCAAAAATTCAACAAATTAACCATACTATTCATAGGGGTAAAAACGTCATTTCATTTATTATTTTACAATTTTACATTCCTCGCATTTCCGGGGCGTTACAACGTAATTGTCAAGACCTGACCCTCCTCGGTTAGGACCCAACTCATCTAGCACTATATTGTCCGCTTTGGGGAGGGTTAGGACCCGACTCATCTAGCACTATATTGTCCGCTTTGGGCCTCGCCCTCACGGTTTTGTTTTCGGGAGCTCATGGTGCAACTTCCCAGGGGGTCACCCATCATGGAATTGCACCAGCCTCAACTCGCTTAACTTTGGGGTTCCAATCCCCCCCAAAGCCACTTGAGCTCCCAAAAGGCCTAGTACTAGATAGGTGTGTGCCTACACCTTTAAGGCACACCACCATCCTCTCCTAAACCATTCCCCCTCGCAGGAATGTGAGATTGTTCACCGTTCCCTCCAGGACACGGATCTTACAATCCACCCCCCTTAGGGTCCAGCGTCCTCGCTGGCATACTTCCTGGTCGGGGTCTGGCTCTAATACCAAATTGTCAAGACCTGACCCTCCTCGGTTAGGACCCGACTCATCTAGCACTATATTATCCGCTTTGGGCCTCGCCCTCACAGTTTTGTTTTTGGGAGCTCATGGTGCAACTTCAAAGGGGGTCACCCATCATGGAATTGCACCAGCCTCAACTCGCTTAACTTTTGGGTTCCAATCCCCCCCAAAGCCACTTGAGCTCCCAAAAGGCCTAGTACTAGATAGGTGTGTGCCTACACCTTTAAGGCACACCACCATCCTCTCCCAGACCATTCCCCCTCGCAGGAATGTGAGATTGTTCACCGTTCTCTCCAGGACACGGATCTTACACATTGGATGCCGAGTTTTAATGGGGTTGGAGCCTAAAAAAGGGTCGATTTTCATGTGTGCCCGGAGGCTTGGAGCCGTCGAGTTACTGGTTGATTGGATCCTAGTATAGTGACCATTCAGAGTTTTGTGACCGATGGTCAGTCAGGATAGATGTGCTGCTAGAAGCAGCAGGGGTTGTTGATGACCTTTATTTGAGAACAAATGAACAAAATTACCAGGAATGTGTACTTTTGGATCGGATCCCAGGGTGGCCGATCAGTGGATTACACGCTTGGAGTGGATTATACGAGTGGTGGGTTGCCCTCATAAGTTCATGATCCCGATCACAGTGTTCTTCTTGGATTGGCCTGCACATGGTTGGTGGTAGGCATTGTTATCCACTAATGTGGATGAGACTATCGCTAGTAGGGTGGCGTTCGGGGAACGTTTCTAACGTTATTTTTGCCCCAGTTTTATCGGGAAACCGAGAGGCGGAGTTCCTGCTTCTGGAGCAGGAGGACTTGACGGTTGCTCAGTATAAGTAGAGATTTCTGGATTGACTCGGTTTGCACTAGGTGCGACGTGGATTAAGGCAATGAAGATTCTTCGGTTTGCATCGGGTCTTTGGAGTAAGACTTGAGCGATGGTGCTGACTGGAGGATTCACCACATTTCGGACTCTATTAGATGTGACATCTTAGATGGAGATGAGTTTTTCGGAATTCTAGCAGCGATCGAGTGGTTCTAGCAGACACCTAGGGTGTTTGGAGGATGCATTTACCCAGGGAGCTTTGGAGAAGGACACTTCTAGCTCTGATTCTTCAAGTGGCAGACTTGCAAGTCGCAGTGGTCGATGAGCTGGACAGAGAGGATCCCGAGGGTACCGATTGAGATTACAGTTATTTTTCTAGTCCGCTGGGACTTTGGACATACATACTACACCTGGAGTAGAGACAAGTGTTTTCTCTTTCCTTGGCGAGTATGCACAAGTGTTGGTGACACGACCCCTCCCAATCCCCCCGGGATTAATTCTGGATGTGCCATGCTCTCTTCTAACACGAAGTGTCAGACAAGGGATAACTCAAAACCTCAGCCCGTTCGAAGCTTCCAGAGTGCGCCAGGATTAGTGGAGGAGTGTGATGTTTCGATCTCTACTACAGCCTGTATCCGCGATCAACCTGAAGGGCATTAAAACCATTAAAAGCTGTGAGTAGACGAAAAATCAATAGTTTAATAAAAACACATTTCATAAGAAGACATTTATGCCCTTCACTAAAAAGTATGCATGCATTCGAAAACCAGTAATCAAATTATTTATTTTAATTAAATCATTAGGGCCTTAGCCCAACATCATAAACCAAAGTATGTGGGCACTAAGCTCAAAACCAATCATGTGGGGACTTAGCCCAAAAACATCAATATCGAATAACCATTTTATCGAAATACAATTTAACTAATCCTCGGCATCCCTGATGCCTATCAATACCACTGTCACAGTTTCCAAGCTACGCGTGCTCCTCAGGGTCCCAATCCCGACTCTTCCTAGGGTCCACCCAGGCCAATGACCCGCAGATTAATGACCCTCCTTGGGGTATCAACCATAGATGCACTCCTGATCATGAGCTGCGCCTCGAGGCAGCCCCTCTTAGATAGTGTGTCGTGACTACTCCGGGATACTACGAGACGTCCGGAGAAGATAACCAACCACTCCAGGATACTACGAGACATTTGGAGGGTAACCACTCGAGAGGATGGTATATGGAAAACATTTCATAAATCATCTCAAACCGTTCAAACGGTTATGCCCGGGATTTCCATAAAACCATCGTAAATCCACAAATGGGTCTCATGCCCAAATTATAACTTTCATAAATCATTTCCAAAAATCCAATTTCCAAATTCAAGGGACATAGCCCAAAATTCCATTTCATAAACGAATTGGGCTTCAAGCGCGATATCATAACCAACTGGGCCACCGACCCGATGCCTCATTAAATAAAATGGATACCAAGTCCGATAATTCGTAAATAAAATGGGTCTCAAGTCCGGTTCCATATTTCCAAATCCGAAATCATACCATTGAACCATTAATAAAACTACAATCTCGTAGAAACACAGTATAAAACCATAAACCTTGAAATACGTGCAAATACGTGAATACTTAATCCTACAATCAAATCCATCATAAATCACATTTAAAAAATATAAAACAGTTATGTATGCATCAATTTAGAAATCAATGTTCACTCACAGACAGTAGATACACGTGTCATAAGTCTTCCGGACCTAAATCACAATCACCGGAACATCCAAACCTATCCAAATCACCACCATTGGATCTGGATCGTCGAAACCTTTAAAATAACACTAGGACCACCTCAAAATTCGAGCCCACGCGCCTGGCCAAACCAAAAGTCAACGCTGAAAAGTCAACGATGACGTCAGCACTGACAACTCTAACAGTGCCACGTGTCGAGTTCCTATTGGTCCCTGTCTGACATTTTCAGACCTGACATGATGATGTCACCCTGATGATGTCATCATGTCATCCCTGTCATTAGTCGAGTTTTGCAACCGGGTCGTGCAGACCCGCAACCTGACCTGGCCGGTTCTTCACCGTCCAACCTTCAAACTCCTCCCCGTTTCCTCCTACAACTTCGTCTCATCCTTCCCAAGAGATCCATCAACCCAAAAATCTAAAACAATGGCTCAAAATTACCTTCCTGATCGATGAATAGCGACATCCGTTTTCCAGTTCTGTTCCCATACGTTTCAGGCCACCCAGCTTCTCAAAATCGATCCCAATGCATTTTTCTAAGTCATAGTAACATGTTAGGATCAATAGAAACATCCAAACATTCTTGGAATCCAACTTCGAAATCCAAACTCGAAAACTCACCTTCACAGTTTTCCCAGCCATCGTGCTCTGCCGTCCAAGTCCTTAGCACCGTCGTGCTTGCCTCATTTCCCTCTCTCACTTCCCTTCACACACCAACCTCAATGGATGAAGTTTGAAGGATTAATGGTGCGGGTTGTGTAACGACCCGTCGCAAATTCCATGATTAGATTAGTGACTAATCACGATTAGTGAGGCTAATCCGTGATTAGTAGAGCGAAATCGGACGAACGATGCGAAACGACCGTTTTGCCCCTAGGTGTGGAAAAACGTTGACTTTTCGTTCGAACGGTCAAATGTACTTTGACCGATGATCGTGATGTAGTTCGTGACGTCACGAGTTCATAGACAGGTGGTACGTTCAATTCCGACGTCCGAGGAGGAAGTTATGACGTTCGGAAGTTTAGGGGCATTTTGGATAAAAGGGGTCAAATGTTGACTTTTCGACCGGGAGTTCCGATAGCCGAGGGCCGAAGACTGTTACGTAGATAAGGACGATACGAATCCGTAGACAGGCGACACGTCGAATTCGGACATTCGACGGTGAAGTTACGGTTCACGAAAGTTTCAGGTTACTATTCATGGCGACACGTTTTACGAGACAAAAAGTGAGGTTTGTCTCTAGTGGGCCCAGATATTTAATGGAGGCCCAATGGATGAGTCACAAGTGTCACCCATCCAATGGACATCATTTTTCCTTCATGCATCTCACCTGCCTCTTCATCGATCATTTTTCTTTCTTCCTTTTCAAACCCAAAACCGATCCATTCTTCCTTCCCAAATCCAAACCTGAACCCAGTTGATCATGCCCGTGAAGCCCAGAGACTAAGAGGAAGGACAGTGGATGATGGTGGCCAGCAGGAAGCCACACCGCCGTGGACGGCGGCCATGAAACCCGAGAGGTACTCGGTTTGCCCAAATTCCATTTTTAATTCGTGTTTTCCATTATGGTTGCTTGTGGGTGATTAGGAAGTGTTCAATAAGTTGCTAGGGAGGTTTGAAGACGGTCTGGGGGGTGGTTCACGGCGGAGGAGGGCTGGGAAGTGTTTTGGAAAAACAGGACCTTGAGGTCCATTTTCGAACCAAGGGGATTCGGGTGGTTTTTCCTAGTTTTAGGGATTGGGTTAGATAGGAAATGAAGAAATAGGAATTTAGGGATTGAAATGGGACCAAACGGACGAGAAATGAAGATGGGAGGGCCTTGGACCGGTCACACCGGTCCAGGCGGACCGGATTTGCAGGAAAAACCGGACCGGCCGGTTAGCGGCAGGTTGAAGAAGGCACTGTGCGGTGGCGCGTGAGGCCCACGCGCAGTGCATTCCATAGGCGCGTGACGGCGCGTGACGGGGTATTTAGGGATGGTTCCAACATACGAAATCTTCTATTCGATGTAACGAAGATTTTGGGACTGGTCTCGTGTCAATCGGACATCGTCTCGATAGTTTTCGGCGTGTCGGAAGGTTTAGGGTCGGTTTAAAAATACCTAAAAGTTCGGGAAAATTACGGGGCTTTAATTGGAGGTTAATTAAGTAGTTAGTAACCTCCTATTAAAATTTGGACAGGTTTGGAAGTCCCGGTGACGGTGATCGGCTCGGGGAGCCGTATGTCACGCGTATCGAGGCGCGGCTTCGGACGGTCTGTGAGTGGACCTTGTTTTCTAAATTGGTGCATGTATAAATGTTTATTATATGTTTTAAATACTTGTTTGTGATGCCATGAGTGCATTTGGATGTGTGGTTACGTATATGCACGTATTTCGAGGTTTCGGCCCTATACGATGCCTATACGGGGTTGTATGTCTTTATTGGTCGAAATGAAATGGTTTTGGATTTCCAAATGGATTATGAATATGATTTTATGATGTTAACTTGGATGCTTGTGATTTATGTGCTTGCACGTAAATCGAGGTTTTCCGGTTTTACTCCGATTTTCCATTCTTATGGTTTTGGAAATAGTTTAATGAAATGATTTTGGATTTGAAAAGGTAACTCTCGGACTTGAGGTCCATTTGATTTATGGAATCGGGCCGGAGGCCCAGTTGGTTTACGATTCGGACCGGAGGTCCAGTTTCTATGTGGATTCGGGCCTAGGGCCCAACTATGTATTACAAATAGTTTTTATGGTTCATGACGGTTTATGGGAACCGGCATGAACCCTTGAAATGGATTTACGGGTCATGACAGTTTATGGGAACCGGCATGAACCCATGAAAGGATTTTATGGTTCATGAAGGCTTATGGGGGCCGGGCATGAATCCTTGAAGGTTTAAAGAATGATTTCAAACGGTTTTTCATATTCCATCCTTTATATATGATTGTCTCCTCCGGGGAGGGTCGTTGGCCTGGGTGGACCCCGGAGTAGTCACGGAGCACTGACTGAGTGGAGTCGCCCCCCAGTTGGGTTCCTTACTCTCAGGATGGGCATGGTTCGTTACCTCCAGGGAGGGTCATTGATCTACGGACATTTACCTGGGTGGACCCTGGAGAGACTTGGGTTTGAGACCCCGGTTAGCACACGTGTAGCTCTATTTTACCGTGACATGTTCTGGATATGAATATAAGGGATAAACATGATTTAAATTGGTTTGGGAAATTATGTTTTATGATGATAAATGGTTTTAGGCTGAGATCCCACATATGTTTACTATGTTATGGTTTTCTGTAAATGGTTTTGGGCAGGAGCCCGGGTGATTTGTATTTACAGAATTTGGGGCTGAGACTCTAATTATGGATGTTTTAACATATATTATTGGATAAATGGTTTTACTATGCATGCATGCTTTTTAGTGGAGGGTATAAAGGTCTTTGATGAAATGTTTTTATAAATTCTTTATTTTTGTCCACTCACAGTCTTTCTGTTTTTAATACCCTTCAGGTTGGATACGGTGTGGACTGTAGCAGAGATCGAGATATCACATACCTCCTCCGGATCCTGGCGTACTCTGATAGCCCGGGAGGGCAAAGGTCAGAAATATCCCTTGTCTGACACTTCATGTCAGACGGGAGCAGGGTCATCCCGAACTAATCCCGGGGGGGTTGGGATGGGTTCTGTCAGCGTGGTATCAGAGCGTAGGATTGCTTATCAGAGCATGGTTGCTCGTGTTACTCTGAATTCCAGAGCGTGTTTTGCGTACTACTCCTTACGTAGGTCGTGGATGTGATATCTCAATGGGCTACAGTTCTTGATCAACCTGATAGTTAGGGTGCCGGTACGATAGTTAGTAGGATGAAATCGTGGAATGTCTTAGTTCGGCACTTGATGCCGGGGTTGCCATATCAGGGATGATAGTGTGGGACCCTATGGAAGGATGAACGTATTCGTACGTTAGCATTTTAATCGTGAGACGGTTAGTTGGGATCGTCTTTCACGATGTCGTAGGATCAGTTCTGACGACTGGTTGGGAATTGTGATCATCGGATGGTCGAATATTGTTGAGTTGGATGATCGGATTTGGTTGGGTTAGATGGATTTACTGCAGTCTGCAGTTAGCAATTGGATTCGAGGATTCCTAGTTGGATTGTTGGCAGGATTGGATTAACGTCCTTACGATGTCAAGACTGCGGAATCGGTCAGATTGTTGATTTTACTGCTTTTCGTCGTTGGGTTCGGTGGAACCCTAGAGTGTGATTATGGAATCTTATGGAAGGATGTATGGTTCGGAAAGGTGAGTTGACGTGTGATCTAGACTTTGATGAGGTCGTCGGTCAAGTCATGTCAGCTTAGTGATGGGAATGCGCTTCGCAGTTGAGGTTGTATTTATTGGTTTGACCTAGTTGGTTGTCGTGCTATTCAGTTGTGGTTTGGTGCAACTAAGGTCATGGGCGACCTGGTAAACGACATTTGGTTTAGTCGAGTTACGACTGGTTAGTGATTAGTTGGACGAGTTACCAGGGTTGGTACTTGTCGATGGAATCCCTGAGTGGGATACGGAGTGGTTAATAAGGGCGGTTGATTCCGTTGGATGCGAATCTCAGTAGCGATGCTTGGTAGTTAGGTCTGCATGAGTCTATGGTAGGCGCTACTACCGAGAATGGTTGTAGTATGGTTGTTGGGAATCGGGGACGTTCGGGGAGCGTTTCCTTTTCTCGTATGAGTTATCAGGGTTACTGTACCCGGAGGTGTTGGGTACGAGGGAGGCAGAGTTTCTCCTATTCGCGCAGAGGTACGGGATCGTCGCTCGGTATGAGCGGAGATCCAGGGTTGTCAGTTTGCACACGGTGTGCTGATACTGATACTGATGTTAGTGTGTTGATACTAGTGGAGGTGATAATGCATTGGTGCAGGTACTAGCGCTAGTGCTGGTGATTGTGATGACGGTGAGTTACGAATCGGGATGTGACTCCATCGTGATGGGCTTATGTTTAGTATCTGTGGTTCGGGAGTGGATCACGGATAGTGATGGACTGGATAGGATCCAGCGGTAGTTGAGGAGTGAGGATCGAGTATTATCATGGGGGATTAGTGACCGGTTGGTCAGACTCGATCTGTCGCGGGGTTTAGCGACCAGTTGGTCAGGATTGGTCAGATATGGTGGTATGTAGAGATTTGTCTGAGGAGTCCGTTGTGACTTTTCAGTCGAGTGGTACATCAAATTAAGATGAATTGACATCCTTTTGGATGTACATATACGGTCGTAAATGGGCATGTGTCCATAACCAGTCTAACGGGGACACGTGGTTGATGTCCGAGTATGTTGTTTCCGACATAGTTGGAACTTCGGAATCGTGAAAGGTTGCGATTGAGGTGACGAGTAGAATGCGGGTCTTCCGCATTGGTAATGAGTATGTCGAAGTCATTAGGGTGACTTCTCAGATTCTACTATGATTGATGATGGTAGATGATGTTGATGGTTGTTACCACCAGTACGCTGATCGTGTATTGGTTGGTGAACCCGGGATTTGTCTTGGGTCATCAGATGGATTGTTAGCTGAGTGAGCTTATGTGGATCCCGATGGGGATCAGGATTGTGATGTTGTGGACCTTGGACATTGTGACGATTCTCGATTGTGACGTTCATGGTCGAGTGATGTAATGATAGGATCTGGATCGTGATTTTGATGATCCAGATGGGTAGAGAGTATATTGCTCTTACTTGGATGTTGGAGTTGTAGATGATGGGACTGAACTTCTTTTCGAAGTGAATCCCGTATGGTATATTACTCAGGTGAGTAGCTTTCCGACGTGGTCGGATATTGTCAGACCTAGTGTGGTGTTGATGTTGTGATTGGCTTCCCTATGAAGTCAATCGATAGTATTGTGTAATCATTTGAACAGGTAACTGATAGGTTCGGTTTTGATACGTCTCGGTAGACGTGAACGATATTTCGAGTTTTGGGATCAGATTTCTGGATGACGATTCAGGATTTGATTTTGGAACTTGGAAGTGGATTTCTGAATTTGGGTTTTGGAATCGGATTCTGGGTGACGATTCAGGATTTGATTCTAGAGCTTGACTGTGTAATTTCTTTTATGGATTTGGGTTCGGAATGGTTATTCCAAATGCTAGCTTACGGAATAATGATTTCGGATTCGGATTTGGGCATGATTATGGATATGATTTCTGGGTTTGGATTCGGGATTTCTTACGAAATTGCGGATTCGGATTCGGACTTGGAAATAGTTGTTGAGTTGGAGTTTCGATTTGTCTGATGCTGGATTAGACAAGTGAACTCCATAATTGAAACGTGATTGGCTACGACCTAGATGGTTGTAGGCTGATTGATGGATAGATGTACGTACCCTGTACGTTGTTCGGGGTACGATACTGGGCGGACTTGTGGTGTCCGGTGACGGTATATAGGTTATACCAGTGGTACGTTGAGCATATAGGTAGTCGGTTTAGTTCCGATACCATTGGATTAGTTGAGGTCGTGGACTAGACATTGGATACTATGCGTTGGGTCATGGTACTTCTGATGGGTCTAGTTACACACAAGTCGGGTGAATTGTTGGTTAGTGTACACACAGATTGAGTGAGTTGGTGGTTAGTATAACCACAAGTGGGTATAGTGTTAGTTTTCGACTGACAACTGTCAAGTGGTGATAGGTTGTCGGAGGTGTCAGCGTGGATCGATTAGTGAGATTTGGTGCCTCCCGGTGGGGGTAGTTATCAGGATAGATTGAGATTGAGAAAGGAACCGTCGAGTGGTTCGTGTCAACGAAATGGTATATTTGACAAGTGGTGTCAATTCGAACGTGTAGTTTCTGTCATTCGACGTAGTCGAATGTAGTCGATACGACATGAGTGTTAGTGGTACGCTTGGGTACGAGTAAGTTTTGTATTGGTTAGTGGGTGTACTAGTGTACACGTGTCGTGAGATCGAATTATTTCCACGAGGTGGATGTGGAATCAGGATAGTTGGAGTTTCGAGAATGAAACTAATTAAGGAGGGAAGAACGGCTAGATTAGGTCGGTTGGAATTTCGAGGACGAAATTAATTAAGGAGGGAAGGTTGTAACGACCCGTCGCAAATTTCATGATTGGATTAGTGACTAATCACGATTAGTGAGGCTAATCCGTGATTAGTAGAGCGAAATCGGACGAACGATGCGAAATGACTGTTTTGCCCCTAGGCGTGGAAAAACGTTGACTTTTCGTTCAAGCGGCCAAATGGACTTTGACCAATGACCGTGATGTACTTCGTGACGTCACGAGTTCATAGACATGTAGTACGTTCAATTCCGACGTCCGAGGAGGAAGTTATGCGTTCGGAAGTTTAGGGGCATTTTGGTAATTTTGGATAAAAGAGGTCAAATGTTGACTTTTTGACCGGGAGGTCCGATGGCCGAGGGCCGAAGACTGTTACGTAGATAAGGACGATACGAATTCGTGGACAGGCGACACGTCGAATTCGGACGTTCGACGACGAAAATACGGTTCCCGAAAGTTCCAGGTTACTATTCATGGCGACACGTTTTACGAGACAAAAAGTGAGGTTTGTCTCTAGTGGTCCCAGATATTTAATGGAGGCCCAATGGATGAGTGACAAGTGTCACCCATCCAATGGACATCATTTTTCCTTCATGCATCTCACTTGCCTCTTCATCGATCATTTTTCTTTCTTCCTTTTCAAACCCAAAACCGATCCATTCTTCCTTCCCAAATCCAAACCTGAACCCAGTTGATCATGCCCGTGAAGCCCAGAGACTAAGAGGAAGGAGGGTGGATGATGGTGGCCGGCTGGAAGCCACGCCGCCGTGGACGGCGGCCATGAAACTCGAGAGGTACTCGGTTTGCCCAAATTCCATTTTTAATTCGTGTTCTCCATTATGGTTGCTTGTGGGTGATTAGGAAGTGTTCAATAAGTTGCTAGGGAGGTTTGAAGACGGTCTGGGGGTGGTTCACGGCGGAGGAGGGCTGGGAAGTGTTTTGGAAAAACAGGACCGTGTGGTCCATTTTCGAACCAAGGGGATTCGGGTGGTTTTTCCTAGTTTTAGGGATTGGGTTAGATAGGAAATGAAGAAATAGGAATTTAGGGATTGAAATGGGACCAAACAGACGAGAAATGAAGATGGGAGGGCCTTGGACCGGTCACGCCGGTCCAGGCGGACCGGATTTGCAAGAAAAACCGGACCGGCCGGTTCGCGGCAAGTTGAAGAAGGCACTGTGCGGTGGCGCGTGAGGCCCACGCGCAGTGCATACCATAGGTGCGTGACGGTGCATGACGGGGTATTTGGGGATGGTTCCAACATACGAAATCTTCTATTCGGTGTAACGAAGATTTTGGGATTGGTCTCGTGTCAATCGGACATCGTCTCGATAGTTTTCGGGGTGTCGGAAGGTTTAGGGTCGGTTTAAAAATACCTAAAAGTTTGGAAAAATTACGGGGATTTAATTGGAGGTTAATTAAGTAGTTAGTAACCTTCTATTAAAATTTGGACAGGTTTGGAAGTCCCGGTGACGGTGATCGGCTCGGGGAGCCTTATGTCACGCGTATCGAGGCGCGGCTTCGGACGGTCTGTGAGTGGACCTTGTTTTCTAAATTGGTGCATGTATAAATGTTTATTATATGTTTTAAATACTTTTTTGTGATGCCATGAGTGCATTTGGATGTGTGGTTACGTATATGCACGTATTTCGAGGTTTCGGCCCTATACGGTGCCTATACGGGGCTGTATGTCTTTATTGGTCTAAATGAAATGGTTTTGGATTTCCAAATGGATTATGAATATGATTTTATGATGTTAACTTGGATGCTTGTGATTTATGTGCTTGCACGTAAATCGAGGTTTTCCGGTTTTACTCCGATTTTCCATTCTTATGGTTTTGGAAATAGTTTAATGAAATGATTTTGGATTTGAAAAGGTAACTCTTGGACTTGAGGTCCATTTGATTTATGGAATCGGGCTGGAGGCCCAGTTGGTTTACGATTCAGACCGGAGGTCCAGTTTCTATGTGGATTCGGGCCTAGGGCCCAACTATGTATTACAAATGGTTTTTATGGTTCATGACGGTTTATGGGAACCGGCATGAACCCTTGAAATGGATTTACGGGTCATGACGGTTTATGGGAACCTGCATGAACCCATGAAAGGATTTTATGGTTCATGAAGGCTTGTGGGGGCCGGGCATGAATCCTTGAAGGTTTAAAGAATGATTTCAAAGGGTTTTTCATATTCCATCCTTTATATATGATTGTCTCCTCTGGGGAGGGTCGTGGGCCTGGGTGGACCCCGGAGTAGTCACGGAGCACTGACTGAGTGGAGTCGCCCCCCAGTTGGGTTCCTTACTCTCAGGATGGGCATGGTTCGTTACCTCCAGGGAGGGTCATTGATCTACGGACATTTACCTGGGTGGACCCTGGAGAGACTTGGGTTTGAGACCCCGGTTAGCACACGTGTAGCTCTATTTTACCGTGACAGGTTCTGGATATGAATATAAGGGATAAACATGATTTAAATTGGTTTGGGAAATTATGTTTTATGATGATAAATGGTTTTGGGCTGAGATCCCACATATGTTTACTATGTTATGGTTTTCTGTAAATGGTTTTGGGCAGGAGCCCGGGTGATTTGTATTTACAGAATTTGGGGCCGAGACTCTAATTATGGATGTTTTAACATATATTATTGGATAAATGGTTTTACTATGCATGCATGCTTTTTAGTGGAAGGTATAAGGTCTTTGATGAAATGTTTTTATAAATTCTTTATTTTTGTCCACTCACAGTCTTTCTGTTTTTAATACCCTTCAGGTTGGATACGGTGTGGACTGTAGCAGAGATCGAGATATCACATACCTCCTCCGGATCCTGGCGTACTCTGATAGCCCGGGAGGGCAAAGGTTAGAAATATCCCTTGTCTGACACTTCATGTCAGACGGGAGCAGGGTCATCCCGCACTAATCCCGGGGGGGTTGGGATGGGTTCTGTCAGGTTGGGTGTTCGGGTTTGAAGATGAAAAATGAAAATGAAGAGGATGCACGGGAATGGAAGAGAGAGAGAGAGATGAGGGAAAATAATTATATTTTAATACAAATCCCCCAATCAAAACCAGATTCCCTTTTTAAGGAAAGTGACCAATGGGATGAGTGACACTTGTCACTCATCCAAGAGCCCCACATTTAATTAATCAACCAATCATAATTAAGTATTATTTACTTTGAATCCCGAGGCGTTAATTAAATCGATTTCGATCTCGTGACCATAACTTCCTCGTTCAACGTTCGATTTTGACGTGACGCTTGTCTACGAACTTGTTATGTCTCGATCTTCGTCACGATCATCGATCATCGTATGTTTGACTCTCCGGGTCAAAAGTCAACATTTTACCCAATTCCAAGGGTAAAACGGTCATTTTACACCGTCCGTCCGAATTCTCTCGACTAATCTCTGATTAGTCACACTAAATTCATAATTAATTAATATTTAATCCTGATATTCGGGATGGGTCATTACAGTTGGTGGAATACGGACCCACACATTTTATCTCTATAAGTTTTATACTTTTGTTGACCAGGAGTGGATCCCACTGGGTTGTGACATTGGTATTAGTACTCTGACTCGTGATGTGATTGGATCACCTATTCAGTTTTAATAGAAGGTTTTGACAATAAGACAGATTGGATTTCCCTAGATATTTGTGATTTAGACGTGATCTTAGGGATGAATTGGTGGACTACCCATTACTCATCTGTCGAGTGTTTGAGGAACCAGTTGTATTTGGTAGTCCTGATTTGTCACGGTTGGTCTTTGGTGGAACCAAAGGATATTTCCTTCGAGAGTTACGGTTTTGTAGCCTGGAAGATAGTATAGAATGGTTGTGAGGGATATTGGACACGTGTGGTGAGGTTCCCGGACATCTCAATGTGCTTAGGGAGATATCAATTATGCAGGAGTTTTTGGATGCGTTGTCGGGAGATTTATGGGGTTGCCACCTCATGGGGAGGTTCTGAGTACTCAACGAATTTTACAACCCCTGTGTCGGAAGGTACCGGCAGAGTTGAGAGTATTGAGAGTTTAGTTGCATGATTCAGTAGAATTGGGGTTCATTCGAGTTAGTATGCCACTGTCGGGAGATGAGGTTTGACATTGGGTTGGCTAGGCCACTAAGATTAGGTTTGGTTTTTAAATAAATGTATTTAGTGCAATTGTTTTCAAAGCAACTAAGAGCCGAAAATTTTAGTAAAATGTGGGCCAGAGAGCCTTTATGTGTTATATGATTTCGGGTTGGACCTATGATGTTTTGTTTTACAAAACAGAGGGTTTAAAGGTATATTTCAGAAAATGGTTTTCCGAACTTTTTTTTTGTCCATTCACACTTTTTATTGGTTTTGGCACCCTCTAGGTTGTTCGCAGACACGGGCTGTATAGAGGCTGAGGCATCACGTGGTTTTGGCGTACTCTGAGTAACCAAGGTATGAAGTAAGCTTATCTCTAGTCCGACACGTGGAAAGTATGACTGGTTGGTTTCCGAAGGTATTTTAGTAATTTTGTTGTGACGTGTCAGATGGAAGTAGGTCCTCCCATGCTAATCGATGGGGGTCTGTCAAAGACAATTCATCATATTTCTTGGGGTTAAATGAGATAGCACCAACCTTCTAAAAAGTTATCCAAAAATTTCAACTAACCCATTATGTAAAAAATCTCAATCAACTCGTCTATCTACCTCCGTCCATTTTCCTTTTGGTAACCATCACTCATCTATTCAATTCTATCTCTTTGCCTCATAATTAATCTTATATCCTCTTAGAAAGTCGGAGAGACCTTTCTTGAAATTTCCATATTCTCCCATACCTCTCATTCATCGGTGACAAAGTATAAAATACCTTTTTGACCTCAAGTATGCCCTTTCTGACACAACACTTGTAGTTATCCACCATCATCATCTAAAACATCTGAAACAAACGTCAGGGTAACTCCAACACTTACATGTGACAAGGTTCAAGGAAAAGGCTGAAAACCCTAACCGCGAAGAAAATTAATCGAGCCAAGGCATGTCCCTAACCCCTCTCTGTCCCAACGAAGGAGTCATCTTTGGACCCAAATTTCGAGATTGCACTATCAAAATTAATCGCAAGGAGTAGAAACTTGTGATATTGATGAGTTGGTGAACACTACGAACACAATCATTGTAAATGATCACAACGACGAGTTAGAGAAGCCAAAGATGAAAAGTTCCATTACGACAATGAAAAGGTGAGGCTTGAACTTCATGGAATTCTAAGATACTCGAAGATGAAGAAAGTGTTTAGGGAAAACAAGAGAAATAAGAAAGAGATAGAATATGAGTGATGAAATTTACTAGTATATCTCATTAACATTACACAGTGTGTACATTCTAACATATACCTTATAACTCAGACTAACTAACTTAGTTAAAAAATTCTCTAACAAACTCCATGAGCTGGCACATCTCTAACAACTAACAATATCAATCACTTAGCACTAGCTGGAGATTCTAACAACCTAACACGCTAGTAACTCAATTTTTCTCTAACATGCCCCCGAAATTTGATGCTTAGGGAACAAAGCAGAAGATTATCACTGCAGATGAATGAGCATGAAAGACAGGGTTGTGAGTGATTTGGATAGCAGACATGCTATCACACCAAATCAATGATGAACGTGGCAAGGACACAAAAAGTTCATGAAGGAGATAGGTGATCCATTGTATCTCACACGAAGTGAAAGTCAGTGTGACGACCCGAAAATTCGAAAAAGGAGATTTTGGAAAATTCGAAGAAAATGACGATTTTGCCCTTGGTTTTGAGGGCCGAAAGTTGACTTTTTGACCAGGACACTTTTTGGATCATCCGTAAAGACTGTTGAGTAGGTCTCGAGGCGCTGAGTCCATAGACAGGTGACACGCGTCAATCGGAGTTTAGGCGACAAAGTTACAAGTCTAGGAACATGAAGGGCATTTTGGTAATTTGTAAGGAAAAGGGCAAAATGGTCATTGGTCAACTGAATAGGAAATTGGTCGGTAATTGGGCTGATTCAACCATGATTATTCCATTAAGTGACATCTGTCACTCTCTAAGTAAGATTTGTGGCAAGTGCACGGGTGTGTGTGTTGGGGCGGTAGGGTGAGTTCAAAGATTTGAACCGTGTATTTGGAAGGAAAACAGAGCATTAGTTGTGCTCAAAACCCAGACCTCATTCCACCTTTTCGTTCTGGTTCAAATTGAGAAAGTTTGAGAGAGTAAGAGCAAGGGAATGGAATGAAAAGAAAAAGGAATTGAGAGACAAAGCCCAGGGAACCCAAAACTCAAACCTTTCGATAATTGAATGTAATCAAAGACGAATTTGCAATTGTGGATGTTTATGACTGCAATTGAGCTTAGATTTAGCTCTTTGGAACCCAGACGACTCAAATGACGTCAAAAACAAAGGAAAATGAGGTCGTTTTTGCCATGAACGGAGCACCTCGACTCCTCAAAAATTCGAAGTTTGGGTGTGTAATTGGAGGAGTTGGACGATGAAATTGAGATCGAAAACAAGTCTATGAGAGTCCTACGAAGCTTTTGGATGGATCAATTGAAGAAAAACGATGGGAATTGAACTTTGATGAATGAACAGTGCTCAGATGTTCTTCAAAAAGTCGAGTTCGATTTGAAGGATTGAGGTAAGTATTGGTGTAATTGAGACCCGTATAGGCACCGTATAGGGCCGAAACCTCGAAATACGTGCCTATACGTAACCACACATCCAAATGCACTCATGGCATTACAAACAAGTATTTAAAACATATAAGAAACATTTATGCATGCACCAATTTAGAAAACAAGGTCCACTCACAGACTGTCCGAGCTGCCGCCTCGATTTGAGTGTCATACGGCTCCCCGAGCCGATCACCATCACCGGGACTCCCAAACCTGTCCAAATTTTAATAGAAGGTTACTAACTACTTAATTAACCTCCTACCAAAGCTCCGTAATTTTCCCAAACTTTTAACTATTTTTAAAGTTGATCCTAAACCTTCCGATGCCCCGAAACATATCGAGACGGTGTCCGATCGACACGAAACCAATCCCAAAATGTTCGTTACATCAGATAGATGATTTCACATGTTGGAAACATCCCCAAATTCATCCCCTCGCGCCCACACACGCCGCCTGAAGTGGCTGCGCGTGGGCTTCACGTGCCTGCTACAGTACCTGTCTTCAACCTCGCGCAGTCGGTCCGGGCCGGCCGGTCCGGTCCAACCCCTGCAACTGGACCGGCGTAATCGGTCCAGGCCCCTACAACCCGTATTTTTAGTCCGTTTTCTTCCAATCCAATCCCTAAATTCCTATCTTCTCATTTCCTATCTAACCCAATTAAACAAAACCCTTAAAACCGCCTAGAACCCGTGAACCCAAAATGGACCTCACAATTCAAAAATCCAAAACCTCACCCCAGGGCTCCTCAACGTTCAAAACCTTTCAAAACCTCCCCATTGACCTCCTAACAACCTAATTACTTCAAAATCAACATCCAAATCGACCCATAACACACAAAATGGAAATTGAATCGAAAAATGGTTAAACCGATACCTCGATCGGTTTTTCTCCCCCGCCGTGCACGGCGGTGATGCCTGGGCCACCCACCACGTCCAGCCGGTCCTCTTCATCCCTCTGTCCTCTAAGCTAAGCTCACAAGTCAAGGGTTTGGTATTTGGGTGAGAAATGGTGATCGGGTTGGTTTGGGAAAAATGGGAGAAATGGATGAACGGGGGAAGGGTTTGGTGCATGAATGAAATTGGTGTCCATTGGATGGGTGACACTTTTCACTCATCCATTGGGCATCAGGATAAATATCTGGGCCCCACTAAAGTCCAAAAGTTAACTCGTTTCGTAATTCGTGCAATAGTGCACTTGAACTTCTGTGAACCGTAACTTCGTCGTCGAACGTCCGAATTCGACGTGCCGCCTGTGTATGGATTCGTATCGTCCTTATCTACGTAAAGGTCTTTGGCCCTTGGCCATCGGACCTCCTGGTCAAAAAGTCAACATTTTGACCCTTTTAACCAAAATTACCAAAATGCCCCTAAACTTTCGAACGTCATAACTTCTTCCTCAAACGTTGGAATTGAACGTGCCACCTGTCTATGAACTCATGACGTCACGAACTATGTCACGGTCATCGGTCAAAGTCCATTTGACCACCCGGTTGAAAAGTCAACGTTTTACCACGACTAGGGGCAAAACGGTCATTTTGCATCATTCGTCCGATTTCGCCCAACTAATCACCGATTAGCCTCACTAATCGTGATTAGTCACTAATCTAATCTCGGAATTTGGGACGGGTCGTTACATTAGATGTGATTACTTGTTGATTTTATGGATTATTTAATCGATTTTCATGCACAATTTACGATGAACTGTGAAAACGATGTTTTGGGCTAGGCCTGGGTTTGAAAATGGTGTTTTGACTTGGATTTTGAGTCAAGGATGACTTTATGGAATATTTAATGATTTCCGGATATGTAATTCCCGGAGAAACCGGATGTGTCATGTTTGGTGAGTCTGGATGTGCAATTCCCAGAAATCCTGGATGTGTAATTCCCAAGAAAGACCTTAGATATGTAATTCATGAACTTTAAAGTGTTGAATTATGTTTGATAGTGATTTTCCATTCAGGTGTTTTATGATGATTCTTAGAAATGGATTTCTGGAAATGTGGGCCATGGACTTATTGTGGGTCCTATGGTTTGTGATATGATGTGATTGAAATCTGGTTGTTCATATGTTTTATTCTATGCATGCATGTTTTATAACTGGAGGGGGAAATTGTTCGTTTTGAATTGTGTTTTCAAACGATATTATTTTTGTGTAAGACCCGTGTCCTAGAGGGAACGGTGAACGAACCCACATTCCTGCTAGGCGAATGGTGGTGTGCCTTAATTGTGTAGGCACACACTTATCTAGCACGAGGCCTCTCGGGAGCTCACTGGTTTTGGGTTCGGTTGGAACTCCAAAGTCATGCAAGTGGAGGCTGGTGCAATCCCAAGATGGGTGACCCACTGGGAAGTTGCACCGTGAGCTCCTGGGAACAAAACCTTGTAGGGCTGAGTTGATCTATCATGCGGCCCTTTGGTTGAGCTGGTGTGTCCTGCGGTCCAGAAGGGACAATATCGTGTTAGATAGAGTGTGCCATTATGAAACTCTGATCTATATGGGACCTTTTGGGAGCTAAGTGACTTTGGGTTCGATTGGAACTCCAAAGTCAAGCGAGTTGATGCTGGTGCAATTCCATGATGGGTGACCCCCTAGGAAATTATACTGTGAGCTCTCGAAAACAAAACCGTGAGGGCGAGGAGGCCCAAAGCGAACAATATTGTGCTAGAGTCGGGTCCTGACCGATGAGGGTCAGGTACTAGCAGAATGGTATCAGAGTCAGATCCCGACTGGGAAGTGTGCGAGAGAGGATGGTGGGCCCTAAGGGGAGTGGATTGTTAGACCCGTGTTTTGGAGGGAACGGTGAATAATCCCATTCCTGTGAGGGGAATGGTGGTGTGCCTTAAATGTGTAGGCACACACCTATCTAGCACGAGGCCTCTTGGGAGCTCACTAGTTTTGGGTTCGGTTGGAACTCCAAAGTTAAGTGAGTGGAGGCTGGTGCAATCCCAAGATGGGTGACCCACTGGGAAGTTGTATGTGAGTTCCCAGAAGCAAAACCATGTGGGCTGGGCCCAAAGCGGACAATATCGTGCTAGATAGGTTGGGTCGTGATAGAATGGTATGAGAACCAAACCCCGATCGAGAAGTGTGCCAATTGTAATACCGGGTCTTGGAAGTAAGAACAGTGAGCAATACCTGTGATCTTGAGAAGTAAGAATGGTGAGTAAGATCCGTGAGCTTGAGAAGTAAGAATGGTGAGCATAACCCGTGAGCTTGGAAAGGCAAGATCGGGGAGGGAAAGGTGAAGTGCCTTATATGTGTGGGCACATATCTATCTAACACAAGACCTTTTGGGATCTCATTGGATTTGGATTCCTGGGGAACTCCAAAGTTAAGCGAGTTGAGGCTGGTGCAATCCCAAGATGGGTGACTTACTGGGAAATTGCACGTGAGTTACCAGAAACTAAAGCTTGAGGCTGAGCCCAAAATGGACAATATCGTACTAGATGGGTCGAGAAGCGGACAATATCGTACTAGATGGCTCATATCGTGACATAACCCAGCCCATCTAGCACAATATTGTCCGCTTTGGGCTCAATCCTCACGGTTTTGTTTTCGAGAGCTCACGTGCAACTTCACAGTGGGTCACCCATCTTGGGATTGCACTAGCCTCCACTCGCTTAACTTTGGAGTTCCAACCGAACCCAAAGCTAGTGAGCTCTCAAGAGGCCTCATGCTAGATAGGTTTGTGCCTACACATTTAAGGCACACCATCATTCCCCTCCCAGACTATTCCCCTCGCAAGAATGTGGGATCGTTCACTGTTACCTCCAGGACACGGGTCTTACATGTGATCTCGTAAGGTCCAATGTATCGGGGACTCAGTTTTCCGCACCTAACAAACCGTACAATCATCTTCCAAGGAGATACCTTGAGGATAGTTCGATCCCCCACTGCAAATTCTAACTTTCGAGTCGACGATTTGCATAACACTTTTGGCGATATTACGCTGCTTTCAACTGCTCCCGAATAACTCTTACTTTTTCTTCCAATTCATCAAAAACTTCAGATTTCAACAACTTCCTATCACCCACTTGGGTCCAACAGAAGGGTGTTCTGCATTATCTACCGTACAACGCCTTGTATGGAGCCATTCCAATGCTGGACTGATAACTATTATTATAGGCGAACTCCATCAATGGCAAGTAGGTATCCCAATTCCCGAGAAACTAAAAAACACATGCTCTCATCATGTTCTCCAAAATCTGGATTGTACGCTCTGACTAGCCATATGTTTGAGGGTGAAATGCAGTACTAAAATGAAACTTTGTTCCCAAGGCCTCTTGTAAAATTTTCCAAAAGCGAGACGTAAACCTCGGGTCTCGATCCGAGACAATCGATTATGGAGTTCCATGAAACCTCACCACTTCATCCACAAATAATCTAGCAAACTAATCCAACCCATAATTTTCTCGTACCAGTAGAAAATGGGTTGATTTCGTCAATCTATCTCTCGACCACCCAAAATCCATCAAATCCCCTTCGCGTCCTTAGAAGCTTAAATACAAAATCCATCGTCAAATGATCCTATTTCCACTCGAAAATCGGAAGTGATTGTAAAGAACCATACGAATTTTGTCTTTCAGCCTTTACCTATTGACACACCAAACACCTACTCACATACCTTGCTATCTCTTGCTTCATACTGGCCCACCAATAAAACTCTCTCAGAGTTAGATACATCTTAGTCTCACCCGGGTGCATCGCATATACTGAACTATGGGCTTCCTCTAGGATTTCCCTCTTTAGTTCCTCACCCTCTGGTACACATAATCGACCCAATTTTCGTAAGGCTCCGTCATCAGTAAGTGTATAATCTTTCTTGGTCCCTGCTTTCACATCCATGTATATCCAGAATCCCATCTCAAATACCAAGGAAAGACAATCTCGTAATTCACATCAATTCCAAAATCAAGTTCAGAAATCCGAATCAATAGAAAAACTCAGGCCTATGCACACTTCACAAAAATAGTCAAAAACCTCGTAAAATGTGTCATTAAAATATCTCATAAAATCTTATAAAAAATCCCCTCATCAATCATCATCAAATCAAATAAACATATCATAATGAACAGAAAATCATTTCCTGAAACTCAGTAATATGTCAAGACACAATATAACAAGGTATGAATAATCATTCTGGAAAGTGCAAACATGCCGGATCAAAAGTCAACCAAAACCTTAATAAGGGCAAAATAGTCATTTCAGGTATGAATTACTATATTTACATATTTTGATGGTTCAGGCTGTTACAATATCTCTGAGCGGCGCTAAAATGATGTATCTTTGAGCGGGTTATCTGGTTGGCGCTCAGATGTTATATCCCTGAACTAGTTATTTGGTTAGACCTAGATGTCCAGACCTGGGCTCCGTTTTCCTAGGTTGGGTCATATTCGAACATTGTATCCCCAAGTTGTTTACTTACCGGTAATGCAGTTTGATTATAATGATTAACATTCAAGCATTGAGGATGGGTTGGTTACGTGTGATCATTGTTGTGGTATCTTGATATATTTTCATATTGGCTTGCTTACTATTATGGATTGATTCCCGGATGTTTACTCATATTTTGAGGTTCATAGTTTACTGTTTGTTTTTAAACGAGAGTTGACGGGTTTAATTATTCATGCATAGTTTTAAAAAACAAAGGGTAAATTATTTATATTTTTCGAACTATGTTTTTAAAATATTTATTTTTTTCCACTCACATTTTTATGGGTTTTACTTGCCCTCCAGGCTGTGGCACAAAGACGCGACCTACCTTGGATTCAAAGGCACAAAATAGGCACTGCACACTCTGTTGACATTTTAGGGTGGGATTTGATGTTTTGAGTTGTATTGATACTTATGCCTTGTAAGTGGTTATGTAAAATATCCCTTGTCTGATAATTGGTGAGTTTATCGATATTGTATGATATTTTTTAGGATGGTTTCTATCTTTAGTATTGATTGTCGAACGAGAGTAAGATCCCTCACATTTGTCAAGGTATTTTGGGAGGGGGCTTGTCATGAATCCAATTGCTCCTTTATTTCGTTTTATTCTATGCATACGTGTTTTGAGAAAATGGAGAGTAAATGTTCATTTTTCTCGAAAAAAAACGTGTTTAAATATTTATGTTTTTCCACTCATACTTTTGTATGGTTTCAATGACCCTCCAGACCGTTACACGGAAATCAAGGATGATCATTGGAGGTATGAGCAGTAAGGCAGTACGAGTATCTCTTATCTGACAAGTATTGAAGGTAATATCTAAATTTTTGAATCGTTTATTAGACGAGATTATGACCAGACGTGATTATCAACCTAACACGCTGGCACCGTCAACCATTCTCTAATAGAACTCAAATGAGAAGACCACTTTACTGATAAGAAAAGTGCCAGATAATGTGACGTTTTCAAGTTGGAACATCGGGATCTTGAATATGTTGACTCTGAGGACATTGAATTTGTTGCCATTTTTAATGCAAACAAGTTTATTATGATGTCGAAGATTATGAACTATTGAATGCGAGATACGAGCTTAATTATGAAGTAGAGGAAAAGACGAAGGGTAGCTAGCGAAAGGAAAATGGACAAAGGTGGATAACGGGATTGATCCAGAGCTGGATAGGACTTAGGGGTATTGAGATATTTTTGATTTTGAGATAGAATTGAGAGATAATTCAACCATGCTGGTTAAAGTTGGAATTTTGAAGAACTTTTCTAAGGAATGTGCAGGTCTCACTTTACTCCAAAAATCGAGATAAATTGTGATACTTCGCCCAAAATTTAACAAAACACTCATAATTGACGGATTCGAAAATGACTATGCACATATGATATGGCCATGGTCTGTCTTTCCCTTTGTTTTCTCTATAATCACAGATTCATCACAGCAACTTGATTTAACAAAACAGATACAAGACACCATTCTTTGTGCCGGAGTGAAAGATGGCGGGGACAAAACACAAGCGACGAAGCCAAGCAACTTCACTATTGGACAAGGCTTCACGATCATTGCGTCCGCCCCGCCACCATCAAACTAGAAAGGATGAGAAAAACCAACTTAATAAACAGAAATTCATGTTACAGGCAAAATGATTCTCCAGAAAGCCTAAACTACGATGATGTTGGCAAAATTACTCTTCTGGGCTCTAGGAGAACTGTAAGAAATTATAGGAGCCAAAATTTAAAAGATCAAGAAACATGAAAAATGAAATGGAAAAAGAACCCCTTTTTGTACAGAGGATGCCTTCACATGAAGTAGCTAAGGGCCTTCTTTCTTCTAGAACCCCCTTCGCCGTATAGTTCGTTCCATTGTAAGAGCTCTGTCATGTTCACGGACTCTGATGAAACACTAGCACATACCTATTTCCAAATAACAAGTACACAAATTAAAGCTGCAATAATGGGGGAAAAGAATCCAATCTTATGAATGGCATTGGTATGTGTTATACCCGTTCATGAGCATCTTTGAAGTCGTCCATGTTCAAAGGTCGTATGTCAGAACTGCCACTCAAAGCTGGAGCAGGTTTACCTTCTGCTACAGCTAAAGCTTGTTCCTGTCACCAGTGAGAACATATCAGTCAGATCAAACCTTCCGTACAAATCAACAAGCACGACTCTGTTAAGTAGCGAGTTTGCTATATTGGTTTAAAAGAAAATTAATAGAAAGAGACCAACCTTCTTTTCCTTCTCCAAAATCTCTTTGATTGGACGATGTGCAGCAGTTACACACAGATTCTGTAGCATTATAAACTATTGATAAGGTACTCAACTTATATTTATTTGTTTTTAACAAAATCATACACTAATGAAAACGATCGAAAAAAACAATTAAAATTTTATTACCTTAAGGTCACTTCCAGAATACCCCTCTGTCATGCTCGCAATTGCATCAAAATCAACACTGGAAGATAAATCCTCTTTTGCAAGTATGACTTTTAATATCTTTGCCCTATTTGGAGCATCTGGCAAATTTACCATCAACCTGCAGAAGAGGACTCATCAGAAAAAATTGACACCTGGCAATAGAAAGGCAAGAAATGTTGTGGATTGATGTTTGAGTAAAGTTCAAACACAGGAAGTGGGTTCAAATTTGGACGTGATGTTTACCTTCGGGGTAACCTACGAATGACAGCCTCATCAAGGTCAAAAGGCCGATTTGTAGCTGCCAGTACAAGAACTCGTTCTGCTTCTTTTGTGCGTAGACCATCCCAATTTACCATGAATTCGTTTTTCATTTTACGCATTGCCTCATGCTCCCCAGGATTTTCCCGCCGACCCAACATGCTGTCTACCTATCACAAGCGCCCAGTGACAACACAGATAAGTTAAAAACAATAGTCCAAAATGAAGATGTTACTTGAGGGATAAAAGAAATCTTACTTCGTCAACAAACACAACACTGGGGGAAATTTTACTAGCTAGCGAGAAAACAGCTTTCACATACTTCTCACCCTCCCCAAACCACTGCACAGAACAATATGAGATGATTCGAAATTTTGAAAATTAAATCAGTTCCAAGATTAGACCATAGCAAAACCATCTTAATTCCAACCTTAGATGTGATGCTCGACATGGATATGTTGATAAAATTTGCACCAGCTTCTGTGGCCACAGCCTTTGCAAGCATTGTCTTGCCTGTTCCAGGGGGACCAAATAACAGGATGCCCTTGCAAGGCTGCAAACATGGAACATATAAACACAACCATATATACTCACCACCATATGCTTAAAATACTCAAATTTGAACATGTTATAGAGGATTCTCCAAAGATAAATCAGATCACAGGAGAGTGAGTATCAATCTCCCTGATCTGCAGTGATCAGTCAACGGAATCAATACTGATTCCTTCCATGTACAGCCAGTCAATCTGTTCTGATTCTCTCCTAATCTGTCTAGCCGTACATACCTAGTTAGGTCTACCTTAACTTGTATAAAGACACACTACTGTACTTAGTTCAATAATTCAATACAACATACAACTTCAATACTTTTTATGGTATCAAAGCTACAAACACTCCACCGAGTAAACCCTAATTCTATGGCTGCTCAAACCACTGTCCCTGCTGCCCCAATCCCACCAACCACCGGTGACCCAAACCCTAATATTCCCACCCTCGTCACCATCGACACCGCAGCCCAACTTCCCGTCAAGCTCACTGCCACCACCTTCTTTCCGTAGAGAGCTCAATTCAATGCCCTTCTCCGAGGGTATGATCTCATGGGCTATAGAAACAGCCATTCATGATTTCTGGGTCCGTCAAGATCAACTTCTACTCCATGCCATTCTGGCCTCCGTATCACCTCAGGTGATCCAACTCATTGCCGTTGCTCCAACTTCAGCCACTGCCTGAGCACGACTCACTCACCTATATGCCAGCAAAGCCAGAACCCGTGTCCTTGGCCTCAAGGAACGGCTAACTCTTCTGCGGCAAGATTCCCGCCCAGTTTCTGAATATCTGCAGGAAGTTCGGATTCTTGCTGATGAGTTGGCTCCATCCATGACCCGCAACTTAATTTCCATTTCCCAATTTAACAAGCAGAATAATACCTATGTTGAACTGTTTCCTGGTTATTTTCATGTGAAGGATCTCAGCATGGGGGTGGTTCTCCTTCAAGGCCCGAGTAAGGGTGATGTGTACGAGTGGTCGCCTGCCCATCTTCACAAGCCTCAAGCAATGGTGGCCGTGATAGTTTCCCCTTCCCTTTGGCACCGCCGTCTTGGCCACCCCCAGACCAAAACCCTCAAAAGTGTCTTAAGTCAATTTCATGTTCGTTTTTCTTCCAAATTTATAGAACCTTTACGTAATTCCTGTTCTTGCAATAAAAGTCAGCATCATCCCTTTGGCATTTCCTCATTAACCAGCACTCGTCCTCTAGACTTAATCTATAGTGATGTGTGGGGACCTGCCCCCTACACATCAATTGATGGTTTTTCGTACTATCTTATACTTGTTGACCATTTTACCAAGTATACCTGGCTGTACCCACTTCGAAAAAAATCAGATCTTTATCCAACCTTCAAAGACTTCAAAACTTTAGTTGAAAAGTATTTTAATTCCCCCATCATCTCTCTTTACACTGATGGTGGTGGTGAATTCATCAAATTGAAACCCTTCCTTGCAGAACATGGCATCAATCATCTCCTCACACTCCTCAGCACAATGGTGCCGCTGAATAGCGTCATCGACACATTGTTGATACTGTCCTCACCCTCTTTCATCAAGCCCAACTCCCACTATCCTACTGGTCCTATGCCTTCAAGACGGCTATCTACCTTATCAATCGACTCCCCACTCCTTTCCTACAAAACCAATGCCCATACACTGCTCTTTTCCAAGCCACTCCCAACTATGCCAAACTCCGAACCTTTGGTGGTCTCTGCTACCCCTGGCTTCGGCCCTATACCTCAAACAAAATGCAGCCTCGTTCTCAGCCTTGCATCTTCCTTGGCTATTCCCTTAGCCAAAGGGCTATCTATTATGACTCGTCCACCCACAAACTCTACACTTCCCGCCATGTTCAGTTTGATGAAACCACCTTCCCATCCTCTCCCTCCCTCTCTTCATCCCCCACCGTGTCTTCTAACTCCTACACCACATGGCTCTCCACTGTTCCCCCCATCCTAGAAATCCCCTTACAGCCCACTGTCACGCCACCGCCACCAACGCCACCTTCTACCACTCTCCGAGACACTCTCGACACATCATCCTTACCGGAACTTGCAGCAGACTCGGCCCCCCGCTATGGTCCCACAACCCAAACCACTGCTCCCTGCCAACAGCAGCCCTCCTGCTGCCCCTCTTCCTACCACCACTGCCACCCAACCGCCACCCTTCCGCCACCACCCCCACCAGGTCCCCCTCCCCTCCACCCCACCCCACCAAAACCCATCCTATGCTTACCAGAACTCAAACTGAAACCGTGAAACCAGTTCCTACTTATGCTCTCACTGCCACCAAGCATCGTCTACCCACAATGGCCGAACCCACCTGTCTCTCAAGCCAAGAAAAACCACCAATGGCGTGCTACCATGTCCACTAAGCTGAATGCCCTCATAAAGAATGGGACTTGGGAGCTTGTTCCCCCTCACCCAAGTCAAAATGTTGTCGGGAACAAATGGGTCTTCCGTATTAAACAGACACCCATTGGAGACGTGGATAGATTCAAGGCCCGCCTTGTTGCCAAGGGGCAGTGGATTTCTCGAATACCTTCAGTCCCGTGGTAAAGCCCACTACCATCCATGTGGTCCTTCACTTGGCTGTAACCAGTGGCTGGCCTATTCGACAGTTGGACGTCAATAACGCCTTTCTCCATGGCACTCTCCATGAGGACGTTTACATGGCCCAACCTGCTGGGTTTGTGGACCAGCAGAACCCATCTCATGTTTGCAGGCTCCGCAAGGCCATTTATGGACTCAAACCCTGGGCTTGGTACAACGAACTTCAAACCTTCCTTCTCACCCAAAGGCTTTGTCCATGCCAGCTCGGATGCCTACCTATTTCTACTAAGGCAAGGTTCAAACACTATCTTTTTTCTAGTATATGTTGATGACCTAATCATGACAGGGAACAATCTAGCGCTCACCTCTCAGTTCATCCATGCACTGGAAACTCGCTTCTCGGTTAAGGACCTCGGTGCCCTCCATTATTTCCTTGGCGTGGAGGTCCAGCCTATTGCCACTGGCCTGTTCCTGTCCCAACATAAGTATATCCATGATCTGCTCCACTTGGCAAAAATGGATGGAGCCAAGCCCGTGGCAACTCCTCGGGCGGTTTCTCCTTCCCTGCACCTACATGATGGCTCCCCACCAGCAGATGCAACCCTGTTCCGCCGCCTTGTAGGAAGTCTGCAGTACCTCAGTTTGACCAGACCTGGTGTCTCCTTCGCTGTCAATAAACTTTCACAATTTATGCATGCCCCAACAGAACTACATTGGCAGGCTCAAAAACGGGTCCTTCGATACTTGAAAGGAACCTTGTTTTTTGGCCTCCATCTTCATCGTAAGGCTACCTCCACCCTCCATGTAGTTACTTCCTACATGCCTATTCAGATGCAGATTGGGCTGGGGACCAGGATGATCGCAAATCCACAACTGCCTATCTGGTCTACCTTGGCAGCAACCTCATCTCCTGGAGTTTCCGCAAACAGCATGCAGTCTCCAGATCCTCCACCGAAGCAGAGTACCGGGCTGTGGCCTCAACAACTACAGAACTGCTCTGGGTTCAGTCCCTCCTCCGTGAGCTTGGTCTCACCCTTTCAGCCACACCCACCATCTCCTGTGACAACATTGGAACCACCTATTACTGCTCCAACCCAGTTTTCCACACCCGCATGAAGCATGTTGACATTGACTATCACTTTCTTCATGATCATGTCACCCGTGGCCACCTTTTGGTGTCCCATGTTTCTACAGATGATCAGCTGGTCGATGCTCTCACCAAACTGCTGCCTCGACCACGGTTTCAGCTGCTCCGCTCCAAGATCGGTGTTGCAGATGGCCCCAGCGTATTGCGGGGCCGTATAGAGGATTCTCCTAAGATACAGCAGATCACAGGAGATTGAGTATCAATCTCCCTGATCTGTCGTGATCAGTCAACGAAATCAATACTGATTCCTTCCATGTACAGCCAGTAAATCTGTTCTGATTCTCTCCTAATCTGTCTAGCCATGCATACCTAGTTAGGTCTACCTTAACTTGTATAAAGACACACTACTGTACTCAGTTTAATTATTCAATACAACATAAAACTTCAATACCTTTTACATGTGTCAACTTAGTACTGAATAATAAATCATTGAAGAAGATAGATAACCCACACCTCAGGCACAAAAAATGGCACAAGAAAACAAGCCATACGATTCTTATAGCAATCAAATACATAAGCATATATACTCTCAATACAAAAAAAATTTAAACCTTGGTTAATTGTCCCTTGCAAAAAAGCTCCGGCCTTTGTAAAGGAAGCATCACCAATTCCTTCAACGTATCTTTCACATTCTCAAGGGCTCCAATGTCATCAAATGTAACATCAATGTCACTAGGAGGAATAACATCAGCTAAAAGCCTTTTCTCAAATTCATTTTCCGTTACAACATCCTGATTTCAACCAAATAAAATAACCATGAAGATTAACATAAAATACCTTGCAGGAAAAAGGAAGAGATATCTGAAATGCTGGAACAATTCAACTCAAAACAAGAAGGATAATTATAAAGTTAACACAAAAATCCAAGTAACCACCTTAAGTGACTTCTTCAAGCTCTTCGTTTCATTCTGGAGAGATTGTAAAAGTTCAAGCCCATACTGGATGCTGCCAGAATTGCAACATGGCATTACAACTGTGTATATACATACAATAACTGATATTTCAGCTAACAATAATTCAGGGAGACGAGCAGAATTGAGATGTCAATTACCTCTCCCCAGACAGCACAACTTTTTCTTGACGATCAGCTTCATGGTTCTGCATAAAATGATGGCTTAAAGCCCATCCAACTACCTTTTCTGAACCTGCAACAGATGAAACAACACATAAATTAAATAAGAGATATAGAACAATAAAGACCACAAGAACCTAACAACATGGTGAGAACTAGATCATACTTTCATTTGTAAGAGTGTGATCCTTGATACATAGTGTCTCAAGTCCTTCACATTCAAATCCACTTCGACCCAGAACCTAGAGATGAAAATGGACCTTGATTATCATCTTTATATCAACCCAGCTGAAATCATAAACTTCTATAACAATAAAAAAAAAAGAACAGAAGAAAGCCTAAAAAATTCAAAGTGCAGTCAAAAAATAGAACTCACACTGCGCAAGTTATTCAAGTTGCCCTTCATTTTGAGGGTTTCTGTATCTCGATCCAACTGTTGCTTCCATGAAACAAGAAGTGCTTCATCCTGAAATGGTAAATAAACTATCATATAACAGTAAGGAAAGCCCAAAAAGGGGGAAAAACCTCCTTAAAACAGGAATCCAGTACACCAACCTGCGGCATATGAATTGTTACTTTATTAGGAAAAAGTTTAGTCAGAAGTTTCGTTGCCTTGGGAACCTCTTTGCCCCTCTCATGTAGCCTTCCAAAACTATCCTGCAATCACTAACAGTTCAAGCTCAGAATATTTGAAGGAAACCATCCAGACTTCCCATAATTTTAACAGTTAACTCAACAAAGCCGCTTTGCAAAAACATAAAAAGAAAAGGGAAAAAAGGTAAAAGCCAACGTTCATGTTTGTTAGAGGTATATAAACATTACTGGGAAAGCCAAGTCAAGAAGAGCAGTTTGGTTGCTGCCAAACTTAGTGAAAAGCAAGCCCCCAGGGTGCGACTGCAAGAAAAAGGAAAAGAACATTTAAGATAACTGTAACCATTTTGACGGTAGTCTAATTAAAGGGAAAGCTATAAAAACGAAACAAAATTAACACTCAACTTCAAGCAAACCTTACTTAACTCTAATAGAGTTCACTTTAGATAGGCTCCCCGCACTTTCTACCCATTTAATTCCCACAAGTTTTTGCCACCTAATAGATAATGCATGGCTGCTCCTAATTCTATTAAGTTGATTCATACATGGCTATCAATTGTACCTCTTTAAATCTACTAATGGCTCAAAATATTGAGCACCGCAGGGCGACAGTATCTAGAACTGAAAATGACAGCAAAACATACTCTGGATTTCATTCTCTACCATACATAAGGATATTTAGTACATGGTAAAAATTTCCAGCCTGGGTATAATCATTTGACTGATCACAAAGGCAATAACCCAAAATATTGGTTCCATTTTCCATATGCTTAAAGATTACATTGCTGATTCCTCATAGTGTGTTATCGTGATATAAGATTGAAGAACCAATTGCAAAAGTATTACCTTCTCCTTACGATTGTCAGTATGAGTATGAGAACCAATTACAACCACATTATCTGGAAGTTTATCAAGTCTGGCTCTGAATGTGGAAAACGAATCTGAATTTCCTACAAGCGACTTCTCAGCATCTTTCATGAACAAAATGAAAGGAGAACTTCTGCTCTCACTATGTACAGCCTAGAAACAAAAACAAAAAACATAAATAAATTCACAAAGAGAAAATAAAATATTAAAATTAAACCAAAATCAAAAAAGAAAATCAGTCTATGATGAAAGATTTTCCCACCTCAAACAATGTGTTGATAAGTAACTTGTCCAGATCTTCCGCAACAGTGTTTTCCAACCGAAGATGAGAGACTGTTGGTTGTTTTGGGGGGGGGGGGGGGGGAGAGAGAGAGTAAGAATGGTTTTACATGTATATAGACAAAGACAAAAAATACAAGTTCTCTATAACTGTTAGTGACTGAAATTATACCGTTGCAAAAGAATCCATTTCCTTTACAAAGACCCCCAAGATCAACACCATCAGGTATTGGTTTATCAAATCTTACACCGACTTTTGACAAAGGATTGTCCTCAAAAAGGAGCACAACCTCTCCACGGGATCCACTCGTTGGGCCCCTGTATATCAAACAACATGCATATGCACCACCATAACTTTACTGTTCAATTACATGATACAGCATTAAATGCAATTGCAATCAATTAAGTCATATAAATGACATATGTCTATTGAAATGAAACTAGGATATCAGTAAATAAATACTCCAAAATATTAACTAATTTTCATGCCAATAGCCCAAGGAACGAAACAAGAATTTCATTATATGCTAAATTTAGGCACTCCTACAATAAAGAAACAAAAATATATGAAGCCAAAGTTTCAAGACCGCCCAGATCGATCATAAAATAAATGAGGCACATTACCGAACCAGTAGGATATTTCTAGATACAAAGACCTTGTATAATTCGAAACCTCACATATTATCAAAAGACAAATAGTATCAGCAAATTAATCACTCTATTAAAATAAGAAGATGAAACATAAACCTGATGAGCTGTTTATAAGAATTGTACCGTGAAGATGATGCTGTATTATACAAGGCGCCAGAAGATGAACCAATATATTTTATTCTGTCACCTGTATGTTAAAGTTTTCAATAAATCATGCCAAGTTCTATATAAATTAAAAACTAGTAAATAAACAGAAAATTTTAAATTAGGAGAGTAGCATAAAGCCATCTGCCGGCAAACCTATTTTAAACAAGTAATTCTTCGTTGTCCCTGACGTAGAGGGTATGCTGTCGGTCTCCATCTTTGGTTGGGATTCCAGGCCACAGGAAGGTGCATTAGAAGAGCTCGGTGCCTCTGTTTCAGAAGCTGATGGATCAGCGTCCTTAGACAAATCCATGGGTGCGGGGCTTTCTTTGGTCAAGCTGCAAAGTTGTTCTGCATTAACTCCATCCTTGAGCAGCTCAGCTTCCTTTGTTGATAAACCCTATAGAATAGTTGTTATTCATAATTCCCACCAATTAGCTCTGGCAAAGTATATTAAAGACCACAGTGAAAGGGCACACTAGTAATAAGGCGAAGTTATTACAATGTGCATTCATTGGATACAAAAAAACAACTATTAGATAAGTCTCATCCAAGAGAAGTTAGTATAATAGAGGAAGCTCTTAAGAAAACGTCAAAAAGGTGCTGTTTATCTTACACCCAAGAATGAGTGGCTATCAAATATAAGCAACTTAGCCTCGAAATATTGTGCAAGCGCCTTTGCCAACATCTCTTGATATATCTCAGACCCTACAAAAGCATTGAGAAACAAACTTTTGTAATTCTGTGAACAAAACCAGTACATCATAAATGTACTTGAACAACGTAATAACCATACCTGCAGGACCAGAGAGCAAAATGCGAGGATTTACAGTAGCAAGCTCTGAGGTAAACTTCGCATGGTCTTTATGTTTCAAGTGTATATACGAAGCTGCAATCAGCACGTTCTTCGTAATCTCACTGAAATAGAAGAAATACATGAACACTTTAACTGACCTCCAACAATGCTTTTTATTTTGCGAGAACAATAAAAAATGACTAGTAAGAACATGATAGATAATGTATACCTTAAATCAATTAATGAATTTGTCAACAGAGAATATATTAAGCAGCTAATCTACTAAGTAAATCAAAACATCTCATATAAAAACAAATAATACCTTAAATAGTACGGGAAGGCCTCAAAAGAAACATCTAAGCTTTTCCCATCAAGAATTCCTTCATGAATCCCTTCTTTAAATACAGCACACCGAAGAGACATGCCTGACGTTGATGCTGAATGAGAATCCCTCGTCCACTCGTTTCTTTCTTCCAATACCTGTTTACAGATACCTTTGCTCAATTTTAGTTTACAACTAGGTGATCGAGCTAACATCCTCAATAAAGGCCTTAGCAAATCATTCATCCCAGAGAGTTTTACATTGCCTGCCTCTATGCCAGAATCGAGGTTGCAGTCTGGAACAATATTCTTCTCTATTGCTCCAATATCTTCAGCTTTGTCAGCCGCTCTGTTTGGAGTTGAGCCGCCTTCCAGCCCATCAAGCTCCATTTCTGTACCATCTTGAACAACAGATGGAGCTGGCACTTCAGCACCTGGTTGAACTTTAGCGGTTGTCTGAGTGGTGGATTTCCATCGTGATAGTTCTGGCCTCAGGCTAAGAGAAGCTAGTATGGAAGCCCCAGCCACTGCTGAAGGATCTCCTGCCCTCCTTTCCATATGCAAAAACTTTCCAATACCACTTTGCATCTCTGCACCCTTAACTGCACCCTCAGTCACAAGTAATTGAAAAATCTATTTGATATGAGTTAAGAAAACTATTCATACACACACAAAGGCGTGGACAGTAGATACAAGTGGTTGAAAGCGATACAGGGACTTCTACCTAGAAAATATAATTAGAATACCAAAGGAGTAGAAAAGTAAACCAAAAGGATACGTAGGCATGGTTTCCCATCGAACCAAAAACTATTTCATCACCCGGGTTAAGGATGCAGTTGTTGCCTTTTTTGACATTAGTCCCATTTACTTGGACTGATCCCTTGCTTCCCATGCTTTCGAGAACCGGTACAGCAGCGCCGTCACGCTGATCATGTCCAGAAACAATGAGTGGTCATGTACAAGGAAAAGACTTTTACCACAACTTATGAACATGTATTAAGGTCCTGGGTGCCTCCATAAACACTAATTTTGTAACTACCAATCAAATGTTAGAAATAGGACTGTCAAAGAATACCTGTGTACGCTTGATCTTGCACAGAACCCCACTAATGGTCTGATCCTTCAAAGAAAAATTGCACTGTCTGTTTGCACCAATTGTGAAATTCATATTGCAAATAGCAATATTTGCATTCTGCAGTTGAAAAAAAAAAACGATTAATGTGCACCAGAGACAGCTGAAGAAAAACACATAAATGAGTTCACTAGAAAATCACAGAAGACACTCTAATTCACTTTTTTGTAATATAATTCATAAATATCAGCACGAATTACCTGTCCAGACTGTGACAGAAGCTTGCACCAAGGTGCCGAAGCCTCCAAATAAGGGCCCTGTTTCTGATAAAAACTCCAGGACGAAAGCGCACTCCTCGGCTTATCCACCACCGGTGTAGACCCTACATAAACCACCAAAACAAAATTTCCAAGATTTCAAATTTCAACCAAGCCCATAACCCATAAGCCCAAATTCAGGGAAAAGAAATGCTAAACAACAGATTCACAAATTACTAAGACAGAAATGAATCTTTGGTGTGCAAAGGCCCTACCTTCGCCGATCGGTGCCGTCACCGCGACCGCTTGTGTAGTAGCTTCGGTATTTTCAGAAGTCAAGGCGTCTCCGGAAGCCGGATTTTCTCCGGGATCACATTCTCCGGGATCGGCAGCCGGCGGTGGAGGTGTACAGAGCTCCTTTGAATTCTCTAGTGCCGGCACCGCTTTATCTGAAGAACCGCCATTTTCAACCTGCGAAACCCACCCAAATCAAAACCCT
The DNA here is from genome assembly GCA_032719365.1 of Prinsepia uniflora. Taxonomy (NCBI): domain Eukaryota; kingdom Viridiplantae; phylum Streptophyta; class Magnoliopsida; order Rosales; family Rosaceae; genus Prinsepia; species Prinsepia uniflora. The sequence continues at coordinate 68,313,862 of CM064865.1, read as the reverse complement.
AAATCTCACAATTCACGCCCCCAAAAACCCAATCTTTGACCCTCGGCAAAATACCACAGAAATGAAAAATATATAATTTAAAGATTCGATTTTTCTTTTCCGACAAACACCTTGTGCCGTTTCGGTGACGAGGGCTTGTCCTCGGAAGACGACGATCGTTTGCTGTTATTACCGGAGAGAGATCCACTTCGCCTCGTTGAAACCATGGCTCTCTCTTCGTTTCTTTCTTTTCCTTTTGCTCTGCTAGAAATGATATGAAGAGGGAGACAACCAGAGAGAAAAAGATTTTAATTATTTTATGGTCCTGTTTTTGTTTTTCACATTTATAGCTTATGTTCTCAAAAGTCCTTCCTTCGTGTTTGGTTGGTGCATGGAAGATTGATGTTCCCAAATTGGACTTTATAGAAGGAGACGACAGCGTAGGCTAAGCAGCGCACGTTAGCACCCAGCAAGACTGACACGTACTGACAGTGCAAGTTAGCAACTTCTGTGAGGTTAGTGCTAAGATGCACCGAGGGGTGGTGCAGAAGAATCAAGGGAGTTATGGTTAGAAGACTTGACTTGCGAGGGGTTTGGTTTCTTCAATCTAGTGGAGTTTTTCTTTGTACTTGCATTTATACTTGTAGGGTGACAAAGGCTTTTTATATAGGGAAAACGTGAGATCTCCTTAACCATCAATTACCAATTTGCAATGGACCTAATTGTTGAGTAAGAGTGGATTTAATGTTTCCGGAATGATAAATAAGCTAATAGTTAGAGTAATATAAATTTGACGATAAATTAATATCAATCAACAGTTGAAAGTTACTTAATAATATGACCTAATAATATTTCTCTCTATACGTTATGTAAGAGATACCCCACTCTTAATGAAGGGTTATGATGTTTTTAGTACCAATGATAAAAACTATGTAGTGAATTAGATCAAATGTGAGTAAATAAGATAATACACTATAATATAACACTTCCTTCTTGACATTATTGGATTATAATATAACATTTAAGTTTACAAAGAAGCTTACTTCTTTGTAATCACACTATTTTGAAGAGATTGTATACATTACGTTTTCATCCATGGCTACTCCCCTTTAATCTTCTTACTACATAAACACATTCGTAAACACATTTTTAGTATTAAAATATATTGAATTTAACGAATTATTCAATTTAATTCAATACAATCCAATGACCTATTATTTCTTAGAAAATTTTATATGAAAGTGTGAAACCTTAGCCCATATAAAATTGCGCATGGTTTTATCTCTAGATACGCATGGATGTGTGATCCTTTGTGCATAGGAAAGCTACAAAAGTTATTTTCTAAAACTAGTAAAAGAATGAATACAAGTGCACTAAAACTGATTTTAGATTTTTATTTATGTGTGGATTTATGGTGAAAAGTGGACACCAAATTTTCCGTCTTCTAAATGAATACGTGTGTGAAATTATGAACTTTCTTCCTCTCATTATGATATACTATTCCATATTATATAATACTATAAACAGATTATTTCGTCATAATTATGAAATGAATGTAAAGTTTTAGTCACACATTTGGAAACTAATAATAAAATTATGATACTTACTTTGTCCTCTACTCACACATTACCTAACTTTTAATCACTTTATATTTCTTCTATTTTCTTTTGTCTATGTTGCAACCAATTGAGTCTTATTCCACGTTCTTCAAATTGTCACAATTGATCTCCATAACCCATTTAGGCTACCCTAAAAACAATAGCAGTGAGTTTCCTGTATCATATTCTAAATTAGATTGAAAAAACCTAATATTAAATTGAAAGAAATATTAAGCGAACTTGAATTTTTCTTACTGAAATCAAAGAAATGTTATTATGTTAACCATGTTTGATTTTCTTCTATTGGAGCCACTCATTACACATAAGTCATAACACACTGCAGTGGTTAGAGAGATAAACTATACAGTATTTTCTTAAGCTCGCCTTTTTAAGTCACTATACATTACAGTGGGGAGAGAGATGAGAATTATACAACTTAGGTACGCAGAGAAATTATATAAATTTGGTATTAACTTTGCCTTTTACGACTCACTATATATGGTGAAAAAAAAGGAATATATATTGGGTAGGAAGAGAGGAATTATATATTAATTATTAATCTCACTATTTATGACTGATTATACAGTACGATGAATATGAAGAAGAGAGATATATATATATATATATATTAGGTGTGTCTAAAGAAATTACACAAACTGGGTCATGACCATGCATAAATTCGGTATAAATCTCGCCTTTAATGAGATTGAATATCAATCTTGCAGTTTATAAAGAAAATTACAAATTGAATATTAGCTTAAAGATCACCCATTCCAAAATTAAACAGAATAGCCACTAGATATGTCTTCATGGACAGTACATGCCTTTTTTTTTTTAGAGAAAATAACACTCTAAGTACATGGACAGCACATGCCTTCATTGTGATTAGAGGCATAATTACTTAATTAACTATTAGTTATCTCTCACATATTCCGCAATAGAATACTAATGACTAATTAAGTATGGAATTTACTTTTGTGGGATCCCTACGGGCATCACACCATCAACTAACAGAAATTTAACCGAAAAATAACTGTTGAAATAAATGTCAAATGTTTTAAAGAGTTCAGAATTCTAAAATGCAAAATTTGAAAAGTAATATATAATTCTGAACTAGAGTGTAATTGATCTTTATTTTAATATAACTTTCTTTGTTGCTATCATAAATAATTGTTGCAAAGCATCCAATTGTAAAAAGACAAAAGCAGAAATTATCGGAATTTTTTTGAAACCAAAGTCTCGCTTTTAATACGTTTTCGAATAAACTTATTCAGTCGACTACAAGGATTGCCAAATATAACAAGCATATAAAAACACAAAGCTTCAAAGATTCCAAAGAAATAATATAATTTATCATAAGCTCCAACAAAGCAAAATTGAACAAACATAAGGTTTCACAGAGTTGGTAGTAGTAAAAAACGATTAGAAAACATAGTTCACTTGCTATTACTCATAACTAAAGAAACAAAATTCGACTCTTATCATCTCGAACTGGTCCACCCGATGTTTAAGACGAAGCACCACTGCGTAGAGTTCGGCCCTTGTCTCCTTTCCGACTAGTCAGCTGAGTCTCCGGCTGCATAACCAACCAACCGTGACATAACATTAATAAATAGACGCTTTAAGCTTATAATACACAACCATGACAAAAACAACCTGAATATAACAAATAACCAAGACTATTTTCTCAGTATATGTCGAATTACCTCTTTCTTCACAGGCTCCTCCTTTTCGGACAAAATTAACTCAATATGACATGGAGATGACATGTAAGCTGCCAAGGGAATTCAAAAGTTACTAGTTATGTTGAATAATATAAGAAACTGTATGGTATTCAGAAGGTAAAAACACGTACGATTTATTCTCCCATGAGCACGGTATGTGCGGCGCCTTTGCTTCTGGGCTTGGTTTACCTGAATATGAGATATGAAGAGAGCATCCACATCCAAACCTTTCACCTACAGATTAGGTTGACAGAAAACATATGCATTGTAAGTAGACGTACAAATTGTGAAGCTTTCACCTACAATTGACCACATTGAAGTAAAGAATACCTCCGCATTACTCTCAGCATTCTTGAGCAAGTCCAGAATAAATTTTGCAGACTTAACAGGCCACCGTCCCTGTCCATTTGAATGACGATTCTTAGCCTGAGCAGTTCTCCCTACTCCACGGCAAAAGCGAGTAAAGGGAATGGCTTGCTTGTGGACCAAAACATCCTCCAGATACCTTTTGGCCTTGACCAAAGGCAGCTTGCGAATTGCATGTGCAGTCTCCCTTGTGTTCTGGAGAGAAAATGAAAAGGGAAATGAGCAAAGACAATGCATGAGAGGAATTTTGCAGATGATATACAAGCATTGGCCAACATACAGTTGCACGCAATGAAATATTTATTTTTGGTGTAAAATATTCTTCACAAACCCACAATGCAGAGAAGAAAAGATCGACAACAAAACTGAACCATGAAAGGGAAACCCATGCTAGACTCCACACAGGAGTTAGAGTAGGTGGTGGCACCACTACCCAAATAGCGCAGTTGCACTGCACTACCCATCTCCACTTCACTTTGAAGAAGCCAGGTCTCAGCCTGTGAATCTTATCCAATAGGGAGAAGGTGGTCCAAGCTCTATCTTCTAGGGCTTCTGATTAACCCATGAATTAAACCTTTTGAATCTGAATTGACTTCAATCCTTCTGAAGAACCTTTCCTTCACCATCAACAGGCAAAGGCCTAATGCCTCTGACTCAGCCACAGTAGCAGAGCTACATTTGGTTGGGGTAGCTCCACCTACACTGTTGTAGAGGGGCAGTGGGGAACCATCCCACTCTCATTGTTATCAAGGATAGTGGGCACATAGAGATATACTTTTAACATTTTAAATTACTCCCAAACTCCGTAGCTATCACAAAATTTTCAATAAAGGTAAAGCAAAGCAAGAGAAAATACCAGTAACCTAACAACAACCGTGAACATCTATGACAACACGTTGGCATTAAAAGGAGACAAGCCCATTGTATATTAAAACAACAAATAACAGTAAAACTTCATGCATAAGAAGATTTCATCTGCGTGCGTACCTTAAAATGAACCCGGAGAGCCCCGCCCCTTGCTTTGCAGGCTGATTTATGAATTGCAAAACAATAAATCATTAGATTTTCAATATAAAAGCTTAAAATTCAATCTCACACAGATTCCTTCAGCTAAGAAATAAATAACTAATTAAATTTCAGACCCAAAGAGAAAATGTAAGTTTTTGAAAATCAAATAAAAACAATAGCAATTACTTACACTTGGTATGGTTGTCTGGCTCTCTCGAATACTTCACCTGAAAAATAGATTGTAAATCTCATAAGCATCCAAAACTTGAACAAATCGAGAATCAAAAGGTTATATTTTTATTCCGGAAGCGACTTCTTTGCTTTCAACTTCGCTCCAATTTCATCATTTTCAAAAGAGAGGAAATCAGAATAAAATGCCAGGGCTAAAAGAGAAAACTATCAAAACGACTTACCATGGCTGCTACTGCAGGGTTTTCTCCTTCGCGGCTCGAAGCGATGAACGAAGCTGAAAGGGTTTCTGAGATATAGGGTAAGTGAGAGTGAGGAGCTAGGGTTTTTGAGTTATTGGACCCAAAACTTTTAATTTGGGCCAAAAGTCTAGCACAATTGGGCCTTTCCTAAAACCTTGGAATTTACACACGTGCTAATCTATATATTGTAGTCGCAGACACCCATTGACCTCGCGCCACGTGCAAATGATTTGACAGGCCGTCGTTTAAATAAGGGCAATAGTGTAACTTCAACTACAGAACAAAACCGCAGAGAAAAAAGCGAGTGAGAAAGAGAAGCGGTTTCGCTCCACGGCCGATCTGGAAGCAGGGAGACGGAGGAGGCTCTCAAGCAACAAAAGCTAGAAAGAATTTAGGACATGTCGTTTTGTTTGATCAATTGATTATATAATTCTCGTCGTATTTAATTTACTCTCCACTTTTAGGTATTTTTTTCTTAATTATCTCCTGATTTTTTATAAAAGAAAGTAGTTTCTGTTAACTCACTGCCTGTTTGAGTTTTAGCTTTGAACTTAGCAGCTTCGTTGATTTTGCGTTTTGTGATTTGAATTATGGGGTTTTCCTCTAAACTTAGGGTTTTATGTTTTTCTACAGAAAAGGAAACCAGGCCTCTGAAAATTTTAGCTGGGAAGTTTCTGTCTTTAGAGTTTCAGTTCAATTGGAACCCTGCATCGGTGCTGGTATTTTTCATTCTTTTAATTAGCTGAAGGAGAAATCTTGGTAGAATTTAGACTGAAAGCTTGAAGTTTTTGTTGGTTTCTGGAAGTTGAGGCCTTCAGAGGCTTCAATTATGATATTGGGGCTTTTTTTTATGGAATAGTTTGGTGTTAAAGATTTTTGTCTTAGTTAACCAAGTCGATGAATAATAATAATAATAATAATAATAATAATAATCAGCCCAAGAATGTGGGGGTTCCAACCCATTTTGGCAATTCAGGGGCAATGCCACAACCTGTGGCCATGAACCACCAGCCTCATCTTCTCTCTCAATCACAACCTCATACACAAGGCGGGTCTCACTTCCCGGGTCACTTTCAGTTGTCTGAGCCCCAAGCACAGGCACTTGCGCAGGCACAGTATGTGAATGCACATGCACAAGCTCAAACTCAAGCTGCCCATGCTCAGTTTGTTCAGTTGCAGGCTCAAGCCCAGTCTCTTGCTCAGCTGCATAATGCCAATGCTAGTAATGCTGGTGTTTCATCACCCTCCGTCCCAACACCTGGCACGGGGAGTGCTAAGCGGGCTAACCAGAAGCCACCTTCTCGGCCTTCAGGTTCCTCTAATGCCAACACAGGCTCACCATTTAAAACCATGGAGCTCACCCCAGCTGCTCGGAGAAAGAAGCGAAAGCTACCTGATAAGCATATACCAGAGAAAGCGGCTGGACTTCTGCCTGAGTCTGGTCTGTATACTCAGTTGCTTGAATTTGAGGCTCGTGTAGATTCTGCTTTGGTAAGGAAGAAGATCGACATCCAGGAGTCCCTTAAATGTCCTCCACGTGTTCAGAAAACACTTCGAGTTTATGTATTCAACACCTCTGCTAATCAGACACAAACAAGTCCTGAGAACAAGAATACAGAACCCCCTTCTTGGTCACTTAAGATAATTGGGAGGCTATTGGAAGAGGGGAGGGATCCTGTGGTAGCTGGAATGACACAAAAATCAAGGGCAAACTTTTCTTCCCTGTTCAAGAAAATTACCATATACTTGGACCAAACCCTCTATCCTGAGAACCCTGTGATTTTATGGGAAAGTGCCCGTTCTTCGGTTCTTCACGATGGATTTGAGGTGAAAAGAAAAGGGGAGAAGGAGTTTACTGCAATATTAAGACTAGAGATGAACTACGTACCTGAGAAATTTAAACTTTCACCAGTTCTGAATGATGTTCTGGGAATTGAGGTTGAGACCCGCCCCAGAATTATAGCTGCTATTTGGCACTATGTAAAGGCCAGGAAGTTACAGAATCCGAACGACCCAACATTCTTTGTGTGTGATCCGCCTCTTCAGAAGGTTTTTGGGGAAGAGAAGATGAAGTTTTCGATGGTTTCACAAAAGATATCGCAACATTTATCTCCACCACAGCCTATACATATAGAGCATAAGATAAAACTTTCAGGAAACTGTCCAGCTGGAACTACTTGCTACGATATACTGGTTGATGTACCCATGCCATTAGAGAAAGAGATATCCGGATTCTTGTCAAGCACTGAAAGGAACAAAGAGATTGATGCTTGTGATGAACTGATTTGTGCGTCCATAAAAAAGATCCATGAACATCGTCGGAGGCGAGCTTTCTTTCTTGGGTTCAGTCAGTCTCCAGCAGAGTTTATTAATACTTTGATTGCTTCTCAGAGCAAGGATCTAAAGCTTTCTGCTGGAGATGCTACTTGTAATACAGAAAAGGAGCGTCGCTCTGATTTCTATAATCAACCCTGGTGAGCTTGAAGCTTCTGCTCTGCAATTTTTGCTTTCACTTTTCCTTTTTTGCGTCTTTCTTTTGTATGCTTAGTATGATTATACTGCTCAATTACTTCAGGTTACTCTTTAGAGCTAGCCAATGAAATACCGTTTGATGCATGAATAAGGATAGAACAGAAAACTATTTGAGCATTCATGTCAGGTGGCCAGTTTTCCTTTTGATTTCTCAGATTTCCTCGATACCCTTTATTGGTGATACAATTCCTAACGAGTGACTGTCTAATATATTTTAGCAAGTCTTAAAAATTTTGATTTTCTGCTGGCATTGTGTCATTTGACCTCTCAGTATTTAATTTACCAATTTCGAGTGGTTTATTATGTTACTTTCCATACAATAAGAAAATCAAATATGGTAGGATGTCAAGCTTTCTCATAGACTTTTGTGAATAGTCAGATTTTCTATATGACCAAACTAGTATTGTCTCTTCAAATATGGTAGGATGTCAAGCTTTTTCTTGTTCGTATCTGAATAGACAATACTAGTTTGGTCATATAGAGAGTCTGATTTTGCCCTAGTTTTCTCCCAATTAATTCCTCTTCTTTTTTTTTTTTTGTGCTCATTATTTCAGGGTTGAGGATGCTGTTATTCGTTACTTGAACCGTAAGTCTGCTGGAAGTGATGCTCCTGGAAGTACTTGAAAGGAGGACCCTTCTTTTCCAATAAATGGTAGTCTTGTACTTTAAAATATCTCAAATCCTTTTATTTTCCTCTTAATTTTATTTTTGTTTCTTCACTCCAATCTTTTCCTTTTTTTTAGGAGAATATTTGAAATTGTAGGCAGCAGGCCTATGTTGAGTAGTAGCTTAGGCTTTCTGGTAGCAATTTTTCTTAAATGTATTGATGTATTGTATTTAAAATTTGGTACAAAGAAAAAGATATATATTTTTCTCTTTATTGATGGAAAACATATAATATCGTTTCTTCATCTGAATTCTGCCTGGTGCTGATTCCAAGCTAGGTTTAAGATGTTATTTACGCTAATCATGGAGCGAATTGGTAGTAAAATGGGTGTGATTAAGTGAAAGGTTTTCATACCTTTTTAGAAGGAAAAATCTGTTCTTTTGTGAAAAGTTTCATGCCAACTGACTTGATTTTTTTTAATGCATAAATTATACATATGTTTTGGCCCCTCGCCCCGCTGTCATGTGTATTTCAACGAAAATTGAATGAAAGTGTCTATCATCGGATCATAACTTTTCTATGTATCTCTCATCACATAAGTATTAGGTTTATTACTTAAAATACCCTTTAGATTGGATATTAAATTTTAATTTGCTTTCCAAATGTCAAATCATTACAATGTGTTACAAGAACTGCCCTTAAGTTAGCTTCTTTGCTCCAAACATTAGATTTTGTTAGTTGGATTTCATGCTTAATCATTTTGTAGAAAAATATTAAAATTAACATTAAAAAAAATAAAATGAAAACACGATGATGAATAGTGAATCTTCGATTCTCAACCCAATCGTTAACCTTTGAATCAAATATGGGTTTTTCTTTACCATCATCATCATCATCATTAACCCATTAACCCTAAAAACACCATTTTTCCCCACTATCATCATCATCATCTTCTTTTTCTTCATCTAATTAAAATGGGATTTTGGATTCTGTAAAAACCCAATCCCAAGTCTTAATCCAAATCTGGATTTTGGGTTCTGCAAAAACCCAATCCCACATTCTAATCACACAATGCGGTTCCGGGTGAGATGGAGGGTGGAGACTTAGAAATCCAAGAAAGGTGCTGCAATTACCTGAGTACCCAAATCAGGAAGATCGGGACTCGGTGCTTCAAACCCTCGATTCGTTCCCTCCTACTGTGCTAGCAAGTGAGGCTCGAAGCTTAGACGAGTGTATCAGAGACAACGTTATGGGCAACACATTTCTTCTTCAAGGTAGGGATTGTTGAGTTAATGCCTCCTTAGTGGATTATTAATGCATTGAATTTGATTATGTATTGGGAATAAATACATGGTGTTGTTCATTCAACCTTGTAGGAAAAGATTGATGTGGAAGCTTCATGAAGAAGAGCATTAATTGAAGAAGGTGCATGAATGGACTTCAATGAAGGATGTTGAAATGTGAGGAAATTGTCCCACATTGGAAAAGCACAAATACAACTTGTGCCTTGAGCACTATATAAGGTGGAGAGCTTGGTCACATTTCAACATCAAGGAGAACACCTCACAAGTGAGTGGGTGCTTCAAGAGTGTGTATAGCTCTTGAGCTAGAGTGATCTTCTTGAGCACTTCAAGAGTGTGTATAGCTCTTGGAGTAGAGTGATCTTCTCGGTTAAGAGAAGGTGAAAGAGTGTGTATAGCTCTTTGGGGTAGAGTGATTTTCTTGGGTTGAGAGAGGGTGTACAAGGGGTATCCTATTGGATACAAGGGCTCGAGTTGGGAATAAACTTGAGTAGTGTAATCTTGTATTTTGTATTCTCTCATAGTGAAGGAGAAAACTCTCCGAGGACGTAGGCAAGTTAATTGGCCGAACCTCGTTAAATCTTTTGTGTTCTTGGTTTCTTTATTTTCTTTTTTCATCTTTATTGTTAGCACTTGCGTGGTGGAGGATTAATTTCCTAACAAGTGGTATCAGAGCTTCGGTTTATCGATCGTGAGCGGTTTGCCATGGCAAGTTCTAGCGGTTCACATTTCAAGGTGGAGCAGTTTGATGGAAAAAGAAATTTCACTCTATGGCAAAGGAGGGTGAAGGACATCCTAGTTCAACAAGGCCTTGCAAGACCGTTGAAGGGGAAGGATGCGAAGCCAGAGAAGATGTCAGATGAAGATTGGGACGAGTTGGAGTCCAGGTGTGTCAGCACTATTAGGCTTTATATTGCTGACAATATTATAAATAATGTTAATGATGTAGATTCTGCACCTGAGCTTTGGGAGAAAATGGAGAAGCTTTATCTTGGGAAAGGCTTGCAAACGAAGCTGAATTTAAAGCGGGATCTCTACAAGCTCAAGATGGGAGAAGGTGCGAATCTCATGGAGCACATGAATGTGTTCAAGGGATTGATAAATCAACTATCAAGAGTTGAGGTTAAAATTGAGGAAGAAGATCAAGCCCTTTTACTTCTTACCTCGCTTCCCGATTCATATGAGAATATTGTTACTACAATTGTGTATGGTAAGGATACACTGAAGATGGAGGATGTAGAATCGACTCTCTTATCACATGAAAAGAGAAGAAAAGCCGATGATTCTCAAGGTTCTGTCTTCATTGCTCGTGAACAGAATCGTAAGGGAAGGTCAACTGCGAGGGGATTTAGTGAGCATAGCAGGTCTAAATCCAGAGGCAGAGGAAAGGGCAAGCAATGCTACAAGTGCAAGGAGTGGGGACACATAAAGCCGGATTGTCCATTGATGAAAGAGAAGGACGATAAGGGCTCAGATTGCTCCTTGGCTGGTGTAGCGGAGATGTCTAGAGATTTTGGAGAACTTCTCACAGTCTCCAAAGGTAATTACATTTTTTCTCAAGATTATTGGATATTAGATAGTGGTTGTTCTCATCACCTTTGCTCTAGGAGAGAATATTTTGATACGTTCCAAGAAGTCCAAGGATTTGTGACTTGGGGCGATGGCACAAGACGTCGTGTCATGGGTACGGGAACTGTGAAGATCAAGATGTTCGATGGAGCAGTTCAAACATTGGGTGATGTGGTGTATGTCCCAAAGTTCCGGAGAAATCTAATATCCTTGAGCCAACTAGACTCCAAGGGCTGCAAGGTTTCGTCAGCAGGGGGAGTTATGAAAGTGTCACGTGGCTGCATGGTCCTAATGAAGGGAGAAAAATGTAAAAGTATGTTCCGTCTGATAGGAAAAACTCAGACCTCAAAGGTTGTTGGGAAACAGGGTGCACAGGAGAACAGGTACCTGAAGCGGGTCTCGTTTGCGGGCACAGCAGAGACGCTATCTACATGTTTCCAAGTTTCAGACGATGGTGAGAAGGATAATCCTGCTAAGGAAGAGACAAAGTCGAGGTCCCTCTTCGGAGCCAATTGGTAATTGTTGACTCGGAGCAGCTGCACATAGCATTGGCCATTTTGAATTAGGGGGAGCTAGGATCGTATGCAACTGATTCGGGGTATGTGTAGTTGGTACAAGAATAAGGCCAATGGAATGCTTGTGGGTATATCAAGCGGTATCTCAATTTGAGATGAACTTCAGGGATTGAAGTGGTGATGCAACATTATCCACCTAAGTCGGCAGGGGGAGATTGTTGAGTTAATGCCTCCTTAGTGGATTATTAATGCATTGAATTTGATTATGTATTGGGAATAAATACATGGTGTTGTTCATTCAACCTTGTAGGAAAAGATTGATGTGGAAGCTTCATGAAGAAGAGCATTAATTGAAGAAGGTGCATGAATGGACTTCAATGAAGGATGTTGAAATGTGAGGAAATTGTCCCACATTGGAAAAGCACAAATACAACTTGTGCCTTGAGCACTATATAAGGTGGAGAGCTTGGCCACATTTCAACATCAAGGAGAACACCTCACAAGTGAGTGAGTGCTTTAAGAGTGTGTATAGCTCTTGAGCTAGAGTGATCTTCTTGAGCACTTCAAGAGTGTGTATAGCTCTTGGAGTAGAGTGATCTTCTCGGTTAAGAGAAGGTGAAAGAGTGTGTATAGCTCTTTGGGGTAGAGTGATTTTCTTGGGTTGAGAGAGGGTGTACAAGGGGTATCCTATTGGATACAAGGGCTCGAGTTGGGAATAAACTTGAGTAGTGTAATCTTGTATTTTGTATTCTCTCATAGTGAAGGAGAAAACTCTCCGAGGACGTAGGCAAGTTAATTGGCCGAACCTCGTTAAATCTTTTGTGTTCTTGGTTTCTTTATTTTCTTTTTTCATCTTTATTGTTAGCACTTGCGTGGTGGAGGATTAATTTCCTAACAGGGATTGCGCTAAGAGCTTCAAGGAGTTCAATGCCAATAACATTCGTGATGCCTTCAGAATCCTCCAAATGGACGTCATTTTGATGTTTGGAGGTCAAATGTCTGTCGTCAAGGTCATATTTTTTCCCTTCAGAATTGTGTGATTTTTTAAGTTCTTTTTAATCGAAAGTTGAGTATTTTGTGTTGAAGTTTCGAATTGAAGTGGAAATCCGGGTCATGTTCATCATTTTCTTCATGGTTCACTGTTTTATATTAAAATTCAATTTGTAATTGAAGTGGATTGCTTGCTGCAGGTTGTAGAGCTTCCTACTTTCATGTGCTTCAATGCATGCCTAACCCAAATTGGGATTAGGATTTGGGATTGGGTTTTTATCGAATTCAAAATCTCATTTCAATTAGATGAAGAAAGAGAAGAAGACGATGCTGGAGAGAAATGGTGTTTTTAGGGTTAATGGATTAATGATGATGATGATGGTTAAGAAAAATCTGGATTGAATTCGGAGGTTTGAGAATGGGTTGAGAAATATGTCTTCTTAAAAAAAAAATTAAAATGTTAGTTTTAATATTTTTCTATATAATGATTAAACATTCAATCACTTGGTAACACGTAAGCCTCCTAAACACCATTATTAACAAAACCTAATATTTGGAGTAACGGAACTGATTAAATGAGAATTCTAATAACACATTGCAATAATTTGGCGTTTAGGAAACAAATTAAGATTTAATATCTTATCTAAATAGTCTTTTGAGTAATTAGCCTAATTACTATGCAATCAGGGAAAAAGTAGCATGGCCCCATTATAGGTAAATTTCAGCCAGAAAAATGAGAAGTTACTCTTCATCTAAAGACGATATAAAGTTGGCATGTGCACAATTTGACGATATAAAGTTGGCATGTGCACAATTTGAGTTGTTGATAGGTGTGACATCTAGGGTATTCATGTGGATCAATGATTACCAATCATTTACATGATTACATAGGCACACACATCATCATTGTACATGAAATTTGAATCAAGTAATATCTGCCACAAATTTTTCAAAAATGTCTGAATAATCTATCAATCATTAATCCAATAAGCGACGAATCAGATGTGATAGGCATTCGGGTGTTCACATTCTTTAGACAAAAGTGAATTTAATAAATATCACAGCAATAATGTTCTCTAAAATTGGACATGGGGTTGTGGGGATCTAAGAAGTTCTGTGGTGCTAACATTGAGCAAACATAGACCTCATTAAAATTGGGGGTTTGTACATTGGAGGTCATTTTTATTTTATTTTATGAATTTGAGGGATAGAGTGAAAGAACGTTGAGCTTTGTATTGGTTTTAAACCAACAAAGTTTTGTTGTATTGTACCTACAAATGCTAGAGTTCCTTCACGTGCACGTTTGGACATCCAAATCAATTGATTGTTTTAAAGAGCACCTACAACCCTACATGGTAGGGAGTCTAGAATCGAGACTTCTCTGTCACGGGTGCATATTTAACTTTAGATAGAATTATCATCCTCAAAATTATCTATCCAATTAATAATTAAGATATTCGGTTAAACTGTCTATTTAGACTAAATAATTTCTAATTTAGTTAGTTGATTTTTTTGTAAAATAATGATTGAAGATTCCTTTAAGATGAAATGTAAGTATTGTTCTTTTATCATTTAGATAAATTTGAGGTAAGATTCTAAAATACGTCATGAAATTTAATCTATATACATTACTAAACGTGCATGTGAAGGAACTCTAGGTAAGATTCTCTTTAAATGAGACATTTATATTTATATATAAATTTACACTTATTTGGGTCTTTAAATTTGGCGTGGAACTTCGTTAATATTTAGATTATATGGAAGTTAATTAATAATTTCTTTTATCAATTTTTTTTTTACTTCTTTCATTTAAAAATTATTTTCAGATTATTTTCTTTCAATTAAAAATTATTTTCATATTGACAAACAAAATCCTATCAGAAAAAAGATTTAAAAAGAAAACCCTAAAAAAAAAATTGCAGGGCGATTGACGGTGTCGTCGAGATATGCCACACATACGGATCCTAATTCTATAGGATTCAACTTTAATTTATACTGAAATAGAATTATTATTAGACCAAACATCATCTTAATTTTGCACCACTCAAATGAAACGAACCCTTAGCCTTCTTTTAAGTAAAAACTAAAGAGTAAATCATTGTTACATTATTGACAATTTTAACTTTTATTTAAAATATTTAGTGTTTGTTGATGAGGCTTAAACAGAGCATTAAAATAAACACAAAATAACACTCAACATTTAATTCAAGCATGTACAATTTAAACTTTTTTTTGTGTAGATATAGTATTAGTAAATAAGGATCGTTCTAAATTGAAGAAATTAGGAAACATTCAATAATAGTTAGTGAGAAAGAATAATAAATGAATTAGAAAATAAAAGAATTAAATAATTAAAGAATCAAATAATTAAAGAATTAAATGGAGGGTTTTGAAAAGAGTTGTAGTAGAAACTACATTTTTATAAACTAAGAATTAAAATGCGAATTCTCATGCTAACTATAATTTACAAACCATAGATTAATTTCATAGACAAAACTGTCACTTTTACGTAAGTAAAGCCGGATTAACAATCACATTATTTAAACTACTCATACTTTGACCTTCGTACAATAAACTACTCATACTTTCTTATTTAAACTACTCATTTAAAAATTATTTTCATATTGACAAACAAAATCCTATCAGAAAAAGGATTTAAAAAGAAAACCCTAAAAAAAAAAATTGCAGGGCGATTGACGGTGTCGTCGAGATATGCCACACATACGGATCCTAATTCTATAGGATTCAACTTTAATTTATATACGGATCCTAATTCTATAGGATTCAACTTTAATTTATACTGAACTAGAATTATTATTAGACCAAACATCATCTTAATTTTGCACCACTCAAATGAAACGAACCCTTAGCCTTCTTAAGTAAAAAGTGAAGAGTAAATCATTGTTACATTATTAACAATTTTAACTTTTATTTAAAATATTTAGTGTTTGTTGATGAGGCTTAAACAGAGCATTAAAATAAACACAAAGTAACACTCAACATTTAATTCAAGCATGTACAATTTAAACTTTGTTTTGTGTAGATATTGATAGGACCCGTCCCAACTGGACGTCAAAAACCGTGCCCGGTCCTGCACCCGTCTGACAAGTCAACTAAAGGTCCGAAACTCCCCTTCAGTGCTTGCCAGACAAGGGATGTTTGCGCGGATTTCTGCTGCTGTCACTGCCTCACGATCAGTCCCGAACGTCGTACCACGGCCTGGAGGGTCACAAAACAGAAAAGGTGTGAGTGGAAAAAAATGACCTCTTATAAAAACATTTATTAAAATACATTCTTACCCTCCAGTTTTCACAAACTTGCATGCATATCGTAGAACATGAGTGACCGATAAAATCAAAACATATTTTCCCATGGTCCATAAAACTCATGTTCACCAAATCAGTTCATGTTATAAAACATCAAATTCCGGCTCTCAGGCCAAAACATGTGAAAACATAATCACTGGCCACAAAGACCAAAAACCCGTACTCAATACCAGTACATCATCACAAACAATACCAATCAGCACTAATCACCAGTGCACAATAAATATATCAATCCAATCAATCCGCACTACTCACAATTGCTGCACTACGCGTAGGCCAATATCCAGTCACTCTCTCGGGAACAGACACCTCTGGGCTCAACCCCCTCGGGCTCAGTCACCTCTGGGCGAACACATCCCCAGGATCAGACACCTCCGAGTGGTACATCCAGGCTCAGTCTCATCCGAGAAGCTGACTACCATAGGATCAACTCCCGATCCTACAATCACATCCCCCAAGCTCCAGTCGTCTGGGTAATCCCCCCAAGCACCGACCGTCTGGGAATATCACAATCACAATGAAAACCATCCCGGGAATTACATCCCAAAACATTTCAATCAAATCTTGACTTAGATCATTCTCAACTGGGTCTCAAGCCCAAAATACCTTTTTCACATAAACCGTTAAAATCACATTTAAATCCATAGAATAATCCGGAAATCATCATTGACTCACCAACAAGGTCAAAACATCATTTTAGAAATCATTTAAACTCCGGGCCTAGCCCAAAACATCATCTGCACATTCCTCGTAAAACATGCCCGAAAGACTTATTAAAATAATCATAAAATCCCAATAAATCATTAATTTCACAATTTCACAAATGACTCCAATTCCGAGTCAAAATCACTATTCACTTGGGTTATCATGCCCAAAATAACATTATCACGCAAATCCATGCGTTGCAACCTCCGTTGCCATTTTCACGTAAATCCACAAAATCAATCACTGACTCATAACCCGAGTCCAAATATCATTTTCAATCCATGACTCAATAATCCGAGTCCAACCATTATTTTCAATCAATTTCAATCCCGGACTCATAAACCAAGTCCAAACATCATTTTTACCAAATTTCGTAATTTCTCGAAAATCGCCCAAAAATAATAATATAATAATCATAAAACCGAGAAATTACCGGATTGAAATATAAATCATGCCCAAGCATATAAAATCATATAATAAGGCATAAAAATCATATATGCATGCATCACAGTTAGAAAACAAAGTCCACTCACACACACCATCCAAAACGGTCCGTTTCCGAGCTGCACGTTTTTCGATAAAATCTGGAAATCACAACTCCTGTCCAAAATCATTATAGAGGGTTACTAACATCTCAAAATACAACATATAATTTTCCCCAATTTTTCCGGGATTTAAATACGTATTTTTAACGTAATACAAAACTTCGGATACGCGGAACATTATCGAAACAATATCCGATTTCACCGAAATCAACGTCAAAATGTTCGTTACACTGAGAGGATCAAAAGTCATGTTGACCTCACCTTGAGACTAGGCCGGACGCGCCTCCACGCGCCGCCGTGAGTGGCTGCGCGTGAAACCCACGCGCCAGCTACAGTACCCTCGTCCTCACCCGTTTGTCTGATAAACGGGTCCTTTAACCCGCGATCAGACCCGGTTCCAATCCTGTCAATTCGACATTAATTCCTTCAATTGAGCATTCAGTTAGTTTCAATCTAAGTTCAATTAGGGTTCTGTAACATCAATTACTTGAAACATTACCTCAATCCTCACGATCACAGATGATCAATCGAAGGACACCCGGCCACTGTTCATCCTTCGAAAACCATCAAACCTTCTTGATTTCGTTCAATTGATTCACCAGTAAGCTTCAAGGGACTCAGGTAAACCTTTTCCCCAAGTCAATTGAATCAATTCGTGGCTCAAACTCCACGACTCAAACTCGATTCTTCGTCACTGTTCAACCATGGAGCTTCATCAATCTCCCGTGTTTTCCTTCAATTGATCCATCCAGAAGCATCGTGGGATCCTCAGGAACACAATCCCCACATAAATTTCGTTAATCAAAGCCTCAATTCCCTCGACTCAACCTCGAAAATTCTGAAAGTTTCCTTCCTCAGTTCTACCTCAATTCGACCTCAATTCCACTTAGTTCCTTCTACAAAATTGATCGTAGTAATCCCAGAAGACAGAAACTGAACCCAATTTCGATCAACAAGGCTCAATTCATCCAATTTGATTTTTCCTCCCAAAAACCCAATTTTCGAATTCCCAGTTTTCAGCCACTCTCAATCTCCCGTGTTTACCCAGTTGAGTTAGTCTCAACAAGCACTCGATTTTGCCCTCAAAACCAGTTAGAAATGGCAGCCAACACTCTCCAATTCTGCTGCTCAAAGCTCACGGGTAAGAAGGACAAAGAAGGAGAAAATTAAGGAGAAAATGGAGGAAAATGATGAAGGATAAATGATGATGTTGTAATGATGGTGTTGGGAGGGAAACATGGAGCTGGAATCAAGGGATGGGTGACACTTGTCACTCATCCGGATGTGCACAGTCACCGGGTACTGTTTATAATAAAATATTATTTTATTCCCAGTTCGTTCGGTTAATCGAGCCTGATTCTGTGACCATAACTTCGTCGTCGAATCTCCGATTTCGGCATGCCGCCTGTCGTTGGATTCGTATCGACGAGACCTACGTAACGGTCCTTGGCCCTCGTCCGTTGGACTTCCCGGCCAAAAAGTCAACATTTGGCCCCTACTATGCCAAATTACCAAAATGCCCCTCAACTTCCGAACATCATAACTTTCTCCACGAATGTCGGAATCGAACGTGCCACCTGTCTATGAACTCGTGACGTCCCGAACTACGTCACAGTCATCGGTCAAAGTCCATTTGACCGCCCGAATTAAAAGTCAACATTTTGCCCACACCAGGGGCAAAACGGTCATTTTGCACAATTCGTCCGATTTCACTCAACTAATCCCCGATTAGTCATTCTAAACCATAATTAATTAATATTCAATCCCGATATTCGGGACGGGTCATTACAACCTTCCCTCCTTAAAGAATTTCATCCCCGAAATTCCAACTATCCGTATTCCACAACCACCTCGTGGAAAACAATTGGCCACACATCACGTGTACACATGTACACCCACTAGCCAACACAGAATTCGTCTGCACAGAGACGTCACATCACAGGTGCACGTCGTACTGACTACACTCGACCACCCCGAGCGAAAATTAATCACCAGAAATTGGCAATGTCATCACTAAGCTGACTCTTTCAGCTTGAAGGCCCCACGTAATCACTAATGTGCCCTGACATCCGCTCTCATAGAGAGTCACCAAAACTCACTTGTCAGTCCATGCTGACACTACAAGCCAAACTGTCACCACCAAGCTTTACCACCCTAGTAAAGCGCCAATCAATAACAAATCAGTGACAGCACATCATACTACAACGTCCGTCAATGTAGCACAAGATCAACAACATGATCTCCCCTCGCAGGGCAAACTCAATCCTGCGACAAATACTAACAGCAGTAACCACAACTGTCACCCCCCCCTCAGCGATCCCAGATGCTGGTAAGGTCACGACAAGGTAACATCTCGCCGCAAAGCAACTTGCGGTCACACTAACCACCAACTCACTCATCCTGAGTATACGCATACCGTCATCACACTCAAACAGACGGTGTAACTGGAACACATTGAACACCAGCCTAGCAGTGATCACACGACTCAACACTAGAGTTATACTAGCCAACCATGGCTAAGAGCACCTGCTCAAACAATCACTGAAATCATCAGAATCACTCTGCCCAGTGCATCGTTTCAATGTCCAGTTCACGTTCACAACCCATCCAATGGTATCAGGATTAAGCCGACTACTAACACGTTCACCAACGTACTACTGGTATAACCCGTATACCGTCACCCGACACCACAAGTCTGCAAAGTATCGTACCCCAAACAAAAAACAAGGTACATACATCTATCCATTGACAAGACTACAACCACCTAGGTCATAGTCAAATACGTTCCAATAATGGAGTTCATTTGCCCAAACCAACAAGAGACAAATCGAAACTCCACCAATCAACTAGTTCCAATTCCATATCCGAATCCGCAATTTCGTAAGAAATCCCGAATCCAAACCCATACATCACATTTTTAATTCATGTCCAAATCCGAATCCGAAATCATTATTCCGTAAGCTAGCATTTGGAATAATCATTCCGCACCCAAATCCAGTATTCCACTTTCAAGTTCTAAAATCGAATCCTGAATCGTCACCCAGAAATTCGATTCCAAAACCCGAAATCTCGTTCACGTCCACTCGGACACACCAAAACCGAACCTATCAGTTACCCATTTATTATACTCGGTTGACTTCATAAGGAAGCCAACCCAACAACCACACGGTTAAGGTTGACAAAATCCGACCATTTCGGAAACCTACTCACTCGTGTAATATACCATAAAGGGCTCCACTTCGAAAAGAAGTTCAGGCCCGTCATTTACGACTCACATACCGGAGTAAGAGTGACAAACTCTCTACCCAACTGGATCATCAGGATTACGGTCCAGATCCATCACGACGTCAGCTGACCCTGAACATCACGATCCTAGATCGTCACAATGCCCAATGTCCACGACATCACAAACCCGATCCACCTAGGGAAAACCAAGGATGATCCGAAACGATAACACCAATATTCATCCCCGGGTCAAGTTTATTCTGGGCCCAACACGCCCATCTACAAACCAAACTGTTAACAAAAACAACCATCCGGACCCACACTAGTCCGACTCACCCAAAACACATGATACAATATTCCAACACAATTGGACAATACAAACCATTTACAAGGTATCACGAAAACATGTATCAATACAATTATTCTGACCTACGGTCAAGTCGATCGGGGCAGTTCCTTCGCAAATGTCCAAGTTTCCTACAAAAGTGACAAGTGGCAGTGCTGAGGCGACTTGCCCCACCACGCCGCTTACTTGTCGACTGGGTTGAAGTTCCACCCGAATGAACGCCTACCGAGGATTGCGACACAAGAGTATGAAGGCTAACTCGCTTCGTTGTTTCTTGACTCATCTGTTCAGTATCCTGACGCTCTCGGCGTCGTCCAGAGCCCAAAGATTGTTCTGGCACAAGTAAAATAGTAGCTTCCACTCGGATAGCAGCATCCGATAATTCCCTCAGGGTGGAATACGAGCCAACAGTTACAGCACCTCGTAACTCATTCCTCAATCCCTGCTCAAACCTTCGACACTTATCCTCCTCAGTAGCCACATACAGAGGAGCGAAACTAGATAAGTGCAAAAATTGCTGTTCATAATCGACCACTGACCGATTCCCTTGCTGCAATTGGAGAAACTCAACCTCCTTAGCGTTCCGAAATGAGCGAGGATAAAACTGATCCAAAAATCGCTCTCGGAATGCATCCCATGCCAAGGTACGGGCATCCCAGCCAGTCAACTGCAAACTATGCCACCACCTGTAAGCATAGCCATCCAAAAGAAAAGTGGCTAAGGGTACCATGTCCTCCAGGGGACATATCATAACCTCCAAAATCCTTTCTAATCGAGTAAGCCAATCTTCAGCACCATCCGGTCCCGAATCACCACGAAACACAGTGGCTCCTAACCGTCGAGCTCGCTCAATATCTCGGCCTTTACTAACACTACTCTCGCCCCTCCCATCTTCAGACCGTGTACGGGACGCACGACTCGGAGGCATGACGTATCAACAGAAATCAAGAACCAAATGCTCTGATACCAATTTGACAGGACCCGTCCCAACTGGACGTCAAAAACCGTGCCCGGTCCTGCTCCCGTCTGACAAGTCAACTAAAGGTCCGAAACTCCCCTTCAGTGCTTGCCAGACAAGGGATGTTTGCGCGGATTTCTGCTGCTGTCACTGCCTCACGATCAGTCCCGAACGTCGTACCACGGCCTGGAGGGTCACAAAACAGAAAAGGTGTGAGTGGACAAAAATGACCTCTTATAAAAACATTTATTAAAATACATTCTTACCCTCCAGTTTTCACAAACTTGCATGCATATCGTAGAACATGAGTGACCGATAAAATCAAAACATATTTTCCCATGGTCCATAAAACTCATGTTCACCAAATCAGTTCATGTTATAAAACATCAAATTCCGGCTCTCAGGCCAAAACATGTGAAAACATAATCACTGGCCACAAAGACCAAAAACCCGTACTCAATACCAGTACATCATCACAAACAATACCAATCAGCACTAATCACCAGTGCAACATAAATATATCAATCCAATCAATCCGCACTACTCACAATTGCTGCACTACGCGTAGGCCAATATCCAGTCACTCTCTCGGGAACAGACATCTCTGGGCTCAACCCCCTCGGGCTCAGTCACCTCTGGGCGAACACATCCCCAGGATCAGACACCTCCGAGTGGTACATCCAGGCTCAGTCTCATCCGAGAAGCTGACTACCATAGGATCAACTCTCGATCCTACAATCACATCCCCCAAGCTCCGGTCGTCTGGGTAATCCCCCCAAGCACCGACCGTCTGGGAATATCACAATCACAATGAAAACCATCCCGGGAATTACATCCCAAAACATTTCAATCAAATCTTGACTTCATACCAAGTCAAGATCATTCTCAACTGGGTCTCAAGCCTAAAATACCTTTTTTCACATAAACCGTTAAAATCACATTTAAATCCATAGAATAATCCGGAAATCATCATTGACTCACCAACAAGGTCAAAACATCATTTTAGAAATCATTTAAACTCCGGGCCTAGCCCAAAACATCATCTGCACATTCCTCGTAAAACGTGCTCGAAAGACTGATTAAAATAATCATAAAATCCCAATAAATCATTAATTTCACAATTTCACAAATGACTCCAATTCCGAGTCAAAATCACTATTCACTTGGGTTATCATGCCCAAAATAACATTATCACGTAAATCATGCGTTGCAACCTCCGTTGCCATTTTCACGTAAATCCACAAAATCAATCACTGACTCATAACCCGAGTCCAAATATCATTTTCAATCCATGACTCAATAATCCGAGTCCAACCATTATTTTCAATCAATTTCAATCCCGGACTCATAAACCAAGTCCAAACATCATTTTTACCAAATTTCGTAATTTCTCGAAAATCGCCCAAAAATAATAATATAATAATCATAAAACCGAGAAATTACCGGATTGAAATATAAATCATGCCCAAGCATATAAAATCATATAATAAGGCATAAAAATCATATATGCATGCATCACAGTTAGAAAACAAAGTCCACTCACACACACCGTCCAAAACGGTCCGTTTCCGAGCTGCACGTTTTTCGATAAAATCTGGAAATCACAACTCCTGTCCAAAATCATTATAGAGGGTTACTAACATCTCAAAATACAACATATAATTTTCCCCAATTTTTCCGGGATTTAAATACGTATTTTTAACGTAATACAAAACTTCGGATACGCGGAACATTATCGAAACAATATCCGATTTCACCGAAATCAACGTCAAAATGTTCGTTACACTGAGAGGATCAAAAGTCATGTTGACCTCACCTTGAGACTAGGCTGGACGCGCCTCCACGCGCCGCCGTGAGTGGCTGCGCGTGAAACCCACGCGCCAGCTACAGTACCCTCGTCCTCACCCGTTTGTCTGATAAACGGGTCCTTTAACCCGCGATCAGACCCGGTTCCAATCCTGTCAATTCGACACTAATTCCTTCAATTGAGCATTCAGTTAGTTTCAATCTAAGTTCAATTAGGGTTCTGTAACATCAATTACTTGAAACATTACCTCAATCCTCACGATCACAGATGATCAATCGAAGGACATCCGGCCACTGTTCATCCTTCGAAAACCATCAAACCTTCTTGATTTCGTTCAATTGATTCACCAGTAAGCTTCAAGGGACTCAGGTAAACCTTTTCCCCAAGTCAATTGAATCAATTCGTGGCTCAAACTCCACGACTCAAACTCGATTCTTCGTCACTGTTCAACCATGGAGCTTCATCAATCTCCAGTGTTTTCCTTCAATTGATCCATCCAGAAGCATCGTGGGATCCTCAGGAACACAATCCCCACATAAATTTCATTAATCAAAGCCTCAATTCCCTCGACTCAACCTCGAAAATTCTGAAAGTTTCCTTCCTCAGTTCTACCTCAATTCGACCTCAATTCCACTTAGTTCCTTCTACAAAATTGATCGTAGTAATCCCAGAAGACAGAAACTGAACCCAATTTCGATCAACAAGGCTCAATTCATCCAATTTGATTTTTCCTCCCAAAAACCCAATTTTCGAATTCCCAGTTTTCAGCCACTCTCAATCTCCCGTGTTTACCCAGTTGAGTTAGTCTCAACAAGCACTCGATTTTGCCCTCAAAACCAGTTAGAAATGGCAGCCAACACTCTCCAATTCTGCTGCTCAAAGCTCACGGGTAAGAAGGACAAAGAAGGAGAAAATTAAGGAGAAAATGGAGGAAAATGATGAAGGATAAATGATGATGTTGTAATGATGGTGTTGGGAGGGAAACATGGAGCTGGAATCAAGGGATGGGTGACACTTGTCACTCATCCGGATGTGCACAGTCACCGGGTACTGTTTATAATAAAATATTATTTTATTTCCGGTTCGTTCGGTTAATCGAGCCTGATTCCGTGACCATAACTTCGTCGTCGAATCTCCGATTTCGGCATGCCGCCTGTCGTTGGATTCGTATCGACGAGACCTACGTAACGGTCCTTGGCCCTCGTCCGTTGGACTTCCCGGCCAAAAAGTCAACATTTGGCCCCTACTATGCCAAATTACCAAAATTCCCCTCAACTTCCGAACATCATAACTTTCTCCACGAATGTCGGAATCGAACGTGCCACCTGTCTATGAACTCGTGACGTCCCGAACTACGTCACAGTCATCGGTCAAAGTCCATTTGACCGCCCGAACTAAAAGTCAACATTTTGCCCACACTAGGGGCAAAACGGTCATTTTGCACAATTCGTCCGATTTCACTCAACTAATCCCCGATTAGTCATTCTAAACCATAATTAATTAATATTCAATCCCGATATTCGGGACGGGTCATTACAGATATAGTATTAGTAAATAAAGATCGTTCTAAATTGAGGAAATTAGGGAACATTCAATAATAGTTAGTGAGAAAGAATAATAAATGAATTAGAAAATAAAAGAATTAAATAATTAAATAATCAAATAATTAAAGAATTAAATGGAGGGTTTTGAAAAGAGTTGTAGTAGAAACTACATTTTTATAAACTAAGAATTAAAATGCGAATTCTCATGCTAACTATAATTTACAAACCATAGATTAATTTCATCGACAAAACTGACACTTTTACGTAACAAAACTGACACTTTTACGTAAGTAAAGCCGGATTAACAATCACATTATTTAAACTACTCATACTTTGACCTTCGTACAATAGACTTTCTTTAAACACATTTTTATCAACACACTAACATTTTGCACATATTGAACCAATCGCAAAATCTTACCTCAATTATTTCAATTACCAACATACATTTTTCAATATTATATGTGCACCGACAGCGGTAGAGACTTACAATATGATTCACCTTACGCTTTTTTTACTGAATGCGCCGACAAGAGTCATTATTAAATCTCTTCAATTCTATTCTAAATGCACCAACAACGGCAGACACTTAGCGCTGAATTGAAGTTTAAGCACTAAAACATATAAAATAACTAAAATTTATGAAGTAAAACATATGAAGATTGTATTTAATACTTACAAATGTTAGAAAGAAAATACCACACATATATTGAATTATAAGTAAAACCAATGAATAATAACAAGAGTTTAAGTAGAGAAAACAAAGTTACACTTTCGGAATCTAAGAACAGCTTGTAATTCCTAGGTGGATGGAAATAGTGGATGTTTTGCACAAGGATCCCTGACAGCAGACAAAACCTTGTGAAGATGGAGGAATAAGCACGAGGATTCCAGACTTAAACTCTAGAATTGTCTCGGAAATTACTCGAGCTAGGTTTTTCTTAAGAAAAACATAAACTTGTGTCTAAAAGAAAAATGAATTGTGTCTAAAAGAAAAATGAAAGAAGTTAAAAAGAAAAATCTACAAATAAAATCTAAAAGGAAAAAGTCTAAGAAACAAAATGTAAAAGAGAGAGAGAGAGGATAAGTGATTTAAATAATGTGATTGTTAATTCGGCTTTACTTACGTAAAAGTGTCGGTTTTCTTTATAAAACTAATCTATGGTTTATAAATTCTAGTTAGCATGATCATTCGCATTTCAATTCTTAGTTTGTAAAAATGTAGCTTCGGCTACAACTCTTTTCAAAATCCCCTCATTTAATTCTTTAATTCTTTAATTCATTCGTTATTTTATTCTTTGATTATTTATTATTCTTTTTCACTAACCATTATTTAATGTTCCCTAATTTTTTCAGTTAAAAAAGATCTCTATTTACCAATACTATATCTACACAAAAAAGAAGAAGTTTAAATTGAATATGCTTGAATTAAGTGTTAAATGTTATTTTGTGTTTACTTTAATGCTCAGTTTAAGCCGCATCAATTTTTGGCGCAGTTGTTGGGGAAATTGAAAATCATTTTTAATGTGTTAGTGTGTATAAAATATTCATATTATACTGGTTCATAATTTTTATTTTTATACTTGTTCATAAATGTTCATAATTTTAATTTTTATACTTGTTCATATTATACATGTTTATGTAAATTTAAACTCTTATTATACTTGTTTATGATTGTACATACTTGCTAATAATATTTTACCTGTTTATTATTGTATATAGTTGTTCATAATTTTTTTTATTCTTATATTTGTTGATATTACACTTGTTCATATTTGTTCATACTTTTTCATATTATACTTGTTCATAAATTGTATATTATACTTGTTCACTTTTTATATTTTTATTTATTTCGATTTTTTTTTTTGTAAATTATAAAATAAAAAATAAAAAAATATTCTTAAAAAAAATCATTTTAAAATAAGTTTGTATTTTTCTTAATTTATTTAACCAAAAAAAAATTGTTTTAAAATAAAGCAAACGTTTTCATTACTTAATTTATAAAAAAAAATTAAAAATTAAAATAAAAAAAATATTTAATTTCAAATTTTTTTTAGTCTTAGCTTTATGTTAATGTAAATATATATTGTGAATATCATTACTTGTGTGACAGGACCCGTCCCGATCCTCTATGGGACCACATGGGGACGTGCCCTGCTCCCGTCTGACACCCAAAATAATGTTCTAATTTTAACCTTAAACGTTCAAATGCATAAAAACCAAATTAAAGTTTTACATCAAGTTCGAAATAAACAGATGTCAGACAAGGGATGAAATCCAAATCACAAGTTGCGAGCACGACTCTAACATAAACCTGCGGGTAAAATCACCCAACAGGGATTCAGGTACGCAAAAGTAGATCTATGCCTCAGCCACATGTTCCTCATCTACCTCATTAGCACGACCTGGAGGGGTTACCAAAACATCAAGGGTGAGTGGGTCGAAACTCAAGTTTATAAAATCGTTTAGTAAGTAAAACGTATAATTTACCCCTCTGTTTTTCAAACATGCATGCATCAGAATTTAACAACCATAATTCATATAATATGTATCATAAGGCATATAATAAAACCATAAACATAATTTTAGCCACTGCACTATACACTCCGATCTTGACATCCCCGATGTCTGACGTCCCTGACGTCCAATAAGGTCACAGTCTCAAGGCTACGCGTGCCACTCGGGTCTCAATTCCGAGTTCAATCCCCGAACCCTGTTCGGGTATAGCATCCCTGATGCTTAGAGTCATAGACACTGGACGTTCTAGACGTCCGTGACTACTCCGGGGTACCTCGTCCGGAGGAGACAGTATCATAAGAATGGATCTATACAGTGCAGTACCAAATACATTTTATTGATATCCACATGCAAAGCATATATATATATATATATACATAGATAAAATCCAAACCAATCTTTAAGTTTCATCAGACGGGTCTCAAGCCCAAAAACCGTGAAACGTGCCATAACCATAATTTCCATATCATCAAACCGTTATTTGTTTTTAGCATTTGAATATATATAAGTAAACCAGAAAACATTTATGCACGCAAGGGTTTAAGGAAAACGGCCCACTCACAGTACAATCCTGCTGAAAACCGAACGTATACCCTCGTTCTGGTACAATTGTACAATCCCTGTCATGTCCAAAGTATACATAAAGGTCAATACAAACCCCTAACATTTAACCATGAAACCCTAGACCGAAACCGGCCCGGCAAAGCCGCCCAAACGCGCTTCCTGAGTCAATAAACCTCATTTTGACCAACTTAATGATCTCCGATCGACCCGAAACCACCGCCATTGGATCCGGATCGTCGAAACCTAATGAATGGTGGTGGTCCTACCAAAAATACTGTTCATACGCGCCCCCACGCGCCGGTCAACACGTCGGTCAACGCAGGAACAGTTCCTACTGACGTCACTGCTGACGTCAGCATGACGTCATCTGACAGCTGTCAGGTCTGACATGTCAGACTCTGACAGGTGCCACGTGTCAACACATGATTGGTCCACATCACTGATCTGTCAGGCCACGTGTCAGATCTGACATGTGCCACGTGTCAGTACGGCACTGGTCCACGTCACTGACATGTCAGTGACACGTGGCAGTCCCAGATTGGGCCACGTCACTGACATGTCAGTGCTGACTGTGCATTGACATGTGACACGTGTCGGCTCCCGAGTGGTCCACGTCACCTGACAGGTCTGACAGGGTGCCACGTCATCACCTCTGTCCTCAGACGGGTCGACGCGTATCTCTGCAACTTGGGTCGATCAGACCCGCGATCATGACCCGGTCACCATTTCATCAGTTCACAACCATTTTCGTTTAGTTTGTTCTTACATGCTCGTCACAATCCCAGAAAGGGTTCTATGGAATAAAAAACAAGATAACATAATTAGATCCTTACCTGCAAACAAAACCCGAAGCTTCAGATTTTCCGGTTATCCTCCCCGTCAATTCCGGCCACCTCGAGCCTTGAAGTCAAGCCTACTGGGTCTGTTTCAGTCCCTAGGTCTCATGAGAAGCAAGAAAGGGAACAAAACTCGACTACACGTTGACTTCCAAATTTTGAAAGTAAAAAGCTCACAGGTTACTCACCTGCCGTGAACCACCGTGACTCCACCGCCGTTCCTGCCGCCCCCCGTCGTCTCTCAGTCCTAATCACACTCACTCGCACACAGAGAATGGTTGCAATGCGGAGGTGTGATGGTTGAAATGGGCAGAAGGTGGGTGTCGGGTAGGAAAATATATAGAAATGGAGGGAAAGGGATGGACGGTCCAGATTAGATCTCAGGGATGAGATTAGATCTGGGTACTTTCAGATGAGTGGCTGAGATCAAAAATGGTTTTTAATTCTATTTAAAGGCTTAGTGGAGCTGATCCAATCTAGCCAATGGATGAGTGACACTTGTCACTCATCCAGGTGTCCTCCAATCAGAAAAATCAGAATAAAATATTCAACACGAAAACCGAGACACGAACCACCCGATTTCACGTTTCTGACCATAACTTCCTCGTACGAAGTCCGATATCGGCGTGCCGCCTGTCTACGGACTCAGGACGTCGAGACCTACCTAATGGTCATTGAGTCATGTGAAAATTAGTTGCCAAACGAAAAGTCAACATTTTCACCCCCAAATGTCCAAATTACGGTAATGCCCCTGAACTTCCGATAGTCATAACTTTTTCCCTGATCGTCCGAATTGGACGTGCCACCTGTCTATAAACTCGTGATGTCCCGAACTACGTCACGGTCACTAGTCAAAGTCCATTTAACCCACCAATCAAAAAGTCAATAATTTGGCCATACCATTCACAAGGGTAAAAACGTCAATTCATATATTAAATTACAATATTAAAATCCTCGAATTTCCGGGGTGTCACATTGTGCATATTATTACTTGTTCATAAATCCATACTTGTGAATAAATCTTGCATTCATGCATTAGTCTGGGTAATATATGGATCATTTGTGCTTCAAAGTTTAGATTTTGATCTTTAATGGAATAGGTGCAGTCTCGTTTGTTAACTCTCACTTAAACCCTTCATGGACCTAAGAAGCCATGAGGTTGAGGGCGGTGGTTGTTACCACTTGAGTTATCTTGGAATGAACACTTATTCATCTAGAGTAAGAAATTTTCGAGGGTGATGTTTAGAACAAAAGACGATACTCATAACGGATTTTGGGTCTAAGAAAGGGACATCAATGGAGTTTAAGTCTCAGAATGTCTTGAAATTAGCCCTATCTCTTATGTTTATTATTTCTAATATGATCACCTTTGAACTTTCCCAAATAGTTGAATAAATTTAAGATATTTACTTGGGCCGCATGGACGTAGAAGTCTCCATATAAACCTTGAAGCTATGTGAACCATATATATCCTTGACTTCCCACCTTGCATTCGTAAATTGCATACCCTCCCTAAGGTTTCATGTGTTGCATTAGTTTAAACGATTTTGGAACTTGTGCATTTGCTTGATATTGTCGTGACTCTACTTTGTACATTCTACACTTGTTTATACTTTGTTCTTTCTTACTTGTTTATATGTTATTTCCTACTTGTATATATGTCGATTACATTTATTTAAACCTTCTTTTACATTACTAGTCATGACATCTTTAACTTGCATCTTTAACTGGACTGGCATCTTTAACTGGACTTGCATCATTAACAAAACTTGCATTCTTGACAAAACTTGCATCATCACAAACGTGCATCTCTGACAAACTAACTTGCATCTTGGTCTAGGCTAGATGGACGTTAAACTTCAAGCGCTTGTTGGGAGACAACCCAATGTGTTCCCGAGATGTGAAGGAATCATCAAAGCAGATTTGTTATCTTTTAACCCTTCACTCTCTTTTACTTTGTTTATTTGACGTTTTTCTTATTTTATTTTCGTAAATCCTCTTCCTTACTTTGATTCTATGTTCGATTACTTTCTACTTGCTTACATTGAGGACAATGTAGAATTTAAGTATGGGGGGAAAGATTTACACTTTCTTTGTTTTACATTTTTGAGAAAATCGAAAAACCTCAAAATAAAAAAATAAATAAAAAAATCAAGTTTTTTTTGAAACTTTCTTTGAGTCTTTTTTTTGGTAATGTAGTGTTTATACGAGTCTTAAGATGCCCATTAACCTGGCGATAATAATAATGAACGAAAAAACGCTTACAACATGGCTATAAAAATAATCACTACAACTTGAATTAGTTTGTTAATACTTTGTGTAACTATCCGTCCTAGAAATCAGGATTAGATTAGTGGTTAATAACGAATTAGTGAAGTTAATCGGTGATTAGTTGGGTGATTTCGGACGGACGGTGCGAAATGACGGTTTTGCCTCTGGAATTGGGCGAATGGTTGAATTTTTGTTCGGGGGTCAAATGAACTCTGGCCGATGACTGTGACGTATTTCGAGACGTCACGAGTTCATAGACAGGTGGCACGTCCGATTCCGACATTCGAGGACGAAGTTATGATGTTCGGAAGTTCGGGGGTATTTAGGTAATTTGGTTGAAAAAGGGAAAACTGTTGACTTTTCATCCGACAAGTATTGTTCACGTAATTTGAAGACCGTTAGGTAGGTCTCGATCCCCTGAATACAATGACAGGCGACATGCGTCAATTGGAGTTTGGAAGACAGAGTTGTAAGTCTAAATAAGTGAAGGGCAAAATGGTAATTTGTGCGGCAAGGGGCATTTTGGTCATTTGGGCCTTGGGATCTGTGCCCAATGATAAGTGGACACTTGGTTGCCTTGGAATGGTGATTTAATGAGATTGGGACACTTGTCCTATCTCTAGAGGTCTGTGGAAGCCTTTTCTCTGTCTTTCATCTGTTTTAAAACTGGGTTGCACGATTGTGGGAGAAAAACAAGGAACTGTGAATCCCACCCCCTTCAGCTGTCTCTAAACCCCTTCCTTTGCCTCTGATGTGAGAATAAAAAGAGAGAAGAGATGATGGAAAGGGAGGTGGCGCCACCGTGGAGGGCCGTCCACGACGGTGGCCGTGAACTTTGGGAGAAACATAGCAGTTGGGTGTGTGAGAGTGAACTCGTGAGAAACCAACCTTAAAAACACCTCCAAAACGTGGTCCTCAGCTCCTGATTTCTGAATGGAATCGATAGGCAAGGTTGAAACAAGGTGAGGGGTGGCCACAGCGAGGCACGATGGTGGCAGACATCGGTAATTTCCGTGAAAACTCTATTTTCGTTCAAATGGCAATAGGACTTTTGGAGACGAGATGATCGTTTTGGTTACACGGAGGAGGCTCAGAAGGGTCAAATAAGTCGATTGGGGCCAAGCTCGAGGCTTGCCGTGGACGGCGGCCATGGAACTCGAAAAAATGGTTCGTTCCTCAAAAATGGTAACTTGGGATTTAGACGTTTTTAATCGATAGTGTTAATGGGAGTTGTTTCTGGAGGTCTTAGGGAACATTTGGAACTGGAACCACTGCCAGAGGTGGCCGGAAGCCTGAGAACACAGAGGACAAAGTTGGAAGCCGTGAACAGGTGATTGGAGGTACTTCCTCGTGTTCCATTTTCTGTTTGAACATTATAGATCGATAGGAAATCATGTAAGGAAACTAATAGGATTAAAATGGTTGAAATCAGACTGAAGTTGGATAGAAAATCGTCCACGCCGGTTTGGGCTAGATCGGACCGGTCTGGACCGGGTTTACCCGAGGAAAAAGACGACTGGGTGCAAGTGCGTGGCTCCCACGCGTAGCCCCTTTGTGCGGCGTGTGGGGGCATGTGGAGTCCCTTTTGGGGAAGTTTTCAACACTACTTTTAAAGTATTCGATGTAATGAACATTTTGGGACTGGTTTCGAGTCGATCGGACATCGTCTCGATATGTTTCAGGATGTTTGAAGGTTTTAGGACTCGGTTAAAAATAGTTAAAAATTCGGAAACGGGGCTGTAGTATAAGCATTATGGAATAGTTAGTGACCCTAGAATGTGATATGGATAGGTTTGGAAAGCCCGTTGATAGTGAATTAGCTGGGAAGGCGTAAGTGCACGCATATTGAGGCAGCGGCATAAACGGTCTGTGAGTGAACTTTACTTTCTAACTTATGATGCATGCATAAATGTTTTATATGTTTTCTATACGTGATTTCTATGTTTATGATTATGATCCTGATGATTTACGATTTTGCACGTATTTTGAGATAATTGCGTATTTGCACGTTTTACGAGCTTACGATTTATGTTGTGATTTGACCATGGTTTTGGTACTATGATTTTGGGATTTGAAAAAATGAATTGATTTTAATGATTTATATTGGATTTTGGAAAAGTGATTTCGGGCTTGAAGCCTTGTTCATAATTGTGATTTCGATAATTGTCATTTCGGGCTTTGGAATCGGATTTCAGAAAGATGATTCCTGATTCGGTTTTGGAGCTTGAAAGAGGATTTCTGGATCTGGGTTCGAAATGATGATTCCGGATGCCAGCTTACAGAATGATGATTTCGGATTCGGAATTGAAAATGAATTTTTTATATGATTTTAACTTGGTTTTGGGTTTAAAGACCCGGATATGGCTGGATCTGGTTTTGAGTTTAAAGACTCGGTTGATTGATGACGTGTAACGACCCGTCCCAAATTCCTATATTAGATTAGTGACTAATCATAATTAGTGAGGCTAATCCGTGATTAGTTAGGCGAAATCGGACGAATGATGCGAAATGACCGTTTTACCCCTAGGCGTGGGCAAAACGTTGACTTTTCATTCGAGCAGTCAAATGGACTTTGACCGATGACTGTGACATAGTTCGTGACATCACGAGTTCATAGACAGGTGGTACGTTCAACTTCGACATTCGAGGAGGAAGTTATGACGTTCGGAAGTTTAGGGGCATTTTGGTAATTATGGTTAAAAGGAGTCAAACGTTGACTTTTTGACCGAGAGGTCCAATGGCTGAGGGCCGAGGACCGTTATGTAGATCGGGATGATACAAATCCGTAGACAGGCGGCACACTGAAATCGGACTTCGAACGGGAGAGTTATGGGTCACGGAAGTTCGGTTTCACTATGCAAGTACTTCGAGGCAAAAACACTTTGCAATATCTGATTTGGCAGATATTTTGGTGGGACCCATGGATGAGTGACAAGTGTCACTCATCCAATTGGTCATTTACCCCAAAAAGTGGATCTAACTCTTGATTGGTGGGATTTATAATATAATAATGGGTTTGTGATTAATTTATAATACCCTCACCCATCTCTCTCTCAATCTTGGCCTTCCATTCTATCACACAAATGAATCCCCACAGTCCAATTCCTTTTCCCTCCCATCAGATATTAATCTTCTTCTTCATTCCCTCACAAACCCGAAACCATCCATTATCACCATTTCTTCCTTTTTCTTGAAACACACAAACCACACCCCCACCACCCTTCCTCTTGTGAGCCTGTGAGTGAGTGTGAGGAAGTGAGGAAGGACTGAGGGACTGAGGACGACGGCGGTGGACACGGCGGAGGGAAACCCGTGGGCTTGGTTACGGGTCAAAAATGGTGGATGGAGTTTTGATGGGTGTTGAACGGGTTGATCGATTCCAGTACGTCCTAGAGGGTGAGACGAGTCCACAGAGCTTGGATTCGAGGAGAATGGTGGCCAAAAACGTGAGATATCGACGGTGGAAAACTCGAGCTTGCTGTTCGACGTCCAACAGGTAACCTTCAGCGTTTGTTTTTAATTTCTGGGTTGAGGGATCTGTTGGGGAGGATGAGACGAGGAGAATGGGACAAACGGGAAGTCTTTTGGTGGCCGGACGGCGGAGAACCGACCGGGTCAACCCACGGGTCACGGCAACCCGGTTGCAGACCCGATCTGAGGTAAACGATGACTGATGAAGTCATCATGTCAGGGATGACGTCAGCATTGTCAGTTGACATGTCAGACAAAGGGCCAATGGGAGCGTGACACGTGTCACTGTCAGAGGCTGTCATTGATGACGTCAGCGTTAACCAGCGCGTGGGGGCGCTTGTGAATAATATTTTAAGTGGGCCCAGTGTCATTTTAAAGGTTTCGACGATCCGGATCCAATGACGGTGGTTTTGGGGTGATCGGAGATCGTTAAGTTGGTCAAATTGAGGTTTTTCACCTCGGGAAACGTGTACGGGACACGTTGACTTTTTTGGGAAAGTTTAGGGTTCTTAATATGGACTTGTATAGGTTAGTAGTAACCTTTGGATATGATTTGGATAGGTCAGGATGACCCGGAGAGGTTGGATTGGCTCGGGAGAGCCTATGGCATGCAAATCAAGGCGACAGCTTGAACGGTCTGTGAGTGGACCTTGGTTTTCTAAATTGGTGCATGCATAAATGTTTATGTTATGTTTTCATACATGTTTGATGATGCCATGGGTGCATTTGTATGTGGTTACGTATAGGCACGTATTTTGAGGTTTCGGCCTATACGGTGCCTATACGGGTTAGTATTTCTTTATTGGTTTTAATGAAAGGGTTTTGGATTTCTAAAAGGATAAACTCGGGTATGAGACCCATTTGGTTTGGTCTCGGGGATATGACGCTATGGATGACCTACGGGTATGAGTCGTGGTCGCGGCAGATGATTGGTGCACGGCGACGAACGACGTGACGGTCGCCTCCGGATTGGGATGTGTTCCTTCCGGAGAGGTCACGATGCACTATTCGTTGTCGGGCAACCTGGGGAGGCTCGACTTCGGAGTGCTGATGGTTCAGGATAGCGATCAGTGATGAGTGCACCATGATCTTGTGGTGGTCGCGTCGGTTGATATGTTCACTGTGACATACCAGGATTGAGGGCGGTCCTAGATGGATGGTTGCACACGTCACTACGATCGGAGTCGTGACTGACCCTGAGATATCGGGCAGGATGCCCATCTGATGTCATATATTCGGGCACGAGACCCAGTTACTTTACAGTTGTGATTTCGGGTCAGGGACCCTAGATTGGATTTCCAAGTTCATGGCGGTTTATGGGAACCGGCATGAACCCTAGAAAGGTCATTGTGGTACATGACGGTTTATGGGAACCAAGAATGGAATGGATGTTATGGATCATGACGGTTCAGGGGAACCGGGCATGAATGTTTATGTTATGTATATATATGTTCATATACCTTCCTTTACTTGTTCTATTATCTCCTCCGGGGAGGGTCGTTGGCCTGGGCGGACCCTGGAGTAGTCACGGAGTACTGACTGAGTGGGAGTTGCCCCAGTTGGGTTCCTTACTCTCAGGAAGGCTGGTTACTATAACCTCGGGTAGGGTTAGTGGTCTACGGACATTGACCTTGACTTTGAGAAGACTCGGATTGAGACCCGGGTAGCACACGCGTAGCTTTGGATACCGTGACAGGATTGGTTGTGTGAATTATATGTGTATATGATATAAATATGATATATGATATTTGGATGTGATGTGTGGTTACACAGGTTTTGGGCAGTGGCTCGTATGGTTGGTTTTATGATGGTTTTGGGCTGAGTCCCGTATGGTTTTGGGCAGTGGCCCGTATGGTTGAATCTTTATGATTCTTTGATATGTGGTGTGCACAGGTGTGCACAGGATTTGGGCAGTGACCCGTATATTTGATTTGATTATGGTTTTGGGCTTAGTCCCACATGTGGTTTCCATTTGGTTAAATGGTTTTCGAATGCGTGCATGCTTTTTAGTGAAGGGTAAAAATGTCTTCATATGAAATGTTTTTATAAATTCTTGTTTTGTCCACTCACAGCTTTTAATGTTTTGACTGCCCTTCAGGTTGACAGCGGGTGTGGACTGTAGCAGAGACCAAGATATCACATGCCTCCTCCAGATCCTGGCGTACTCTTATAGCCCGGGAGGGCAAAGGTCGGAATTATCCCTTGTCTGACACTTTGTGTCAGACGGGAGCAGGGTCATC
Organism: Prinsepia uniflora; assembly: GCA_032719365.1. Lineage (NCBI taxonomy): Eukaryota > Viridiplantae > Streptophyta > Magnoliopsida > Rosales > Rosaceae > Prinsepia > Prinsepia uniflora. Next base: position 68,276,887 of record CM064865.1, on the reverse strand, counting down.
CCGCGTTAATCCCGGGGGGATTGGGATGGGTCCTGTCATGACGGGGGAGGGCCCTGGATTGATATGTTTTGAGTTTAAAGACTCGGTTATTGTGATATCCCCTGAGGCTCGTTGATTGTGCTTTGAGTTTAAGGACTCGTTGATATCCCCGGAAGGCCTGATTATGCACATGTATTTTGAGTTTAAAGACTCGGCGCGCTTGAGATCCAGCAACTTGATTGATTGATGTTTCACTTTTGCTTTTCACTGGTTTTCAGATATTTTAGGTTGTGGCCCGGATGATTTGGATTTTTTGGATTTTGGGCTGAGGCTCTGGATTTGAGTTATGGATTTGAGAAAAGGAAATGATTCTGGTTTTCAATGATGGCTTTCTTATCTTGGATATGAAATGGTTTTATGGAATAATTTCATTTGCATGCATTGGTTTTTAAATGGAGGGTATAAATGTCTTTCTTATAAATTGTTTTCTATAGTTATTCTTTATTTTTGTCCACTCACAGTCTTTTATGTTTTCGATACCCTCCAGGTTTGATGCGGTGCAGGCTATTGTTAGAGAGATGGAGACATCACACGTGATCCACAGTAGATTCTGCGAGCTCTGGGAAGTCCGGAAATTTTTGGACGGTTCGCTTGGTAATCCCTTGTCCAGCTTACGTGTTACATGAAGGTTGGACTTCGGTTTAGCCTTCATGTCGCACGTAAGTTAGACGGGAGCATGACTTAGCCCTTAATCCCGGGGGATTGGGGGTAGGTCGTGTCACTTTGTAGGGTAACAATAAAAAAAAGGTTTAACCTGATGAATACAAATTCATAGGGTAACAATAAAATTTGTCAGGTAACATTAAAATCTGTCACATAACAAGCCGTCGGCTAATAGCCATCATATTAGAGGTTTTTACGACAAATTAAGATTACTTCGTCGAGCAATAGTCATATCATCCGAAACAGACGTGTGATTCGTGGGGCAAGATTAAAATTCGGCGGGAAAGATCAAATTTTTTATTTTCACTCCTACTATGTGAGATTGGTAGGGTAGAGGCGAGATTGGTCGGGTATTCCCCCCGTCGGGCCCCTGAACATTTCTTATAGTGTGAGGTGGCTTCCTTTGTTTGGAATGTTGATCATATTCCTCCTTCTCTGTTGGGCAAATGGGATGGAGGGTTGGTTCCTTGGCTGACTTGTAATTTCAGGAATCACGGGGTTAGAGTTCATGAGTTTTAATGGGCTACTATTGATCTGGAAGGATCGTATGGGATAATTAATTTTAACTACAACTTTTTCTTAACCATAGTTATAACTAGTTTATTTATAATTAGTTAAAGGTTTTAAACCATTGATTGTGAATCAATGGTTTAAAACCAATTAATCTATTTTTAGTTTTCTATTTTAAGAAATCATGAATGCATATGAAGCCCATTAGACACATCCAGATCTAGAAAGTCCATTAGAGCACTCGGATTGGGGCGTGCTGGCCGACATCTAGACGGAAATGTCCATATGATGAAAGACATTTAATTAAAATGTTGCATTTTGAGAGGTCGAGTGCGACAGTGGAAATACAAAACATGGATCCTAATGATGATCATGCAATTACGTGACTACTTGTATTACCCGATTTTCACCATGTCACTCCACCCCCAAAAGTGTATGTCAGCATAACTAGCCAGTCGTCTCGAAGTGCGTGAAATACCAACAGGACCTGAGGGGTTCAAAAATAAAGGGTGAGTAGATCCAGTAGCTTACTAAGTGTAAAACTATGAATAATAAAATATCATTTAACCCTTCGATTTTAGAAAACTCAAACAGTAAATTTTAGACTTGCACGTAGTACGAAAAATAATAAAATATAATAATGATCAAATGTATCATGCTAAAAATGCATATCACATGTCAACCCACCAAACTCTTGCTCATAAGTCGCTCTAGTTATACTCTCATGACAAAATTGGATATTTGTTCACGTACCACGACCACGCGAAGAACTGGGTGCCTAGCACCATCACCACTAGTCCCCCAAAGCTCAGGGACAAGGCTGGCACTATTAGCTAATATTACGAGCATCGCAGGTGAACGATCATGTGGAGGACTGGCCTGTGGCCAACAAATAGGTACTAGATGCCGCGACTCCTAAAGTGGGTTCTAACATCTCAATCTCAATAATGCTCAGAGACTCATGTACATAAATGTCATCCATGAACTATCTAGATATGCATACGTAACAACTAACTCACCCTTCATATACATAGAATTCATGGTCAAGCAATATCTTATACTAGCATGCAAGGATGGTCCCACAAGATAAACAATCATAAATTGACCCATCATGTTATAAGGCATTATAAACCAATGTCCAGCATGCTCAAAAGGTAATCGATAATAATTACCGTAAAATGTGAAAGTAAATCATAATATAAAAATAAGTTTGAGAAAAGAGGTTCATCACACATTAGTCGGGGGGCCGAAATCACCGGATATGTCAAGTTAGCACAAACTCCAAGTCCAATTATGACAAGACCCGATCCAATATCACTTTGATAACCGTGTCTGGTCTTACTTCCGTCTAACAAGTCAACCGAAGTTCCGAAAACACTCTCAGCACTTGTTAGACAAGGGATAACTGCACTGATTCCCATTCATGCCTACACTGTAACGACCCATCCTGAATTAGCGGGATTAATTAAGGAATAATGACGGATTAGAGAGACTAATCAGGGATTAGATGAGGATTATCGGACGTTCGGTGCAAAATGACGATTTTGCTCCTATAATGGGTAAAACGTTGACTTTTCGTACGGACGACCAAATGGACTTTGGCCGATGACCGTGACGTAGTTCAGGACGTCACGAGTTCATAGATAGGTGGTACGTTTGATTCCGACATTCGTGGAAGAAGTTGCTACGATCGGAAGATCGGGGGCATTTTGGTAATTAGGGTAAATAGTGGCCAAAGGTTGACTTTTGACCCGGAAGGTCAGATGGCCGAGAGCCGAGGACCTTGACGTAGATCACAATGATACGAACCCGTAGACAGACGGCACTTCGAGTTCAAACGTTCAACGACGAAGTTACGGTTCACGAAAATTCGAACGTACTATTGCACGTTTTTCGAGATAGATGCTTATTTGGATTTTAGTGGGCCTAGATTTTTGAACTGGCCCAATGGATGAGTGACAAGTGTCACCCATCTAGCCCTCATCATTTGGCCCAGAAGCCCACGGGCTTACGGGTACCCGGTAGGCTCGATGACATAAAGCCCGACCCGGCCCAATATGGGTCGTGGGCCGGCCCAGCTCGTATGTTGACGGGCTGGACTTGGGCTTAGGGTATTCAAGCCCGCTAGGCCCGAGCCCGATAAAGCCCGATAAGCCCAGCCCGATCGACCCAGGTAAACCCGACCCATAAGCCCAAAAATATAAAATAATTATAAATTAAGAATTGATATTCAATTCAATCTTGTTACTACTATCATAGCCAAAATCCAAAACTCCAACCAAAGCTCAACCTAGTTTCATTTAAAAGCCCAATGCTCAAACCAAACCCTAACCCTAAATTCAAAAAAACTCACTAGGTCTCTAAGTCTCTTAACGACCTCTTTATCCTATCTCGGCTTTATGGTCAAAAAGTTAAGTCAATTCTCCAAATCCAATAGTACTCCTCCTTAGCTTATTTCAATATTCGATAATAATATTTAAGCTCAACTCACTTTTTTTTTACAATTAGGTAGGTACAAATGGGCTTAGTAGGCCCGGCCCAAGTGGGCTTAGTAGTCCCGACCCGTAAAGCCCGATAAAAGCCCGGCCCAAACCCGGCCCGACAAGGGGCATGAGCTTTCATATTTATGATCAAACTCGCCCGACCCGGCCTGGTATTTTTAAATTATGAAATAGGCCCGGCCCCGCCCGGTCCAAGGCCAAAAGTTTTCGGCCGGGCTTGCCCGACCCGGCCCAATGACGAGGCCTACACCCATCCATTGCCCATCATTTCATTCTTGCATATCCACCTTCCCCGTTCATCCATTTTCTTCCATTTTTTCCAATCCAAACCCGATCCCCTTTCTCACCCAAAACCCAAACCCTTAACCGTGATCATTAGTGAGAGGCCTGAGAGTGAGAGGACGACCAGCAGAACGTGGTGGCTGGCCAGGCCGAACCGCCGTGCACGGCGGAGGAGGAAACGGTGCACAGGTATCGGTTTAACCATTTTTCGATCCATTTTCCATTTCGTGTATTATGGGTCGATTTGGATGTTTGTTTTGAATTAATTAGGTTGTTAGGAGGTAAATAGGAAGATTTTGAGAGGTTTTGGACGTTGAGGGACCCCTGGGGTGAGTTTTGGAAACTTGAACCGTTTAAACCATTTTGGACCGGTCGGATTTCGTGGGTTTTAGGAGTTCCAATTAATTAGTCTAGGTTCCTAGGACAATTATAGGAAGAATAGGATCAATTAGGATTGAAAACGGTGAAAAATGGACCGGGAATGGACCTGGACCGGTCACGCCGGTCCAAGTTGCAAGCAAACCGGACCGGTTCAGACCGGTCTGACTGAGGAAGAAGACAACTTAGCATTAGCGCGTGGCTCCCACGAGCAGCCTCTTCAGGCGGCTCGTGCGGGGACATGAGGGAGATTCTGAGGACGGTTCCAACATGTCAAAGCATCTATTCGATGTAACGAACATTTTGGGACTTGTTTCGAGTCAATCGGACATCGTCTCGATATAGTTCGGGATGTCCGAAGGTTTCGGTGCGCGTTTAAAAATAGTTAAAAATCCCGGAAAATTAGGGGGCTTTAGTGAGGGGTTAATTAAGTAGTTAGTAACCCTCTAAAGTGATTTGGACAGGTTTGAAAGTCCCGGTGATGACGATTGACCCGGGAGAGCCGTATTGCATGCGTATCGAGGCGGGAGCGCGGACGGTCTGTGAGTGGACTTTCTTTCTGAAATCGATTCATGCATAAATGTTTTATATATGTTTTAATGTATGTTTTGTGATGCCTTGAGTGCATTTTGGTGTGTGTTTACGTATGGGCACGTACTTCGAGGTTTTCGGTTTTCATGAAATGGTTTTAAAAAGGTAAAACCGGGCATGAGACCCATTTGGATTTAGTTTTGACTCGGGCATGAGACCCTATTTATGACTCGTAGGTATGAGTCGTGGTCACGACGGGTGCTGTGTGCACGGCGACGGACGACGTGACGCTCACCTCCGGATTGGTGACGGTTTAGAGGATCGATCGGCGACGTGTGCACCATGGTCTCGAGATGGTCGCAATAGTGATGTGTTCAAGGTGACATACCAGGATTGAGAGCGGTTCTGGATTGATGGTTGCATGCATCGCTATGATCGGGAACGTGACTGACCCTAAGATATCGGGCTCGATGCCCAGTTGATTTGAGTTCGGGCTCGAGGCCCAGTTATTGTGAAATTGGACGAGAGGCCCTATTAAGTCGTATGTTCGGGCTGGAAGCCCAGTTGCTTTATGTTATCGGGCGTGAGTCCCGTTTTTATGGTTTTGTATACTGGTATATATATACCCTCGATACGAGATTATTGATTGGTCTCCTCCAGACGTCGACCTGGAGAGTTACGATCCACAGACCAGAGTGGGTATCCCCATAAGGATCCCGTTCCAGGAGTGGCGTTATGATGTGGTTCCGGATCAGATTCCGGAGGGATGATCGGACTAGATCCAGAGATTGAGCCTTCCAGATGGAGAATTCCTGGGAGAAGACTCAGAGTGAGACCCCAAGTAGTGTACCCACTAGTATAGAGATGACATCGTGACTATATCAGGGATGTATTCCCTAGGGGTTGTGTGCCCCGAGTTGGCATCTTCTCCGGAAATTCCTAGGATGGGTTATATATGTATTTATGTATATGTGTATGAGTTTTCACTGAGATGGCATTGGGCTGAGACCCTCGCGTATTGGTTTTGGGCTGAGACCCATATGAGATGGTTTTGGGACGAGTTCCCACGTGTTTTGGTTTGGGCGGAGGTCCCATGTATTGATTGACTGATTTCGGGCCAAGGCCCAAATGGTTTGATGGTTCATGACAGTTTATGGGAACCGGGCATGAACCTTAGAAGTGGTTTTTTGAATGCATGCATATGTTTTTAATGAAGGGCATAAAGGTCTTTTATGAAAATATTTTGATAAAATATTTGTTTTGTCCACTCACAACTTTTATGTTTTGAATGCCCTTCAAGTTGATCTCGGATGCGGCTGTAGTAGAGACGAGACATTCGCATTCCTCCTTCGGGTCCTGGCGTACTCTGATAGCCCTGGTTGGGTAAAGCACGAAAATATCCCTAGTCTAACACTTCGTGTCAGACGGGAGCAGGCATGTTCCACGCTAATCCCGAGGGATTTGGGACGGGTCCTGTCATACAATTTTCAATTAGCCCCGATTTCCGTGTCACGACCTAGAGGGTCATCAAAACATTAAAAATGGGAATGGACAAAAATAACATCATTTGAAAATACATTTCAAAACAAACTCGTTTACCCTCCAGTCATAAAACATGCATGCATAGAGTAAAACATGGCCAACCAGATTTCAAATCATATCATGTAGAAAACTGTGGGACCCACAATTCATCAAAAACCCGTGGCCCACCTACCTGAAATCCATTTCATCAAATCATGTAAACCATCTGGACATAACCATCAACATCAAACCAATCACAAAGATCATCAGCAATAGTACTAGTCACCAGTACTCAAATATCAATCACAATAATCAAACAGCACTACTCACGAGTGCATAGACATCAGTCTCAAGTTCACAATATTCGCACTACATAACAAGTGATGTTGACCATACCTCGAGAAACGTGTCCAAGCGTTCTCATGCGCCACCACAAGCGGCCGTGCGTAAAGCCCACGTGCCTATACTATTCATCGTCTTCTCGATCTATTTCCTCTGCAAACCTGGTCATTCGACCTGGTTCCATTACCCGATTCAATCCTGTCCAATTTCCCATCGTTTCTTGATTCCAATCAATCCAAAACTATTCTAAAACATATATAAACACAATTCCATGTCCAATTTTACATTTTTCTTATCTCTAAGTAGTCGAATTTCATTTCGAAATTTAGAAGGGGTCGCGGGTCCAATTCTAGGTTATCCTTCGTCAATTATCTTCGATTTTTGGATGGTCTAATTCGCATAAAACTCAGGAGGTTTAATTTAAGCTTAATTTCAGATATCAAGGTCTTAAAATTTGAATTCGAATTTCTATATTTTTTGAATTCCTAGGTTTGGGTTTCAGGTTTTCTTCCGTTTCCTTTCTCCATGTTTCTCTTTTCTTTTATCTCTATAACTCTGTCTCTTTCTCTCTCGAGTGCTGGAGACAAGGAATTAGGTTGATCCACAAATTTGTTATTCTTTGATTTTGGGTTGTTGTTCAAACAAGAACAACACTAACTCAACAGACCTCAACATACACGTACACAACTGCCAGAGTAGTGCCACTAATCTGAAGTTGATCATGATAGGTGTCATAATAGTACAAAGAAAGGTGACTCATCAAAATCTAACCAAATGACCATTTTACCCTTCCTTGCATAATTTCCAAAATACCATGGCCATTTTAGACCAGTAACAATAACATCTGAACTCCGATTTCGGTGTGCCACCTGTCCAAGGACTCAGCGTGTCGAGACCTACACAGTGGTCCTCAAAAAATGTGCAAAAAGTATTCGAAATAAAAAGTCAACTTTGATCACCACAATTATAAGGGCAAAAACATCATTTTACATACAAAACATCAAACAATACATTCCACGAATTTTTGGGGCATTTAACCCTATCAAGACCATGTTTACAAGTTACTGGTCAAATTCAACTCTAAACCCAAGAGAAACCCCCTTAGGGTAGCCCAAAACAACACTTTAAACACTTAGAATGGCCTAAAATGCATTTAACTGTCGAAAATACCGTGAAACTGTACCCACTGGAGACCGTGGGCTGGAAAAGAGCTCCATGCACCGACGGAGGGTTGGAATACCCTCCCTTGCGCCTCCATGAGCTGGCAGGATGCTGTACACACCGGTTACGCGCCCGCACACATGTGTCACACGCTCTGAACGAGTCGGCTACAAAGTTACACGTGCCACATGTGTGCCTCACAAGTGAGAGAATATTCCCTATAATACTCTAAGAATATTCCATGGAATATTCCATCTTAAAAACGTTAGTTGACTAACGGAGATAGACTATTAACTAAGGTATTAACCATTGACCACAGTCGCTGGAGACGGTCATCGGATCACCACCAGCACTGGTGTCCACAGTGGCCAGAATCTGGATAATCTCTAGGGTTCCTCTGGCCCACATGGCCTTGAGCTCTCGGCTCATACAATCTCTGAACCCTCTCAATCCATTCTACTCTAGCACACAGTATTCGACATCCAGTCAACATATCATTATGTCGGACCATGTCCGATCATAGCCCTCATCGAACTGTCACCATCTGATCCAATCCGATTACTATCTCATGTCTATCCAGTACTCCATTTGAGGATCCTACCATATCAATCAGACTTGGTCAACCCCATCGTCCAATGTGAACTACTCATAGGTGCACCCACATCATATCAATCATCAAGGTACTACCTAGGCCTACTCAAGGACTGAACTCTAGCAACGTCCACCCATATACTAGTCCTTATTCCGAACACGGCTCGAACCTCAACCGTTCATCACGAAGCTAACATCATTTCATCACCATCTTTATCCTTATATCCAACCTCTGTCTTGTATTATCTTAGCCTCACCATCCCTGTGGTCCTAACTCGCTTCAGTTTACTCGAATCATAGTCACCACAATCATCTCAATCATTTCGATCCACCCGAGTTCTAGCCAACTCGACCAAAACTCGCCCACACATCTCGATCACCTCGATCGTCACAACACCACTTGATCCACCTAGGATCCATACTAGCTCTCATTATGTACTAATGACCAGATTTCGGGTCATAAGGTATTACACCTTCTTTGAACCCTTTATCTGTCATATCAACCATCATTGACCCACATAAGGAAAGTCAAAGATGATGACATCAAAGTTCATCCTACGTGAGTATAAACACAAATCCCACTACACTCGCCACATCCTGCAACACCATGCATCATCTGCTAAAGAGCAGAAAATGAGGAGTCTCCTTCACCATCCGATAATATCTGTTGATAACTCATTCCATTTCTCACGATCAGATTTCTCCTCAAACCCGCAGTTGACCAAAACCAATTCCCGCTGGACTCTCAAGTCATCAAATCGTTCGGACATCCATCCCCGTGTTCGTAAACAATCTAACCATAGCACCCAAATTACCTGTCTGTTTTATACCGTTTATGCACATCCAAAAGGATGTCATCCCTTACTACCTGATTCTCACATTTCAACCTTTATGGGTTCACCTCCAGCACATACTCGTGCCTCAAATCTCGCATCACTAGGGATCGGTCACCAAATCAGGTATACCCTCTGCCTCACACTGAGCCATTCGGGATCCACTCGGTCCTATTCAGTAACCACCGAATTCACATGTTTCCACTCTAGGGCACGTCTATCATAATAGTCGCAATCTGAGCCCTCATTGGCATTACATCACTTAGACACACTCAGTGTCATTTGGAACCATCCAATCCCTATTGGATTCCATTCAACTCATCTCAGTCACCTCCACTGAGGTAATGCGGCATATTCGCCAACACCCAAAGCTCAACATCTCCTTCTGTGATCGCACTCAGTTGTAACTGCGTCGAATCCAGAAATCTCTGCTCGCACTGAGCGGCACTCACACACATCTATATCATCGTCATGACCAACGAAACTCCATCATCTCAATCGTCACTATAACATTAGCCTATTAAACTCGATAGGACTCATTCACGTCTATCAATAGCAGCGTCTGCCACAACTGTATACAGACCAATCCTAGAAACGCTCCGCTATCGAGACTCTATACCCATGCAGTCAACTCACCGCAGACACCGACTGCTCAACTCGTAATATCCACCGATCGGTCCACAAGTACCACACTCCTGGTAACTTGTTCAATCAATCTCAAACTAGAGTTATCACGAACTCGACTGCTCATTGCATCACGTCCATCCTGACTTATCCATCGCTCTACTCCAAAGGTAGTTGGTACTCAACCACCCAGTAACCACTATCCGAGGACCTCGTCCACTCGTAACTCTACGGCTTCTAGCCACTGAGATCATAAGAAACTTGACCCTACGCATTGCCTAACACTACACAACAACTACATGTCACAATCACGGCCTACCATGCCAGTTGCCACACAACATCTATACCGTGGCATCCCATGCTAATCGACATCCATCTGGGGTTCAACACACTGAAACATGGCATCACATGCCAAATAGGATCAATTTGTGTTCCTTTCCCTCGTAATGTTCCTATCCAATTCTCAACATTCTCAACTAGGGTCGTCCATGACCTGGACTCTTCGACATAATCCCATATCTAACATGACCGCCCAACGGTCCCGACTTTCAAATTCCACATACTGGGATCTAGTCCACTAATAACACTACGACTCTAAGTCGTTGGATTCATATGAACATATGAACATTTATCCTACTCTAGATTAAACCTCACTAAAACACGACATCATGTGCCAATCGAACCCAAAACCATCGCATCACGTGCCAAATATAACCTAACCAGGGTTCGATTCCACTGAATCATCGTACTCTCACTGTAACGACCCGTCCCAGGAGTCTGGATTAGCAAAGTAATTAGTGACGGATTAGTTAGATTAATCGGTGGTTAGTTGGTTACGTTTGGACTTTAGCGCAGAATGACGATTTTGCCCCTAGAATTGGAAAAATGTTGACTTTTGGTTCGGACGGTTAATTGGGCATTGACCGATGACCTTGACGTAGTTCGGGACGTCACGAGTCCGTAGACAGGTTGTAACGACCCGAACCAAAAATAATAATATTTTAATGTAAAAAGACTATTTTGCCCTTGAGGGGAAAAACTTTGACTTTTGACCCGAGAAATAATTTGGATTTTGAACCATGACTATAACGTAGATCGGAACGTCACGAATCCGTAAACAGGTGGCACGTCGAAATTGGAGTTCGTATGAAGAAGTTATGGTCAAGGAAGCGTTTAGCGGAATTTACGAACCTAGAACAACGGAATAAAATATTAATTTATTATGGGAATCCGTGCCAAACTAATATTTAAATCAAACCAGTGGATGAGTGACAAGTGTCACTCATCCAAGCCAACACTATTCCAATAAAGCAACCTTATCACTATTCACACATTTAATACTCATATATTTTCCCTCCATTAACCCCAGCCGTTGGATCCCTGCCCAAATGCATCTCAACCCTTCATTTCCCCTGCTTTTACTTATTCATGCACGATCTCAAACTCTCTCAAACACACTCTGCCTATCTCAATACCGTGCAACCCATTTTTCCTTTGATTTTCTCTCGACTCAAACGATCGAACCAGCAGCCCACACACCACCAGCCGACCACCAACAGCACCATCCTCACCCACTGATCATCACCGTGCATCACCGGCGACCACCACCCCATTTCCCCTGCCCTGAACTGCCGTGCAAACTCAGACCCGAAACACAGAGGAATCGGGTCCAAGAAGCAAAACTCGACATCCACACCACCTCGACGCAAGGGAAGCTCCAGTCTACACCGTGAGGACCCCAGGAGCATAACTGGATGATGGCGAAGGCTGCGGCGGCGACACGGCGGCGGTAAGAAGCAAAACCCGAGAACCCCGTTTTTCTTCCCTACTTCGAACCAACCTGTTTTGATGCTTATAAATCGATTAATTGGTTATAGACATGTCCTAGGGTGAGAGACGAGTTGATTGGGACCGGTTTGGACGACTGAGAAGGCGTGGATCGCCGGAGACGACGATCGAATTTTGACCGTGAGTTTCATCGACGCTCTGGTAAGTTTCTTCCCGTTTTCTTCCTATTTTGAGGTTACAGAGCCATAGAACAGACCTAGATGACCCTATAGGAATGAACCCCGTAAAAAATGGTGGCCGAAATCGTACGGTGGAATCGGGTCAAGCCGTGGGTCGATGGTGACCCGGTTCCAGTAAAACGGGTCGACCCGGTACTGTAGCAGTGATGACGTCATCATGCTGACGTCACCTCTGACATCATGATGATGTCATCCTGTCAGAAATTGTCAGACCAGGGACCAATCAGAACATGCCACGTGTCGGCTGACATGTGTCAGTGATGACGTCATGCTGACGTCAGCGTACTATAGCAGCGTTGACCCACGCGTTGACCAGGCACGTGGGGGCGCGTGTGAACAGTGATTTTGGTGGGGCTAGTACCATTGTCAAGGTTTCGACGATACGGATCCAATGAAGGTGGTTTCGTGTCGATCGGAGATCGTTTGTTTAGTCAAAATGGGGTTTGAAACCTCGGGAATAGTGCATGGGATGCGTTTTTGAGGCGGATCTGTTCTAGGGTCTTAGTATTGGAGTTATAGGGTCCTTAAGTAACTATCAGATATGTTAATACAGGTTTTAGAGATCGTTGAGCAGCAAGGACCTAGTGTGAGTGGGCTGTTTGATTTATAAAAGGTTTGCATGCATAAACTGTTTTACTGTTTCCACTTATGATTTCGATGAGTCTTATATAAACAGTTTATATCTCTTATTACACTGTTTTGGGCATGAGACCCGTCTGGATTATATGTGGATTTTATCTGGGATGTCCGGGGGGGGGGGGGGGGGGGACATAGGGTAAACTATACTGTTGTTGTGATGTACTTTCCTACCTGTCTATATTGTCTCCTCCAGGGAGGGTCGTTGGCCTGGGTGGACCCTGGAGTAGTCACGGGGCCCTGACTGAGTGGAGTTGACCCCCGTTGGGCGGCTTTCCCTCAGGAAGGCATGTTCATATACCTCGGGCAGTGACCGGGATACCGGGAGCTGATGTACCTAGAGAGTCTTGGGTGTGAGACCCTGAGTGGCAACGCGTAGCCTTAGAACCGTGACATCATTTGGGTTGGGTTTTACAGTGCACTGACATGTTGGTTTCTCCTTTGGATTATTATTGTGATTCTATGGTTATGATTTCATTATCACATTATGTTTTCACTGCATGCAAGATTTGGAAAACGGAGGGGTAAAACCTTATGATTATTTTATTATTAAATTGATTTAGAAACTGTTATTTTTGGCCCACTCACTCTTGTTTTACTGACCCCTCCAGACCCTGACATGGAAATAGAGGAGGAGGACCCGGAGGAGGAGGAAGAGGCTTAGTTGTTTAGCTGTGCACCTGTACACCCACTTGTGGGTAGGTTGAGCACCGAATAAATGTACTCTGACTATTGTGCTCACGTGTTGTATTTTACTTTCCCTTGTCTGACAGTATCGCTTTAAACACTGTTAACGTACGTTATCTAGTGATTTGAATAATCGGTTTTTATTTAAGGGTAATTTTGGTATGTTTAGAGTCATTGTCAGACGGGAGCGGGGCACGTCCCCGGGTGGTCCCAGTGGGATTGGGACGGGTCCTGTCACAGGTGGCACGCCCGATTCCGACATCCGAGGAGGAAGTTATGATGGTCGGAAGGTTGAGGGCACTTTCGTAATTTGGTTAAAAGAAGGGAAAAAGTTGACTTTTCACACAACAAGGTTTTTACCCATAGACCGAGGACCGTTAGGTAGATCTCGTCGTTCTGAGTACAACGACAGGCGGCATGCCTTCATCGGACGTAGGACGAGTGCGATACGCGTCAAGAACGGCGAAGGTTAAAATCATAAATTGGACAATTAGGGGTATTTTGGTCTTTTTGCACATTGGGAATTGTGAAAATCTGATGAGGACAAGTGTATAGAGCCAGTTGGATATTTTGAGTTTGGTACCACAGGTTTTGGACACGTGGGCTGTGTCTAGTGGGTTCTAGTCTTTTGCACGGTGCAATTAAACTTGGCTGTGTTATTGAGTCGTCCAATTGAGAGAAAAACAGAGACGGAGCTAGGGAGGAAAATCGATCGATGGCAAGGTGTGTGTGAGTCCTTGTGACCTGGTGAGAGTGAGAGCAGAGAGAGGTTGTGAGGATGATGAGTGGTTCTGGGTGGAAGTTGGGAGAGGAAATGGTTGTGAGTGGTGAGGAAATCGTAGAAGAATAGAGGACCACCGTGCACGGTTGTGCACCTCCATCGATCAACCATCAAAATTGAACTCGTGGTGGTGTCTAGAGACCTGAGAGAAGTCGAGTAAACCCAGTGGAGCACGGCGGAGCTCACGGCGGTGAGCTGTGACACAGGTAAGCCCTGTTTCCCCTGTTTTTCTGTTTTGTTTCAAAGTTAAAGTCGTAGGTTTTGGGGCTGAGTCGAAGTGTTCTTTGAGTTCTAATAGGTGAAGTAGGTCCCTAGGAACCTTAAGGTTGTGAAGCCGTGATGGGAGGAAGCACGGGTGGCCGGGAACCGAAACAGAGTTTTTGGTTGATTTCTGGTTCGATTTTGGGAGATAGGTTAGAGGCCATGATGTCGTGTTTTGAGTAGGGGAATTAGTTGCTAGGAGGAGGACGAAGCTAAGGGGATTGAAAGGAACGAAATTGGTTGAGGGACGGCGGAGAACCGGTCATGCCGGTTCAGACCGGTCGAGTGATCGAAGAAGACGATGAACAGTGCCCTGTTGCAGGCGCGTGAAGCCCACGCACAGCCCCTTTGGGCGGCGCGTGGGGGCTGTTCTGGGGATACTTCCAACATAGTTTTTGGTCTAATCGTTGTAACGAATCTGTTGGGACAAGTTTCTGGAAAATCGGACATCGTCTCGGGTTAGTTCTAAGTGGTCGAAGGTTTAGGATTTCCGTTTCATTACGTTTAGAGTTAGGGAAAAATTGGGGGAAAATAGGATAAGCTTAATTGAAGTGTTAGTGACCCGTTTTGGTGACTCTGGACAGGTTCGGGAAAGCCGAGGATAGTGGAATGGTCGGAAACGGTGGAAATGCGCGCGTATCGAGGCGACGTTGGAATGGTCTGTGAGTGGACTTTGTTTTCTAACTCTTGATGCATGCATATATGTTTTATTATGTTTTCTATATGTGATTCTATGATTTGGTTTATGATTTTGATGATTTATGGTTTTGCACTTTTTTCGAGGAATTACGGAATTTCACGTTTTACGAGAATTCGATGGATATTGTGATTTGAACCTCGTTTTCATGATTTGATGTCGGGATTTGAAACATGATTTAATATCAATGATTTAAAAAGGATTTCGGAAAAGTTTTTTTGGGCTTGAAGCCCTGTTCAAAAAGTGGTTTTGGGAAACGTGATTTCGGGTTTTGAATCGGAATTCCGGATGATGATTCGGGATTCGATTTGGGACTTGGAAGTGGATTCCAGGTTTGGGTTCGGAATGGTTATTCTGGATGCCGGCTTACGGAATGATGGTTGCGGACTCGGATCTGGAAAGGAGATGGATATGTGTTTTGCGTTTGGATTCGGGATCCTTATGAGATTGCGGATTCGGATTCGGAAATGGAAAATGGTTTTCAAACGGTTTTGGATTGGATTTGCTGGATCTGGTTATTGGGTTTAAAGACCCGGATTATGTTTGACGGGGGACGGGCCCGAATTGGGTTTAAAGACCCGGATTGAGTTTAAAGACTCGGATATTGATTTTCCCCCGTAGGCCTTTTGATTTTAAAGACTCAGGAGTTTAAAGACTAGGATTATATTGAGGCCTGGATTGAGTTTAAAGACTCGGGAGTTTAAAGACTCTGATAGATCCAGCAGGTTCGATGAATGTAATTGTGGTATGGTTTCCAATAAAGGTTTTTTGATGTTTTGGGCTATGCCCGGATGAAATGGTTTTTGATGGTTTTGGGTCGAGGCCCGGGAATTGGAAAAAGAAAATGTGTTTGGTTTTCTTACAAGGTTTTATGACCTGAATTGGATATGCATGCCTTGGTTTTTGTGTGGAGGGTAAAAATTTACCTATTTTATGAACTGTTTTCAAACTTATACTTTATTTTTTGTCCACTCACAGTCTTTTCGTGTTTTCGATACCCTCCAGGTTGTTGCGGCGCGGGCTGTAGATTGAGAGAGTCGGAGACATCACACGTATGATCCACAGTAGACTCTGCGCACTCTGGAAAGTTCGGAAGTTATTGGGACGGTTGGATCGGAAATCCCTTGTCCGACTTACTTGTCACATGGAGGTTGGACGTCCGTTTATCCCTTGTGTCATGCGTAAGTCAGACGGGAGCGGGGTTTAGCCCTTAATCCTAGGGGATTAGGGGTGGGCCCTGACAATTGGATACGATAGCCTGACAACAACCTGGATACGATAGCCTGACAACAACCTGGATACAATAGTGATAGTAAGTTCGTTATGGTTAGTTAGCAGTGGTGGTTAGTGTCAGGAGGTTAGTCGCTCGATACACAGTACGAGGTGTGACATACATCGGCTTAGGGCTGAAACGGTTAGTGTGTTGGCACTGGTTTTTGATTGATGGATGGACGATAATGGTCAGAGATACACTAGCAGGATTAACCTGGAAGGTATCCGGTGAGCTGTGGATGAATAGGTTGGTCGGCTTGAGGGGCCTGAGAGTAGCTCGTTGAGGTAGTAAGATACGTAGGCCAAGAAGGCCGGTTAATGGTGGCCGATTGGGCCGGATAATGTTTTTATGTTGAGGGTTTGGATAACCCGGACGACGGGGATGATTTGAGAAACCCCGTGGGATTACTGGATTGTAGTGAGAAGGACCTAAGGGAAACCGTGAAATTGGGGTTGGTGGTATCATAATCCTTATGGTTTGGGCCGACTTCCAGCCAGATCGAAGATGGTGCTGCTAGGTGCAGCCGAGGTTATGGGTGCCTTGTGGATGACTCTGGACGAGGGTTCGTACTCAGAGCGAGGTAGGGATAACCATGGGTAGGTCATGTATCAGGACAAATGGTCAGGATGCCGTTGGTTGATCCGAGTAGCGCAACGGATGCGCGGTGGACTTAGGCTTCGTGTTAGACCAGGCTAAGGTGGTATGGACAGGTTGACCATCAGTGGTATTTCGTGGACTCATCCTGATGTGTTAAATTCCGAGGTTGGCATTTGGGTGATGTCGAGGCTCGTGCTTGGAATTGTTCAAGATTTGGTGAGTGACAGCTTTGAGGGTCGTTACTGAGGAGTCTGAGGTTCGTAAACATTGATTGTGCAGTTTAGTGGTGGTACTGGGCACGGGGTACGTGGATGGCACCAGATTGTTGTTCTAGACGTGCAGGTTGGGTAGAAGTCTTGGTGTTTGGCTTAGTGCCAGGGTAGACGGACGAGTGGTGTCGTTCCCACAAGTTGGATGTTGTTGATGGGAAGGTGTCAGAAGTGTCGAAACTGGTAATCGGGGAGTCTTGATTTCAGGTGATGAGGTTCATCTGGGTAAGTTGTGATGACAGGTTGGGAACTTTCAGGAGAAGTTGGATTTGGCCAGAGATGGACACCGGGTAGGAGACCCAGGTTTGGGGTACGAGATGTGGAATTTCGGGACGAAATTCTTTTAAGGAGGGTAGATTGTAATGACCCGACCCGAGAGTCCGGATTAGCAATGTAATTAGTAACAGATTAGTTAGATTAATCGGTGGTTAGTTGGTTATGTTTGGACTTTAGCGCAGAATGACGATTTTGCCCCTAGAATGGGCAAAATGTTGACTTTTGGTTCGGACGGTTAATTGGGCATTGACCGATGACCGTGACGTAGTTCGGGACGTCACGAGTCCATAGACAAGTGGCACACCCAATTCCGACATCCGAGGAGGAAGTTATGATGTTCGGAAGGTTGAGGGCACTTTCGTAATTTGGTTAAAAGAAGGGAAAAAGTTGACTTTTCGCACAACAAGGTTTTTACGCTACACCGAGGACCGTTAAGTAGATCTCCTCGTCCTGAGTACAACGACAAGCGGCATGCCTTCATCGGACGTAGGACGAGTGAGATACGGGTCAAGAACGGCGAAGGGTAAAATCGTAAATTGGACAATTAGGGGTATTTTGGTCTTTTTGCACATTGGGAATTGTGAAAATCTGATGAGGACAAGTGTACAGAGCCAGTTGGATATTTTGAGTTTAAGACCACAGGTTTTGGACACGTGGGCTGTGTCTAGTGGGTTCTAGTCTTTTGCACGGTGCAATTAAACTTGGCTGTGTTATTGAGTCGTGCAATTGAGAGAAAAACAGAGACGGTGCTAGGGAGGAAAATCGATCGAT
Organism: Prinsepia uniflora; assembly: GCA_032719365.1. Classification (NCBI taxonomy): domain Eukaryota; kingdom Viridiplantae; phylum Streptophyta; class Magnoliopsida; order Rosales; family Rosaceae; genus Prinsepia; species Prinsepia uniflora. The sequence goes on along the minus strand of CM064865.1, from coordinate 68,258,636 downwards.
GGCAGGGTGTGTGTGAGGCCTTGTGACCTGGTGAGAGTGAGAGCAGAGAGAGGTTGTGGGATGATGAGTGGTTCTGGGTGGAAGTTGGGAGAGGAAACGGTTGTGAGTGGTGAGGAAATCGTAGAAGAACAGAAGACCACCGTGCACAGTTGTGCACCTCCATCGATCAACCATCGAAATTGAACTCGTGGTGGTGTCTAGAGACCTGAGAGAAGTCGAGTAAACCCAGTGGAGCACGGCGGAGCTCACGGCGGTGAGCTGTGACACAAGTAAGCTTTGTTTCCCCTGTTTTTCTGTTTAGTTTGAAAGTTAAAGTCGTAGGTTTTGGGGCTGAGTCGAAGTGTTCTATGAGTTCTAATAGGTGAAGTAGGTCCCTAGGAACCTTAAGGTAGTGAAGCCGTGATGGGAGGAAGCACGGGTGGCCGGGAACCGAAACAGAGTTTTTGGTTGATTTCTGGTTCGAGTTTGGGAGATAGGTTAGAGCCCGTGATGTCGTGTTTTGAGTAGGGGAATTAGTTGCTAGGAGGAGGACGAAGCTAAGGGGATTGAAAGGAACGGAATTGGTTCAGGGACGGCGGAGAACCGGTCATGCCGGTTCAGACCGGTCGAGTGATCGAAGAAGACGATGAACAGTGCCCTGTTGCAGGCGCGTGAAGCCCACGCACAGCCCCTTTGGGCGGCGCGTGGGGGCTGTTCTGGGGATACTTCCAACATAGTTTTTGGTCTAATCGTTGTAACGAATCTGTTGGGACAAGTTTCGGGAAAATCGGACATCGTCTCGGGTTAGTTCTAAGTGGTCGAAGGTTTAGGATTTCCGTTTAATTACGTTTAGAGTTCGGAAAAAATTGGGGGAAAATAGGATAAACTTAATTGAAGTGTTAGTGACCCGTTTTGGTGACTCTGGACAGGTTTGGGGAAGCCGAGGATAGTGGAATGGTCTTAAACGGTGGAAATGCGCGCTTATCGAGGCGACGTCGGAATGGTCTGTGAGTGGACTTTATTTTCTAACTCTTGATGCATGCGTATATGTTTTATTATGTTTTCTATACGTGATTCTATGATTTGATTTATGATTTTGATGATTTACGATTTTGCACATTTTTCGAGGAATTATGGAATTTCACGTTTTACGAGAATTCGATGGATATTGTGATTTGAACTTGGTTTTCATGATTTGATGTCGATATTTGAAATATGATTTAATATCAATGATTTAAAAAGGATTTCGAAAAATTGTTTTCGGGCTTGAAGCCCAGTTCAAAAAGTGGTTTTGAGAAACGTGATTTCGGTTTTTGAATCGGAATTCCGGATGACGATTCAGGATTCGATTTGGCACTTGAAAGTGGATTCCGAGTTTGGGTTCGGAATGGTTATTTCGGACGCCAGCTTACGGAATGATGGTTGCGGACTCGGATCTGGAAAGGATATGGATATGGGTTTTGGGTTTCGATTCGGGATCCTAATGAGATTGCGGATTCGGATTCGGAAATGGCAAATGGTTTTCAAACCGGTTTTGGATTGGATTTGCTGGATCTGGTTATTGGGTTTAAAGACCCGGATTATGTTTGACGGGGGACTGTCCCGAATTGGGTTTAAAGACCCGGATTGAGTTTAAAGACTCGAATATTGATTTTCCCTCATAGGCCTATTGAGTTTAAAGATTCGGATAGATCCAGCAGGTTCGATGAATGGAATTGTGGTATGGTTTCCAATAAAGGTTTTCCGTTGTTTTGGGGTATGCCCGGATGAAATGGTTTTTGATGGTTTTGGGCTGAGGCCCGAGAATTGGAAAAAGAAAATTTGTTTGGTTTTCTTACATGGTTTTATGACCTGAATTGGATATGCATGCATTGGTTTTTGCGTGGAGGGTAAAAATGTACCAGTTTTATGAACTGTTTTCAAACTTATACTTTATTTTTTGTCCACTCACAGTCTTTTCGTGTTTTGGATACCCTCCAGGTTATTGCGGCGCGGGCTGTCGATCGAGAGAGTCGGAGACATCACACGTACGATCCACAGTAGACTCTGCGCACTCTGGGAAGTTCGGAAGTTATTGGGACGGTCGGATCAGAAATCCCTTGTCCGACTTACGTGTCACACGGAGGTTGGACGTCCGTTTGGCCCTTGTGTCATGCGTAAGTCAGACGGGAGCGAGGTTTAGCCCTTAATCCCTGGGGATTAGGGGTGGGCCCTGACACTCACCCTAACTATTAGATTGATGACAGGATGTTACTACTACAAAAACGTCACATCTAGCACCTGCGAGTCACTCTAAGAGCAATCTCATGCTCTGATACCACGTTGACAGGACCCATCCCAATCCCCCTGGATTATCGTGGGATGTACCTGCTCTCATCTAACACCGCGTGTCAAATTAGGGATAAACTCGTCACTCGCTCGGGGTTATCCAGAGTACACTAGGATCGGTGGTTGCATGTGATGTCTCAATCTTTACTACAACCTGCATCCACGATCAATCTGAAGGATATTAAAAATCATAAATGTTGTGAGTGGACAAAACACCAGTTTATAAAAACAGTTTATCGAAAACACATTTATACCCTTCACGTAAAAGCATGCATGCATCATAAAACATCATTTCAAATACATTCTTGGAAGTAAGACATATTGCTTCCCAAATCAAAATCTAGTGAAAAATGCTTCTCAATCGAATCTAGTACCTCAGTAGGGTCTCAGCCCCAAAACCAAATCATACAGAGTCTCAGCCCACACATAAAACACATACAGGGCCTCAACCCAAATCAAAATACCATGTGGGACATCTGTCCCACTATAAAATCACGTGGGAACTCATCCCACCCTCATCTCAGTGTTGGTCACGATTCCAATCCTAGCACATGTGCAAATAACTCAAGACCGCTCACAATCCTAGCGTGTCGCCATGAACACATCACCTGCCGTAACCATCTCTAGATCATCGTGAACACATCACCGATCGATCTCAGTGAATAACATCGACACACCTAAGCTGAGCCTCCCTCAGACATAGCCTCCAGTAGCTTCTCGACAATAGGCAGTGCATCGTGACCTCTCCGGAAGGAACACATCCGCAGTCTGAAGGCAAGCGTCATATCACCCGGGACTCAAACCCCGAATGTTATCATCGATCGAGACTCTAACCCGATTATCTAGGACTCTAACCCGTAGTATCACACATAGGATTCCATGAATCTTATCAAATTTACAACTGGGTCTTATGCATGAAATATAGTTCAGGATTCCTCAAATCCTGTCAAATTCACAACTAGGTCACATGCCCGAAATATCTTTTGAAATCTCGTAACTGGGTCGTAGCCCGACTTATCTCACGTTTGACTATACTTTAAGTCAAACCTCAAATCAACTCGGTCATATGCCCGAAAGATATTTCCAAATCCAAAAGCCATTACTCATTTTCAAAACACTTTCAAAATCATCCTTAACTTCAACCCAAGTCAAGGTCGTTCAACTGGGACTCATGCTCGAATCTCGATTTCATGCATCTCCGTGAAATCCTCTAAAATTGTAAATCGGTTCCTCAGTTTCATGCCTCTCCGTGAAACCATCAAAATGACATAAAACATATGCACGTAATACACTCGGCTGAAGCCCAAACATCCTATAAAATAGAAATCTCGAACTACGTGTAATAACGCATTTTCTACGAAAATGCCAAACAATTTATTTTTAAGTCACGTGCACTAATGGCATCTAAAATCTTGTTCATAAACACATATAAAATATTTATGCATGCATCATATTCATAAAACAACGTCCACTCACAGACCGTCCAAGCTGCTCCTCGATACACGTGTCGTAACCCTCTCCAGGCTAATCCAACCTCTCTGGGTCATCCGGACCTGTCCAAATCATACCCAAAGATTACTACTAACCTATACAAGTCCATATCAAGAACCCTCAACATTCCCAGAAAATTTAACTTGTCCTGGGCACGCTTCTTTAGGCTTTAAACCTCAATTTGACCAACCTAACGATCTCCGATTGACTCAAAACCACCACCATTGGATTCTTATCGTCGAAACCTTTAAAATTTTTATGGTCCCACCTTAAAATATGTGCCCACGTGCCCCCACGTACGATTCAAAAGTATGGTCAACGTTGACCAAAAAGTCAACACCGACGCCAGCAAAGTCAACGCTGACGTCATCGATCAACGATCAAAGTCAACGGATGACATCATCCCTAATACCTGTTAGTCTGACATGTCAGATGTCATCTCATCCTTGTCCTCTATCCAGGTCAACCCGGTTCACTCTACCGGGTCGCGTAGACCCACGACCCGACTCGACCGAAAAACACTCATCCGACTACTATTTTCGAAGCCGTTAGTCCCCATGTGATCATCCAATCCCCAGGAAGAGATCCCCTTAAACAAAACTAAGAAAATTGATTGAAATCTTACATGTTTATGGATGAATAGGGATGGCCCATTTTCCAGTTTGCTTCCCCGTCGATCCCAGCCACCGTAGTCCCTCCTTTTGGTCTCTGTGAGATCGTACACAACGCAGGAATCCTATTCGATCATTAGAAACGGCCCAACAATCCTCTAAACTCAACTTCAAAATTTGACCCATTTAACGGTTTCTAGTTTTTACATAGTCGTGACTCCTTCGCTGTGCTCGGCCTTCCCTCCGTCGTCTCGCAGCCTTCCCTTCACTCTCAGTGTCTATCTCAGGCCACCAGTGTAACGACCCGTCACGAATATCGCGATTAAATATTAATTAATTATGGTTTAGAATGACTAATCTGGGATTAGTTGAGTGAAATCGGACGGAATGTGCAAAATGATCGTTTTGCCCCTAGGCGTGGGCAAATATTGTCTTTTAGTTAGGGTGGTCAAACGAACTTTGACCGATTACCGTGACGTGATTCGGGACATCACGAGTTCATAGACAGGTGGCACGTCCGATTCCGACGTTCGAGGAAGAAGTTATGACGTTCGGAAGTCGAGGGGTATTTTGGTAATTTGGTTGAAAAGGGGCCAAATGTTGATTTTTGACCCGGGAGGTCCAATGGCGAAGGGCCAAGGACTTTTACGTAGATCGAATTGATACGAATCTATAGACAGGCGTCACGCCGAAATCGGAGGTTCGGCGACGAAGTTGTGGTCACGGGAGCGAAATCGATTAACCGAACGAATCGAGGTTTCGATTAAAATAATATTAAATTAGTAAACAGTGATCGATGAATCTGGACCCTTGGATGAGTGACAAGTGTCACTCATCCCCACACTCCCTAAAATCTGGATCATGTCTCCACTAAATAATTAAATATGATTTTGTTCCTCCTTTTAATATCAGCCGTCCATCTAACTCCCCAGATTGCATCTGCACTGTTAATCTCATCTCCTCCCTTCTTTTATATCTGATCAGACTTCATCCCTCTCTCACTCTCATATTTTCCCACCCGTGAACACAAACACACCCACGACTCGACACCTTGAACAACACACACACACACACACACACGACACCACAACCGTACTTACCTCCAGACGTTCGTGCGAGGGAGTGTTCTGAAGGGCTGAGAGACGAGGGGAGATGGCTGTCCACAGCGGAGGTGGGTTGATCTGTGAACCTGTGAGACTTCAATTTATGGAGATCAAGTTTTAGGCGTTGTTTTGAACCCCAGATGATTCTGTGGTGACCCAGGGACTCAGATAAGTCGACTGAGACTGTGTTCAAAGTTTGGGACGATCGGAATAGGTGGCACGATGCAGTTGCAGGTGGCCGGTCTGCACTCCTCCACGAACAGGTATAAAAATGAGCTGATTTCTTGATTTTGAAACCACTGATCGATTGGAATTGGATAGACAAAAACTTAGGATTAATTGGGTTGGAAAATGGTTGAGGAATAACTGAGAACCGACTGGCTCCGTTCAGCGGTTCGGTTGAACCGGTTCAAACCAGTGAACCGGGTCCAACGCGAGGTTGATGATGAATAGTGTTTGACACATGGGCTTCACGCACAACCCCTTTAGGCGGCGCGCGAGGGCACGTGGAGGGTATTTTGGGGAAACTTCCAACATGACTTTTAATATATTCGATGTAATGAACATTTTGGGATTGTTTTCGTGTCAATCGGACACCGTTTCAATATTGTTCGAGACGTCCGAAGGTTTTAAATCGAGTTTAAAAATAGTTAAAAATTCGAGAAAATTACGGGGCTTTGATAGGAGGTTAATGAAAAGGTTAGTGACCCTCTAATGTGATTTGGACAGGTTTAGAATTCTCGGTGATAGTGGTGTGGCCCGGGAAGGCCTGTGACACGCCTATCGAAGCGCATCGTTGGACGGTCTGTGAGTGGACTTTGGTTTTATAAATACTATGCATGCCTAACGGTTTTATATGTTTTATATACGTGATTTCCATGATGATGATTGTGATTATTGATTTCGCGTATGTTGCACGTATTTCGAGATATTTTCCGTATTACACGTATATCGAGGCTAACAGTTTTATTGTGATTTTACATGCTTATTGTTTCATGAACAATGTGGTGAAATGGTTTTGAAATTGGAAAGACAAAATCGGGCATGAGGCCCAATTGTTTTGGAAACCTCGGACTTGGAGTCCCTTTGAGTTACGTAATCGGGCCGGGGGACCAGTTGCTTTATTAAATAGGGCTAGGGGCCCAGTTGTTTACGAAATCAGGCTGAGACCCATTTGAGTTATATTATCGGGCCAGGGGCCCAGTTGATTTAAGAAATCGGGCCAGGGGCCCAGTTGATTTGCAAATTCGGGTCGTGGGCCCAGTAGTTTACAGAATCGGGCATGAGGCCCAGTTGGGTCATAAATGTGATTTCGAGTCTGGGTGTCAGGACCCACCCCGGTTTCATCCCGAAACCCGAGGTAAATCCCGCTCCCGTCTGACTCCCCGACACAAAACTCCAGTAAAACTCACCTCTGACCCAGTCAGACGCAGGAGTAATCAAACAAAAGATCCCGAAGTTAACGTTTACAGAGCCCAGTACAAAAAAATACAAAGAAACAAAATCCGACAATAGATACACACACGCGGAGGAAAACTTAAGCACTCGAAAATCCCGCTCGTCACTTCGATGCCTCAGACACTGCCTTGACGTTAAGACCCCGCGCTAGCTCCACAACCTGGAGGGCAATTTAAAACAAAAGTGTGAGTGGACCAGAAAGTACAAAAGTTCAAAACCACTTTATATGAAAACTGAGTTTAACCCTCCGTTTTGAAACCACATGCATAACCAATAGTTATGAACACCGTTATACAATAATCATTATAAAACATCATAAGAAACAGAAACACTATAAAATATCATAAAAAAAACCATAACATGCGTATCAGAAACCGTATCAAATCCTCATTTCCCGATCGAACCTGCTGGACCTATCCGAGTCTTTAAACTCCCGAGTCTTTAAACTCAATCCAGGCCTAATCATATCCGAGTCTTTAAACTCCCGAGTCTTTAAACTCAAGGCCTACGGGGGAAATCAATATATCCGAGTCTTTAAACTCCCGAGTCTTTAAACTCAATCCGGGTCTTTAAACCCAATTCGGCCGGTCCCCCGTCACATATATCCGGGTCTTTAAACCCAATATCCAGATCCAGCAAATCCAATCTCAAAACCATTTGAAAACCATTTACCAAACCCTTATCCAAACCCGAATCCGAAATCACTGGTCTGAAGCCCTTTCGGCGTTCAGAACGTCATTCCGAACCCAAATCCGGAAAAATATCCATTTTCATACCAAAACCACATGTAATCACAAATCATATTTCATAACCCATTTATCATTATCAGAAAACCTTTATAGGTGGAAATCCCCAAATGTGGCATCAAAATCCGAAAACCAGCATTTTCTCGAAAAACGTGCAAAATCCCGAAAACGTCTCGAAAAACGTGCAAACATCTCAATCACGTACAATCACGTAAAACCATCATAACCTATGCAATAAACATAGTGTCTTAAGTAAAACCCTCAAAAACGTATATAAAAACAGTTATGCATGATCGAGTTTAAGGAAAGGGTCCACTCACAGTACTGAGCCCTACTCGCGTCCCGAACGTCCAGCCCGTTCCTCGGCTTCCTCGGGAAATCCCGATCCTGTCAAACACCGTCAAATTATGTCACTAATACGTCTACGACACAACTACCTAATTTCCTTAAAATTCCCCGAACCAAAGACTTAAAACCCGGGACCCTAAACATTCACCCTCGCGGAACTACACTCAAACGACTTCTGATTGACTCGAAACCAACTCCATTGAACTCACCACAACTCCTAGACCAAAAGTCATGTTGATCGCTTCTCCATACGCCGCCGCACGCGCCCCCACGCGCCGCCCAAAGTGGCTGCGCGTGGCACTCACGCGCCAGCTACAGTGCACCGTCAACCTTGAGCAGACCCGGTTCGCACCAGTGGTCTGGACCCTGAACCGGCGAGAGCGGTTCTCCTCATTCCGTCCACCAAAACGACTCCTCTCTTCACCAACAGGATCGTCCCATCCTAGGCTACCCCTTCCCGTTATTCACTCACCTCGACTCACCCTAAAACTCGTCGACTCAACCTTGAACAAAAACCCGTACACTGCCCTGTTTCCTACTCCGGCCACCCAGGTCACCTCCCTTCACGGTGGCAACACCAGACGGTTCCTAGGATCCTTCTAAACCTAACTTAACTCACCTGGACCGTCGACTCTATTCCAATCTTCACGACTTTCAATTGAAAGTCACGACCAAAACAGAGTACATCCAGACCTGCCGTCGTGCCAACCTCCACCGTGCTCCTCCCGTCACGGCAGCTCAACCAATCAACACCCTGGACTCAACTGAACTCCCTAAACTCCGCTAGACTCTTCGATTCAACCCTCCAAGCCACGACTTCCGATTTGAAGTTCACGGCCAAAACAGAGCATAGACACGGGGAAATAGAAATTACCTGCAACCTGTCGCCGTCGTGAGCTCCGCTGGTAGTGGTTGACTCCTCGCAACCCGCACGACACCACCACGGACTCAGTTGCCCCGTACACGGCTGCCACCGCCACAATTCTCATAAATTCCTTGGTTTCCTTCCTGTTTCCTCCCTGATTTTTCCGCAGCTCTCGACACCCTCACACACAGCCACCACACCGTCAACCTCTCTCACTGCTTCCCTCTCACTCTCTGATCACCCTCACACACTCACAATTCATCAGCACACACCACCACCCTCAATTTCCTTCACGATCTCCCTCTGTTTTCTGAACCAGCACCACACACATACACGGGTGCACCCCAAATATTTGGGCCGTGCACACACTCGAACTCACCAGAAGCCACTCCACCTTTAGCACGTGTCACCAATCCTCCTCACTCTCTCACCAAATGGCTCCATCCCAGCCGTCCCTTTCCTTCTTTCTGCACAAATCCCAATGTGCAGAAAGACCAAATTACCCTTCTTTTTAACTTATATTTACGATTTAACCAAAACTTCCTAGACCCGTAACTCTCGCCTCGTAAGTCCGATGAATACGTGCCGCCTGTCATCGAACTCAGGACGACGGAATCTATCTAACCATCCTAGGTCAACCTACCAAAACTCGATTATTCAACAAGTCAACTTTTCCCCCTAAGTTACCCAAATTACAGTTATGCCCTCGACCTTCCGAACATCACAACTTCCTCCTCGGATGTCGGAATCAGGCGTGCCACTTGCCTATGGATTCGTGACGTCCTAAACTACGTCCTAGTCACCGATCAACACTCAAATCGACCTCCCAACTAAAAGTCAACTATTTGCCCGAACCAGGGGCAAAATCGTCATTCTACGCTCATGGACCCATCGGGACCACCTACCCACTGCTTAACCTCAATAATCACACCTTATTCACTCTACTAATCCCGGCTCTCGGGACGGGTTGTTACACTGGGACCCTATGTTTCATAAATGTGATTTCGGGTCGAGGACCCTAAATGGAATTGTGATGTTTTATGGAGATTTCGGGCAAGGCCCATTGAAATGTTGTGAAATGATTTGATAAAACTGTTTTCCATATACCATCTTGATACGAGAATATGTGATGGTCTCCTCCAGGTGTCTGGGACACTGGGGAAGTCACAATGCATTGCCTGCGAGGGGTCATTGTACAAAGCTACCAGACCGTATAGTGACTCAGTAGCAGGATTGCTATGATTAGACGTCTAGGACGTCAGACATCTGGGATGCCAGAGATATTGATCCGGAGAGACCCCGGGCAGCACGCGTTGCTTATTACCGTGAGATATGACGTATGGGACGTCAAGCGTCTGGGACGCTAGGCATCTGGGATACCAGAGATGGTAATGTGGTAAATATGGACTATTGGATCTATGAAATGGTTTTTCGGTTGGATTTATGTTTATGGATTTGAGAGGTGGCCCACTTGGTTTTGTAATTACAGATTTGGTATTCTACAGTTTTGGGCTGAGTTCCCATACTTGGTTTTGAGTTACGGTTTTTGGGCTAAGGCCCTAATGGCTTATTGAGCAAATGTTTTGATTACTGACTTTCGATGCATGCATACGTTTTAATGAAGGGCATAAATGTCTTATAAATGTGTTTTATGAACTAATGATTTTCGTCCACTCACAGCTTTTGTTATTTTTAATGCCCTTTAGGTTGATCAGGGATGTGACTGCAGCAGAGACCGGGACATCGCATGCCTCCTCCATCGATCCTTACGCACTCTGGAAGCCCCGAGTGGGCAGTGGCATTAGATTATCTCTTGTCTGACACTTCGTGTCACACGGGAGCATGGCACATTCCACGGTAATCCTGGGGGGATTGGGATGGGTCGTGTCAACCAGTACAGGCGAGATGATGAGGAAGGGGATGGGGTGGGTTTCGATTTTGGGTTTGATGGGTTCAAATGGAACAGATGAAGGGGAAACAGATGCATGTATGTAACATAATGGGCAATGGATGAGTGACACTTGTCACTTATCCATTGGGCCTAATACAAATATCTGGGCCCCACACTAAATGACAAACGTCTCATTGCCTCGTAAAACGTGCCAATGTGAATAGTACATAGAACCTTCCATGACCCTTAACTTTCTCGTCGAATATTCGATTTCGACGTGTCGCCTGTATATGGACTCGTATCGACTCGATTTACGTAACGGTCCTTGGTCCTTATGCATAGGACCTTCCGTGTCAAAAGTCAACTTTTTACCCTCGTCTAGGGGCAAAATCGTAATTTCACCCCGAACGTCCGATAATCCTCGACTAAGTCCCGATTAGTCTCGCTAATCCTTAATTAGTTCTTAAATAATCCCAAAAATTTGGGACGAATCGGTACATTATCCGATATGGGCCGTTCAAGATCATTAGACAAATTGGAAATAATGGATTTCAGCTCGATCTCTCACCATACATGCATATGTGCTTAGTCATTAATGTCGAGAATTTGAAGCTCTTTGAACCATTTCTATTGGATGATAATCCTAATAATGACACCCATCTTTCTTTGGTCGATGACTTGAAGATGGAGCGAGAAGATCCTTTATAGGAGGATTGTATATTTGTGCAAAAGGTTAGTGAAAGTTGGCATGGAAAGTATGAGTATTTTTTCATCGGCAGAAAAGGGAAACTTCCCAGCAAAGTGGTACCTACGAGACAAGGAAACTAGATAGTTTCCTCATCTCAAGATAACTTGAGGAAGAGCTCAAGGTTCCTAAATGAGTGGAGCCATGATCCAAGAGGACCTTATGGGATAATTAATTATCCATAATTAATTATAACTATGATTTTTTTTTAGTAGTTAGTTATAATTAGTTAAAGGTTTTAAACCATTGATTGTTAATGGTTTAAAACCGATTAGTCTGTTATTAGTTTTCTATTTTAGGAAGTCATGAATGTATATAAAGCGCATTAGACGAATGAATTAATCAATCAATTGAAATCAGTTTCATAGCTTCAATCTTCTTCTCCAGTCTTTCATAATTCTTCCTCTCGTATTAAGTAGTCCACTTCGAAAGAGAAGTAGTGGCATTTATTCTCTACACAAAGTTCTATCTCTTAGAAGTTTTTGGATAAATTATTTTTGGGTTCTACAATTGGCACTTATGGTTATGGAGGAATCAACACACTTTCGAGGCTGGGTTTACCTCCCTATCCACCCTTGTTAGATTATGCGTAAGGTAGGTGTGGAGTGGCAGCAGGCTACTCTACAGTGTTCTACTCTGCCTCCTCATCATATGTCGAATATTCCTTGAGTGAGACTTCGATGGGCGTTACCAATGTGAATACTAATGGTTCTTGTTGTTTTGAGGGGTGCACCGCTGCAGAAAGTTTGATGCATAACGTCGATGGTGAGGGGCTTGTTCGGTTTGCTATGAATGTTGGCTTTGGGCAAGTGCTTCAAGAGGAGTTTTGAGGAATTTTCCAGATTCTGAAGTTGGCCTTGGCTGGAGGGAGCATCAGATTGTTTTAGAATTTGATTTTGCGACGATAGTTCAATTAATTGGCATGTAAGATATTGACACCCACCCTCTAGCTTCCATTATTGCAGGGTGTGAGAATTTTATGGCTAGAGATTGAGATGTATGGTTCTGAACATTTATAGAGGGGACAATAGGGTTGCTGGTCGATTTGCGAATTTGGGGGCTAGTTTGAATATTGGAGTTCACTTTTTTACTTAGGTGTCATGGAGATTTCTGAAGTGCTTGAGGAGGATCGTTTAGGTTTCAGCCTCCCTTGGGTTGTTGTTTCCTATTTTCTGTTTTTTTTCCTTTTTCCCATAAAAAAAATTAAGTGATTTTACATTGCTTTTAATCAGAATCCTGATTGACACTAAATTTAAAGACAAAAAAGAGAGTGTAAATTTAGATATAAATACAAGTGTACATTGATTATAATATATATATATATATATATATATATATATGATGAATTTGAATCTGGGTCTGCGTTGGGTTTTTATTTATTTTTTTATTTTATTTTATAATTTCAATCGAGTTAGTTAAACTTGAATTCCAAATGTTAATTAAAATACACATGCTAATTAAGTTCCAATGGGTTAACCTTCTAAAGTTCCCAATTATACAACTTTCTTTGAGTCAAACGGGACTTTCACATGTCAAACGGCTAAAGATATGGTTTTTTGCAATTCAACCAATTTTATGCCAACTTAAGGAAGTTCAAACGTGCACATTCTTAATTATTATTGGAATGCCGTTTATAGAGAATGTTTTGTGCCACCTAGCTAACTTCTTTTGTGAACCAAGACCTTCAACCCACCGGCCATGTGAGCCGTCAATAGAGGAACAAAAACCGGCCGTTCCTCCTCATAAACCGGTCTGATCTCAAACCGCCTCAACACCGACGCCATCACATACTTCATTTGAATAAAAGCCATCTCCTTTCCCAGACAAACCCTTGGACCGGCCTGAAAAACTGGAAATTTGTATGGACTGACCGATTTCAAAACCCTGTCATCATCACAACCCGGTTCAATTTCAAACCACCGGTCCGGGTTGAACTCAAGTCGGTCCTTTCCCCACAACTCCTCCATCCTCCCCATTCCATATGGAAAATAAGTGACTCTATCTCCCTTCCCAACCCAAGTCCCGTCCGGCAAAACCGTGTCGGCGACGGCATGCTTCGAGTCCCAGGGTACGGATGGGTAGAGCCTCATCGACTCACATAAACAAGCCTTCAAGAACTTCATTTTTTGCAAATCTTCAAAATCTAATGAACAAGTAGTAGTTTTAGTCTCACCATTGTTGCTATTGTTTAGCACAACGTTTTCGACTTCATTCACAATCTTGTGGTTCATGTTTGGATGCTTGCTGAGCAACCAAAACAGCCACGTCATGGCGGCCGACGTGGTGTCTCGGCCGGCTAGAATGAAGCTTATCACCATGTCTCTCACAACCTCCTCGCCATGCCCCGCTAGTAACAAGCGTGACAACATGTCGTGGTTCTCACTTCCCTTCCCTTCATTGTCTTTCTCTAGAATCCTCCTTTTGTTTTGGATAATTTCTGCAACGCAATCCAAAAGGATGAGTGATACATCACATTTTACAGTCTATGGTACATGATAATATATAAAGAATATATATGATCACCAATCATGTGACACAATTTTACCTAACAACCTTTTTTGTGTATGTCATTTACTTACATGGTTGAAACATTCTTCAATTAACATTAATATGTTCCATCTCACGTACATTTTCTTTATCAAAATGTTAAGAAAATCACATTGTAACCCACATATATAATACATGTGACTTATATATGTATTAATGGGCTCAGTTTAATTCATTGTAACGTATATCGGTTAAGTTCTGCATATTAACCAATGTGTGAGTTTTTAAATGTTTTTTTTTTCATACATACTTATATAATAAAAAAAATCACATCAGCAAAATTATATATAAAATCGCAATATCTCTCTATCATTTTTGGTGGAAAATTCTTACCATGAACCGAGCCATGAACGAGTTTAACGGCTTCTTTGAGCTTGTATTCGGAACCAATGTTCAAAGCACGCTTCACCTTCCACAACAAGTACAACGGCTCAGTTGCCCGGCGGGCACTTATTTCCGATGCGCAATCAAAAGCTCCAACGAGAGGCGGCACGGGTCGGGTCATGTCCAAGGAAAAAGGGTCGGACCCCAAAGATACCTTGCACACGGTGTCAAAAGTAAACCTCCTCAATATCTCCTGCAAATCCAAAACCCTTTTGGTCTCCGCAGCTTCCTCCAGCAGCGGAATAAGTCGGCGCTCAACTTCTTCTTCAAGAGCTTTGACCACAAACTCTCTCAGCGACTTGGTGCTGAACTCGTGGCTGGCGTGCTTGCGCTGGGTGGCCCACAATTCGCCGTCGACGTTGAATATGCCGCAGCCGAGAAAGTCCCCGAGGAGCTCCGTTAGGGGTTTGCCTTTGGGGAAGTTTGAGAAGTTCGTTTTTAGAATGTGCTCCACGTTGGAGGGGTTGGCGGTCACAACAATGCGTCGAGCCCCTAAGCGGTGCACGACAATGGTTTGTGACGGCGAGGTGGAGAGGAGGTGGGTGTACCAGTCGAGGAGGTTGTGGCGGTTTTTGTAGAAGGAGATTAGGCAGCCGATTATAGGGTAGGAAGGAGGGCCGTAATAATTCGGATTCGACGAATATTTTATTGAAGACATTTTTTTGACGACGACGGTCAGATAAAGAATGAAGACTAGTACTAGAGAGGAAAGCAAGAAGAGAGTGAGGATCATCACCATGGCTGATGCAATATCAATGGAAACGAGAGCTTTTTTCTTTTTTCTTTTTTTGGTTTCGGCTATTGAGGATGAGTATTAATGTGACGCTGAAGACCTATTATATAGGTACTATTATAAGGTGTAAATAAGTATGACGGCTTTATTGAGATATTCCGATAGAAATTGATTTGATAATTTGTGAGGTGTCCACTGAAATATGAAATGTGATATATAGGTAGCTATCTATCTAGTTTGCTATCTTCTGGAGATGCTTGAAGACGTCCCCACTCGAACTAGCTTTATAATAAAATAGGTCACAAGGTTAACGAGTTGCATTTTAATTTTTGAAATGCGGCGCTGTTATATATTCACACTCATCATTCAATATATAAGCTAATCAATCGAAAATTAACTTGTAAGACCCGTGTCTTTAAAAAAATGGTAAGTAATCTCACATTGCTCGGGCGGAAAAACTGAAGTGGCTTATATATGTGGACGATGACTTCCTAATAATAAGGCATTTTTAGAGCTCACTTGGTCCAAAACGGACATTCGGACAATATCGTGCAAGTTGTGTGTGAATTCACATAAACAAAACCGTGAGGGGGTAGAGCAATACCATGATGTTTTTGCGCTCAAAGCGAACAATATCGTACATATATATAACTAGTGATTATTCGAGTACATAATAAGTATATTTCATATATAACTAGTGGAATAAGATACGTAATAAGTATCTTCTTATATATTTCATATTTTGTTTATTTAGAGATTTTTTGTCATATATATATATATATATATATCTTGATTATTCAAACTCATAAATTTCGAGTTGAAGATTCTCTCTATAATAAAAAGGTAGGTCAATCACATTTTCTATATCATGGATATTGTTAGAACACTGATGTGGCAATCCATATATGCAGAACACATCAATTATTAGCCATATATGCATAATGCGTAAATTATTCAATATGTCTCATTATAGAAGATTGATTTTTATGCTTGTCTTTCCATCTAATGTTGCTTCAAATGTGCATTGCGTACAGTGATCTCCCTAGCATGGCTAAGAAACATATACTAATTACAACCATCTAAAATCTAAAAAATTTACACCTCAGTAAATATCTATTGCCGCCCTCTCTCTCTCTCTCTCTATAAATTTTTAGGTGAGTGCGTGGCTGAGTGATAGGTTAGGAGTAATACGCTAATTGTATAAGCTTTTTCTTTCTTTAATGACTGAAGTACTTACAGGTCAGAAATTTGTACAATAACATATAACATTCCAACTACGCACGAGGATCACATTATTTTCCTAGTTTTGGTAGTTGATTCTGAAAGGTAGGAGCAGTAAAGGACCAAATATCCAACCGTCAGGGGTTGTTTAGTGGAGGGCACTGGAAATCGAAGTGTGCTTAGATAAAGAATTTACAATTTAATGAGAATTTAAAATTTTCATAATTTGTAATTTAATATTTACAATTTTTTTAAATTGTAAATTCTAGTGTTTGGATATTAATTTTACAAATCATAAAGATTATAATTACACCTGTTGCGACTCATCATTTGAAAAATTCTGTCATTTGAGATTGAATTTCAACTCATCAATTGAGATTCTCAATTCCTCTCAGATTTCTTTTTTTTTTTTTTGAAAATTTATTAAATTCTGACTCAATTTTTCAAACAAAGGAAAACTGATTTTTCGCTCACCAAATACTTCTCTCACGCCCAATGACTTGTTTATTTCTTGAAATCAAATACACCCTTAAATTACTTTTATGCGATAAAATTTTAAAATTATAAAGGAATTTATTCGATGAAAGAATTATACTATATACCTGTAAACTCATGCATAGCCAATTATTCAATCCCTTAATTATTTTGTAAATTCCTAATTAATACCCTCTTATCCAATAAAATTAAGACACAAAATAAAATGTTCGTACTTAATATACATTTAATCTAGTGCATTAATAAAAAAAAATAGAATGTGTTTTGCTTTGGCAGTGAGATAATACATAATATATAATATATAATTTATATTTAATAAAGGAATCACAGGCTCATTGGTTTGACTAAATTAATATGTAATTAATTAAAACAGCACCACGTGTATAATTATATTTAGGGTTCAAATTCAGCGGATAATGGTTGATGGAAGAGTCACGACCTTTTTCATACACACACATAGATACGAAATCTACACATCCAACCCTAAATACAATGTCGGCGCGCGTGGTTTTGACTTGCTTAACCATTTTAGTGTTTATTCTATCACATTTCAAATATGAAAAATAATCGAGCAAATTAAACATGTTTTTATTCACAGCCGAAATATGCAAAAGCTGCCGTGGGAATTATTAAGCACGTTTATGTTTCCCTAAAATAAACAAGCACTTCCCAAATAAGAGTCAATTTTGACATTCAAAATATCATGCTTAATTATTAGAAGCATTCCTGTGAGTGACACTAATTATATTAGTGGTTTAATGATATTTTTACTTATGGGATACAATAGAAGATCAATTTTGAATTGAGTAATACGATTTAAATATATTAAATTGATCACGTTTAATGATATTCTCAAACGAAAAGCCGTGAGGTAAAACGAAATAGTTTGACTTTATGGTCAACACAAAGTGCATTGGGCTCGCCGATGCACTGTAGAAGAACCCACTAATGGGCCCACTTCAGTCCGGGCTCGATAGTGCACTAACATAAGGGGTGAAACAGTTGCATGGAAGTTTAAAAGCTCTTCAGGTCGTGGAGCAGTAGGGTATTTAGGGATTTTGGTGCATGAAAGTTTTATTTTAGTTGTAAAGTCTAAATTTGGGGATGTGACTTAAAGGAAGTAGGACTCTTTGCGGTTTCTGATAATTTGTAGTCTACTTTTGTGGAATCAAATTGGAACAACTTCTTGATTGTTTATGAATATAATGGAAAATTGTATGGCTTTGTTAAGTCATCTTTTCAATGTTATTTCATTCATCTCGTAGAACTCTAATTCTCTAATCAATGTCAGTATAAATATAATCATCAAATACAAAATTCTCTAATCAATGTCCATCTGAAAATTTGGAAAAGGAAGAAATCTGGAGAATGACGAAATCTAGAGAAGAAGAAATCTGGAAAGGAAGATGAACAGCTCTTTGGTTTCTTATTCTTGTTTATGAAATTTTCCATTTTTCACATCTTCAATTTTTATTTTGTATCTGTTTATATTGTACATCTCAAATAATTTATGTTCTTTAATTTTTATTGATTTGTTTTTTGTTACCTAGGCGTGGATGATGGTGTTGATGGATCAAATTCTTGAAAGTTTCCTTCTCAGTTGAATATACAAAATTTTCATAAAGTTAATTATGATATAATTAATCCTTTCTATCAAAACAAAAAACAAAAAATTAATTTCCCAATCATCTTTCCACATAGACGCTTACAGCTTAAGTGCGTCAGTGACAGGACCCGCCCCGATCCCACAGGGACCACAAGGGGACGTGCCCTGCTCCCGTCTGACACCCAATAATTCATACCAATTTTAACCTCAAAACATCAAATGCATAAATAACCAAATTAAAGTCATACATCAAATCCGAATTAAACGAATGTCAGACAAGGGATGAAATCCAAAATTACAAGTTGCGAGCACGACTCTATAGTAAACCTGCGGGTACACCACCCAACAGGGGTTCAGGTACGCAGAAGTAGATCTATGCCTCAGCCTCAGGTTCCTCCTCTACCTCAGTATCACGACCTGGAGGGGTTACCAAAAACATTAAGGGTGAGTGGACAGAAACTCAAGTTTATAAAATCATTTGATGAGTAAAACATATAATTTACCCCTCCGTTTTCCAAACATGCATGCATCCGTAATTAAAACCATCAATCATATAATATGAACCATAGGGCATATAATAAAATCATAAGTATAATTTTAGTTGCTGCACTATACATTCCAATCTCGACATCCCTGATGTCTAACGTCCCTGACGTCCAATAAGGTCACAATCACAAGGCTACGCGTGCCACTCGGGTCTCAATTCCGAGTTCAATCCCCGAACCCCGCTCGGGTACAGCATCCTCGATGCTTAGCGTCATAGACGCTGGACGTACTAGACGTCTGTGACCTCTCCGGGGTACCTCATCCGGAGGAGACAATGTAATATGAAAGGATCTATACAGTGCAGTACCAAATACATTTTATTGATATCCACATGCAAAGCAAATATATACCTAGATAAAATCCAAACCAATCATTAAGTTTCATCAAACGGGTCTCAAGCCCAAATACCGTGAAACGTGCCATAACCATAATTTCCATATCATCAAAACCATCATTGTTTTTAGCATGTGAATAAGTATAATAAACCAGAAAACATTTATGCACGCAAGGGTTTAAGAAAATGGCCCACTCACAGTACAATCCTGCTGAAAACCGAGCGTATACCCTCGATCTGGTACAATTATACAATCTCTGTCATATCCAAAGTATACGTAAGGGTCCATACAAACCCCAAACATTTAACCATGAAACCCTAGACCGAAACCGGCCCGGGAAAGCCGCATGAACGCGCTTTCCAATGCAATAAACCTCATTTTGACCAACTTAATGATCTCCGATCGACCCGAAACCACCGTCATTGGATCCGGATCGTCGAAACCTAAAGAATGGTGGTGGTCCCACCAAAAACACTATTCACACGCGCCCCCACGCGCCGGTCAACGCGTCGGTCAACGCAGGAACAGTCCTTGCTGACGTCATCGCGACGTCATGCTGACGTCATCTGACAGCTGTCAGGTCTGACATGTCAGACTCTGACAGGTGCCACGTGTCAACATCCGATTGGTCCACCTCACTGATCTGTCAGGCCACGTGTCAAATCTGACATGCGCCACGTGTCAGCACGGCACTGGTCCACGTCACTGACATGTCAGTGACACGTGGCAGTCCCTGACTTGTCCACGTCACTGACATGTCAGTGCTGACTGTGCACTGACATGTGACACGTGTCGGCTCACGGTTGGTCCACGTCACCTGACAGTCTGACAGGGTGCCACGTCATCACCTCTGTCCTCAGACGGGTTGACCCGTATTTCTGCAACTCGGGTCGATCAGACCCGCGATCATGACCCGGTCACCATTTCTTCCACACTCAACCATTTCAGTCCTAGTTTGTTCCTAGATGCTCATCTTAATCCCAGAAAGGGTTCTACTTAATTAAAATCAATCAACAAGGATTGAATCGAAGACTTACCTCGATTGCACAGTCCTGGTTTCCGTCACCGTTTGTCCTCTGTTCAGGCCACCTCAGACCACGAAAACGAGCCCTCTAGGTTCCTAACAGTCCATAGAACTGATTAGGGTCAATTTAACACAAAATTATGCGTTGGAATTTAAATTACCAAAATCTGGGTTTTTGAAACCGTTTCGGGTTTTGGAACCGGCTCACCTCGCCGCCGTCTGCCGCCGTCCGCCGCCGTGCCTCAGTCCCTCCCCGTGAGTCCAGTAATACACAGACACAAAAACCAGGTGCAATGCATCAGTGCTGGATCGATGGACAGTGAGTGAGGGTGTCGGGTGAGGATTATATAGAAAATGGAGGGAAATGGATGGACGGCCCAGATTGAATCTCAGGAATGAGATCAAGGGCTGAGATCAGATCTGGAGGATTCAGATCAATGGCTGGAATTAAAAGTTGGTTTTAATGGTATTTAAACCCATAGTGGATCTGATCCAATCTAGCCAATGGGTGAGTGACACTTGTCACTCACCAGGTGTCCTCCAATCAGATTTCTAGAATAAAATATTTGGCACGCAAACCAAGACACGGACCTCCCGATTTCACGTCTCTGACCATAACTTCCTCGTACGGAGTCCGATTTCGGCGTGCCGCCTGTCTACGGACTCAGGGCGTCGAGACCTACCTAACGGTCCTTGAGTCCACTGAAAATTAGTTGTCAAACGAAAAGTCAACATTTCCACCCCCAAATGTCCAAATTACGGTAATACCCCTGAACTTCCGATAGTCATAACTTTCTCCCTGATCGTCCGAATTGGACGTGCCACCTGTCTATGAACTCGTGACGTCCCGAACTACGTCACGGTCATAGGTCAAAGTCCGTTTAATTCATCAATCAAAAAGTCAACAATTTGGCCATACCAATCACAAGGGTAAAAGCGTCAAATCACACATTAAATTACAATATTGAAATCCTCGAATTTCCGGGGTGTTACAGTCAGCATGTCAAAAATTTCAATTTTGCTCTTAATTTTCACATTCATTTAACTTATGTCGCTAAGATGGAGTTGAGTAGCTCAACTCGGTCGTTTAATGTTGTTAAGCAAACCAATAATCAGTTCAGAGTGCAAAATGTGACTAAAGTGCAAATTCAAGGTGCATTTAAATTAGGATAAACTACATAAAAGTACCCAAATTATAGGCGCGAATTCAAACAGTACATGAACTATAAAAAATTTCAATTACGTACCCAAATTATCAAAACATAACATTTAAGTACCCACCGTTAGTAATCTGTTAAAAAAATCTGTTAAATGTCCAAGGGGCATTTATGAGATATTTTTTTATGCTGAGTTGGACTCCATTGGATAAAAAAAATAATTAAAAATTATATTATATTAAAATTTTAATAATTGAACTATATTAAAAATAAATAAATAAGTAAAAAATCAAAATCAAATCCCACCCCTCAGAACGATCCCTCATTCGTCTTCTCCAAAACTCAGATGCAAAATCCAATTCCAAAAACTCAAACACATCATTGAAATATCCAATCACAGATCCCTTATCCTTCGAAGTATACGCTTCCCTTGTTGAACACACTATGCATTAGCATCACCTTCACTAGTCCTAAGCGCTCCACTATAGCTGATATGCCCTTCAGCTCTTTGTCTGATTCAACATCGCTCTCACTCTCTAATTCGGTATCACCGTACTTTGACTCCCACCCTTCCGCTTAGAACTCGAACTCTTCTTCCTCTTCCTCGACCTCAAACCCTCCAGCTCCGACTCAGATTCAGACTTGGTGGGGAAGCTGTGGTGGATCTCAAAGCTGCCAAGGAGGTCATCAGCTCGAGAACCCCAACCCAGATCGTCCAATTCAAAAACATCTACTTTGATAATTTTGGGGTTTACTTGGAGCTCGATAACGAATATCAGGTATATGGGGATCTTGTGACGACCCGGAAATTCGAAAAAGGAAAAATTGGAAAAAAATGGAAGGAATGACAATTTTGCCCTTGGTTATGGGGGGCAAAAGTTGACTTTTTGATCAGGACCTTGTTTGGACTTTCCGGAAGGACCGT
Source organism: Prinsepia uniflora (assembly GCA_032719365.1). Classification (NCBI taxonomy): domain Eukaryota; kingdom Viridiplantae; phylum Streptophyta; class Magnoliopsida; order Rosales; family Rosaceae; genus Prinsepia; species Prinsepia uniflora. The sequence goes on along the minus strand of CM064865.1, from coordinate 68,236,098 downwards.
TGGATAGGTCTCGGGATGCTAAGTCCGTAGATAGGCGGCACACGGAAATCAGAGTCCGGATGAAAAATTTATGGATTAAGGAATGCTAGGGGCATTTTAGTCATTTGTGTATAGAAGGGTAAAATGGTAATTTTAATGGCCAGGCCGATTAGTCAGCCAAGGGATGAATCACTTGAGCTGTTATGTGACCCATGTCACTTTGAATGTTGGATTGGTGGCAATTGCCGCTTGAAATCAAATACATATCCATTTGGTAAACAATCTCGGTTGGTAATCAATTGAATCCAGGGGATTGACTTTGAGAGGATAGAACTGATACTAAGTGAAAAACAAAGAGAAACGAGGGAGAATGAGGGAAGAAAGGAGAGGAGTAGATGTAAGAACCAGAAACCCAACCGTTTGAAATTTAAATCTCCCAAAAATCGAATTGGAGTTTGTAGGCCATGATGATGCAAATTGAGGTTTAATTGAGTCTTATGGGACCAAGTCAAGTCGAAAAAGTGCAAAAACGAAAGAAATTGGTGTCCTGTTGGCTATGAACGGACATGGCGGGGTGGAGAGATTCGAAGGTTGGGTGTGTAATTGGAGGGAGTTATAGTTGCAATTGAGGTTGGAAACACGTTTATAACATTCCCATGAAGCTTTCTGATAAATTAATTGAAAGAAAACATAAAATGGAGTGAAATTAGAGGATGGACAGTACGATTATGTTCTGCGAAAAGTCGACTTCGATTTGACGGATTGAGGTAAGTATTGGTGTAATTGAAATCACAGACCTTTAATTAAGATTTAAACGATGATGTTAAATGATTCATTTGAAAGAAATGATGCAGAATTGATGGGGATCGAATCAGGTTGCTTTGCGGGGTGCATGATCCGTTTATCAGTTAAACGAGCGAGGAAGGAGACTGTAGCAGGGTACTGTAGCACGCGCGTGGGTTTCACGGTAAGCCACTCACGGCGGCGCGTGAGGGCGCGTGGGCACGATTCCTGAGGTGAGGTCAACATGACTTTTGTTCCATTTAATGTAACGAACATTTTGACGTTGGTTTCGAGTCGATCAGACACCGCGTCGATATTGTTTTGAGAGTTCGAAGGTTTATGTTACGTTTTTAATTCGTAATTAATTCCTGAAAAATTATGGGAAATTTATCGGATATTAATTGAGTCATTAGTGACCCTTAATGATGATTTTGGGCAGGACTTGGGATTCTTGGAAAGTGTCGGAAATTGCGGAAAAGTGTGCAGCTCGGAAAGCGAGCGATATGGACGGTGTGAGAGTGGACGTTTGTTTTATAAACTGTTATGCATGCATAGTTAAATGTTTTACATGATTGATTGCATAATTTGATTTGCAATGATGTCCTAGTGATTTGACATGATTCTTTGTGATTTAATGATTATTTTAATCGGTATTTCGGGCACATTTTACGAGGAATATGCAAATGATATTTTGGGCTAGGCCCAGAGTAAAAAAGGGTTTAAAAATGATATTTTGACTTAGTTTGTGAGTCAAGGATGATTTAATGATTATTTTAAGGTTTGCAAATGAGATTTTACGGATTTACGTGTAAATGGCATTTGGGCTTGAGATCCTGTCGGGAATGTAACGACTGGTCCTGGAAACCGGAATTAGATTAGTGGTTAATGACGGATTAGTGATGTTAATCGGTGATTATTTGGATACTTTCGGACGGACAGTGCAAAATGACGATTTTGCCCCTAGAATGGGCAAAAATGTTGACTTTTCGATCGGACGGTCAAATGGATTTTGACCGATGAACGTGACGTAGTTTGGGACGTCACGAGTTCATAGACAGATGGCACATCCGATTTCTACAGTCGAGGAAAAAGTTATGATGTTCGGAAGTTCAGGGGCAATTCGGTAATTTGGTTTAAAAGGGAAAATTTGTTGACTTTTCAAACGACATGGAATTTTCACGCACTTCGAGGACCGTTAGGTAGGTCTCGAGTCCCTGATTCCAACGATAGGCGGCATGTACCATTTGGTGTTCAGGAAATAGTGTTACGAGTCAGGGATTACAAGGGGTAAAATGGTAATTTAAATGTAGGGGTATGATGGTCATTTGTTGCATAGGGAATTGTGCCCAATGACAAGAGGACATTTGGCTGTTTTGGAGAAGGCAACCACCAAGTGTTTGACAAGTGTCCCTTTCCAGATGCTCGTGGAACACTTGATGACCGCCTCACAATTATACACAGTTGTTTAAATTGGTTTTACACGATTTGGAGTTGGAAAAACAGAGTGGAGGTGCAACTATGAGGGAATCCTTCAATGAAGTCCCTTGATCGTCATCTTTTGGCCTTGATTTGTGAAGGAAATACAGAGAGAAGTATGGAATGAGTGTGATGGTACTGTCATCATGGACCGTCGTGGACGGTGGCATGATATCGAATGAAACAAAGTGACCGTGTGCAACAGTGAGAACCCTACCCCATACCACCACTCAAACCTCATCCTTTGCCTATGTTGTCTAAAGGAAAGTTGGAAAGGGAGGTGTGACGAGTCCAATGGTGGCCACGACGGCGGACGATACTCAGGTAAGGACAAAACCCTGTGGAAGTTCCCTTTGAATTAAAAAATGGTAGATTGTGTTTCGAGAGTTAATAAGTGATTTGATTGATTGGCACAAGTTCTGGAGGTAAAAAGGGAACGAATGGACTTGGAAGCACGGTTTGTGGTGGCCGGAAGCACAGGAATTGGCCGGAGGAAAACAGAACTTGTGATCTCGATTGGAAAGGTAACTTACAACCCAGATTTTCATGTTTTAATTAGCAAGATCGATCTTAGACGTTCGGACGAAGCTAAAGGAATTAAAAGAAGGAAAACCGGATGAAAATTAGAAGAAAACCGGCCACGATGGTTCGAGTTGCAGAGACCGGTCTGACCTGGTCTGAACCGGGTCGACCAGAGGTTGAAAGTGACACTGTTCACGCGCGTGGATTTCACGCGCAGAAGCTTCCAGACACGCGTGGGGGGCGCATGAAGGGTAGTTTGGGAAATCTTCCAACATGAATTTTAAAGTATTTGATGTAACAAATATTTTGGAATTGGTTTCGAGTCGATCGGGCATCGTCTCGATATGTTTTGGGAGGTCCAAAAGTTTTAGGCCTCGGTTAAAAATAGTTAAAAATTCAGGAAAATTACAGGGCTTTAGTATAAGCTTTTTGAAGTAGTTAGTAACCTCATTATGGGATTTGGACAGGTTCAGGAAAGCAGGTGTTAGTGGATTGGCCGGGAACGACGTAGGTGCACGCGTATCGAGGCAGAGACAAAATGGTATGTAAGTGGACTTTGCTTTCTAACTTATGATGCATGCATATATGTTTTTATATGTTTTTTATACGTGATTCTCTGATTTGATTTATGATCTTGATGGTTAACGGGTTTGCACAATTTTCGAGATGTTTACGGAATTTCACGTTTTACGAGATTCGATTGCTCATGTGATTTGATCATGGTTTTGATGATTTAACTTTGGGATTTGAAATATGATTTGATTTCAAGGATTTGAAATGGATTTCGAGGATTTGAAATGGATTTCGAGGATTTGAAATGAATTTCGAGGATTTGAAATGGATTTCGAAAAAGTGATTTTGGGCTTGGAGCCCTATTAATGAGATTGAGGATTTGAAACTGGATTTTGAAAATGAGATTTCGGATTTGGTTTTGAGGTTTTGAAAGGAAATCTGGATTTAGGTTCGGGATGATGGTTCCGGATGCTAGCTTACGGAATCATTGTTGCGAATTCGGCTTGAAAAATGGTTTTGGGTTTAAAGACCCGAAAAAGAAAAGAAAAACCCGCTGGATCTGGTTTTGAGTTTAAAGACTCGGTTGATTGACGGGCCCTGGATTGATATGTTTTGAGTTTAAAGACTCGGTATATGTTTTGAGTTTAAAGACTCGGTATATGTTTTGAGTTTAAAGACTCGGTTATTGTGATACCCCCCAAGGCCAGTTGATTGTGTTTTGAGTTAAAAGACTCGTTGATATATCGGGAAGGTCTGATTATTGCACATGATTTTGAGTTTAAAGACTCGGGCGCACTTGAGATCCAGTAAACTTGTATGATTGATGTTTTTCACTGGTTTTTCACTAGTTTTACGATGTTTGGGCAGTGGCCCGGATGAATTGGTTTTGATGAGTTTTGGGACCGAGTTCCCGTACTTTGAGATTGATTTGTGGTTTTGGGCTGAGGCCCTAGATTTGAATGGCAAAATTGATTCGGGTTTTCGATAATGGTTTTCGTTGATGGTTTTTTAATATGAAATGGTTTCATGACATGACTTGATATGCATGCATTGGCTTTTGCGTGGAGGGTAAAAATGAAATTATGTTTTTCTGATAACTATTTTTGAACTCATTCTTGTCCACTCACAGTCTTTTCATGTTTTTGATGCCCTCTAGGTTGTTCCGGTGCGGGCGGTTGGTCGAGAGAGACGGTGACATCACACCCGCGATCCACAGTAGGTTCGGCGCACTCTGGGAAGTCTGGATACTTTTAGGTCTGTTGGATCGAGAATCCCTTGTCCGACTTACGTGTCACATGAAGGTTGGACGTCAGTTTAACCTTCGTGTCATGCATAAGTTAGACAGGAGCAGGATTTAGCCCTTAATCCATGGGGATTGGGGGTGGGTCCTGTTAGGGAATGCTTTTGACTTGGTTCGAAGTCAAGGATATGATTGATATGTGTGTGTGGTATGGATTGTGTTTGAGATTGTGGATACTGGTACATGTCTGGATGATGAGAGTGCAGTTCCTATACGTGACTCGGATGTTGCGTGAGTGCAGTCCCCGAGTATGTGGTACGTCTAGATGGTGCGTGCGCAGTTCCCAGATATGACTGACATGACTCCGATGGTACCTGAGTGTAGTTCCCGAGGTTGGCCTACACGTAGTGCGGATGTGACTGTGTGATTTTTTATGCACTTGTGAGTAGTGCAGATTGATTGACTGATTGATTGTGCACTTGTGAGTAGTGCTGTTTGATGTTGATTGTGATTTCGTACTAGTATTGAGTACGGGGTTTTGGTCATTCTTTGCATACTGGTATTGAGTACAGGTTTTGGTCTTGGTGGCCAGGTTAGTGTTTTCATATGTTTGGCTTGAGAGCCGGGATTTGATGCTTTTCATGTGATTTGGCTAGAAAGCCGGTGATTGTAATTCATATATTTTACCCTATGCATGCATGGTTTGATAAATTGGAGGGAAAATGGTCTATTTGAAATGTAATTTCAAAGGCTATTATTTTTGTCCACTCACACCTTTTCTATTTTTATGACCCTCCAGGCCGTGGCACGACGTTCGAGGTTGATCGAGAGGCGGAGGCATGAGTGGAAATCAGTGCAGTTATCCCTTGTCTGACAGGTGTTGAGGGCTAGTTTCGGGACTTCAGTTGACTAGTTAGACGGGAGTAGGACCGGGCACGGTTATCAAAGTCTAGTTGGGATGGGTCCTATCAGATCTGAAAAAATTGATGCTTGCCTACCTCGGGACACCGAGATACGAAGTTTTGGAAGTCGACAGAGCCATGGTGGAGTACGGTGTGAAGGCTCTGTTCAAGGCAGGGGAGAAGCGGTTGGGGACCGATGAGAAGACATTTGTTTAGATCTTCAGTGGGTGGAGTGTAACACTCCGGACATTCGAGGATTTGAATATTGTAATTTAATGAATGAATTAACGTTTTTACCCTTGTGAATGGCATGGCCAAATTGTTGACTTTTTGATTAGTGGGTCAAATGGACTTTGACCAGTGACCGTGACGTAGTTCGGGACGTCACGAGATCGTAGACAGGTGGCACGTCCATTTCGGACGATCAGGGAAAAATTTATGACTATCGGAAGTTCAGTGGCGTTACCGTAATTTTGACTTCAGGGGCGAAAATGTTGACTTTTCGTTTGGCAACAAATTTTCACGTGACTCAAGGACCGTTAGGTAGGTCTCGATGTCCTGAGTCCGTAGACAGGTGGCACGCCGAAATCAGACTTCGTATGGCTGAGTTACGGGTCTAGGAAGTGAGGGGCATTTTGGTAATTATTGAACCAGGGGCATTTTGGTCATTTTGCCCTGGTTACTGTAGCAACCGCGGGGACCATGGACAGAACCACCATGTGTGGTGGCTCTGAGTGCGATTTGATTACTGGTGTGTATGTGCTGGAAAGTATTGATTGTTTAAACCTTTTTGAAACATCAAACGTGGTCTGATTCATCCAGCTACACGATCAAATTGATTATTGTTATTCGAAGCTTTTTCGGGGAACAATTTTCAGTGGGCAAATTGGACTCCCACGAGCCTCTGGGACGGCTTGAAATTGTTTAAAACTGATTATATAGTGAATGAGCTTCACTCTGGTGTTGAAAGGACTGAAAATAGGAGTGGAACCAGAGAGAAACCATTTCGGGCATTTTTGGAGGGAAATCAGGTTTTTGATTTCTGGTGATCGTTGGACCAAACCAAGGCCTGGTTTAGTCTTCTGGGAGTGTTTGGAACTCAACCACATCGAAATCGAAGGCCATCAGCCACGGGTGAGCTGGGACAGTGACTGCTGTTTTCAGGGAAATCGCAGAGCTTGGGACGACAACCTTCAGGTACTTTCAGACACAATTGATTGTTCATTTTGGTTCGTTTTGATCCTATTATGCTTCCTGTGAAGTTAATTGGATAATGGGTTTGAAACCAGGGAGTTCTGGTGATTGACCCGTTTGGTTGATCACGGGTCGAAGGTCCATTTAAGGGACCAGTGAGGTTAATTGTTGACTCAGAACCTAAATTGGATAGTTAATGAACATCTTAGGATCAAGTTGGATTGAAATCGAGTAAGAATTGATGGGTATTCAACCGGGTCAAGCCGCGGGTGGCAGGCCCGTATTACAAACAAACGGGTGAAGGTGGTGACACTGTAGCTACAGTGTCAGGCGCGTGACTTTCACGCGCAGCCACTTTGGGCGGCGCGTGAGGGGGCGTTGGACCTTATCTCCGATCACGATCAACATGACTTTTGTTCCTCTCTTCATTCTGAACATTTTTGGTGAATTAACCAGGTTGATCTGAGATAGTTTTGATGGGTCAGTTTAGGGCCGGTTATCTCGGAAAACGTGTTGGACGGGTTCCCCGAGCCGGTTTCTGTTTCGGGTTATTTGGATAAATGTTTAAGACTTGTTGTGACCCTTACGTATGATTTGGACTTACAGGAATTGTTCGATAATCCCGGTACAAGTTCGTACGCACAGTTTCACCGCGGGATCGTACTGTGAGTGGGCCCGATTTCATTAAACCCTTGCATGCTTAAATGTTTTCTGATTTACTTATATGTTCACATGCTAGAATCAAGATATGGTTTTGATGATATTGAAATTTCGGTTATGGCACGTTTCACGGTATTTGGGCATGAGACCCGTCTGATGAAACGTAACGATCGGTTCGGATTTTACCTATGTATACATATATGTTTTGCATGTGGATATCAATAAAATGTATTTAATACTGCACTGTATAGATCCATTCTTATGATACTGTCTCCTCCAGATGAGGTACCCCGGAGTGGTCACGGACGTCTAGAACGTCCAATATCTATGACGCTAAGCATCGGGGATGCTGTACCCGAACGGGGTTCGGGGATTGAACTCGGAATTGAGGCCCGAGTGGCACGCGTAGCCTTGAGATTGTGACCTTATTGGACGTCAGGGACGTCAAACATCGGGGATGTCGGGATTGGAGTGTATAGTGCAGTGGCTAAAATTATGTTTATGGTTTTATTATATGCCTTATGATACATATTATATGACTTATGGTTTTAAATTCTGATGCATGCATGTTTTGGAAAACGGAGGGGTAAATTATATGTTTACTTACTAAACGATTTTATAAACTTGAGTTTCTGCCCACTCACCCTTAATGTTTTGGTAACCCCTCCAGGTCGTGCTAATGAGGTAGAGGAGGAACCTGAGGCTGAGGCATAGATCTACTTCTGCGTACCTGAACCCCTGTTGGGTGGTGTACCCGCAGGTTTATGTTAGAGTCGTGCTCGCAACTTGTAGTTTTGGATTTCATCCCTTGTCTGACATCTGTTTATTCCGGATTTGATGTAAAACTTTAATTTGGTTTTTATGCATTTGAATGTTTAAGGTTAAAATTGGAACATTATTTTGGATGTCAGACGGGAGCAGGGCACGTCCCCATGTGGCCCCAGAGAGGATCGGGGCGGGTCCTGTCATGGAGCAGTGCCTATCTGGCGGCGGTGAGCACGACGTACCACAACATGTACGGAAGCACGTTGAAGAAGGCGGTGAAGAATGAGTCATCTGGGAATTTCGAGCATGCCCTTGTGATAATATTGCAGTGCTCTAAGCATCCAGGGAGGTATTTTATTGGGGTTTTGCACAAGGCGATGAAGGGTTTAAGGACCGATGATAGTACTCTTTTGAGGGTCATTGTTTCGAGGGCTGAAATTGATGTGCAGTTTATTAAGGCTGAGTATCAGAAGAAGTATGGGAAGAGTTTGAATGATGATGTTCATTCTGAAACTTCTGGGAATTATAAGGCCTTTCTTCTTGCTCTTTTAGGCCCTTATCGTTAGGTAACAGGACGATTAAGGGTTTGTGTGTGGAAATGTGTTTGATTTTATTTGAATTTGTTTATTTTTTTGGGTAATTTTGTTAGGTTTAAATTGATTAGTTATTAGATGATGAGGACGGAGAAGAGGGAGAAGACAGATGAGGGATCATTCTCAAGGGTGAGATTTGATTTTGATTTTTTAAATTTTTTTTAAATATAATTCAATTATTAAAATTTTAATATAATATAATTTTTAATTTTTTTCATCCACATAGAGTCCAACTCAGTATAAAAAATGTCCCATAAATGTCACTTGGACATTTAACAAATTTTTTTAACAGATTACTAACGGTGGGTACCTAAATGTTATGTTTTGATAGTTTGGGTACGTAATTAATTTTTTTTTAGTCCGGATACTTTTTGAAATCGCGTCTCTATTTTTGATACTTTTATGTAGTTTCTTCTTTAGACTAATAAACCCAAAAAAAAAAATCACTCATTTAAAGTCGACATGAGTAAAATAATGAATCAACTGACAACTAAGGAATCTTTTCTCTTATTCTACATCACCTAATCTTATAAAAATATTTTGATATATAATTTCGTTATATGTTATAACATATACGTTAGTAACTAAATGTTAACTTGGTTATCAATATTAAAATAATCTCCATATCCCCCAATCTCGATTCTTTTGCGCACGTAGTATATGGAGGCCGGCTTCAATTCAAATCAAACTCATAAAAGTCTTGTTCAAACACTTTGCTATATGAATATTTTTATATTTTTCTCCACTGGCATAATTAGGATTTAACATTAGAGGGAGTTTAATCATTTTTTCTTTTACAAAATGCTTTTAATGGGTGATATATATTTGATTTATTGAAAAATAATTTTTTAAAAAAAACAAAAAGTAAATTTCATTGATGTTAATTACTGATCTTTTTATATTGGTTATTCCAAATTTGCAATCATATAAGGTTATACAAAATTTCACATTTTAATAAATTTTAAGGGCTTTTTTGGTGGTTTCTCAAAAAAAAAAACATGTTTCACGATATTTTTGTTTTTTTTATTTGTATGAATATTATGAATCATATATTGATATAAACACTATGAATCATATATTTATACTCTTAGCTCTAATAAAACAACAATTTAAGAAAATTCATAAGTTCCATTATCACTCTAAGCATTTAAAAATGAAACCAAATAAGTAGGAAACTATGAATTAAAATTTGAACTATTTGGAAATATGGAATAAACACATTTTAGGAGTATTCTTAATTAAGGAAAAAAAGAACACAATTTAAAAAAAAAAAACTACATAAAAGTACCCAAACTATAAAGTCGATTCCAAAAGGTACCTCAACTATAAAAATTTACTTTTTCGTACCCAAACTATATGAAGATTAACAAATCAGTACTTCCGTTAGATTTTCCATCTAATTTTATGTTAAAAGTACATGTGACAATTATGGTGACGACCCAAAAATTCAAAAAAAAAAAGTAATTTCGAGAATTTGAAATGGAATTGATGTTTTTACCCTTGTTTTAAGTGGTTAAAAGTTTACTTTTTGGTCAGGTTACTTTTTGGAATTTCTGTAAGGACCGTTGTGTAGGTCTCAGAGTCTTAAGTCCATAGACAAGCGGCACGCCAAAATCGGAGTTCAAACAGATTTGCCATGGGTTTGAATTAACTAAGGGTATTTTTTTAATTTGGATTATAAAAGGCAATTTGGTATATTTTTAAGGATTTGATGAGTCATGAATAATGGTGACTCACCCCACTTACTGTGTGACACTTGTCACTTTCATATGGGATTAGTGGCACTTAAATTGTGTGGGTGTTAATTGTGCAGTGTGTTGTTTGAACAAAAGAAAAAAAACAATATTTGTTAAACTTTGATCCTCCACTTGAGGATTACAGAGAAACAGAGAGATTGAGACTAAAAGAGTGAGAAAGACGATGAGAAAAGAGCGTTATTAAACCCAGAAATTGGAAAAGAGGAGTCCCCAAACCCAGAAACTTGAAATCCAAACCGTGGCTCCGTAGAGGAAAGCCTATATTTGAAGGGTTGAAAGTTGTCCGAAAATCAGGGGTTTGGGTTATCATGTAGAGGTGAGTTTATTGTGTTTTGAGATCATAGAACTGTTTTTGGAAGTTAATAGAGTCGATTAGATGAAAAAATTGAGAAAATTGGACTAAAAAATGCAGGTTTTAAACCGAGTTGTGTGGTCGGGTTGGGCCCTGCTTGCAGACCCGCAGGTTGACCTGGGAAAGCTTAAAGATGAATAGTGTAGGGCATGTGCGCACTACGCGCAATCACTTCTGGCGGCGCGTGGATGAAATTCTCGAGGAATAGTCAACATGACTTTTAATTTAATAAATGTAACGAACATTTTAGCACATGTTTCGACTTGACCAGACACTGTTTCGGCATAGTTTTGTGTGTCTAAAGTGTTATGTGTATGTTTTCAATACATATTTGAATCCCGTAAAATGGGGAATTGTATTGTGAGGTTTTTTGGGGATGATAATGACCCTTGATAATGATTTTTGACAAGAAAAGTGATTACCGTGTGGACGGTGTGTGAGTGGACATTTATTTTATAAATTTTGTTCATGCATAGTTAAAGGTTTTACATGATTTATTGCATGATTTGAAAAAATTACTTGGTGATTATGGATTTAATTATCGGTTTTTGGACACAATTTTACAGATTTCCATAAAAACGATGTTTTGGGCATAGGTCTTATTTGAAATGATATTTTGACTTGGAATATGAGTCAAGGATTGTAAGAAAGGTTTGGGGTGTAATCCCTAGATGGTTTTCATTGTGATTGTGATGAGTTCCCATATGGTCAAAGCTAGGGGGTTTCCCAGACAACTAGAGTTTGGGATGATTGCTTCCTAGGTAGTATAAACTGGGGGTGTTCCCAGACGGCTGATACTCGGGGTATTGTGTCCGAGGAAGCCAAAGCTAAGAGTGTTCCTAGACGGCTGATGCTTGGGGTTATTGTTGTTATTATGGCCATGGTAGTTGTTCCTAAAGAGTCGAAGCTAAAGGTGTTTCCTAGACGACTGATACTCGGGGGAGTCAATGATTGATTTGGATTGGTTATGGATATCAGTGTCCATGTTTCGCAACGTGACTTGATGAAATGGATTTTAGGAAATATGGGCCACGAGCTTTGATTCATGTTGACACGGCCCATCCCAATCCCCCTGGATTACGTGGGATGTGTCTTGCTCTTGTGTAATCCACGTGTGACATGAAGGCCAGACAAGGTATAACCCAGGTCAACCAGCCCAGACGGGGCTTCTAGAGCGCGCTAGAATAAGTGAAAGAGTGTGATATCTCGGTCTCTGCTATAGCCCGCATCCGCGATCAATCTGAAGAGTATTAAAAACCATAAAAACTGTGAGTGGACGAAAATAAATAATTTACTAAAAACTCATTTCACCAAAACATATTTATGCCATTCACTTAAAACTATGCATGCATACGAAAACTAGTTAATTATATAATAAAAACCATTTAGAAAACCAAAGCTATTTCTTTCCTCAAATCATTAAGGCCGTAGCCCAAAACTGTAAAATCAACCAAGTGTGGGAACTCAGGCCAAAACAGGAAAACATCAAAATCCGTAAATCCAAATCCATGTGGGCCACTGCCCAAATCCATAAGCACAAAAATATCATTTCATAAATTCAATAAATCATGTTTACCAAGTACCCATCCTCGGCATCCCAGATGCCTAGCGTCCCAGACGCTTGACATCCTAGACGTCATATCTCACGGTCTAAACAACGCATGCTGTCCAGGGTCTTTCCAGGTCAATCTCTGACATCCCAGATGTCTGACGTCCTAGACGTCTAATCATAGAAATCCTGCTCCTGAGTCACTATACGCTCTGGTCGCTCCGTGCAATGACCCCTCACAGACAATATGTCGTAGCTTCCCCAGTGTCCCAGACATCTAGAGGAGACCATGTACATATCCTCATATAAGGATGGTATATGGAAAACATCTTTATAAAACCATTTTTAAAACATCTCAAAGAGGCCATGACCGGAATTTCCATAAAAACCATCATAAATCCAGAAATCTGATTTCTCAAATCCAAATCCATTTAGGGTCTCCGAACCCGAAATCACATTTATAAACCACAAATGGGACTCATGCCCGATATCGTAATCAACTGGGCCTCTAGACCGATCATGTAAACCAAATGGGCCTTCAGCCCGATATCTCATTAAATCAAATGGACTCCAAGTCCGATAATTTCCAAATCAAAGGGGTCTCATGCCCGATTTCACATTTCCAAATCCAAAATCATTTCATTAAACCATCTTGGAAATACTAACACGTAAAATACAATATAAAATTATAAATCTCGAAATACGTGCAAATACATAAATCATAAATACCGCAATCATAATCATAGAAATCACATATATAAAACATATAAAATAGTTATGCATGCATCATATTTATAAACAAATATCCACTCACAGACTGTCCTAACTGTCTTCTTGATACGCATGTCATAAGCCTCTCCGATGTTAATCCGCCATCTCCGGGACTTTCAATCCTGTCCAAATCATACTTGAAGGTCACTAACGATCTATGCAAATTTATAGGATAAAACCCCAAAACTCTTGGAAAAGTCAATGTTTCTCGAGGTGAAAAACCTCAATTTGACCAACCTAACGATCTCTGATTGACTCGAAACCGGCACCATTGGATTCAAATCATTAAAACCTTAAAAATGACACTGGTCCCACCTAAAAATTCGCGCTCAAGCGCCTCCACTCGCATAGTCAACACAAAAGTCAATGTTGGAAAAGTCAACGATGTTGACGTCAGCAAAGTCAACTCTGACGTCAGCGGTCAACGGTCAATGCCTGACGTCATCTGACAACTCTAATAGCTGTCAGATCTGACACCTGTCAGATATGATAGTGCCACGTGTTAACCTATCACTAGTCCACGTCACTGACATGTTAGTGACACGTGGCACCCTGTGATTGGGCCACGTCACTGACATGTCAGTGCTAACTAGGTACTAACATGTGACACGTGTCACCTTGCTACTAGCCCCTGTATGACAGCTGCCAGATGATGTGTAACGACTCGTCCCGAATTCCAGGATTAGATTAGTGACTAATCACGATTAGTGAGGTTAATCCGTGATTAGTAGGGCGAAATCGGATGAACGATGCAAAATGACCGTTTTATCCCTAGTCGTGGTAAAACGTTGACTTTTTGTACTGTCGGTCAAATGGACTTTGACCGATGACCGTGACGTAGTTCGTGACGTCACTAGTTCATAGACAGGTGGCACGTTCAATTCCGACGTTCGAGGAGGAAGTTATGACGTTCGGAAGTTTATGGGCATTTTGGTAATTTTGGTTAAAAGGGGTCAAATGTTGACTTTTTGACCAAGAGGTCCGATGGCCAAGGGTCGAAGACCATTACGTAGATCGGGATGATACGAATCCGTATACAGGCGGCACGTTGAATTCAGACGTTTGATGGCGAAGTTACGGTTCACGGAAGTTCCAGGATACTATTCATGGTGACGCTTTTTACGAGGCACTTTTGGACTTTAGTGGGCCCAGTTGCTTATCAGCAACCAGTGGATGAGTGACAAGTGTCACTCATCCACTGGCTACCATTCCACATACATGCATATCATCCTCTGCATTGCATCGATCATTCCCATTTTCCTCAAATACAAGATCTCACACCCACCATTTTCTCCCATCCGTGCAACCCAAATCCAGCCAACCATCACCCATTTCGACCAGGACTGAGGCCAGGGAGTGAGGAGAGGATTGCTGGAGGTGGTGGCCGGCCAGGACGGCGCTGTCGTGCACGGCGGAGGCCCAAAACCCGTGCAGGTATCGGTTTAACCGATTTTAATCCATTTTCAGTTTTAATTGTTATGGGTCGATTTGGACGCTTTTAATGAGTTAAATAGGTTGCTAGGACGTTGTTAGGAAGGTTTTGAAGGTGGTTAGAAGTCAAGGAAGCCTGGGGAAGGTTTTGGATATTTGAACCGTGAGGGGTTCAATTGAACCGGTCGGATTTCAAAGGTTTTAGGAGTTTTGGTTAATTTGGCTAGATAGGAAGCTTGAAAATAGGAATTTAGGGATTAAAATGGAAGAAAACGGATGAGAAATGAGGATTGTAGGACCCTTGACCGGTCACGCCGGTCCAGTTGCAGGAACGGACCGAACCGACCGTCGAGAGGTTGAAGACGGTACTGTAGCTGGCGCGTGAGGCCCACGCGCAACCACTTCAGGCACGTGGGGGGAGATTTTTGGGATCGTTCCAACATGTGAAATCATCTATTTGATGTAACGAACATTTTGGGACTGGTTTCGAGTCGATCGGACACCGTCTCGATATGTTTCGGGGCATCGGAAGGTTTAGGTACGAGTTTAAAAATAGTTAGAAAATTTAGAAAATTACAGGGCTTTGGTATGAGGTTAATTAAGTAGTTAGTAACCTTATATTACGATTTGGACAGGTTCGGGAGTCCCAGTGACGGTGATCGGCTCAGGGACCCGTATGGCACGCAAATCGAGGCGGCAGCTCGGACGGTCTGTGAGTGGGCCTTGTTTTCTAAATTGGTGCATGCATAAATGTTTATTATATGTTTTAAATACTTTTTTATGGTGCCATGAGTGCATTTTGATGTGTGGTTATGTATAGGCACGTATTTAGAGGTTTCGGCCCTATACGGTGCCTATACGGGTCTGTATGTCTTTATTGTTCTAAATGATTTGGTTTTGGATTTCTAAAAAGATAAACTCGGGTATGAGACCCATTTGGTTTTGTCTCGGGCATATGACGCTATTTACAACCTTCGGATCTAAATCGTGGTCGCGGCGGGTGCTATGTGCACGACGATCAACGATACGACGCTCGCCTCCGGATTGAGATGTGTTCCTTCCGGAGAGGTCACGATGCACGATTCGTGGTTGGGCAGCCTGGGGAGGCTCGACTTCGGAATGCTGACGGTTTAGGATATCGATCGGTGATGAGTGCACCATGATCTTGTGGTGGTCGCGTCGGTTGATACGTTCAAGGCGACATACCAGGATTGAGGGCGGTCCTGGATGGATGGTTGCACGCATCACTATGATCGGAGTCGTGACTAACCCTTAGATATCGGGCACGGTGCCCAGTTGAGTCATATGTTCGGGTACGAGACCTAGTTACTTTACGGTTTATCATTTTGGGTCAGGGACCCTAGATGGATTTCCAAGTTCATGACGGTTTATGGGAACCTGCATGAACGTTTGTCAGGTCATTATGGTACATGACAGTTTATGGGAACCGGCATGAACCCTGGTTAATGGATGTTATGGATCATGACGGTTCAAGGGAACCGGGCATGAACGTTTATGTTATGTATATATATGTATTCATATATCTTCCTTTACTTCTATTATCTCCTCTAGGGAGGGTCGTTGGCCTGGGTGGACCCCGGAGTAGTCACGGAGCACCGACTGAGTGGAGTCACTCCCCAGTTGGGTTCCTTACTCTCAAGAAGGCTATGATTACTATTACCTCGGGTAGGGTCAGTGGTCTGCGGACATTGATCTTGACTTTGAGAAGACTCGGATTGAGACCTGGGTAGCACGCGCGTAGCTTTGGAAACCGTGACAGGATTGGTTGTGTGAATTATATGTATATATGATGTATGCTATATGATATGATATATGATGTGTGTTTGCACAGGTTTTGGGCAGTGACCCGTACGGTTGAGTCTTTATGATTCTTTCAATCTTGATTTTGGGCTTAGTTCCCACATATGGTTTCTTTCGGTTAAATGGTTTTCGAATGCATGCATGCTTTTTAGTGAAGGGTATAAATGTCTTCGATAAACTATTTTTATAAACTTTTGTTTTATCCACTCACAGCTTTTAATGTTTTGACTGCCCTTCAGGTTGACATCAGATGTGGACTGTAGCAGAGACCGAGATATCACATACCTTCTCCGGATCCTGGCGTACTCTGATAGCCCGGGAGGGCAAAGGTCGGAAATATCCCTTGTCTGACACTTCGTGTCAGACGAGAGTAGGGTCATCCCGCACTAATCCCGGGGGGATTGGGATGGGTCCTGTCATGATGACATAACCCGCTGATGTCATCATCATCTTCAACCTCTGTCCGGGTCTACGATTTGGGTCGTGTAGACCCAAGGACCCGATCCAGCTTTTATTTCTTCATTTCCAGCCCAAATTCAATCTCGTTTCTTCCTATAGTTTCGTCCAATCCTACCATATCGATCTATGACCTCGAAACCTAGAAATCAAACCTAGATCGTACCTGTGCGAACTGAAATAATAACCCCGTTTTTCAAAGTTCGATTCTGACCAACTCCGGTCATCCGAGCCTTCGATTCCAATCCCCTCGAGTTCGTATGATCCTCAGGAACCTCGTCCAATCAATAGAAATGATCAATACTTATCCAATCTAAAATTTCCATTTTGAACTTAAACAGGGCTCATAGGTTTACCTTCAAACCTCGGCCACCGTGCACGACGATCTATGATGGTGCCACCATCATCATCGTCTCACTGTCCTCTCCTTTTTTCCTTCACGGGCCAAGCACAATAGATGAGGATTTGGGGGGTGTGTGTGGGATTAGGTTGCACGGGTTATAGGTTTCCACGGGTTTGGGAAGAAGAATGGAGAAGATGATCAAAGAGGATGAAGATAATATCCCTCAATTTGGGGATTTGGGACAATCAGATGGGTGTCATTTGTCACTCATCTAGTGGGTCCTTCCAGATTCTTCCCCAATTAAGTCATGCCACGTGTGGAAATCCTTGGTTTGTGTGATTAGTGTCGTAAAACTTACTAGACCCGTAACTTTCCCGTCGAATGTTCGATTTCGACGTGCCACCTGTCTACGGACTTGTACCGTCCTGATCTACGTCACGGTCTCAGTCAAAGTCAATTTGACCGCCCGGGTCAAAAGTCAATAATTTGCCCATTCTTATGGGCAAAATCGTCATTTCGCACCGTCCATCCGCGATTTCTCTACTAATCTCCCATTAGTCACGCTGATTCGCGATTACCTACTAATTATCGGTCCCACAGTTTGTGATGTGATATGATTTGAAATCCGATGATTCATATTTGATACAATGTATGCATATTTTATAATTGGAGGGTAAAGAGTTCGTTTTTGAAATGTAATTTCAAAGGATGTTTTTTTTCCACTCATACTTTTGATGTTTTGATGACCCTCTAGGCTGCGGCACGAAGATCATGGCTAATCGAGAGGCAGAGGTATGAGTAGGAATCAGTACAACTATCCCTTATCTGACAAGTGTTAATGGTGTTTTCAAAACTTCGGCGGACTTGTTAGATGAGAGCAGATCTAGACACAGTTATCAAATTGTATTTGGGACAGATCCTGTCAATTATTTAATCTAGTTAGCACAGATTTGGCCAAAATTATAAGGGATTTTTTGTCATTTTTCTATTTTATCTTCATCAACCTCTTCCTTTCACCACCTTCCCTAATTCATCATCTTCATCAATCATCAATCATCTCAAAAAAAAAAAATCAATCATCAATCATCATCTCCAGAGTGAGTCACCAAATCTGGGGAGTTGCTTCCCAAAAAAAAAACAAAAAGTAAACCTTCACACATATTTTGAAAAGTTTCAGAACTCGCGCATTTCTTCATCCTCTTGATCGATTGGCATGGATTCTTCACCAGCAAAGAGCTAGAGCATCCATACTCCCCCTGAAATTATTTCAAAGTATGAGATCCTAGACCTAGTCAGATCCAGAGCTTATTTTGATGTGTTTAGAGCGATTCGATTCTCCGAAAACTCCACCATCACACTCAAGGAGTTCCATGACTACCAGTCGGCATTTTCAGAAATCGAGGAACTCCAAACCTTCCACAATTGTCCCAACTTCGTCGTTTTGTACGAGTGCTTTTGGCGCTAGGATGAGGACGCGGTGATCATCTTGGAGATTTTGACCACTGACTTGGCCACTATGATTAGGAGAAGTAAGAAAAGAGAAGTTGGGATTGGGAGCAAAGAGCTTAAGCGCTGGATGCTTCAAATCCTATTTGGAGTTGACGCATGTCATCAAAATATGATTGTCCATTGCAATTTGAAGTCCATTAATTTGTTTATTGCTAATAATGGAGTGCTTAAATTGGCTGATTTTGGTCAGGCCAGGATGCTCCTGGATTTTGGATATGTTATTGATGGTGAAAACTCAGAACCATTTGCAACATTGGAAGAGCTTGATTGTAACTTCACCACTCATTTTGGAGGATCGAAGTGGATATCGCATTCACTGATTGAAAGCTTTCTAGTTTAAATTTCTAGTTTTGTGTTATGTTTTGATTTTTGTTAGTTTTGATTGGGTTTTGGAGTGCAGGTTGTTTGATTTTTCAGATCTGGGTTTGAAGTTAAAAGTGAGAGGCTTTCTAGAGATAAGCTGCGTGGACCCACCATGCTTGTTATCACATACTCCTATAAGCTTGTGTGTTTCTTGGGTCGATTGAGATTAGGAGTTAGATGCATTCTCTTTCTTTGAAATTGGGTTTTTCTTGTGAGTTTTTTGTAGGTAATAATTTGGCTGATATGTATTAGAAATGCGGGCTACTTTCATAGAGGAACTAGGTTTGCAAACTTGTTTTTTTTTCCTTTTATCTGAACTGGGTTTGGATTTTGGTTTCATATTCAAGGAGTGTGAGGTGATGATGATTGATGTTTGATCACTTTTTTAGATGATTGATGATTGATAAAGATTGATAAAGATTGATAAAGATGATAAATTGGGGAAGATGGTGAAAGGAAGAGGATGGTGAAGAGAAATAGTAAAATGAAAAAAATTCCATTATAATTTTGGTCAAATATATGCTGATTGGATTAAATAAGGATAAACTACATAAAAATACTCAAACCATATGCCCGATTTTAAAAAATACCATAACTATAAAAAGTTTTAATTACGTACCCAAACTATCAAAACATATCATTTAGGTACCCACTGTTAGTAGTTTGTGAAAAAAATTTGTTAAGTGTCCAAGTGGCATTTATGGGATATTTTTTCATGCTGAGTTGGACTCCGTGCAGATAAAAAAATAATTAAAAATAATTAATACTTGAATTATATTAAAAATAAATTAATTAAAAAAAACAAAAATTTCAAAATCAAATCTGTCCTTTCTTTGTCCTCGCTAACTCTACGAACCCAAATCCAAAACCCAGTTTCAAACCCAGATCCATTCATTTTTAGAGGCTGACGACGGCCACGCCCTCGCCTCGCCTACTCTCTGCAATTCCACAGAACCTCATCCCAAACCATCGTCGTCGTCATAATCATCTCAAAATAAGAAGCAACCAAGTTGTTGTTATCGATGACACTATACTCTTCGACCGTTTCCATGGAGTTATCGATGACACTATCGACGAGGGCACCCACTTCTTTGCCCCATGGAAACAGAAGCCTTACATTTCTTACATATGTATGGAGCCTCACACCTTCTCTTCGATCTCAGGTACCAGAGATCTTAGATGGTGAACCTCACGCTCAGGGTTATTTCTTGCCCCAAGGTTCAACGCTTCCCTCAGATCTTCGGAACTTTAGGGCTCGAATTCAATGAGAATGTGCTCCCTTCAATTGGAAATAAGGTCTTGAAGGTTGTGGTGGCCCAATTCCAACTTGGCAATCAGGTGTTTCGACTCGACGTTGAAAGCGATCGAATCCAAACCCTGACGGCTTCGATCTTGGAGTTGAGACTTCCTTTCTGCAAGAGGAATTGAATCGATGAGAGGTAATTGCTATTGGTTTTCGTAATCAATTAGCTTAATTGTTCACCGACTCTGGTCCGAGCCAAAATCAAATCCAAAACCATATTTTTATATTTCAGAACCTTGATTACAGCACCTTCTTTATTTAGAACCCCAGCAAGGGCGAAAACGAAACCGTTGAAATTCGCCAGGAACCGCTGATTCTCATCGCTTGCTCTAGCGAAAGCGACCATCTTGGACAGGGAATGAAGGAGATTTTGATTGAATTTCTCGTTCTGGGTCTGGAGATATTAGACGATGGAGGTGAGCTGTTACGATGGCAGAGAAGGAGAAGTGAGGTGTCGTGGTTGGAGAAGGAGAAGAACATGTGTCGTTGCCAGATTCAAGCCAGTGCTGGATGTTGGTGTTATACTCGATGAGAAGGGCTTGTTAAATCGAATGGATTTAGGTTTGAATCTGGGTTTGTGGAGTTGGGGAGGATGGAGAACGGAAGGATTTGATTTTAAGTTTTTTGATTTTTTTAAATTAATTTATTTTTAATATAATTCAAGTATTATTTATTTTTAATATAATATAATTTTTAATTATTTTTTTATCTACTAATGGTGGGTACCTAAATTTTATGTTTTGATAGTTTGGGTACGTAATTGAAACTTTTTATAGTTATGGTACTTTTTGAAATTAGGCCTATAATTTGGGTACTTTTATATAGTTTATCCATTAAATAATTGACATGTGTACTTTTAACAGAAAATTGGATCGAAAACCTAACGTAGGTTCTGATTTGGGTATTTTGATGAAGTTTTTCCTTAAAAAATAGGCAAATAGAGTAAATAATAGTTAAGAAGTTAGATATTTCAAATGAATATATTGTAAATTAGTATAGTATCATATATTTAAATAATTACTTTTTAAAATCCATACAAAAGTTGAATATAAAATTACAAGAGAAAGTAAAAATATATATAATAAATAAAAGATCCAGTTATATTTATTACTGTATAATAAATATCTAAAATATAATTTAATTATTATATAATTATATAATAGATAAAAAAATGATAAACTACATAAAAGTACACAAACTATAAGGCCAATTTCAAAAAATACTCTAACCATAAAAAGTTTCATTTCCGTTCCCAAACTATACTATCGATTTCAAAAGAATACCTCCGTTAAAAATTTCATCCAATTTTCTGTTAAGTGCCTATATGGCAAATAAAAACCACTTAATATGTGATGTGGCAGAAATTTGAAAGGGCAATTTGGGAATAATCCAAATCCAATTCAGATTAAAAAAAAGCCTAAAATCTCTCAATCTCCCCCCCCCCCTCTCTCTCTCTCTTTCTCTTTCTCTCTCCACAATCATCATCTAAAAAACTCAAAATCTCTTCTCAATCTCACTCTCTGTTTCATCTTCCCATACTCAAAGAAAAAAAAATCAATCACCAATCATCATCTCTTCTCACTCATCAAATATAAAACTAGAACCCAAATTCAATTCACATAAAAAAAAAAAGCAGGTCCGTAAACCCAGCTCCTTCATGGAAGCACAGATAACCCAGATCTGCAAATCCCAACCTAATTTCATCATCATCTGGGTTGTAGATTGGATTTCATCTTCCAATTATCATCTTAAACCAATTATAAAACAAATTAAAAAAAATGAGAAACCCCAATTCCTAGGTCACCATCTTCCTCTGTACCATTTTCATGTACAGCTTCCTTTTCCTATTTTTCTTCACAAACCCAATCGCACCATCCTCTTACCCATATCGCTTCACCAAATCCCTCATCTTGTAGATTAGAATGACGCTATTTTGTCACTCTCCCACATACTCATTCTCGTTTTCCTGGAGGCCTTACCGCATCGCCACTATCCCTTATACATGCAACCATGGGACCAAAGGTACTTTCTAGATCCATGAGAGACCTACCCAGAGAAGCTCTCGATGTATAGATCTCCGTTTGGTAGATACCTCTTGATATTGGACTATGTCGTGGTGGTAAAATTCGCAACTCTCGTAATCGTGGTGGTGGTGGTCTGTGTGAGTCGTCTCGTCGCGGCTTGGGATAGATTGCTGCCAATTGCAGCAACTGTCGCTGGTGCCACCAAGATTTTCGGCAACTGTGACTGCAACTCCCTGTCTCATTTGTTATCCTCATTCGGATTCTTCTTCTTGGCGTGGGAAATGACGTCACTTAAGTGCTTTGTGTTTGGGAAAATAGGTGGGAATGAGAATCCCTGCAAACCTGGGCTTTCGGTGCTTCTATGGAGGATCTAGGTTTGCAGACCTGATTTTTTTTCTTTTTTTTCTTTTATCTAAATTGAATTTAGGTTTTGGTTGTAAGAGATAATGATTGATGATTGTTTTTTTCCCTAAAGATGATTGATGACTGATAAAGATGATTGATGATTGATGATTGATGAAGATTAATCAAGATGATGAATTGTGGAAGATGAAGAAGGAAGAGGAGGAAGAAGATAAAATAGTAAAATGACAGTAATGCCTTTATATGACATTAACCATAATTCTGCCACATCACATGTTAAGTGGCTTTTTTTTTGCCACGTAGGCACTTAACATAAAATTGGATGGAATTTTTAACAGAGGTACTCTTTTGAAATCAATAGTATAGTTTGGGAACGGAAATGAAACTTTTTATAGTTCGGGTACTTTTTGAAATCGGGCTTATAGTTTGGGTACTTTTATGTAGTTTATCCATAAAAAAATTATGGGGGCCTACGCTCCACATAGTCCCTGCTTGGCTTCGCCCATGCTTCTCTCATGTCTTTTTTTTGGAGGAAGATCCTTGAGTTAATATGAAAAGAAAGAACTAAATTAATTAAGGATAAATTACATAAAGTATCTAAATTACCCACCTCGATTATCACCTCGATAACCGGGACGAACCCTGCTCCCGTCTGACAACTGACTTTAAAAGACCAAAATAACTGCAAAGCCACAAATCATACGTTGTCAGACCAGGGAGAAGTTACAATACAACCAGTCAACAGTAGCATAGAGCATAGTAACAATACAAGATAAGAACAAAATCCTACTGTGAGGTGACTACACGCCCAACGGGAAAACTTTATGCCTCTGCCTCTAGCTCAACGTTAGCCCCAACGCTCGCACCACGACCTGGAGGGTATTTAAAACCATAAAAAAGTGAGTGGACTAAAAATAAGAGTTATAAAAACAGTTTTAAAACAAATAAGGATTTACCCTCCGTTTCAAAACATGCATGCATAACTAAGTATCTGAAAAACAACTATATAAACCGTATAGCAATCGTTATGGAAAAAAATCATCATAAAAACATGAAATACGTAATATGTCATCAACCAATCAAACCTGCTGGATCTATCCGAGTCTTTAAACT
This sequence comes from Prinsepia uniflora, assembly GCA_032719365.1. Classification (NCBI taxonomy): domain Eukaryota; kingdom Viridiplantae; phylum Streptophyta; class Magnoliopsida; order Rosales; family Rosaceae; genus Prinsepia; species Prinsepia uniflora. The sequence continues at coordinate 68,212,316 of CM064865.1, read as the reverse complement.
CAATCCAGGCCTCAATATAATCCAAGTCTTTAAACTCCCAAGTCTTTAAACTCAATAGGCCTACAGGGGAAAATCATAATATCCAAGTCTTTAAACTCCCGAGTCTTTAAACTCAATCCGGGTCTTTAAACCAAATAACCAGATCCAGCAAATCCAATCCAAAACAGTTTGAAAACCATTTCCAAATCCATGTCCAAATCCGAATCCGAAATCACCATTCCGAAGCAAATCTGGCGTCCAGAATCATCATTCCGAATCCAAATCCAGAAATCCCTTTTTAAGCTTTAAAACCAAATCCCGATTCCGTAATCCGATTCTAAAACCCAAAATCTTGGTTATCCCATCACTTTTCAAAACCCATTTGTAAATCATTGAAAACAAGTCATATTTTTAAATCCCAAAATTATAGTATCGAAATCACAATCAAATCATAGCATAAATCCATATCTCGTAAAACGTGTCGAAATACGTATACATCTAAGAAATATCTCAAAAAACGTGAAATTATGTAAAGCAGATACATGGTAATCTAAAACATAAAACCATATTTAAATGCATCGAATAAGTAGATAAAAACAGTTATGCATGCTCGGATAGAAAAAAAAAGTCCACTCACAAATTTCGAACGCGTCATTCACGTCCCATATGCTCCTCGGATGCCTCAGGAATGTCCTGACCTGTCAAATGTCATAATTTCGGGTCACAAACACTTCGATTAAGCTCACACTAATTTCTCCAATTTTTCGGGATTTTTAAACGTAATTAAATTAAACCCTAAATCTTCGGACACTCAAAACTACCCCTAGACGGTATCCGATCGACTCGAAACTTGTCCCAAAATGTTCGTTACATCAATTAGAGTGAAAACCATGTTGAACACTTCCCCAAAAGAAGCCCCACGCGCCCTCACGCGCTGCCCAAAGGGGCTGCACGTGGGAGCCACACGCGGCACTGTTCATCATCGTCAACCTCCAGCCAGCCCGGTTCAGACCGGTCCAGACCGGCCTAGTCCAACTGAACTGGCGAGGCCGGTGTTCACCCATTTCTAGTCCAATCTCGATCCTTTCCTCACCATTAGTTTCGTCCTTAAATTTAGAAATGATTTAAATAACTAAAACACCAAATGAGCCCTAGATTCTTACCTCTCAACTTCAAACCAAAACTCAGAGATGTTCAGCTCTTTGTTTTCGGCCACCACAAGCCTCTCCGATCACGGTTTTGATTCCCTGAGTTCAGTAGCAACCTCCTACGATGATAAAGATCAACACAGTTTTTCAACAACACGCAAAAGCTCTCGATTTCATTTTAAACCATTTCAGGAAAACAAAGCAGTCTCATTGGCTTACCTACCCTCTGTCCTCCGCCGTGGCTTCCACCGTGCTCTCTCACGTCCTAGGTTCACTTCCTGCTCACTGAACACCACCGCAACTAAGATTTAGATTGGTTTGATCGATTGAAGCTCATGGCTGTTCACGGTTTCTTCCTCTGTTTTCTGTGTTTTCTCACTTCTCACACCCACTCTTCACTCTGTCCTTCACCAAGACAAACTCACAAAGGTTACAAACTAGCCCCTGATCTCTCACTCAAGCACAATGAACTCACACACTGAAAATGGATGATTGCCCTCTTTGTCTCTGTTTTCACCCTTTTGATCGATTCAGCCCAATTTAAAAATGATAAACCGTGAGATTTGGCTAGAAGCCACTGCAGGGTGGACAGATGTCCTCATCTCTATGGTTCTCGGCCAAAATATCCAATCCCTACAGCCCAGGTGTCCTCATCCAATTTCTAACAATAATTCAAAGTTGCCAAAAGACCATTTTTCCGTTTAATGTCCAAATTACCATTTTACCCCTCACATAATTAGACCCGTAACTAAACCGTCTAACGTCTGATGACAGCGTGCCGCTTGTCGTTGTACTCAAGGAATCAAGACCTACCTAACGGTCCTCGAATTACCTAAAAACTACTTGTCGTGTAAAAAGCCAACAAATTTCCCCTTTTAAACCAAATTACCAAAATACCCTCGACCTTCCAAACAACATAACTTCTTTCTCGATTGTCGAAATCAGACATGCCACCTGTCTACGGACTCATGACGTCCCGAACTACGTCACAGTCATCGACCAACGTCCGTTCAACCTGTTAAACAAAAAGTCAACATTTGACCACACTATTCACAAGGGTAAAATCATCATTTTTATACCATACTTTTCCAATTTTACATTTTTGCCTTTTTTGAAGTTCCGGACCGTTACATAAGAAACCTAGAAATCTGCAATGATCATGGTGAAGATGTTGTTGCAATGATCAAGGTAAGAAATCCAAACGTCTCTCACTTTCTCTCCCCTCCATATATTTCCTATATCACCATATCTTTCCTATATCACCATCTTTTTCCTATATCACCATCTCGTTCTCGTCATTGAGGTCCAACAGAGCTCTATTCGAAGACAAGCTTGACTAGATCACCTACTCTTCTCCATCGCGCCAACCCTGCTCCCACCTCCATCTAGCGCTTTCATTTGACAATGACGCCGATAACTCTGATTCAGAGTCGGGTACGAGGGTGGCTGCGTTTGGGATGCAATTTAAGGTGACTAGAAAGGCGTTTGATTTGTTCATTTAGTTTTTGTTTTTTTGGATATGGAAAGGTGTTAATTGCATGTAACACCCCGAACCTTAATTTATTTGTAAATTCGGATAATTAATGTGAAATGACGATTTTTCCCCTAGTGGGGGAAAATTTTAACTTTTGACTCAGACTATAATTTGGACTTTGACAAATAACCGTGACGTAGATCGGAATGTCACGAGTCCGTAGACAGGCGGCACGCCGAAATCAGAAACCGAACGGGAAAGTTATGGTCAAGGACGCGAAAATGATACTATTGACATGACCCATCCCCAATCCCCCGGAAATAAGGGATAAGTCATGCTCCCGTCTAAGATGCATGCGACACGAACGCTAAACACTCGTTCAACCCCCGTGGAACACGCAAGCCAAACAAGGGATACCCTGGTCAACGTACCAAAAACCAACTTAAGTTAACTAGAGTCGCAGCCTTACTGTGGATCGCGTGTGTGATGTCTCCGTCTCACTAATAACAGCCCACCCCGCATCAAACCTAGAGGGTATCGAAAACAGAAAATACTGTGAGTTGACAAAAATAAAGAATAAGTTTAGAAATCAGTTTATAAGAAAGTACATTTATACCCTCCATTTAAAAACCAATGCATGCATATAAAACCCATGTCATAAACCCATTTCATATTCAAGCTAATATAACCATTTATGAAACCAAAAGCCAGAAATCATTTCCTTTTCTCAAATCCCGGGCCTCAGCCCAAATCTCCTGGAAACCATTTGAAAACCATCAAGTCATCACAGAAATCCAAACACTTTTTAAAGTACTTTTGAAACCCATTTCAATCAATCGAACCTGCTGGATCTACCCAAGTCTTTAAACTCCATATCAATCTGAGTCTTTAAACTCAATCCAGGCCTCAATATAAACCGAGTCTTTAAACTCCCGAGTCTTTAAAATCAATAGGCCTACGAGGGAAAATCACAATATCCGAGTCTTTAAACTCTCAAGTCTTTAAACCCAATCCGGGTCTTTAAACCCAATCCAGGCCCGCCTCCATCACATTTCATATCCAGGTCTTTAAACCCAATAACCATATCCAGAAAATCCAATGAAAACCATTTTATCAAATCCATAATTCATTTCCAAATCCAAATCCGAAATCATCATTCCATAGCCGGCATCTGGAATCGTCATTCCGAACACAAATCTAGAAATTCACTTTTCAAGCTTCAAAACCAAGTCCCGAATCATATTTCCGAAATCCGGTTCCAAAACCCGAAATCACATTTCAAAAATCCTTTATAAATCCTTGAAATCAAATCATAATTCTAATCTCAAATCATAGTATCAGAACCATTATCAAATCAATAGCATAAAACCATAATCTCGTAAAACGTGCAATTACGTAAATATCTCGAAATACGTGCAAAACCGTAAATCATCAACACCATATCATAAACATAGAAATCATGTATAGAAAACATATAAAAACATTTATGCATGCATCATAAGTTAGAAAGCAAAGTCCAATCACAGACCATTCGCGTTGCCGCCTTGATACGCGTGTGATTATGCTTTCCTGGCTAATCTACTATCACCGGCTTTCCCGAACCTGTCCAAATCCCATAATAAGGTCACTAACTACTTCAATAAGCTTCTACTAAAGCCCCGTAATTTTCCCAAATTTTTAACTATTTTAACCCAGCCTTTAAACCTTTGGACATCCTAAAACCTATCGAAACGATGTCCGATCGACTCGAAACTAGCCCCAAAATATTCGTTACATTGATTACATCATTTCACATGTTGAAAAATTCCCCAACATAGGTGCCACACACCCTCACGCGCAGCCCAAAGGGGCTGCGCGTGGGAGCCTCACGCCGGTACTGTTCATCGTCTTCCTCAGGTCGACCCGATCAGAACCGGTACTGCAAATCCGGTCCAGCCCTGAACCAGCGTTCATGGTTTCTTTCAATTTCGGCCCGTTTTCTATCCAATTTAATCCCATAAGGTTCGTCCTTTCATTTCTAATTGATCCCAATAATCAAAACATGAATTTAAAAGCTCAAACTTACCTCCTATTTCGAAGAAATGAATCCTGTTTTTCCCTCTCTATGTTCTTGCGTCTCAAGCCACCGTTGGCCATGGTTTCCAGCCCATTCGACCCCTAAAATCTCGAGAAGCAAAGTCCAATCATTATAAGTAATCAACACTCCCTATGACTAAACGTACCATTTTTGAATTGAAAGGGACATTTCACGACATCTTACCCCTCTGTCATCGTTGTGTGTCACCGTGGCCATCACTAGCCTTTCCTCATCCCCCTGGTCAACTTTGATGAATAACCGATCACCAAAGGATCATGTTTAAAGGGGCTTGGTTTCTCCCTCATTCCCCCGTCCTCTGTTTCTCACATGTGCCTCACAGGTTTCAGGGCCACCGTCAGCCACCGTCCACAACCACGCCCTAACGTCCTTTCCCTTCTTCCTTTACAAATCAGAAACAACAGTTGAAGTTGAGAGGGTTCGGGTTCTTCACGATCACACTGTCTCTATTTTTCTCTCAGTTTTCCTCCCAAAGCCGTGCAACTAGTTTTAAAATGTGTGAGACAATTGTGAGAGACGGTGAGGAGCTTCCACAACCATCCAGAGGGGGCCAGGTGTCCAAAATCCTGTGGACACAAATCCTAAGGCAGCCAAGTGTCCAAATCTAATTGGGCACAGATCCCAATGCATCAAATTAACCAAAATGCCCCTGCCTTCACAAATTACCATTTTGCCCCTCACACGTTTAGACCAAGAACTAAACCGTCCAAAGTCCAACGACAACGTGCCACCTTTCGTTGTACTCAGGGGATCGAGAGCTACCTAACGGTCCTCAAATTACGTGAAAAAGACCTGTAGTAGAAAAAGTCAACAAATTGCCCCTTTTCAACCAAATTACCAAAATACCATCGAACTTCCGAATATCATAACTTTTTCCTCGAATGTCGGAATCGGACGTGCCACCTATCTATGAACTTGTGACATCTCGAACTATGCTACAGTCATCGGCCAAAGTCCATTTGACCACCCGAACTAAAAGTCAGCCTTTTTGCCCATTCCAGGGGCAAAACTATCATTTCGCACCGTCCGTCCGAAATTACCCAACTAAGCACCGATTAACTTCACTAATCTGTCATTAACCACTAATCTAAACTCGATTTCCCGGACGGGTCGTTACAATTCATGAATTCCTGGGATTTCACACTTGGCATATTCTTAATGGATAAGGGAAATCTGGTGGGACCCTTGGATGAGTGACAAGTGTCAGTCATCCCATTGGTGCATTTCCGCAAATGTTTTGGACCAGTTTAGGGTTTCATCATCATCATCATTTCCATCTATTACCATCTTCATCATCTCACAAGCTCTCTCAACTCGTGAACAACCAAAAACACCACACCACCACCTCACTACCCCATCATCACTTCATTGATCATTATTGTGAGACTCGGAGAGTGACTGAGACCAAGGAGACGTGGAAGGACGACGACTATGCACGGTGGTCCACAATGGGAAGGTAAAACTCGAAACTCTTATTTTGGATAAAAAATGGAAATCAGTGTTATGATGTGTGTTGATTACTCTAATAGACCCTAACCTGTTCTAGAAACCTAGACGATCTTAGAGGATTAGTTTTCGAAACAAGGGGTGGTCAGAATCGAGAGGTATCGACGAAGGAAATTCACGGCCCACTGTTCATCTATCAAAGGCATAATTTTAGGTTGTGTTTCTAGGTTTTGATTGTACAAATCTATTAGTTCGGAAGAAACAGCATAAAAAAGGGTTGAGAAACTAAGGTTTTAGAACCGGGTTGGGTCGCGGGTTTTAGGGGTGATGATGTCATCAGCTGATGCCATCACCTGTAAAGTTGTCAAATGATGTGGCCCAGTTGAGTGATGATACGTGTCATATGTCAGTGCATAGTCAGCACTGACATGTTAGTGACGTGGCCTAATCAGAGGCTGCCACGTGTCACTGACATGTCATTGACATGGACCAACCAGGCACTAACAAGTGGCACCTGTCAGTCTAATAGGTGTTAGACCTGACACTGTCAGATGACGTCAAGCTGACGTCAGCATTAACTTTGACCTTTGACCTGACGTCAGCATTGACTTTTTGCTGATGTCAGCGTTGACTTTTTAGTCAACGTTGATAGTGACATTGACCCGCGCGTGGGGGTGTGGGAACGATTTTTGAGGTAGGACCAGTGTCATTTTAAAGGTTTCGACGATCTGGATCTAATGGTGGTGGTATCTGGTCAATCATCGATCGTTTGATAGGTTAAAATGAGGTTTAAAGTATCGAAAAGTGTGTTCGGGAAGTGTTTCTAGGCCGGCAGTGTTCCTAGGTTTTAGATATGAGTTTATAGAGACCATTAGTGACCCTTGGATATGTTTTGGTCAGGTCAGAGACTGTGATCTAGCTTCAGGACAAGCTTTAGGCGTTCGATTAAGCAGTAGGACAGTACTGTGAGTGGGTTTTTGGTTTCTAAACTGATTGCATGCATAACTATTTTCATTATACTATTATATGATTGTGTGGGGATTACTTGGGATTTTATTTATGGAGTATTTATACGTATTACATTGTTTTGGGCATGAGACCCGTCTAGATATTATACTGTTGATTTTGGGATTCATACAGAGATTTCATGGGTTCATACTATTGCACTGTATATATTGACCATACGGATTATTGTTTCCTCCAGATATTGGTACCCTAGAGTGGTTATAGCGCATTGCCTGCGAGGGGTCATCCTACGGAACGACCGGACCGTAGAGTGACTCAAGAGTAGGATTGCTAGTATTAGACGTCTGGGACGTCAGACATCTGGATGTCATACCCCGGACTGGGTTCGGGGATAGGACTCGGGATTAAGACCCCGGGTGGCACGCGTAGCATTAGGACCGTGACCTTATTAGATGTCTGGGATGTCAGGGTTATGATATACGGTCCAATACTATTATTATGGATGTATCTATGTTATACTGTGTATGATTATATGATTTATGGTTAGGATATTATTATATATGTTTTGACTCAAATGCATGCATGATTTGAAAACGGAAGGCTAAAATAGTAATTTTACTATGTATTATAAATGGTTTTGAAATATTCTTTATTTTCGGCCCACTCACACTTTCAATGTTTTCTTGACCCCTCCAGGACGTGGCACAGAGGTAGAAGAGGATCCCGAGGCTAAGGCATAGTTAATTACTGCTGCGTACCTGATTACCCTTATTGGGTAGGTCGAACACCATTTTTGTAAACTGGTATTTGTGCTCGTGTTATGTAGTGCTCTATCCCTTGTTTGACACTGTAGAACCTTAGTTCGGATTTATTTGTGTATAAACCTTATATGTGAATAATTTAAACCTGTTAAGTGCATTTTGGTCTTTCTCTGGGGTCGTGTCAGACGGGAGAAGGGCACATCCCCGTGGGGTTCCAGGGGGATCGGGATGAATCATGTCATTGCAGCTGGCGTTTCTGCGACAATTAGTCAAGCTACCAAGTCCTTGACTTGTGTAATTTTTTTTATGGGAAAAACTTTGGCATAGATGAAATTTTTAGCATGGGGTTTGAGAAAATTCATGAATTAAAACTCAACAAAAGTCTAGGTTTATGTTCTCTAGTGTTTGTGTTTCTATATATTAATGAATTAAGACTTATTGACAGGTTAGTGTTTGATGGGTATAAATCACCAGAAAATTTATACCCATGAAAATTCTTTGTTTGTAATCGATTCAGGATAAGAACGTTATTGGCCTTGTGAGGTGCGAGGTCGACGACTCGAAATCCCTCCTAGGCTTCCCATATGATGATGATTGAGAAAGATGATGAATTGGGGGAGATGAAGAAGTGAAAAAGGATGACGAAAATGCACTTCTAATTTTGGCCACCTCACAAACTAACCACACCATTTATTTGCCACCGATACTTTTAATGACTTAATGAATAGAAATTGTAATGGAGATACACTTTTGAAATTGACAGTATAGTTTGGGTACTTATGATACAAATTTTATAGTTGAGGTATGCAAAAGCTTCCCCAATTAAGAGACAAATAACTGCCAGTTTAAATATATCAAAATTAATAAATTTGAATTTTTTTAGAGTAAATTATATTTTATTATTATGTGATTTACATCTTATAAACTATAATACTTGAATTTTAAATTTTGACAAACACACCCCTTGTATTTTATAAAACATAATAACATGACTTGATGGCTATAATTTCCATCTAAATTTCTATTAAATGCTAAGGTGACATCTTGGAGTCCTATTTTTAAACTATTATAAGTCTCAATTCGCTCATTTTGGATTTTCCATGATTTTCTCTCACTCGTCCGAGATTTGGGCGCCAAAAGGGGCAACTCAACCTGTAACGACCCGGACGTTCAAAAAAAGAAATTTGGAAAAATTCGAAGAAAATGACGATTTTGCTCCTAGGTAATGGGCAAACTGTTGACGTTTTGCTCAGGAAGTCAAACAGACTTTGACTGATGACTGTGACGTAGTTCGGGACGTCACGCGTTAGTAGACAGGTGGCACGCTCGATTTCGACATTCGAGGAGGAAGTTATGATATTTGGAAGTTCAAGGGCATTTTCGTAATTAGGTCGAAAAAGGGGAATTTTTTGACTTTTCCAACGACATGGACTGTGCACGTAAGCCAAGGACCGTTGGGTAGGTCTCGAGATGCTGAATCCATAGACAGGTGATACGCGTCAATCGGTGTTCGGATGGCCGAATTACGGGTCTAGAAAGAGAAGGGCATTTTGGTAATTTGCCAAAGTGGGGGCAAAATGGTAATTTGACTGTTGATGTTTGAAACAGCTGTGCCTAGGACTTTGTTAACAGAGTAAGAGAATTGTTTAGTCTGTCCAATGAATTGTTTAACAGAATCAAGTGACAATTGTTACTGGGAGAGGTTGGTTTGGGTTGAATGGGATGAGTGGGAGACATAGGCGTGCTGTAGGCAAAGCACGAGCGGTTTTCTCTAATGCCTGGTGCGGTTGGGAATAGAAATAGAGCACTCAACTCGTTTTACAGGTGAGCAGAGCACGGGTGACCTTGATTGTGGGATTGAGATAATGAAATCGCTGCTGGGAAGAATGGAGAGAAGAAGAGAGACGATTTAGAGAGGAAAAACGGGGAGACTGAGTGGGGTTTATGAACTGGAACCCGAAACTCATGTCTGGACAAATTCAAATCCGAATTTGAAATGTAGGCCAGCCCAAGCCAAATTGAGGCTCAAATCAGTCTTCTGGGACCTCACTTAGTCGATCCAGATCAAGAGTTCGAAGCTCGAAGCCCTTTGGAGCCGTGGACAGACACGACGGAATCCCAGAAAAATCGAGCTTGGGTTCATGTAATTGGAGGTAAATTCTTGTGGTATTGATTGCAAAATCATCCTTATAATAAGCCTACGATGCTCCCTAACTAGTTAATTGAAGAAATGAGTGACTGTTTGATGAACTGGGACGATAAACTTTCATTAGAAGCTTCAATTCAATTGAGATAGTTTGAGGTAGTGACGTTATGTGAAGGTTCAATTGAAGAAAACAAGTTTTTATTGGTAGGGATTGAACGGGGTCGAACACGCGGGTCGCAGACCCGTTTCACAGAGGAGTCGGGTGAGGAAGACGATTGTGCAGTACTGTAGCAGGCGCGTGAGGGCGTGTGGGTAGGATTCCCAAGGTGAGTTCAACACAACTTTTTTCCTACACAATGTAACGAACATTTTAGCGTCGATTTCTAATTAACCGGACACCGTTTCGATGTTGTTTCGAGGGTCCGAAGGTTTATGTTACGTTTTTAATTAACATTTAATTCCTGGAAAATTATGGGAAATTAGTATGCTATTATTTGAGTCCTTAGTGATACTAAAGAATGTTTTCGGACATGATTTCAGATTTCTGTAAATTGTCGAAAATTACGGAAACGTGTGCGGCGCGAAAACGAGCGTTATGGACGGTGTGTGAGTGGACTTTGCTTTCAAAATTTAATGCATGCATAAATTTTTCTATGATTTCTATGATTATGATTATGACTTGTGATAATTATGATTTTTGTATTTATACATATTTTGGTATGCAATACGTAATTACATGTATTTCGAGACTATGGTTTCTCTTATATTTTGATGACGGCTTGATGGACGATTTTACATGATTTGTGAGTATGATATTTTAAGGATGTTTCGATTGTGATTATGAGTATGACCCACGGTTTTGACACGTATTTCAAAACTATTAGGGATTTGCATGTTTTACGAGGTTTCGTGTATTTGGAGATTTGATCATGGTTTTGATGTTTTGACCTTGGGATTTGAAGTGTGACGTGTTTTCAAAGATTTAAAATGAATTTTGGAAAAGGTGATTTCGGGCTTGATGCCCAGGGCATAAAAGTAATTTTGATGAATGAGATTCGGATTTCGGATACGTGAAATGGATTTCCAGGTTTGGGTTCGGGATGATGTTTCCGGATGCTAGCTTACGGAATCATTATTGCGAATTCGAATTCGGGAATGGGTGACGGATATGATTTGAGATTTGAATGTGAAATTCGGACATGAGTCCTATTATGACAAAATGTGGTTTCGAATTGATTTGGAATTTGGATCATGATGGATCCGGACTTATTATGAATTGCATATGTTTTGGGTTTAAAGACCCGGTGCTATTGCTGGAGCACGTTTTGAGTTTAAAGACTAGGTTAATTGATGACGGGGGCGGGCCCGGATTGAGTTTAAAGACTCGTGAATTTAAAGACTCGGTTACTGTGATACCCCCCGAGGCCTATTGATTATGTTCTAAGTTTAAAGACTCGTTGATATCCCGGGAATGCCTGATTATGCGCATGATTTGAGTTTAGAGACTCGGGCACACTCGAAATCCAGCAGACTGTTTGACTTGTGAATTACTGTTGATTTCTGATGTTTCGGATGTGTTGAGCAGTGGCCCGGTTTATGTGGTTTTGATGTATTTTGGATTATGTTGCGTACTTGGATTTGATTCATGATTTTGAGCTTAGGCCCTGTGTTTATGATTACGGGCTAAGACCCGAAGGTTAAGAAAAGGAAAACGTGGTTTTCTCATATTGGAAATGAGATGGATTGTGAAATGATTTTTGAATGCATGAATTGGTTTTACGTGGAGGGTAGAAACGTTTTCTGTAACTGTTTTATTAACTGTTTCATTTTTGTCCACTCACACCTTTTGTGTTTTATTGACCCTCCAGGTCGTGGCGCATTGATCGAGGCTGATCAAGAGGCGGAGGCACGAGTGAGTACGTGTGTGGCTATCCCTAGTTTGGCAAGTACTGAGGGTAATTTGGGAACTTCAGTCGACTTGTCAGACGGGGGCAGGACCGGGCACGGTTATCAATGTCCTTTCGGGGGCGGTCCTACCACAACCAATGTGTCCTTTAATTAGGGTAGTAATAGTTAGAAAACGAGACCCACAAACGCTTCATCCATATTTAATAGAAGTTTGGACAAATTGTTATATTTTAGAAAGTACAGTGGGTGTTTGTTAAATGTTAAAAATCAGGTATGAGTGCATTACACGGTGTAAATCGCAGGGGGCAATAAAGTGTTATTTTTCCATTTTTTTATATAATCAAATTTTATATAGATAAGATCATTAACACCAAAACAAGAATTGTCATAAAATTTCAAAATTAGAGTATATAGTTTCTTAATTCAAATTAAACTATATCATTTCCGAATTATGCCGTAATATGTGTCAATAATTTTTCTACCAATTTTTTAAATATTTTCTATTAAAATAAAGACAGGAATGTCTCGAGTTTATTGAATTGTAAAATTGAATTTGAAGAATTGGGCATGTGAGCGAGCACTCTAGTCTATTTCGGTTGATGGGTGTTGACGTTACATCTGACCAAGCAACGAACTTGCCAAAATACTACACGGGACCACGAGGTAAGCCCATCTAGAAGACCTGAAATATCACACAAGGCCCATGCCATCAAAACCCATCACAAGGCCCATAACCTAAATCCTAGATTTTTCCTATAAATAGGGAGTTTCTCCCTCATTTGATGGATCTCATTCTCTCAATAGAGAAACTACTCCCTTTAATTTTGAGAGTTCTTCCCTCTCTCTACATTTATTTTCTCTCTCTAAAAAGCTCCAAGCCAATTGTATCATGCACAAACACTATTATATTAATGAGAGTGGGGTAACACCGTAGACGTAGCCGGATTTGGGTGAACCACGTACATGTTTGTGTTCTTGGTTGAGTACGGTCTTCTTGGTCTAGGTTGGCAAATTTTTTACATCAATAGTTTGGCGCCGTCTATGGGAACCGCAACAAAAATCTGTGTCGGTTCTCTTTTCTTCCTCACACCTACGACAACCCACAAGCCCAAGGAATACCGAGAACCCCCTACTTGGCTGATCCCCCTATGTCTCCCCACTCGGTTAGTCTCCCGATGTCCCCTACTCGATCAGTCCCCATCGATGTCCCTTCAGACTCCCTGCTCGGTCGGTCGGTCTCCCAATGTCCCTCTAGACTCCCTACTCGGTCGGTCCCCATCGATGTCCCCTCATACCCCTACTCGGTCGGTCGGTCTCCCCGATGTCCCCTCGGACGCCCTGCTCGGTCGGTCCCCTCGGACTCCTTGCTCGGTCGATCCATACTGATGTCCCCTTGGACTCCCTACTCGATCGGTCTACTAATGTCCCCTCAGACTCCCTGTTCGGTCGGTACTCACTGATGTCCCCTCAGACTCCCTACTCATTCGGTCCCTATCGATGTCCCCTCGGTTGAGAGATGGAGGCATGAGTGGGCACATATGCGGTTATCCCTTGTTTGGAAAGCGCTGAGGGTAATTTGGGAACTTCAGCTGCCTTGTGAGATGGGAGCAGGACCGAGCACGGACATCAATGTTCCTTAGGGTACAAGTCCTGTCAACTTGGTATCAGAGCACTAGGTTGCTGATTCTGTTGCCACATCATGCCTCTGAAACGTAAGCCTCGTGCGCGACCTGGTAGTGAGACGAGTATACGAGGGTATATGAGACCTCGTGATAGATCTTAGGATGGAATTGACCCTGGATTAAGGGTCAGATATCAATCCATGTACACTGTGAACTATTAACCGGTAAATATGCAATTGTGTGGGTCCCAAGAGTGAATAAGCCAAGAGGCTAGAAAGGTTTCACAATTGGACAAGTTGCACCCGTGAGGAGATTATGCTCAGTGGATTCCTTAAGTGGAATGTGTGTCTAAAAAGTCTAGAATGTGGTGGGAGATTCCTTAGGCCTTATAAGTCGTATTAGATGTGGTTCACCAGCGGTATTTGCTCGGTGACTGGGTATGCCAATGATGGAATGGATGATTGTTTTGAGATTGGACTCAAGAGGAGTCGAGATATGGATACGGGACTCAAAATGAGTCAGGATATTGAACTTGAGATGAGTCATAGTAATGTATCAGAGCTCGGGAGGAGCCGGAAAGGTTGAATATAACTATGATTGCTGACACGGCCGACCCTTGATTGAGAAATGTTTGACACCTGGGAAGGACTGGTATGGATACTGATGGGTTATGAATTTATGGATTGGTATTGTTTAATTCTGTTTACTGGACTTATGGATCTGAATGGGTAGCATCAGTTTCACTTAGTGACTAAAGGTTCGGGCGGAGACCCGAGATATACAGAGATTTGGACTTAGACGAAAGCCCCGTTCAGTGAGACATCAGTTGGGTCCACAAGGAGGTAAAATGATAAGGTTAATTATACAGACATAGTTATGATGGTGGGTCGTCTGGTCACATCATAAAGAAATGGTTATATAGCTTGGTAAAGGGATAGAGGCATCGGGTGGGGTGCAATGGCGCAGGGATTGGCTCATGTATTGACTGCTAATGTGGCAGGCGATGGAGGGGTTGGTAAGGCCCGTGATGGACCGTAGGGGTATGGACGGATTTGGGATATATAACCGAGGATTGATAAATTCTGAGAAGGAGGCCTGAGTTTCCCCTAGAGTGATGACATGGATGTTTATTACTTGTGGTCGTGACATATGTATTTGGTAGGTTCCGAGCTATCCACTCTTTCATGTCTTGAGATTGTACATTGAACGGGTATGGAGATGTTCGTGATTATTTAAGGTATGGACGTTGGTGAGCCGACTGGAGCTATGGATGTGATAAATTTGATGATATCTAGGTTGTAACCTTTGTAAATATATATGGTGAAATTGATGATACATAAGGGGGGTAAACCCCTTTGATGTGAGGCTACCCAGGATGACTGGCGATGCTCGCCTAGTGGCTGAATTGGGTATTCCGAGACTTGGATGGTTTGGATGTAATCCTTGGGATGGATTGGTTGATGACTCATGATACCTTTATCAAGTATGTCGATTAGAGAGCAATATGTGGAGTCTAGAACTACCAGAGGTTATGTTTCAAGGAAACTCGAGGGTGTTACCCTTTAGAATGATTTTGACCCTCACAATTGATGGACTGTTGGTAAGAGGTAATCAAAGTTTAATGGCCATATGTATGGCATATGTGATTAGTGTATGAGATTCCTCATGAGGGCTGAGGATGTACGGATTTCTCAACATATTTCTTGATGTTTTCTAGGATGAGAGGTTGAGTTTATAATGGAGATCATGTCGAGTATACGAGTTGTTTCTCGGACACCTTATGATATGCCACCTGCGGGGTCATTGGGACTAAAGGTGCATTTATAGGACTTGGGAGGTAGGAGTTCATTCAGCTCAATGTCGTCATGGGAAACCTAGTATCCTTTATGCGGTAATAGAATGGTGGTTCAAGCTTTATGGACAGTTTAAGAAGATAACAGTATGGATAAGTATCCCTTATCACGAGCAAATGATTTGTGGTTCTGTTGGAAGGGTGTGTTTAGTGGGGCCTATTTGTTTGTGGTTCTATTGGAAGGGTGTGTTTAGTGGGGCCTATTAAGAGGGGCCAACAGAGTGATGACTAACATTCATGAGTAAAAGAGAAAAAGATGATGTCCAGATTTGATATGGCTACGGTTAGTCGATGGTGATACCCTTGGATGGACAAATAGACCGGTTATATGTGTGAGCTGATGAGTCAAGTATTCTGACCACATTTGGATGGTGTATGGTAACATGATTGATGATCTGTTGGTGTACTCACATGTACAGATGGGCGTGTGATATACTGGACAGATGTATTGAATGTCCTAACGGAGAAAACTATGAGGTTGTGAAAGACCGTCACGGGGAACATGAGTTGTTTTAAGATTGGTTGGATACCACAGAGGATTGTAAAGGGGTTCTCTACACTGTTTTTCCAGTTATTGTGATTGACCCAGAAGGAGGTCAAAGTATTGGAAATGAGAATCGAGATAGAATGGTTACAAATTGAAGAAACATTGACTTATGGTCGATGTGACCCTTTTCGTGTACATAGTGATATGTCACTATGAGATTCGGGATTTGGTGAGGTGCGCTTCGGTAGCTCGATGCTAGCTGAACCCTCGGGAGTTTTACTTCCCTTGCATGATTTGGGATTGACCATAGTAATCCATGGGTCGAGTATGCAGAGGTTATACCTCTGGGAAGGAATGTACGACTATTGTATCGACCATCAGGATTGGTAATGATTGATAAAGAAAAAGGCTTAATGTGTGATGAGGTGATGGTCAAGATGGTAGGGTCAGGTATCGTTCGCGGGGAGGCTAATAAGATAGTCGGTCGAGAATTGGCATGTTTGACAACGTAAGGATAGGTAAAATCCTGTTATTGATGGAACTTCATAGGATTGGAGTAGTACATGATTTCTGATCATTTGGACTATTGGGGTCCAACTACAGGATCATACTTGGTGTATAATGTTGGATGAAGTCGATGTCAAGGAATGGATATGATTTACGATATAGTATGGATGATTGTACTAAGTGCCAGTTATTGGCAGGAGGTAGGCATCAGTCAGGCCTGTAATGATAAACACAATAGAAGGGAAGGTTAAATTCATTATACATAGTGACAATGGGAAAAGGGTATGGTATGATTGACTTAGCGAAGGGAATGAGTTCCTAATTTATGAACCTTTTGAGCTTATTGGCCTGGTGGCCTGGTGACATATACATGAGGATTTAGCCATTGTACCATGTCACGAGTGGATGACATGTGATTGAGAAGATATGACTGATACTTGTGTTTCCTGGATTGTGTGGACTCGAACATGAGCTAGGCTACGTATTCCGAGTAAGTATATGGTATGACTGCTCATGGGGCAGGGGTTTACAGAGGAATTTTGTCCCGATGTTGACCAATGGTTGAGACTGGTTGTATGATTTCTATAAGTTTGGATATGACACATATCCGGTTGAGGTTGATTATGTTTCGGGTTCATCTTAGACATATTTCATGGGGAGAAATATCATGGCACTTGCTGATCAGAATTTCGAGGACGAAATTCATTAAAGAGGGTAGGTTGTAACAACCCGGAAATTTGAAAAAGGGAATTTTGGAAAATTTGAAGGAAATGATGATTTCCCCTGGTTTTGAGGGCCAAAAGTTGACTTTGT
The DNA here is from genome assembly GCA_032719365.1 of Prinsepia uniflora. NCBI lineage: Eukaryota > Viridiplantae > Streptophyta > Magnoliopsida > Rosales > Rosaceae > Prinsepia > Prinsepia uniflora. Next base: position 68,195,112 of record CM064865.1, on the reverse strand, counting down.
GATCGAGACACTTTTGGATCTTCTGTAGAGACTGTTGGGTAGGTCTCGAGATGCTGATTTCGTAGACATGCGACATGCGTCAATTGAAGTTCGGACGACAAAGTTACGGGTCTAGGAACATGAAGGGCATTTTGGTAATTTGTTAAGGCAGGGGCAAAATGGTAATTTGGGCAGGTATTGGCTGATTCAGCCGTGCTTAGTGCGCAATTGGGCCCATTAATGACATCTTTCACTTTATAATAGAACTTAGTGGCAAAACGATATGTGTGTGCGGTGAAGAGGTGAATGTTCATCACTTATGTTATACCTTGACAAAAAACAGAGTACGTCCAATCCTTCTCCTTTCCATCCAGCCAGCCACGACCCAAGTAATCAGATGCCTAAGAGATTTGAGAGTGAGTATAGAGATCGAATGAAGAAGGAATTAGGAAGGAAACCATAAAACCCGAAGAGAAACCCGAAACAAATCCATGAAATTCGAAATTCGAATTTCACCTTGCAGCCCTCAAACGTTGAAATTGAACTTAGATTAAGACTTTTGGGGCTCGTATTAGTCGATCCACATCAAGAAATTCAAGGTTCGAAGCTCCTTGAGCCAAGAACAGACATGGAAAAGTTTGGAAATTCGAAGGATTGAGTTGTGTAATTGGAGGAGTTGGACGATGGAATTGAAATCGAAAACAAGTCTATGAGAGTCCTACGAAGCTTTTGGATGGATCAATTAAAGAAAAACGATTGGAATTGATGAACTTTGAAGAATGAACAGTGCACGGGTGATCTTCGGAAAATCGAGCTCAAATCAAGTGGATTGATGTAAGGATTAGTGTAATTACAATCACAGACCTCTAATTAAGGTTTAAACAATGATGTTAGATGAATTAATTGGAAGAAATGATGCAGAATTGGTGGAGTTCTGGACGAGTCGAACACGCGGGCTAACAGACCCGTATTACAGAATTCGGGTGAGAACGATGAACAGTACCCGCACTGTAGCAGGCACGTGGCTCCCACGCGCAGCCACTTGTGGCAGCACATGAGGGCGTGTGAGACCCAATCTCAAGTTGAGGTCAACATGAAACTTACTCCTTTTGATATGATGAACATTTTGGAACTGGTTTCGAGGAAATCAGATATCGTTTAGATAGTGTTCAGTGTATCCGAAGTTTTAATATATGTTTTAAATACGTATTTAAATTCCAAAAAAAAAATTGAGGAAAATTATATGAGGTATATTGAAGTGTTAATGACCCTCGATAATGATTTTGGACATGAATTGTGATTTCCGAAATTTACGAAAAAACGTGCAGCCCAGAAGCGGGCAGTTTGGACAGTGTGTGAGTGGACTTTGCTTTCTAAATTTCAATCCATGCATAATTGTTTTCAATGATTTCTATTTATGATTTCTATACTTATGCTTATGGTGATTACGATTTCCGTATTTACACATATTTCGATATACAATACGTAATTGTACATATTTCGAGACTATGGTTTATGCGATGATGGTTTGATGGTTTGATGGATGATTTTATATGGTCTACACATATCATGTTTTGATAATGATTTGATGATGTGGCATTGGGTTTGAATGTGAATTCGGGCACGAGACCCATTTCTATAAAATATGATTTCGGATTTGGTTTTGGAATTTGGATTTCGATGGATTCTAGATTTTTCTATGATTTACATATGGTTTTGGGTTTAAAGACCCGGTTGTTATTGCTGAATCTGGTTTTGGGTTTAAAGACCCGGTTGATTGATGTGACGGGGGAGGGTCCTTGATTGATATGTTTTGCGTTTAAAGACTCGGTTATTGGGATATCCCCCGAGGCTTATTGATTGTGTTTTGAGTTTAAAGACACGTTGGTATCCCGGGAAGGCCTGATATATGTGGGTTTGAGTTTAAAGACTCGGTGATTGAGATCCAGCAGATTAATTGACTTGTGATTTACTGTTGATTTCTGATGTTTTCATATGTGTTGGGCAGTGGCCCGGTTTATATGGATTTATGGATTTTTGAGCTATGTTCTCGTACTTGGATTTTGATTCATGGTTTTGGGTTGAGGCCTTGGATTTATCGTTTTGGAAATGAAATGGTTTCCGATTTTTCATAAGCGGTTTTCTGATCGTGGAACTAAGTGATTTTCGAATGCATGCATTGGTTTTATGTGGAGGGTAGAAATGTCTTTTTTTGTAACATGTTTTATAAACTTATTTATTTTGTCCACTCACACCTTTTATGTTTTTATTGACCCTACAAGTCGTAGCACGATGATCGAGGCCGATCAAGAGGTGAAGGCATGAGTGAACACAGGTGCGGTTATCCCTTATTTGGCAAGTGCTGAGGGTAATTTTGGAACTTCAGTTGCCTTGTCAGACAATAGCAGGACCGGGCACAGATATCAATGTTCCTCAGGGGACGGGTCCTGTCACAACACGTATCGAGCTGCTCAACACATTACCGAGCACCCACATCGCCTCAACACATTATCAAGCACCCACATCGCCTCAACACGTATCGAACTGCTCAACACATTACCGAACATCCGCATAGACTAAACACATACTGAGCTGCTCAACACATTACCGAGCACCCACATCAGCTCAACACGTACCGAGCTATAGAGCATACACTCACGCCACACACTATCGAACTACTCAATACACTTGGCCTCGACTCGAACGTCAGCATCTGAGTACAGGCGCACTCAGCCTACACTCAACACTCAGTCTATGCTCAGCGCATTACCGAGCCCACTTTCAAAGCTAAACTTAGCTCACATACCGACTGATACACATATACAGGAAAAAATCACCTGCAAGCATTCAGACTCATAAACGGAGTCATACTCAACGGGGGACTACCCGAGCATAGTTTTCCACTGTCTTCCCTACAATATCCTACCTCGACCGAGGACTTGGAGGACTAATGATAGTGCACTGAACGGAGCAATGCAAAAGTGAGGAGTTGCTCGGTTAGTGCACTTTACTTAAAAGTCTTCAACCGAGGCAGTCCGCCTCAATCAAGAACATGGGGACTTGTTGACGTAACAACTGACCAAGTAACGGGTTTACCAAAATATTACACTGGACCATGAGGTAAGCCCATCTATAAGACCTCAAAGATCACACATGGCCCATGCCATCAAAGCCCATCATAAGGCCCATGGCTAAACCCTAGATTTTTCCTATAAATAGGGAGTTCCTCCCTCATTTGATGGATCTCATTCTCTTACTAGAAAAACTACACTCTCTCTAACTTTGAGAGCTCTCCCCTCTTTCTACATTTACTTTTTCTCTCTAAAATGCTCCAAGCCAATTGTATCATATATAAACACTATTATATTAATGAGAGTGGGATAACACTATGGACGTAGCTCGATTTGGATGAACCACATATATACTTGTGTTCTTGAGTGAGTGTGGTCTTCTTGGTCTAGGTTGGTACATTTTGTGCATCAACCGGGGGAAACTAGCTCTTTTTTTTTTTCAATGGTGGGAAACTAGCTTTAGAAGCTGTTTCTTTTATGCCTATGGATGTCCACTCCTTTTGTCATGATTCACCCTATCGTTCAATCCAAGTGTGACACGTTTCATTATATTAAGTGACCAATCATCAAAGGTGGACCATCCAATATAATATTCCAATCACTTTCCCTCAATATCAATGCGGTGTCATGCTTATCCTCCGCCAAGGACCATAGCCTCAACTCAAGATGTTAGACTCACTTTAGCCTATTACTTGTAACTAGCCCTCGTCATTGGGCCGGGTCAGGCAAGCCCGACCCAAATTTTTTGGGCTTAGATTGGACCGGGTCGGGCTTATTAAATAATTTTTTAATTTACAGGCCGGGTCAGGCGGGCTTTATCGGGCCTGACTTTTATCGGGTTTTTCGGGTCGGGCCTACTAAGTCCACTTGGGCCGGACTTACGTGGGCTTTTGCAATAAACTTTTGATCAAATTTTAAAGTTACAAAAAAAATATATGAATATGAAAAAATATATTAATAATGAAAAAAAAATACACAAGGGTACAAAAACGTGGCCTGGTTAAAACCTTACCTTAAAAACCCTAACAAAATTGCTCAAGACTCCAGAGTACCCAATTAGAGGGAAGAATGAGAAGTGAAAGTAAGCGTAAAGGGAAGAATGAGGTTGAAAGATAAGAGAGATTGTGTTGAGTGAGTGTGGATTTTTGAGATACTGAGATATGAGTTTTGAACTTTGAGATTTGGGAGAGAGATAATGCAATTAGTGAGGAGAATCAGAACGTGGAAAGGGTTAGGGTTGAGTGAAATTTATTTAAGTAAGTGGACATAGGATTAGCTGGTTAGAGTTTGTATTGGGTATTGGCCATTTAGTTTTCTAAAATAAATTAGGTGGACTTGGAGTTGAGATTTGGGTTTGGGCTGAAATATTAATATTAAAAATAGGTTAGGTATTAATTCTTAAATAATAAGAATTTTAGATATTCGGGGTTATGGGCCGAGTTTATATGGGCGGGTCGGGCTGGGCTTACCGGGTTTTATCGGGCTCGGGCCTATCGGGTTTGAACACCATAAGCCCAAGATCAGCCCGCTAACTATCTGGTCGGGCCGACCCACGGCCCATAGAGGGTCGGGCCGGACTTTTATCCACCTGGCCTATCGGGCCTCCATAAGCCCGTGGGCTTTTGGGCCAAATGATGAGGGCTACTTGTAACAATCCAAAACCATATGAATTTCGTCACTTTAAGGTTGATGCGTCCCCTAAGTAAGATTCTCTTCTCACAAATGAAAGTAAGCTCCAATTTAGACCTAATTAATTAGACTGGCCAAGATGCCAAAACTTTTAAAACCACAATAAGTTGGCTCATTGGTTAGAGTGTTCCTATATTTGATATGCATCCAGTTTGTCTTGAGTTTGATTCTTACTAGTGCATCTTCTAATTGTAGTTAGAAGTGTGCTGAAACGCGTGTGCAATTTTTTTTCGATTCATAAAAAGATAGATTACTGTGATTCTTCACTAATTTGTCCATTTTAGACCAAAAAAAAAAGTGTCAAAGCTTCTTTCTTCATTACCAACAATTAAAAATTGCTTTTATGTATTTAATTATTGCATTTATACTTTAAAAATGGAATTCGATTTTGCATAATGTAGAAGTGACTCTTGGATGATTAGTGGTATCCTGTAAAATGATATTCATGCGCTGCTTCTCTAATTAGCAATGTTCAAAACAACATTAGATGCTTTTAGGGTAGTCAATAAAGGTCTAAAGCCTAGACAGTTAGACGAGAGCATAGACATTTTTTTTAAAGACAAAATTCAACAAATTAATAATATATCAAATACTATTAAATAATTGCAAAACAAAAATTAATTACTTAGGTAAATAAATTGAGTTAAAAATTATAAATATTAAAAATGTAAATTTTTTATTAATTTCATTATACAACATTCTATATTTTTATTTTATTATCTTTATTTTAATTAATATTTATATTATTAATTAAGTATTTAATAAATAAAATAATTTATATAACTAAATATATATATAAACTAGACGACCCAATCCCCGATTATATGCAGGAACAAATTATTGTGAGATTCATTACAAGAAATCGTTTTATAATCTTAAGACACCATTCCTGTAAGAATACAACCAAAAATGGGGTTTTCATCTTTTTGCAACCACTCCTTTCTGAGCCAACTGCATCCTGTCAAACAGTTTGGGATATGGGCTTTGGGCCCATATGTAAATTTGCACCCACTAAACTGCTCAGCACACTTACATTTCTCAAGAGTTTGGGAATTTTGCTAAATTGTCATTAGTCATCACTCATTGACAGCTGCATGACATTATACAGAAAAATCCGTGCCACAAAAGCAAAATATAATTTGGAAAAAGATGACACAAAATGCACTTTCCAGTCTCCAGAACTTGACATCGTCGCTTTAAACGATCCATAATTCCAGTTTACATCATTGCCAAGTAACACCAAAAAAAAAAAAATGTCAACTACTCTTTCCCTTCCCTCACAAGAGTAGACATTCACAAAACAGAATTCTTACCGCACCATCTGAACTACGTCTCAACCACTTGAACTTCTCAGCCGTGCAATCAGTTCATCCTGAAGCATTATATCATGGATTAATAAGGCGTAGGAAGGTTTCGCCTCAACCAATCGGAACTAAACCAATAATGGTGAAGACTGAGATTAGGTCGGGTTGATACTTGCCTTCTTTCCCTTTAAAGAGAGACCTTTGGCCTTCAGAAGGGCACGAAGCCTCTCTACAGTTAACCCCTGAAAGTCCCTAGTAGTTGCATGGCTGCTGCTGCTTGATCCCTCTGCACGTTAAAGCAGTTAGTCACTATAGCCATAACAATATCATCGTTTTCATGGAAATTCAGAGGAATAGAACTTGTCTGACAGAAAACAGAAACTTCTTCTATTTACCGATCAATGCGCTCTCCCGTAAAGATTGAAGAGCTCCGCTCACTATACAAGAAGTTGAAATACAAATTCATCACAAAAATGAGATAACTAAATCATAGATGTAACACAAACGAGAAATTCAATCTTATATTAAGATTTTCCAATTTACACAAACGAGAAATATATGCTGCTAGTAACCATCTTAAACCATGATGAGACCATACAACCATAAAATTGGCAATAAATTTCCATATGAAAAGGAATCCGTTTTCACAGGAAATTAAATTGATATAAATTCTAGGTGATGACTTTACGACCTAAGACAAGTATGTGATAAAGCATAAAAAATAGCGTCAGGGGAACACTGCACTGAATGACTTGTGAATGATCGTAAAAAAAGCATTCTAATTATTCAAAATTGAAGACCCAATCCAAGCTATCCAACATAAATTCTGGAGCATAAAACATTACAAAACAGTGATTTTTTACCAATAGCTAATACAATATAAACTTAAGGAAATTACCTGGTCGAGAACTAGTACTAGTAGCCGATCTCTTAGTCGCAGCCCTGCTATCCAAAACTCTTTCAGCAGGCCTAAAGGACAGACAATATTTGGGTTAATAGTCCACAAACAATCTTCTTTATGGGTCTAAAAGACATTGAATTCAATGATCAGTACACATACAAGAAACCGAAAAATGGTGGCCATAAAAAGGCAAGAAATGCTAAAAGACATTGATATTTTCTAGAAACAGCAGTCCATGAACTGAGGTATACAACCATACCCTCAAAATTATTAGTTCACTGGAACACAAACACATATATGAATCTGATCAAGAAATTTAAACATCATCCAACCCAATAGACTGGTATTCATACCTCTTTCTAGAACCTTCAACGGAGCCTTTCACATCCTTTGAACTGGAATCACCTTTCTGTTTCTTGAGTGTAAGTGATCTAATCAATATGTTTTGTTGGTTTGTCTGTATCTGTTGACCCTCTGGACAAAACAAGAGCAGGCTAAAGTCAGGGAAGTTGACTAAATTCAAAATAGTATGGCATAACAAATTAATTTAAAGTAAACTAAGGGTGGTAGGCTCACAATAAAAGTGTTGGAGCAAAATAATGAACTTCAAAAAACTTAAAAGCACATATAAACCTGGGGGTGATGTATCATGGACGCAGACATAAACTCGCATCCCACCCTGTAAGCAAAAAATTGTCATCTTGTAAGCGAAAAATTTGATGAAGACAATATCATTTCTCCAGATAGTTATTCAAATCATGTAACATCAATATCCAAATGAGTGAACACAATAAGAAATCTATAACAGCGAATTGATTTCTTGAAACACAGGCTTCATCTTACTGATTTTTCATATTAGAAACAAGCAAAGACATAAAACTGTGATAAAACCTACAATAATTAAACATCAGACTTTCCTTCCTGAATTTGATCGACATTATATAGGTTACCAGTAGTAGCCTAAGTGCTTATGCAATGAAACATTCTAGGTAGCCAAGTAGCCAACACACCCACCCCTATGACGCACTCCATTATACAGGGAAGCAATAAAGTGCAACGTAATTGTAAAACAATGAGCACAGCCACATGTATATTCATATTACATCCTCTATTCTAGCACACATACATACCACGTGTATTATTGGAATTGTGAAATTCAATCTGAACAACACCCATAAAACAGACGAAAATGGCACATCTTTCCATAACAAATGTAAATATTTTAAGACAAAAATGGAACTTCTTTCTAAGGTACAGTTTAAACCCAATTGTCTTAGTCTATGTAAAAACCAACACTCTTCTGTTCCAAGATTAAAAACTACCCCAAAATGATTCATGATCGAGCACTTACGAATGTAGGCAGGCAATCACAATACAATTCACTCTAAACCAAATCATGCTTAAAAAGCAGATAAAAATAAACAAGAACAAAATTAAAGTCTCTACTCTCGGATTACTTCCTAATCAAGTGTAAAACCCTAAAAAAGCTAACAGCCAATGCTCGTTTCAGTACTTATATTGAGTTTCCCCAAACCCAGCTTGTACAATTATAAACTGATGAATTCAACAGAGTCCCAAAATATCTTGGCAACCCAAAAAGGAAAATTTAACAGGAAAAAGGAAAGAAAACAAAGCGAACACCGGATTGGAAGAGAGGACGGTGGAGGAGAGGAGGCCGCGAGATGGAAGGTTCTGGAGAAACTTAGAAGCGCCAGAAGCCGTTTGATTTGAATCGGATGGCGGAGAAGACGAGCCCTCCATGGCGGGTGAAAGAAAAACCCTCGGTAACTATTGACAAAGGTAAAGCGTGGGAGTCAAATTGAAGGGGCTCGCGAGTCTCTGAGAGTCTAGGCTTCAGTTAACTGTGTCGTACTCCGATAATTTTGGTATATATACCATATACGTGACCCGCACCTGCGCGACCCTTCTTGTAAAAATTTGGCGGTTCATTACTCCATTTTGGGAGGAAAAGCAAATTCTAACCCAATTTTGAATTTCTAATTTTTTTAATTAGAAAATATATTTTATTATAAACATTTTAAAATAGTACAATAAATAGCTACTTCTTATTTTAAACTTAAAATGTGAACGCAATAGAAATACAGACTCATTGTTAGTAAAAGTATTTCAAACAATATTATCCAAATTTGGTTAAGTTTGACCTAAGTGTTACAAAATTCATTTAAGAATACTACACTACCATTAAATTATCTCGCTACTTTACACTAATATTATATGTTTAATTATTTTATCATTTTTTAAAAGACAACTATGTCATATTTGAAATATAGAACGGAAAAAATTGACTCAAAATTTATATCCCCTTCCTTGGAGGGCTACTTTTGACTAACGTGGTTTATAAAAACAAATTTTATTCGCGGATAACTAGTTTGATGGGGAAGGTTTTGGACAAGCTTATAGTCAAATATGCTCTAACGTGTAGTTAGGTTTGCTCACTACTTGATTATGGATCGTAGGCTTCTTCAATGTTGGAAAATAGTTTCCAAATCTCTCTCTACCCCATTCTCTCTCCCTTCTCTCTAGAAAAACACGAAAACTAGTTTTCAAACCCTAGGGGCGCTCCTCTTTGGGGACGACGGCAGCTCCTCCTCCCTCTTTCCCTTTCACCTTATTCCTTCCCCTCCTCTCTCCTTCCCCCTCTTCCCGTTTCCCCTTTTTTTCTCCCCCTTCTTTGTTTGTTTTTTCTTGTTTTGGCTTTGCCCTCTGTTGCCTTTTGTGGTGCTCTTTCAGCCCCTCCCACTATAGAGGCTTTTCCTTCTCCTTCCTTGGAGATTTTTGGAGTTCTCCTAGATCTACGTTTCCATCTCCATTTCAGTTTCCTTCTACCATGCCCCAAACCCTTCCTCTTCTCTCATCAGATGCTCTAACACCGCTGGATCGTGAACAATCTTCCACCAAAGTTCACCTCTTATCTCAATCACTATTTTGACATTGGGGTGTTTTCAAAATGCATTTTGCACTCATCGAATGAATTATGGGAGATCTCATTGCGCAGGTGACTCGCTCACCCCTATTTTCCGTTGATCTCCTCGATTTCACCTTTACCTTTCTTGCTTTTGGTGGTACTATGTTTGCAGGTTCGCGGAGACTCTAGCGATGGTTGATGGCGGCAGGTTGGATGATGAAGGATTTTCATTTTTTAGATATAGAGTTTCTTTTGGTCCTTATTTATTTTCATGTTATTAGACTTTTCTACACATGTATTTGGTGTTATTGTGTGTTTGTTTATGTCCCAACTAAGTATTTGTGTTTATGGATTTTCATTAATCTATAATGTTTGTCTATCAATGAAATTCTTACTTGCTTGTTAAAAAAAAAAAAAGCCTTCTTCAATGTTGGTCTTTCTATATTGTGAACTTTATAACGTGGGATTTGTTTAATAGTAGTTAAATTCATGAAAGAGCTTAAAGTTTATATTAATTCATTCTTAAATAAAATTACGAATAGTCCTCACATAATGAAATATAATGAGATAAGTAGCCTGTAACGACCCGTCCCGAATTCGAAGATTAGATTAGTGACTAATCATGATTAGTGAGGTTAATCGGTGATTAGTTCGGACGAACGATGCGAAATGACCGTTTTGCCCCTAGTCGTGGCAAAACGTTGACTTTTCGATCGGAGGGTCAAATGGACTTTGACCGATGACCGTGATGTAGTTTAGGACGTCACGAGGTCATAAACAGGTGGCACGTTCAATTCCGATGTTCGAGGAGGAAGTTATGACGTTCGGAAGTTTAGGGACAATTTGGTAATTATGGTTAAAAGGGGGTCAAATGTTGACTTTTTGACCGGAATGTCCGATGGGCGAGGGCCAAGGACCATTACGTTGATCGGGATGATACGAATCCATAGACAGGCGGCACGTCGAATTTGGACGTTCGACGACGAAGTTACGGTTCACGGAAGTTCAAGTGCACTATTGCACGAATTACGAAATAACCTACCTTTTGGACTCTAGTGGGCCCCAAATATTTAGTTCCTGCCCAATGGATGAGTGATAAGTGTCACCCATCCACTGGCTCTTAATTCACATACATACATCGATCATTCTTTCTTCCATTCAAAAACACAACCTGATCTCATTTTCTCACCCAACCATTCACCCCAAAACCAAACCCTTACCCCCTTTGAACATCATGGCAAGGCCCAGTGTCAGGACCCGTCCCAAATATCACCTCGATACCCGGGACGAACCCTACTCCCGTCTGACAATCACACTTAAAGTACCAAAATAACCTTAAGACCACCATAAGTATAACTATCAGACGAATGAGTAAATATAATACAACTGTAAGTCAGAGCATAGTTCTACAAAATGGGCACAAAATCCTACTATGCTAGTCTCGCAACGGAAGAACGTCGTAAGCTCTATGCCTCGATTCCTGCCTCAACGTTCACCCCAACGCTATCACCACGACCTGGAGGGAAAATTTAAAACCAAAAAGTGTGAGTGGACTAGAATAAATAAAAGTTTCAAAAACAGTTTATCATCAAATCAGAGTTAAGCAAAAATAATAATAATATTTGTTCCCTCCGTTTTGAAAACATGCATGCCCAACTAAGTATCAGAACACCACAACGTAAAACAACATAACAAGATCACATCATAAAACAAATCCACATTTATCCAAGTCTGATCAAACCGGCTGGGTCTATCCGAGTCTTTATACTCAACCAGGCCTCAAATGTAATCCGAGTCTTTAAACTCCCGAGTCTTTAAACTCAATAGGCCTATGGGGGTAATATCATAAATGTCCGAGTCTTTAAACTCAATCCAGGCCTCAATAATATCCGAGTCTTTAAACTCAATCCGGGCCCGTCCCCTATCCAGCAGAATATCCGGGTCTTTAAACCCATATCCAGATCCAGCAAATCCAATCCAAATTCAATGTAAAACCATTTCTAAATCCATAGCCAAACTCGAATTCGAAATCCCCGGTTCGAAGCCCTTTCGGCGTTCAGAACCGTCATTCCGAACCCAAATCCGGAAATCCACTTTTTAAACCAAAACCAGCGATTATCCAAAATTATGTTTCATAATCCATTTATCATCATTAGAAAACAATTATATATTGAAATCCCTAAGTATGACATCAAAATCCGAAATCCCGTTTTTTTCTCGAAAAACGTGCAAAAACCCGAAAATGTCTCGAAAAATGTGCAAACATATCAACCACATATAACCATCATCAAGAAGCATAAACACATATTTAATATCATAAACATCAATAAAATAGTTAGGCATGCTCGTAAAGAAAGAAAGAGTCCACTCACGAATCTGAACGAGTCAATCGCGCTCCGTGCGCTCCTCGACCGTCTCAGGCGTCTCCCGTCCTGTCAATATGCACCAATTAGGGTAATAAATACATCAAGGATACTAACCCTAATTTTCCCAATTTTTCGGGAATTTATTCATATTTTAATCTTAGACCCTAACCCGAACTATCTCATAACATCGTCCGATTAACCCGAAAATCACACCAATGGATTCCTTAGGACATTTAGAACCAAAACCATGTTGGAATTTTGGCCGGAATCCTCCCCACGCACCTCCACGCGCCGCCCAAAGTGGCTGCGCGTGGGCCTCACGCGCCTGCTACAGTGCATCTTCAACCTCGAGTCACCCGGTTCAACTATGTTGAACCGGCGTGACCGGTTCTCAGTAATTCCTCCACCATTTCAGTCCAATCCAATCCCAGAAGCTTCGTATAATCCTTAGCAATCTATTCATGTCCTAACTTCGAAAAATCACGGCCTAAAACTTCACGATTCCTCCCTCGAAAAACATAGCCCGTGGCCCCTGTTTTGGCCGCCGGCCACCTAGGTCCTCCCCCGTCACGGCGACCATCCTAGACGACTCCTAGGACCTCCCTGAACCTCAACCTAAACTCCAAATCTCTCGACTCTAACCCTAAAGACACGACTTTTGAAAACAAAATCACGGGAAAACAAGGGATTCGAGGCTTACCTTCGAACCGTCCACCGCCGTCTGCACCGCCGTGTACCACGGTGCTCGTTGAGTCCCCTGCAAGCTCCCGAGCCTCCTATTGCCTTGGTTTGAGCCACCACACGGCATAACCACCGCCACAGGGTCACCGCCTCTCTGGTTTCCCAAAACTTCCAGCCGTCCACCGTTGTGCCTCCGTGCACGGTTCCAATCCACAACACGATCAGCAACTCACCCTCGTCTCTCTATCACTCTCCCAATCCACAACCCACTCACTCTTGCACTGAATCGATCAAACACGCACAATTTCTTCCCCTCTGTTTCTCTGTGTCGAAGCCAATTGCACGGTTTCAATTTGAACATTTTGTGGCCGTGCACACACAAATCTCCCTAGAAACCTCTAAGCCTCTCCCACGTGTCCATCATCCTCTGGACAGCAACATAAATATCCAATCCCACTAATCCAATTGTCCTGATCTGATTGGGCTAAGGAGAAAAGACCAAAATTGCCCCTAGTTATAAAAATTACCGTTTTGCCCTTGAATTTTCCAGACCCGTAACTATTTCATCCGACGTCCGATGACAGCGTGCCGCCTGTCGTGGTACTCAGGACGTCGAGACCTATCCAACGGTCCTCGGTCTACGTGTAAATCACAAGTCCACTAAAAAGTCAACATTTTCCTCGGTTAATCGAAATTACGGTAACGCCCTCAATCTTCTGAACGTCATAACATTTTCTCTGATTGTCCAAATCGAACCTGCCACTAGTCTACGGACTCGTGACGTCCTAAACTACGTCACGGTCAATGGTCAACACTCATCCAACCGGTAAATCAAAAAGTCAACTTTTGACGCACTATTCACAAGGGCAAAATCGTCCTTTACATAAATATTAACAAAATTTACATTTATACCATTCCCGAAGGTACGGGTTGTTACACCCAGAGGCTGAGAGGAGGATGGGTGGATGATGGTGGTCGGCTGGAAGCCACGCCGCTGTGGACGGCGACCTTGAACCCAAGAACGCACCCGGTTAGGCCCAATCCTTTCCATTTTTCAATTTATGCATTATGGTTGCTTTTGGGTGCCTAGGAGGTGATTGTTAGGTTGTTAGGGACTTAATATGATGGTTTTTTTAATGGGTTTAACGGCTGAGACGTCGTGGAGGTTGATCGGGGAATATTGAACCGTTTGGTTCAAAATCAAACCATGAGTTTTATGTGGTTTTGATTAGTTTTAATGATTAGAAATGATAGGGAATGAAGAAATAGGAATTATAGGATTAATTAGGGTTGGAATTGGACCAAAACAAGGAGGGAAAACGCATGAACCGGTCACGCCGGTTCAACTGGACCGCCTGCACAGGACCGACCGGTTCGGACCGGTTTGGAGCTTGAAGATGATCCACAGTACCCTGGCGCGTGAGGTCCACGCGCAGGGCCTGTTTTGGGCATGTGAGGGCGCGTGTTCAGTCTTTTGGGGAAGTGTTCAACATGTTATTTCATCTATTCGATGTAACGAACATTTTGGAACTAGTTTCGTGTCAATCGGACATCGTTTTGATAGGTTTCGGGGTGTCCGAAGGTTTAGGATAGACTTTAAAAATAGTTAAAAATTCTGGAAAATTACGGAGCTTTAGTAGGAGGTTAATAATGTAGCTAGTAACCTTCTATTACGATTTGGACAGGTTCGGGAGTTCCGGTGATGGTGATTGGCTCGAGAGAGCCGTATGGCACGCAAATCGAGGCGGTAGCTCGGACGGTCTGTGAGTGGACCTTGTTTTATAAATTGGTGCATGCATAAATGTTTATTATATGTTTTAAATACTTGTTTGTGATGCCATGAGTACATTTTGATGTGTGGTTACGTATTGACACATATTTCGAGGTTTCGGCCCTATACAGTGCCAATACGGGTTTGTATGTCTTTATTAGTCTAAATTATTTGGAATTGGATTTCAAAAGGTTAAACTAGGGTATGAGACCCATTTGGTTTTGTCTCGGGCATATGACCCTATTGATGACCTACGGGTTCGAGTCGTGGTCGCGGCAGATGCTTGGTGCACGGCGACGGACGACGTGACGCTCGCCTCCGAATTGGGATATGTTCCTTCCGGGGAGGTCACGGTGCACGATTCGTGGTCGGGCACCCTAGGGAGACTCGACTTCGGAGTGCTGACGGTTCAGGATAGCGATCAGTGATGAGTGTTGTAACACCCCGGAAATTCGAGGATTTTAATATTGTAATTTAATGTATGAATTGACGTTTTTACCCTTGTGAATGGTATGGCCAAATTGTTGATTTTTTGATTTGTGGGTCAAAAGGACTTTGACCAATGACCGTGACGTAGTTCAGGACGTCACGAGTCCATAGACAGGTGGCACGTCAAATTCGGACGCTCAAGGAGGAAGTTATGACTATCGGAAGTTCAGGGGCATTACCGTAATTTGGACTTTAGGGGCGAAAATGTTGACTTTTCGTTTGGCAACTGATTTTCACTCGACCCAAGGACCGTTAGGTAAGTCTCGATGCCCTGAGTCCGTAGACAGGTGGCACGCCGAAATAGGACTTCGTATGGCTGATTTACGGGTCTAGGAAGTGATGGGCAGTTTGGTAATTATTGAACCAGGGGCATTTTGGTCATTTCGCCCTGGTTACTGTAGCAACCGCGGGGGACATGGGCGGCATCACCATGTGCGGTGGTTCTGAGTGCGAATTTTTTATGCTAGTGTGTGTGGTGGAAAGTATTGATTGTTTAAACCTTTTGGAAGCATCAAACATGGTCTGATTCATCCAGCTGCACGGTCAATTTGTTAATTGAAGATCGAAGCTTTTCGGGGAACAATCTCAGTGGACAGATTGGACTTCCACGAGCCTCTGGGACGGCTTAGGTTGTTTTAAATTGATTAGAACGTGTGTGAGCATCACTCTGCCATTGAGAGAACTGAGAATTGGAGAGGAAAACCAGAGAAACCATTTCAGGGAAAATTGGAGGGAAAATCGAGTTTTGATTTCTAGTGATTGTTGGACCAAACCAAAGCCTGGTTTAGTCTTCTGGGAGTATTTGGAACGCAACCACACCAAAATCGAGGGGAACCAGCCACAGTTGAGCTGGGACGGTGGCTGCCATTTTCAGTGAAGTTGCAGATCTTGGGACGACAACCTTCAGGTACTTTCAAACCCAATTGATTGTTCATTTTAGTTTGTTTTGATCCTATTATGCTTCCTGTGAAGTTAATTAGAGATTGAATCAGAAACCAGGAAGTTCTGGTGATTGACCCATTTGGTTGATCACGGGTCGATGGGTCGATTGAGGACTTGTCAAGGGTGATTAATGTCTCAGAACCTAAATTAGATGTTTATGGAGGATAATAGAACCAAAAATGAAGGAAATTGATTAAGGATTGGTGATTAATTAACCGGGTCAAGCCGCGGGTGGCAGGCCCGTATTACAGACAAACGGGTGAGGGTGGTGACACTGTAGCAGCTACAGTGTCAGGCGCGTGACTTTCACGCGCAGCCACTTTGGGAGGCGCGTGAGGGCGCGTTGGACCTTATCTCTGATCACGATCAACATGACTTTTATTCCTCTCATCATTTTGAACTTTTTTGGTGAATTAACCATGTTGATCTGAGATAGTTTTGATGGGTCAGTTTAGGGCCGATTGTCTCGGGAAACGTGTTGGATGGTTTCCCCGAGCCGGTTTCTGTTTCGGACTTTTTGGTTAAATGGTTAAGACTTGTAGTGACCCTTACGTGTGATTTGGACTGACATGAATTGTACGATAATCCCGGTACAGGTTCGTACGCGCAGGTTCACCGCGGGATCGTACTATGAGTGGGCCCGATTTCATTAAACACTTGCATGCTTAAATGTTTTCCGATTTACTTATATGTTCACATGTTGGAATCAAGAAATGGTTTTGATGATATTGAAATTATGGTTATGGTACGTTTCACGGTATTTGGGTTTGAAACCCGTCTGATGAAACTTAACGATCGGTTTGGATATTATCTATGTATATATATATATGTTTTGCATGTGGATATCAATAAAAATGTATTTGGTACTGCACTGTATAGATCCATTCTTATGATACTGTCTCCTCCGGATGTGGTACCCCGGAGTGGTCATGGCGCATTGCCTGCGAGGAGTCATTCTACGGAGAAACCGGACCGTAAAATGACTAAGGAGCAGGATTGCTATTTGACGTCAGGGACGTCGAGCATCTAGGACGCTAGGCATTTAAAATGCCATACTTGGACAGGGTTCGGGGATTGGACTCGGAATTGAGACCCGAGTGGCACGCGTAGCCTTGAGACTATGACCTTATTGGACGTCAAGGACGTCAGACATCGGGGATGTCAGGATTGGAGTGTATAGTGCAGTGGCTAAAATGTTGTTTATGGTTTTATTACATGCTTTATGGTTCATATTATATGATTTATGGTTGAAAATTCTGATGCATGGATGTTTGGAAAACGGAGGGGTAAATTATATTTTTACTTACTAAACGATTTTATAAACTTGAGTTTCGGCCCACTCTCCCTTAATGTTTTGGTAACCCCTCCAGGTCGTGCTACTGAGGTTGAGGAGGAACCTGAGATTGAGGCATAGATCTACTTCTGCGTACCTGAACCCCTGTTGGGTGGTTTACCCGCAGGTTTATTTTAGAGTCGTGCTCGCAACTTGTAATTTTGGATTTCATCCCTTGTCTGACATCTGTTTGATTCGGATTTGATGTATAACTTTAATTTGGTTATTTTTGCATTTGATGTTTTGAGGTTAAAATTGGAACATTATTTTGGGTGTCAGACGGGAGCAGGGCACGTCCCCTTGGGGTCCCTGTGGGATCGGGGCGGGTCTTGTCAGCTTGGTATCAGAGCACTAGGTTGTGGTCAACATGCTAGACTAGCGATTAGTACTAGTTACTTTTCGAGTTTAAGGATAAGGTTAACTGATCTATGCCTCTTGACAGTTGGTTATGCCTCCAAGGAGGATTCCTCATACACGAACTGACGAGGATCTGGAAAGGGAAATGGAATGCGCAAGCATTGAGCGGGCTCAGCGTCTGGGAGCCACTCCTTTCAATGGGGGATCAAACCCCGAAGATGCTCATGATTGGATCACCAAATGGGAAAGGATCTTCACGTTGATGCACTGCCCTCCGGGCGAACGGGTAACTTTGGCGGCCTTCTTACTGGAAGGAGGAGCCTACCAGTGGTGGAATGGCCTTGAAATGTCTGGATGGTCTGTCCATACCACTACTTGGGAAGCTTTTCGTTCCCGATTTCTGGACCAGTACTACCCGCGATCATTTCGCGCGGCACGGGAGGCTGAGTTCCTGCGGCTGGAGCAGGGGGATATGTCCGTTGCGGACTACAAGAAGACTTTCAGAAAACTATCCCGGTTCGCTGCATCATTCGTGAGCACGGAGGAGGACAAATGCCAAAGGTTTGAGCTTGGACTCCGAGGGGAGATCCGGGCAAGTGTGACTGCTGCTACTCATGCTTCTCTGAGAGATATGGTCGACGCTGCGGTGCGTGTCGAGGCCAGTCTGGCGGCACACCAGACACGACAGCCTTCGGGCGAGGGGCGACGACAGGATCGCCCACAACATGGGCCAACGGGCCAGAAGAACAACAAGGGAGGGGGCTACAGGGGAGCACCCTCATCATTCAAGGGTCGTGGCTGGTCGGGTCGACGCGGAGGCTATCAGGGTAGGGGATCAGGATACAACTCCAGGCAGCATTCATCATGGAGCGGTGCGTTTGGTGGGCATTCGGACAGGCCAAGGCCAGTAACCTGTTTTGCTTGCGGAGAAGAGGGCCACTATGCCTGTGATTGCCCGCTGTTGTCCAAGAGCAATGACGCTGGGGGCTCTAGTGTGGTGCAGAGCACGGCTTCCCACACTAATGGAGGTCGAGGTCAGGGAGGTGACCGAGGTGCTGGGCGTGGCGCGCGCGGGCGCAGACGGAATGGAGGGCCTAGGGCTCAAGTGTTTGTAATGACCCAGCAGCAGGCGAGGACTGCCCCTGGCGTGGTTACAGGTACACTACATATCTTAAACCTTCTTGTACGTGTATTGATGGATGCGGGGGCTACATATTCTTTTATTTCGAAGAGTTGTGCTGGTATACTTGATTGTGTGGTATCAACCTTAGATTGCGAAATGGGTGTTGGCATCCCGATGAGCATCGTGTACCTTGTGAATCAGGTGATTCGGAGGTGCCCGGTGAGAATTGAGGATGTGGATTTGCCAACAGACTTGATTATTCTGGATATCCACGAATTCGATGTAATTTTGGGAATGGATTGGCTATCGGAGCATGGGTCGCTCATCGATTGCGGTAGTAGGCAAGTGATTCTGCGGAGCCCGGGTTTGCCGGAGGTTATCTTTCAGGGGGAGCGTGACGGTTCGCCTCCTGAAGTGATTTCTTCACTTACTGCTACCAAACTTCTACGGAAGGGATGCCAGGGTTATCTGGCGCATGTCGTGTCGGATCAGGTTGATACTCCGGGTATCGACGAGATACCGGTGGTACGTGAGTTTCCGGATGTGTTCCCGGAAGACTTACCTGGATTACCGCCATCGCGGGAGATCGAGTTTACGATTGAACTACTCCCTAGTACCCGACCTATATCCCAGGTACCATACCGGATGGCACCAGCCGAGTTATGAGAACTCAAAACTCAATTGCAGGAGTTGGTGGATTTGGGATACGTCCGACCAAGTACTTCACCATGGGGAGCACCGGTGTTGTTCGTAAAGAAGAAGGAGGGGAGTATCCGTTTGTGCATTGATTATCGACAACTCAACAAGGTGACACTGAGGAACCAGTATCCTCTACCCAGGATCGATGACCTTTTTGACTAGTTGCGGGGAGCACAGTGCTTCTCGAAGATTGATTTGCCGTCTGGGTATCACCAACTGAGGATTTCGGAGGAGGATATTCCAAAAACTGCTTTTCGAACCCGTTACGGACACTACGAGTTCCTGGTTATGCCTTTTGGTTTGACGAATGCTCCAGGAGCATTCATGGATCTGATGAACCGGGTTTTTCGACCCTACTTGGATAAGTTCGTGATTGTGTTCATCGATGATATCTTGGTGTACTCGAGGAGTTCCCGAGCACATGAGGAACATCTACGGTTAGTGTTGGAGAAGCTGAGACAAGAACAGTTGTACGCCAAGCTGAGCAAGTGTCAGTTTTGGCTAAGCAGTATTGGTTTTCCGGGACACGTGATATCGACGGATGGGATTAGCGTGGATCCCCAGAAAACAGAAGCGGTGACTAACTGGGCTAGACCGACAATGGTAACGGAGGTGCGGAGTTTTTTCGGGTTAGCTGGTTACTACCGAAGATTCGTGGAGGGTTTCTCCAAAATTGCTGCACCATTGACTCGTCTGACTCGGAAGGGAGTGAAGTTTATTTGGGACGAGCAGTGTGATCGGAGTTTTCAAGAGTTAAAGGATCGATTAACCATTGCACCTGTCCTTGCATTTCCGGATGACAGTGGAGAATTCGTGGTCTTTAGTGACGCATCACTACAAGGTCTGGGCTGCGTGTTGATGCAGACTGGCAAGGTTATCGCCTACGCATCCCGGCAGCTAAAGACTCATGAGTTAAACTACCCTACCCATGATTTGGAGTTGGCAGCGGTGGTTCATACCCTAAAAATCTGGAGACATTACCTATTCAGCGCGGCGTGCCAGATATACACCGACCACCAGAGCCTAAAGTACCTATTCACTCAGAAGGAGCTTAACATGAGACAACGAAGATGGTTGGAACTGCTGAAGGATTATGACTGTACAATTGAGTACCATCCGGGTAAGGCCAATGTGGTGGTAGATGCACTCAGCAGGAAGTCAGCGGGATCTGTTGCACACCTAGGGATGGTGTATCTTCCTTTGCTGGTGGAACTCCGGAAGGCGGGAGTTATTTTGGATACAGATAAGCATGGAGCTTTGTTGGCCAGCTTCCATGTACGACCAGTGCTGATTGATCGGATTATCGAAGCACAACTTCAGGATCCGATACTCTGTATTTACAGGATTGAGGTCGATGCAGATGGGAGAGAGGATTTTACCATCCGGGATGATGGAGCACTTGTGAAATTGGGCCGTTTGTGTGTACCTGCAGTGGCAGAGTTACGGGTCGAGATTCTTGAGGAGGCCCATAGTTCAGCTTATGCTATGCATCCGGGAGGTACAAAGATGTACCGTACCCTCCGGAACCATTATTGGTGGCCAGGAATGAAGAAGGATATTGCTGAGTTCGTGAGCAGATGCTTAACCTGTCAGCAGGTTAAGGCGGAAAGGCAGAGACCGTATGGGGCTATGCAGCCACTTCCGATTCCCGAGTGGAAGTGGGATCACATCACCATGGACTTCGTCTTTAAGTTACCAAGGACTCAGAGTGGAGTTGACGGAGTGTGGGTGATCGTGAACCGGCTAACCAAATCAGCCCATTTTCTGCCAGTTCAGGAGACTTATAAACCTAACCGAGTGGCTCAATTGTTCGTGAAGGAAATCATACGATTGCATGGTACGCCGGAATCGATCGTGTCCGATCGTGATCCGCGTTTCACTTCCAGGTTCTGGCGGAATTTGCAAGCTACTTTGGGAACAACCTTACGTTTCAGTACTGCGTTCCATCCACAGACTGATGGGCAGTCTGAACGGACCATTCAGACCCTGGAGGACATGATGAGGTCTTGTGTACTACAATTTCAGGATTCATGGGATACTCATTTGCCGTTGATGGAATTCGCTTACAACAACAACTATCAGATAAGCATCGGGATGGCACCTTATGAGGCACTGTATGGTCGACAGTGCAGGACACCAATCTGTTGGATGGAGATAGGGGAACGAGCGGCGGTAGGGCCAGAATTGATGGACTTGACCCTGGAAACTGTTCGGGTTATCAATGAGAGATTAAAGGCGGCACAGGATCGCCAAAAGAGTTATGCCGATCGAAGGATTCGAGACTTGGAGTTTGAAGTGGGAGATTTTGTCTTCCTGAAGTTATCTCCGTGGAAAGGGATTATCCGTTTTGGTCGACGGGGGAAACTGAGTCCGCGTTTTATCGGACCATATGAGATCGTGGAGAGGATTGGCAGGGTTGCATACAGACTGGCACTACCTCCAGAACTTTCTAGAGTTCACAATGTTTTTCACGTATCGATGCTGCGGAAGTACGTACATGATGCTTCCCATGTACTAGGGGAACAACCTATCGAACTCCGAGGGGATTTGAGCTTTGATGAACAACCAGTTCAGATTTTGGATCGGAAGGAAAAGGTACTACGTCGGAAGATTATCCCTCTCGTGAAGATTCTCTAGAGAAACCAGAGTGTGAAAGAAGCCACATGGGAGCCTGAGGCTCTGATGCGAGAACAATTTCCTCATTTGTTTCTTTGAAATTTCGGGACGAAATTTCTTAAGGGGGAAGGTTGTAACACCCCGGAAATTCGAGGATTTTAATATTGTAATTTAATGTATGAATTGACGTTTTTACCCATTTGAATGGTATGGCCAAATTGTTGACTTTTTGATTTGTGGGTCAAACGGACTTTGACCAATGACCGTGACGTAGTTCGGGACGTCATGAGTCCATAGACAGGTGGCACGTCAAATTCGGACGCTCAGGGAGGAAGTTATGACTATCGGAAGTTCAGGTGCATTACCGTAATTTGGACTTTAGGGGCGAAAATGTTGACTTTTCGTTTGGCAACTGATTTTCACTCGACCCAAGGACCGTTAGGTAGGTCTCGATGCCCTGAGTCCGTCGACAGGCGGCACGCCGAAATCGGACTTCGTATGGCTTATTTACGGGTCTAGAAAGTGAGGGGCAGTTTGGTAATTATTGAACCAGGGGCATTTTGGTCATTTCGCCCTGGTTACTGTAGCAACCGCGGGGGACATGGGCGGCACCATCATGTGCGGTGGTTCTGAGTGCGAATTGTTTATACTGGTGTGTGTGCTGGAAAGTATTGATTGTTTAAACCTTTTGGAAGCATCAAACATGGTCTGATTCATCCAGCTGCACGGTCAATTTGTTAATTGAAGATCGAAGCTTTTCGGGGAACAATCTCAGTGGACAGATTGGACTTCCACGAGCCTCTGAGACGGCTTAGGTTGTTTTAAATTGATTAGAACGTGTGTGAGCATCACTCTGCCATTGAGAGAACTGAGAATTGGAGAGGAAAACCAGAGAAACCATTTCTGGGAAAATTGGAGGGAAAATCGAGTTTTGATTTCTAGTGATTGTTGGACCAAACCAAAGCCTGGTTTAGTCTTCTGGGAGTATTTGGAACGCAACCACATCAAAATCGAGGGGAACCAGCCACGGTTGAGCTGGGACGGTGGCTACCGTTTTCAGTGAAGTTGCAGAGCTTGGGACGACAACCTTCAGGTACTTTCAGACACAATTGATTGTTCATTTTAGTTCCTTTTGATCCTATTATGCTTTCTGTGAAGTTAATTAGAGATTGAATCAGAAACCAGGAAGTTCTGGTGATTGACCCATTTGGTTGATCACGGGTCGATGGGTCGATTGAGGACTTGTCAAGGGTGATTAATGTCTCAGAACCTAAATTAGATGTTTATGGAGGATAATAGAACCAAAAATGAAGGAAATTGATTAAGGATTGGTGGTTAATTAACCGGGTCAAGCCGCGGGTGGCAGGCCCGTATTACAGACAAACGGGTGAGCGTGGTGACACTGTAGCAGCTACAGTGTCAGGCGCGTGACTTTCACGCGCAGCCACTTTGAGAGGCGCGTGAGGGCGCGTTGGACCTTATCTCTGATCACGATCAAAATGACTTTTATTCCTCTCATCATTTTGAACATTTTTTGTGAATTAACCATGTTGATCTGAGATAGTTTTGATGGGTCAATTTAGGGCCGGTTGTCTCGGGAAACGTGTTGGACGGTTTCCCCGAGCCGGTTTCTGTTTCGGACTTTTTGGTTAAATGGTTAAGACTTGTAGTGACCCTTACGTGTGATTTGGACTGACAGGAATTGTACGATAATCCCGGTACAGGTTCGTACGCGCAGGTTCACCGCGGGATCGTACTATGAGTGGGCCCGATTTCATTAAACACTTGCATGCTTAAATGTTTTCCGATTTACTTATATGTTCACATGCTGGAATCAAGAAATGGTTTTGATGATATTGAAATTATGGTTATGGTACGTTTCACGGTATTTGGGTTTGAAACCCGTCTGATGAAACTTAACGATCGGTTTGGATTTTATCTATGTATATATATATGTTTTGCATTTGGATATCAATAAAAATGTATTTGGTACTGCACTGTATAGATACATTCTTATGATACTGTCTCCTCCAGATGTGGTACCCCGGAGTGGTCATGGCGCATTGCCTACGAGGAGTCATTCTACGGAGAAACCGGACCGTAAAATGACTCAGGAGCAGGATTGCTATTTGACGTTAGGGACGTCGAGCGTCTAGGACGCTAGGCATTTAAAATGCCATACTTGGACAGGTTTCGGGGATTAGACTCGGAATTGAGACCCGAGTGGCACGCGTAGCCTTGAGACTATGACCTTATTGGACGTCAGGGACGTCAGACATCGGGGATGTCAGGATTGGAGTGTATAGTGCAGTGGCTAAAATGATGTTTATGGTTTTATTACATGCCTTATGGTTCATATTATATGATTTATGGTTGAAAATTCTGATGCATGCTGTTTGGAAAACGGAGGGGTAAATTATATTTTTACTTACTAAACGATTTTATAAACATGAGTTTCGGCCCACTCATCCTTAATGTTTTGGTAACCCCTCCAGGTCGTGCTACTGAGGTTGAGGAGGAACCTGAGGCTGAGGCATAGATCTACTTCTGCGTACCTGAACCCCTGTTGGGTGGTTTACCCGCAGGTTTATTTTAGAGTCGTGCTCGCAACTTGTAATTTTGGATTTCATCCCTTGTCTGACATCTGTTTGATTTGGATTTGATGTATAACTTTAATTTGGTTATTTATGCATTTGATGTTTTGAGGTTAAAATTGGAACATTATTTTGGGTGTCAGACGAGAGCAGGGCACGTCCCCTTGGGGTCCCTGTGGGATCGGGGCGGGTCCTGTCAAGTGCGCCATGATCTTGTGGTGGTCGCGTCAGTTGATACGTTCACGGCGACATATCAGGATTGAGGGCGGTCCTGGATGGATGGTTGTACACATCACTACGATCGGAGTCGTGACTGACCCTTATATATCGGGCAGGATGCCCAGCTGATGTCATATGTTCGGGCACGAGACCTAGTTGTTTATGGTTATTATTTCGGGTCAGGGACCCTAGATGGATTTCCAAGTTCATGGCGGTTTATGCGAACCGGCATGAACCCTGGAAAGGTTATTTTGGATGTTATGGAACATGACGGTTTATGGGAACCGGGCATGGAGGATATTACCTATATGTATATATATGGATCATGACGGTTCTAGGGAATCAGGCATGAATGTTTGTGTTATGTATATATATGTTCATATACCTTCCTTTACTTCTATTATCTCCTCCGGGGATGGTCGTTGGCTTGGGTGGACCCCGGAGTAGTCACAGAGCACCGACTGAGTGGAGTCACCCCCTAGTTGGGTTCCTTACTCTCAGGAAGGCTATGATTACTATAACCTTGGGTAGGGTCAGTGGTCTGCGGACATTGACCTTGACTTTGAGAATACTCGGATTGAGACCTGGGTAGCATGCACGTAGCTTTGGAAACCGTGACAAGATTGGTTGTGTGACTTATATATGATATATGGTATGTGATATGTTGTAACGACCCGTCCCAAATTCCAGGATTAGATTACTGACTAATCACGATTAGTGAGGCTAATTAGTGATTAGTTGGGCGAAATCGGACGAACGATGCAAAATGACCGTTTTGCCCCTAGTCGTGTTAAAACGTTGACTTTTCATTCGGCCGATCAAATGGACTTTGACTGATGACCGTGATGTAGTTCGTGACGTCACGAGTTCATAGACAGGTGGCACGTTCAATTCCGACATTCGAGGAGGAAGTTATGACGTTCGGAAGTTTAGGGGCATTTTAGTAATTTTGGTTAAAAGGGTCAAAATGTTAACTTTTTGACCGGGATGTCCGATGGCCGAGGGCCAAGGACCATTACGTAGATAAGGACGATACGAATCCATAGACAGGCAGCACGTCAAATTTGGACGTTCGACGACGAAGTTATGGTTCACGGAAGTTCAAGTGCACTATTACACGAATTACGAAACGAACTAACGTTTGGACCCTAGTGGGGCCCAAATATTTATGGAGGCCCATTGGATGAGTGAAAAGTGTAATGACCCGTTCCGAATATCGGGATTGAATATTAATTAATTATGATTTAGAATGACTAATCGGGAATTAGTTGAGTGAAATCGGACGAATTGTGCAAAATGACCGTTTTGCCCCTAGTGTGGGCAAAATGTTGACTTTTAGTTCGTGCGGTCAAACGGACTTTGACCGATGACTGTGACGTAGTTCGGGACGTCACGAGTTCATAGACAGGTGGCACGTTCGATTCCGACATTCGAAGTGAAAGTTATGACGTTCGGAAGTTGAGGGGTATTTTGGTAATTTGGCTAATAGGGAGCCGAATGTTGACTTTTGACCCGGGAATTCCAAGGGACGAGGTCCAAGGATCGTTACGTAGGTCTCGTCGATACGAATCCAACGACAGGCGGCATTCCGAAATCGGAGATTCGACGACGAAGTTATGGTCACGGGAACAGACTCGATTAACCGTACGAACCGGGATTAAAATAATATTTTAATATGAACAGTACCCGGTGGCTGAACACACTTGGATGAGTGACAAGTGTCACTCATCCCTTAAATTCGGGCATTGTTTGATCCTGAAATGACCAACACGATGAGACTCGCTGGGGGTTCTGGGACCAGCCGCGTGGTGTTTCGGGTCCGCTGGGGCGTGGCCGTTCGGCGAGTATCCTGCAAGGACTAGACACCGGTGTGGTGCCGGCCGAAGGGGCTCCGATGCCTAAGTTAGTATCTGAGTGCCGAGAGGCAAGTAAATACAGTGCTCTGGATCGGTTCTTAGTGTCTTACCTTTGTGAAGGGTTTCGGGGTATTTATAGTAGCCATAACTGCGGTAGGTGGGCTATTGTTACGGGAGCAGGTGGTGCTCGGTGGCTGGGAGCCGTCTGACAAGCCCTGGATATCCGGAGGAGGCGCCAGCTGGAGTCCCGACCTGCCTCCGTCAGGGAGTTGGTGTGGCAGAGTTGGTTAGGTGACTATCGCAGCCAGCTGTCGTCTGTTCACTGTCAGGTGCCGAATGGCGGGTCTGCAGTACGGTGCCGGTCGGCGGGCCGTGGGCCGTGAGGGTGCCGATCAGGCGATCGGTCGGCGGCCTTCCTGTCCTGGTGGGACCTGTGCTAGGGTGGTCGGTCGATATGGTATCAACATAAGTCCCCTAAGTCTTTGACTGAGGTGGGGTTCCTCGGTCTAGGACTTGATATGACGGCCGGTACTTGTCGACCGACCTGGGCGGTGCGCCCTGCATCCCTAGTAGCCCCCCAAGTCATGGAGCGAGGAAGTGCACCGTATGTCCGATTAGCAAAGGAGCCCCGTTGCCGAGTTCCGGAAGCGGCCCACCGTAAAGACCGAAAGATCGTGGAGAGGCGGCCGTGGGGAATGGCGGGGAGACGTCGGTAGTAGTGTGCTTGCCGACGAGGAGGGGAGGCGTGCCGTCGGGAAAGAGGTCGAGAGGCTCCGGTCGGCAGGCGGTATGAATGCATACCGGTGAGCGACGTACGTATGTACGTATGTAGTTGAAAATGTACGATACCAATGGGTATATAGTACAAGGTATTCGTAGCCGAAAGGTGGCCGTATCGGCCTGGTGACCGTCAGATCGGAAGCGCGCATCTCGAGGCGGGCATAGGGGCCTATAAAAGGGGCGAAAGCTTTCTGTCTTTTTCACTTTTTGACTCAGAGCATAAGTGGAATAATTGCGAGTGCCGACTGAATTGGAGACTGCCGATCAAGAAGAGGACGCACGTGGAACTAATTCGACCGAGCAAAACGTGGAAAGGTATAATTCCTGTCGTTCGGCATCTATGCTCAGCATGTGTTCCGTAGCGTAGGTGCTTAGTTGTAGCTTCTTTTCTTTTGGTAATTTGTAGATGTCAGAGTCAGAGTCAAACAGTGGATCTTGGGTTAGGTCCCCTCAAGCTTTTGGCGGGGAAACACCGTCCAGTTCGGCAACCGACGGGCCGAGCGGGCGCAGTGGGTCAACGTCCACTAGTGGGTCCACTAGCGGCACGTCGTCGTCCAGCAGTGGTGACAGCCTGGATGAGGCTCTCAGGTTGCCGCGGAAGGAGGTGAGGCAGCAGGGCGGGTGCAGCACGTCGGGTGCCGATCGGCCAAGTGAGAGGAGGACGTCTCCCCGTACGCCCCCCGTCTCCACCGTCGATTCCGAGGCGGAAGGTAGCGGTACGGAGACGAGCTCGCCGATGGAACTAGATACCGATGGCGTGGTGAAGGTGGAGTATGCCGTGGACTACGAGATGAACACCATTCGGCAGTCCGACCTGGACCGGTTCCGGGAGCTGTACAACGTGCCGGCGGAGATTAAGATGACGGTACCCCCGCACAGCAAGAAGCCGAGCAGTCCGCCGGAAGGGTCGACATTATTTTACGTCGATTGCTTTGAACACGGAGTGAGGCTGCCTCTGCACCCGTGGCTCCGGGACATGATGGCGAGGGCGAACCTGGCCTTGGGGCAGCTGAACGCCAACGGCTGGATCATCCTGATCAGCCTGTACACGGCATTCCGATTGGCGGGACTGCCGGAGCCGACCTGGGGGCAACTGTGCGCCCTGTACCGCTTCAAGCGGCAGACCTACGGGTCGGGGTGGTACCAGATGGAGTGCCTGCACAAGAGTGCGCGGGGGGCGTTCATCACTGATGTGCCGACGTCGCAGAAGAGCTGGAGGCATCGGTTCTGCTGGGTAGCGGGGCCGTGGGAAGGGGACATCAGTGGGGTCCGCGCGAGGATTCCTAGTTACTTCCAGTCCGGAGGTTGTTGGTCTACCGTTCGGCTAGTAGGCGTAAGGCGTCAATTGTGGCTACCGAGGCGGAGACTGATGGTGTTGTTGTGTGTGCAGGTTCGTCCAAGGCGACGGTAACAGCAGAGGATTGGGAGGCGTGTAACCTGGTGCGGGAGAAGCTGTCCGACCTGGAACGCAGCCGGTGTGTCCTGAAGCTGCCGTCGAACCTGGTTGCCGTGGGTCTCATCTCGCCACCTGGTAAGCAAGTAGTGCTGAAGTTATAGTATGTAGGCATGCCGGGGCACTAACAGTTTAGTTTTGCAGTGCACCCGCAAGTTGAACAAGCCGCTCAGAAGAAGATGAGTGAGGCGGCGGCGAAGCATGGCTCGGCTGCCGAGGGAAAGGGCAAGGAGCCGGAGGCAACCCCCCCATAGCCGCGGAGGCAAAAGACCGTGGCGTTGAAGCCCAGGGTGCTGGCCGAGAGGAGCCCCCGTCGGGGTCCAGTATGGGTGTTCGGCCAAATGGGTCGCCGAAGCCGACGAGGCCTGATCCGCGGCAAGGTGCCGAGCAGGCGAAGAGTCCCGTCCCGGGACTGAAACGGCCCCTCATTGGCGGGCTGGACCAAGCCCGGGAGCGCCAGAGGAAGTTGAAGGCGGCGCGGCTTAGGCAGTCTCCTCCGGCGGCAGGGGTGTCGGAGGGAGAGGGCTCCGACCGTCGACGCAAGAGGGAGGCGGCCCTCAAGGCTCCCGAGGCGCCGATGGAAAGAACCAAGGAGGCCAGGGTGGAGATGCCGCCGCCGGCTAAGGAAAGGGTGCCGAACAGCGTACCCGGCATTGCGGCCGTCTTCATGGATCCCGTGGAGACGGGGGAGGTTGTGAGGTCGGCAAGGCCCGGGGAGGCGTGGGTGCCGGTCACACAGCAGGTGCACAGGTCATTGGCGCCGGTTGTCAATGCTTTTGTGCTCGGCTCCCAGGTGACGCCGGCAGAGATGGAGCAGATCGGTACCGGCTCCCACCCGGGTCGGTTCGCGGCCCTGCTCGCCGAGCAAGCCCATGTGAGTAGTTGTGTGAGTTGGCTTTGGTTTTGGTTTGTATTGATTGGATATATGTTTGCTGACAAGTGTGCATGGTTCGGCAGTGCTTTGGGCAGACCTACGTGGCCCTGCAGAGGGCCTCCCGGCACATGCAGAGGATGGAGGCGGAGCTGGACGTCGAGCAGCAGAGGGAGGAGAGGCTGCGTGCCCGGGAGAAGGAGGGTCATGTTGCGCGGAGGCGGGTTGCAGAGCTGGAGAAGGAACTCCAGCGGGAGAAGGCCCGGGCAGAGGCGGCCGAGAGGGGAATTGCGGACCGGGAGGAAACGGTGCACGCCTTCTCCCAGCAGCTGAACGAGCAGGAGAAAACCATGGGGGAGCTGCAGGGGGGAAGTGGAGCGGCTGCGCGTGCTGCTATCTGCCGATCGGCAGAAGACCCTGGAGGACTTCATGGCGGACCCGGTGTATGCGAATGATCTCGACCTGGCGCTTGCCGAGGTGGAAGATGATTGCATACAGCGGGTGTTGTACTTCAATCCAGGGGTCCCGCTCAACTTCCCGTGGCTGGATGAGCCCCCCGTGCTGACCAAGACTTTCTCGCTGGACGGGCAACCGTCGAATGCCGAGGGCGAGCGGCCGGCCGGCGCGAAGAAAGCGGCAGAGGCGTCCACTGCCGACCAGGCTGAGGCGGCAGACGAGGAGGTGGTGGTGGTGGTGTGAGGCCGAGGGCCGTGTAGATAGGTTTTGTATGGTTTTTTTTTTTGTTGTTGTTGTAATCCGGGGGATGCCCCGTGTAGCATGTAGTTCGGATGTTTAAAGAGTAATAAAATTGTTCTTGGCGAAGTTGATATGTATCACACTGGGCATTTTTTTTTTTTAAATGAGGACTGCCGATAGGCGAGTACTTGGCATTTTTGGCATATGTGTAGGCATGCCGATCCACGGTCATGACCATAAACCCAGACCGTACTAGTCGTAACCACCGAATAAAATTGTAATGACTGTTTTGCGGCGGTATGCAAAGTAGGTGCCGCGTTGGTCACCGGGAGTGCCGATCGGCAATGGTGAATAGGCCGCGTTGTAGTTGAGTATGAGGCTAACACTAGGATTTATAAAAGAACATTGTGCCGGAAAGGCAAGTTCGACTGGAGATAGCCAAGTCGAATTACAGTAAGGCATAACGTAATGTACATGGGGTGTGTTCTAATTATGAAATAACTTGAGATGATCCGCGTGCCACGAGTGTGTAAGCAGACGTCCATCTGCAGTCTGAAGCTCATAGGTGCCTGGTCGACAAATTCGGGTCACGAGGTAGGGGCCCTCCCATGTGGGCCCGAGTGTCCCGTCAGCACGCTCCTTAGTGGCCAAGCTGACCTTGCGAAGGACCCAGTCACCGACCTGGAAACTGCGTTCGTGAACGCGAGAGTTGTAGTAGCGAGCAACTCGCTGTTTGTGTGCCAGGTTGCGGAGGTTGGCTTGGTCGCGGCTTTCCTCAATAAAGTTGAGATTTTGTGTGAGGAGCTCCGCATTCTCCTGTGGATCATAGGATAGGACTCGATAAGAGGTCTCTCCGATTTCCACGGGGACGACGGCTTCCGTCCCGAAAGTCAAGGCGAAGGGTGTTTCCTGTGTCGATGTCCTGTAGGATGTCCGGTAGGACCAGAGAACATCGGATAGGAGGTCGGACCATTGGCCTTTCGGGGTGTCGTGGAGTCGAGCCTTGAGGTTGTGTTTGATGAGCTTGTTTACGGCTTCCATCTGTCCGTTAGCCTGTGGATGTGCCACCGAGGCGAAGCAGAGCTGGATGCCATAGGTGTCGCAAAAGTGTCGGAAACGGGCAGAGTCGAACTGAGTGTCGTTGTCCGTGACGATCGTGTGGGGGATACCAAAGCGACAGATGATGTTCTGGTAAACAAAGCTCTCGACCTGGGCGGCCGTGATTGTTTTGAGGGGCTTTGCCTCGGCCCATTTAGTGAAATAATCCACTGCAACGATTGCGTGTTCGACGCCGCCCTTTCCTCGCGGCATGAGGCCGATGAGATCCAGACCCCATTGAGAGAAGGGCCAGGGGCTGAGCATGGGAGTAAGGCGCTCAGCAGGAGAATGAGGTACAGGGGCGCACCGTTGGCATGGGACGCACCGTTGGGTGATGGCTATAGAGTCGGCGCGCATTGTGGGCCAATAGTATCCCTGCCGGAAGGCTTTATGTGCGAGGGACCTGGGTCCGGAGTGGTTACCGCAGATTCCCTGGTGAATTTCTCGGAGCACCGCAATGCCCCGGTCCGTAGGGAGGCACTTGAGGAGGGGGGTGTCGAATCCCCGTCGGTATAGGTGGCCATGCGCCATGGTGTATCGTGCGGACTGGCGTTGGATGCGTCGGGCCTCGTTGCGGTTGGGCGGGAGTTCGGCCATGGTGTGGTACCGGACAATGGGGTCCATCCAAGAGGCTTCCTGTGTTGCGGCCAGGACCGGTTGCTCGTTTGTGCTTGGGGATGCCAAAAATTCGACGGGAACACGGCGGCCTATCTTGTCGTCGATGGAGGAGGCCAGGCGGGCCAGGGCATCGGCGTGGCTGTTTTCCGACCGTGGTACTTGGATGATCTCGTAGCCGCGGAAGTGGCGGAGTAGGGACCGCACTTTTGCCAAGTATCGGGTCATGGAGGCGTCTTTGGCATCATAGAGGCTGTTGATCTGTCGGACAACGAGCTGGGAGTCGCTGTAAATCTGCAGCTGTTGTGCTTGGAGGTCGGTGGCCAAACGGAGGCCAGCAAGGAGGGCTTCGTACTCAGCTTCGTTGTTGGAGGCCTGGAACCCAAAACGCAACGCGTACTCCAGCCGTCCGTGGGTAGGCGTGCTGAGGACGAGGCCGGCGCCGGAGCCGGTATGGCAGGAGGACCCGTCCACGTAGAGAGTCCATATCGGTTTGGCGGGGTCCAAAGTGGACGGGGTTGACGACTTGCAGATAGGAGCGGCGGGTGCCGCGATGTTGGGGTCCGAAGTGTCAGGCATGTGCTGCGTTGTGTTGTAAGTGAACTCGGAAAGGAAGTCGGCGATGACCTGTCCTTTGACAGCCGGTCGCGGGGCGAAAGTGATATCGAACTCACTAAGCTCTACCGCCCACTTGATGAGCCGCCCCGAAGTGTCTGGCTTTTGGAGCACCTGGCGAAGGGGTTTGTTGGTGAGGACTAACATGGGATGTGCTTGAAAGTATGGGCGGAGGCGCCGGGCCGTCACAATGAGGGCAAAGGCCAACTTCTCCAGGTCGTTGTACCGGGTTTCTGCGTCCTGGAACGCCTTGCTGACATAGTACACTGGGAACTCCGCGCCGTCCCTACTGGTGACGAGGACGGAGCTGACAGCGGATGTGGAGATAGAAAGCTAGACGGTGAGCCGTTCCCCGGTGGTAGGTCGGGTAAGTAGGGGCGCGGTGCTCATGTAAGTTTTGAGAGCTTCGAAGGCAGCGTCGCACGTCGCGTCCCAGTTGATGTGCCGGCCCTGGGTCTTCATGACCTTGAAGAATGGTAGACACTTGTCTGTCGCCCGAGAGATGAACCGGGTGAGAGCGGCGATCCGGCCAGTAAGGGTTTGGACTTCCTTGAGTGTGCGCGGGGGCTTCATGTCCAGGATGGCCTTGATTTTTTCGGGGTTAGCCTCGATTCCCCGTTGGCTGATCATGTAGCCGAGGAATTTTCCAGAGCAGACACCGAAGACGCACTTGGCGGGGTTGAGCCGCATCTTGTATTGCTTCAGGACCTGGAACATCCTGTGGAGGTTAGGTACGTGCTGGTCGGCTGTCCGGCTCTTGACGAGCATATCATCTACGTACAACTCCATGGTTTTGCCAATCTGATCCGCGAACATGAAGTTGACAAGCCGTTGGTAGGTGGCACCAGCGTTCTTGAGCCCGAAGGGCATAACATTGTAGCAGTAGACTCCTAGATTGGTGCGGAAACTGGTGTGGATCTGGTCGTCGGGGTGCATCCGGATTTGGTTGTAGCCAGAGTACGCATCCATGAAGCTGAGAAGTTCATGGCTAGCTGTGGCGTCGACCAAAAGATCGATCTTAGGAAGTGGGAAGCTATCCTTCGGGCAGGCTTTGTTGAGATCCGTGAAGTCGATGCACATCCGCCAGGCTCCGGAGGGTTTCTTGACGAGTACGACGTTTGCGACCCATGTGGCGTAAATGGCCTTGCGCACGAAGTGAATGGTGCTGAGCCGAACGATTTCTTCTTGCATGGCCAGCTGTCGTTCTGCGTCATAAGTCCGCTGCTTCTGGGTGACTGGTTTGAAGGAGGGGCTGATGTTAAGCCTGTGGCAGATGACATCCGTGGAGATGCCAGGCATGTCGGCGTAGGACCAAGCAAAGACCTCGCTGTTGTCCCGGAGGAATTGGATGAGTTGTGTCCTGATTTCGGGAGCGAGGGTGCTTCCAATCTTCACTTGCCGCTCGGGGTTATGCGGGCAAAGGGTGATCAGCTCCGTATCCTCCACGGGTTGCGGCTGCGAGACAGTGGAGAGGTCGCTCGGGTCCTCGGGGGGACCTGCCCGCATTTGTTCAAGGAGCTCGGAGTCGACAGGGTCGGCCTCGTAAGCAGCCTCGGCGACGGTCATGGTCTCCCGCTTGTTGTATGGGTTGAGCTTTGTCAGAGCGGTCTGATAGTAGGAGCGGGCGGATTGTTGGTTACCGCGGACTTGGCCAGTGCCCATGACGGTCGGAAACTTCATGAGAAGGGCCCGGGTGGAGATGACGGCACTGAGCTGGTTGAGGAGTCCGCTTCCCAAAATGACGTTATAAGCAGTGGGGCAGTCGACTACCAGGAAGGTGGTGATGGCGGTTGCGATCTTGGGCGCGCTCCCCAGGGAGATAGGCAGGGAGATGGTGCCAAGGGGCATGACGGAATCGCCCGAGAAGCCGAGTAGCGGGGAACCAGCATGGGTGAGGTCCGTGGAGTTTATGCCCAACTGGTTGAAAGTGTCCATGAAGAGGACGTTCACAGAGCTACCCGTGTCCACCAGGATCCGCCCAACATCGAAATTGGCAATCTGAGCGCGGGTGATCAATGGGTCATCGTGGGGAAAGATAACTCCCCGCTCTTCTTCCTCGGAGAAAGTGATGGGCGTCCATCCTTCCCAGGCGATCTTGGCCGCGCGTCCATCCGTGATGTTGAATATCTGGTGGTTGGATGTCGTGGCGCGCAAGAAGTTTTTCTTAGCCCGATTGGAGGTGCAGGAGGAAGAGATGGTAGGGCCCCCGCTGATCGTGTTGATCTGTGGCAGTCCCTGTCCGGGGCGTGCGTGTTGGAGGAACTGGTTGATCTTCCCCTCCCTTACGAGTGCTTCCACAATGTCGCGGAAAGCCACGCACTCGTCGATGGTATGGCCATTGAACTTGTGGTACTGGCAGTACAAGTTGGATTGGACGCCCGGGCGGGGGCCGGGTGGTCGTGCCCGTGGCTTGGGGATGGTGTCCTCGATGCTCATCAAGACGTTCTCGAGGGAGGT
Organism: Prinsepia uniflora; assembly: GCA_032719365.1. NCBI lineage: Eukaryota > Viridiplantae > Streptophyta > Magnoliopsida > Rosales > Rosaceae > Prinsepia > Prinsepia uniflora. The sequence goes on along the minus strand of CM064865.1, from coordinate 68,159,611 downwards.
GTTCAGGATTGAATAGGTTTCGTACTTTGAGGCTGGCCCCGTGTAGGGTTTGCCTGCTTGGTGGTGGCCTGATCCCTGCCCCTTGTTGTGGTACTTGTCCCTCCCACGATGGTCATTGTTGTACGTCCCTTTCCGCTTACCGGAGTGTGAGTCAGATCGGGGATCTGTATGTGCGTTATTGGTCGGCGGAGGCGACCGTGCCTGCCGGTTACTGGGAGGTGGAGGGCGCGAGCCATTTACGTCAGGCCGGGATGCGACCTGGGGAGAGTTGAAGTGCTCCGCTTTGGCGTGTATTGCTGCCTGTCGCATGAGTTCGTTGTAATCGTCCCAGCCCTGGGTAAAGGCATGGTACTTGAAGGTGGACTCCCGCAGCCCGTTGCGGAAAGCGCGGTAGGCGGCCTTGTCGTCCGTCTCGTGGCATTTGGAGTATTCCAGGCTGAAACGAGCGGCGTATTGGCGCAGGGGCTCGCTATCTCCCTGCCGGAGGGTTCCCAAGTCTTCTGTTGTGAGCAGTCGATCCGTCTGGATCATGAACTGGTTCAGGAAGACCGTGTGTAGGCGGTCGAACGAGTCGATAGACTGTGGTTCCAGGCGATAGAACCAATTGAGTGCGGCCCCAGTGAGGGTAGAGCTAAAAATCAAGCACTGCGCCTCGTCAGAGAGATTCCTGAAGGCGAGCGCTGAGTTGTAATTGTTGATATGGGTGTCTGGGTCGCCTTCTCCATTATATGGAGCAATTTTCAGGGGCTTGACCTCCGTCTCATGGCGGTACCGCATGATGCGGTCCGTGAAGGGACCAATGTTGGGCCGGGGTCTGGGCAGTGTCCCAACCTTGGGTCTGGCGGCCTCCAATTCCCGCACGCGCTGGAGGAGTTCCCGAATCACCTCGTTTGATTGGTCGGGTCGATCTGCCCCAATCGGGTGGTCGCCAATTGGATGATTTGCGCTGCCGCCTCTGGGCTTCTCGGGTTGTACCGGTCGCCGCCCGGACGAGGCCGTGGTTGAGCTGGCGTTGTCTTCCGGCTGGTGCCTGCCGATCGGCGAGGAGGGATTACCCTGGGGCTGAGGGGAGAGCGGCGGGGGCTGCGTGGGTCGGCGTGCCGATCCAGATCGTGACCGGGCACCCTGGGATAGCACGGGAAAGGGCGGTTGCGCCTGGATGCGGGGGTCGTGAGTCGGGTAAGTCAGGCGATTAGCCGGGGCCTGTGTCTGTCTCTTGTCGAGCAGTTCGCGAGCGTCACGGTAGATCTGTGTTCCCGAGGGGCCAGGCAGGTCGGTCTGGTGGAAGAGCAAGCGCCCGGAGGCCTCCGGCTGGCAGGTGTCGCTGATCTCGACCCGGCAGGCGTCGAAACCCCGCCGACGCGACGCAGCGGCCAAGGCCCGTTTGGTTGCCTCCCGCTGTTCCTCCAATTCCTCGCGTGTAGATTGCAGGATGGCCAGGGTGCTTCCGTGCTGCTCCCCCCACACGTGGTTCCTGCTTTCGATGGCAGCATTGCTCTTCCTGAGTTCGGCAACCTCCAACCGGAGGGTTCTCAGCATCTCGAGCATGTCATCGGAAGGTAGGCCGGCTCGGGTTCGGTTGCGATCTCCCTGGGGTGTGTTGTTGAGCTCACCGTCATCCCGTTCGGCAGACATTGTTCGTCGGCAGCGGGTTGAGCAACGGTATGTGAGTGAGTGGGTGTTTACAATTCTTTCCCACAGACGGCGCCAATGTTTGATCCTGAAATGACCAACACGATGAGACCCGCTGGGGGTTCTGGGACCAGCCGCGTGGTGTTTCGGGTCCGCTGGGGCGTGGCCGTTCGGCGAGTATCCTGCAAGGACTAGACACCGGTGTGGTGCCGGCCGAAGGGGCTCCGATGCCTAAGTTAGTATCTGAGTGCCGAGAGGCAAGTAAATACAGTGCTCTGGATCGGTTCTTAGTGTCTTACCTTTATGAAGGGTTTCGGGGTATTTATAGTAGCCATAACTGCGGTAGGTGGGCTACTGTTACGGGAGCAGGTGGTGCTCAGTGGCTGGGAGCCGTCTGACAAGCCCTGGATATCCGGAGGAGGCGCCAGCTGGAGTCCCGACCTGCCTCCGTCAGGGAGTTGGTGTGGCAGAGTTGGTTAGGTGACTGTCGCAGCCAGCTGTCGTCTGTTCACTGTCAGGTGCCGAATGGCGGGTCTGCAGTACGGTGCCGGTCGTCGGGCCGTGGGCCGTGAGGGTGCCGATCAGGCGATCGGTCGGCGGCCTTCCTGTCCTGGTGGGACCTGTGCTAGGGTGGTCGGTCGATATGGTATCAACAGGCATAAAACCAGGATCCTTGTTTTGGGGAAACCATAATTATTATGTTTTATTAATTACTTAAACTTAATTTCCATTAATCCTCTATATTTTTCTTAACCGTGTACAACCAACAATCCAGTTTCTTCCCACCTTCATTCCTCTTCCATTTCTAAACCAGAGAGTGAAAATTTGGAGAGAATACAGAGACTAACTCAATTGGGAAAACACGAGGGAGTGATTGAGAGCTGGGGAATTGGAATTCGAATTTTAGAAAATTTGGGGGAAAATTTGAATTGGATGAATTGAGCCGTGACGATCAAAATGGGGTTCAATTTGAGTCTTCTGGGATTGCCACGATCAGTTTCATCGAAGGAACGAAGGTAATTGAGGTCCATTTGAGGTAGAACAGAAGCACTATAGTTGCAGAAAATTCGAGCTTGAGTCGTGGAGTTTGAGACTCGAACTGATGCAATTGAGTTAGGGAAAGTGTTTAACGGAGTCCATTGAAGCTTCTTGATGAATCAATTTAAGGAAAACGCTTGACACTGACGAATTTCGAAGATGAACAGTGTTCGGGGTGTTCTTCGAATGTTCATCTTTGATCATGAGGTTTGAGATAAGGTTGTTTGTAATTAAGTTCACAGATCCTTAATTCAAACTAATTCGATGCTAATGGACGTTTGAATTGATGAAAACGGTGTAGAATTGACAGACATTGAACCTGGTCGTCTCGCTGGTTAAAGGGGCCAAGTGTTTAACGGAGTCCATTGAAGCTTCTTGATGAATCAATTTAAGGAAAACGCTTGACACTGACGACTTTCGAAGATAAACAGTGTTCGTGGTGTTCTTCGAATGTTCATCTTTGAACGTGAGGTTTGAGGTAAGGTTGTTTGTAATTAAGTTCACAGATCCTTAATTCAAACTAATTTGATGCTAATGGACATTTGAATTGATGAAAACGGTGTAGAATTGACAGACATTGAACCGGGTCATCTCGCGGGTTAAAGGGGACCGTTTTACAGACAAACGGGTGAGGAAGACAGTGACTGTAGTAGGCGCGTGGGTTTCACGCGCAGCCACTCACGGCGGCGCGTGAGGGCACGTACGGCGTAGTTTCAAGGTGAGGTCAACACGACTTTTGATCCTCTCATTGTAACGAACATTTTGACGCTGGTTTCGAGGAAATCGGATATTGTTTCGATAATGTTCCGCGTATCCGAAGTTTTGTTTTATGTTAAAAATACGTATTTAAATTCCGGAAAAATTGGGGAAAATTATATGAAGCATTTTGAGATGTTAGTAACCCTCTATAATGATTTTGGACAGGAGTTGTGATTTTCAGAATTTACGGAAAAACGTGCAGCTTAGAAACGGACTGTTTTGGACGGTGTGTGAGTGGACTTTGTTTTCTAACCGTGATGCATGCATATATGATTTAAATGCCTTATTATATGATTTTATATGCTCTGGCATAGTTTATATTTCAACCCGGTGATTTCTCGATTTTATGGATTATTATATTATTATATTTGGCACGATTTTCGAGAAATTACGAAATTTGGTGAAAATAATGTTTGGACTTGGTTTATGAGTCCGGGATTGAAATTGATTGAAAATAATGTTTGGACTCGGATTATTGAGTCATGGATTGAAAAATGATGTGGTGACTCGGGAATGAGTCAAGGGTCAATTTCGTGGATTTACGTGAAAATGGCAACGGAGGTTGCAACGCATGGATTTGCGTGATAATGTTATTTTGGGCGTGAGAACCCAAGTGAATAGTGATTTTGACTCGAATTTGGAGTCACTTGTGAATTTGTGAAATTAACGATTTATGGTGATTTTATGATTATTTTAATCAGTCTTTCGGGCACCTTTTACGAGGAAAGTGCAAATGATGTTTTGGGCTAGGCCCGGAGTTTAAATGATTTCTAAAATGATATTTTGGCTTTGTTGGTGAGTCAATGATGATTTCTGGATTATTTTATTGATTTAAAATGTGATTTTAACGGTTTATGTGTAAATGGCATTTTGGGCTTTGATACCCAGTCGGAAATGATCTTGACTTTGTATGAAGTCAAGATTTGATTGAAATGTTTTGGGATGTAATTCCCGAGATGGTTTTCATTGTGATTATGATATTCCCAGACGGCCGGAGCTTGGGGGGATTACCCAGACGACCGGAGCTTGGGGGATGTGATTGTAGGATCAGGAGTTGATCCTATGGTCTCCTGATCCTATGGTAGTCAGCTTCTCGGATGAGACTGAGTCTGGATGTACCACTCGGATGGGTCTGAGCCTAGGGATGTGTTCGCCCAGAGGTGACTGAGCCCGAGGGGGGTTGAGCCCAGAGGTGTCTGTTCCCGAGAGAGTGGCTGGATATTGGCCTACGCGTAGTACCGCAATTGTGAATAGTGCAGTTGATGGTTTGATTGTGCACTTGTGAGTAGTGCAGATATGATTGTGATAGTTTGTGCACTTGTGAGTAGTGCGGATTGATTGATTGACTGTGCACTTGTGATTAGTTCTGATTGATGTTATTTGTGATGACGTACTGGTATTGAGTACGGGTTCTTGGTCTTTGTGGCCAGGTGATTATGTTTTCACATGTTTTGGCCTGAGAGCCGGGATTTGATGTTTTATAACATGAACTGATTTGGTGAACATGAGTTTTATGGACCATGGGAAAATATGTTTTGATTTTATCGGTCCACTGTTCATACTTGAATGATTTCATACTATTACTCATGTTTTACGATATGCATGCAAGTTTGTGAAAACTGGAGGGTAAGAATGTATTTTGGCAAATGTTTTTATAAGAGGTCATTTTTATCCACTCACACCTTTTTTGTTTTGTGACCCTCCAGGCCGTGGTACGACGTTCGGGACTGATCGTGAGGCAGTGGCAGCAGCAGAAATCAGCGCAAACATCCCTTGTCTAGCAAGCACTGAAGGGTAGTTTTGGACCTTTGGTTGACTTGTCAGACAGGAGCAGGACCGGGCACGGTTTTTGACGTCCAGTTGGGACGGGTCCTGTCAACAAGTGTCACCCATCCATTGCACAGCCCACAAATATTCATGCATCGACCATCCATTTCATTTTCTTCATTTCAAACACAACCCACCCGATCTCATTCAAACCTTCACCCAAACCCAACCAACCCTTTACATCTGATCTTGAGTGAGACCAGAGAGTGAGGGAGAGGCCGAGGAAGCTAGGGAAGGTGGCTGGGAGCACCTGGACCGCTGCACACGGCCGTGAAGGCCCAGGTAACCCGATTATGCCCATTTTAATCCATTTTCCATTTTTGACGTTTTGGATCGGTTTTAATGGTTTTAATGAATCAAATAGGTTGATAGGATAGTTTTAGGAAGGTTTCTATGGTGGTTGGACGGCTGGGCAGCCGTGGGTGAGTTTTGGAAATATTGAACCGTTTGGTTCAAAATTAAACCATGGGTTTATGCGGTTTTTAGGTCGTTTTGATGATTGGGTTAGATAGGAAATGAAGAAATAGGAATTTAGGAATTAAAATGGGAGAAAACGGACTGAAAATGAGGACAGAGGGACGCTGAACCGGTTTCGCCGGTTCAGCACAGTGACCGGACCGGAAAACCAGAAAAAAAAAAAACCGGTTTTCCTGAGATTGATGGTGATTAACAGTGTTTTCGACCTTCTAGGGGCTCGTGAGGACACGTGGGCCATAATTTTGGAAAGTGTTCAACACGGGAAATCTTCTATTCGATGTAACGAACATTTTGGGACTGGTTTCGTGTCAATCGGACACCCTCTCGATATGTTTCGGGGCATCGGAAGGTTTAGGGTCGGCTTAAAAATAGTTAAAAGTTCGGGAAAATTACGGGGCTTTGATGGGAGGTTAATTGTAATGACCCGTCCCAAATTCCAGGATTAGATTAGTGACCGTGAGGCTAATCCGTGATTAGTTGGGCGAAATCGGACGAACGATGCGAAATGACCGTTTTTTCCCTAGTGGTGGCAAAACGTTGACTTTTCAATCGGGCGGTCAAATGGACTTTGACCGATGACCGTGACGTAGTTCGTGATGTCACGAGTTCATATACAGGTGACACGTTCAATTCCGACGTTCGAGGAGGAAGTTATGACGTTCGGAAGTTTAGGGGCATTTTGGTAATTTTGGTTAAAAAGGGGCAACTGTTGACTTTTTGACCGGGATGTCCGATGGCCGAGGGCCGAAGACCATTACATAGATAAGGACGATACGAATCCATAGGCAGACGGCACACTGAAATCGGACTTCGAACGGGAGAGTTATGGGTCACGGAAGTTCGATTTCACTATGCACGAACTTCGAGACGGGGACGATTTGGCGAAATCTGATTTGGGAAGATATTTTGGTGGGTCCCATGGATGAGTGACAAGTGTCACTCATCCTATTGGCTAACTCCCCCAAATTGTGGATCTAATAATAAAATAATATTATTTAATTAATTTTTTTATCAAATCTTAACAACCATTAATCCTAACCATCCATTACCAATTAACCTTTAAATCCACACCCTCCATCCCATCTCCCTCTCATCAGCCATCACTCTTCTTTGTTCATCCTCAAACCCGAACCCCATAACCCATAATCCTCCATTTTCTTCATTTTCTTCAAAAACCCAAAAGACACACACAGCATCACCATTCGTTGCTTGTGCGAGATGAACATGACCGTGAGGTGGTGGAAAGAGGTTGTGGATGGCAGGCCACGGCCAGCCACGGCGGAGGACACGGCGGGGTGAGAGAACCCGTGGGTGAGTTTTCTTTCAAAAATTGAAAATTGATTTTTGTTGTGTTTTAATCAAATCTAGGGATTGGGAAATGTTCCTAGAGGTCTTAGGGTTCTTTTAGGATTGTTTTCGAAGGCTTAGATGGCCTGTAAAGGCCGTGAACGGCGGAGGTAGTCACGGCCGCCATTGATGAACTTGGAAGGTATAGTTTTTGAGGGTGTTCTTAGTTTTTAGGGCCATAGAACTCTAGGTTAGGGAGAGACGAAGAGAATGGGACAAACGGGAACGGTTTTGGTGGCCGGACGACGGAGAACCAGCCGGGTCAAGCTGCGGGTCACGGCGACCCGGTTACTGGTATTCGGGTCGACCCGCGGGAGGACAGAGATGACAGGTGACGTCATCCTGCTGACGTCATCATGTCAGGGATGACGTCAGCATTGTCAGATCTGACAATGTCAGCTGACATGTCAAAAAATGGACCAATAGGAGTGCGACACGTGTCACATGTCAGTGCACAGTCAGCACTGACGTGTCAGTGACGTGGCTGGCTGACACGTGGCACTGACGTGGACTAGTGCCGTGATGACACGTGGCACATGTCAGACTGCCACGTGGCACTGACAGCACTGTGACGTGGACCAATGGGAGCATGACACGTGGCACCTATCAGAGTCTGACATGTCAGACCTGACAGCTGTCAGATGGCGTTAGCATGACGTCATGCTGATGTCAGCAAGTACTGTAGCTGGCGCGTGAAGCCACGCGCAGCCACTTCAGGCGGCGCGTACGGGCGCGTGGGGGAGAATTTGGGGATGTGTTCAACATGTGAAATCTTCTATTCGATGTAACGAACATTTTGGGACTAGTTTCGTGTCGATCGGACACCGTCTCGATATGTTTCGGGGCATCGGAAGGTTTAGGTTCGGGATTAAAAATAGTTAAAAATACGGGAAAATTACGGGGCTTTAGTGGGAGGTTAATGAAGTAGTTAGTAACCTTCTATTACAATTTGAACAGGTTTGGGAGTCCCGGTGACGGTGATCGGCTCGGGGAGCCGTATGACACGCAAATCGAGGCGGCAGCTCGGACGGTCTGTGAGTGGACCTTGTTTTCTAAATTGGTGCATGCATAAATGTTATTATATGTTTTAATTGCTTGTTTGATGTTGCCATGGGTGCATTTGTATGTGGTTACGTATAAGCATGTATTTCGAGGTTTCGGCCTTATACGGTGCTTATACGGGTCTGTATTTATGTATTGATTTAAATGAACTGGATTTGAATTTCAAAAGGATAAACTCGGGTATGAGACCCATTTAGTTTTGTCTCGGGCATATGACCTCAGATTCCGGGCACGGTGCCCAGCTGATGTCCTATGTTCGGGCACGAGACCCAGTCACTTTACGGTTTTGATTTCAAGTCAGGGAACCTTAAATGGATTCCCAGGTTCATGACGGTTTATGGGAACCGGCATGAACCCTTGTTATGGTATCGTGGTTCATGACGGTTTATGGGAACTAGCATGAACCTTTGTTGGTTATTACGGTACATGACGGTTTATGGGAACTGACATGTTACCTGGTTGTGTTATTACGGTACATGACGGTTCATGGGAACCGGCATGTTACCTTGGTTATGGATATTATGGATCATGACGGTTCAGGGGAACCAGTCATGAATTTCTATGTTATGTATATATATATATATATGTTTATCTACCTTCCTTTACATGTTCTACTATCTCCTCCGGGGAGGGTCGTTGGCCTGGGTGGACCCCGGAGTAGTCACGGAGCACCGACTGAGTGGAGTCACCCCCCAGTTGGGTTCCTTACTCTCAGGAAGGCTATGATTACTATTACCTCGGGTAGGGTCAGTGGTATACGGACATTGATCTTGACTTTGAGAAGACTCGGATTGAGACCTGGGTAGCACGCGCGTAGCTTTGGAAACCGTGGCAGGATTGGTTGTGTGAATTATATGTATATATGATGTATGATATATGAGATATATGATATGATATATTATGTGTGTTTACACAGGTTTTGGGCAATGGCCGTATGGTTGGTTCTTTATGGTTTGGGGCCAGGTCCCTTATGGATTGGGGCAGTGGCTCGTATGGTCGTTTTCATTGTGGTCCTTTCGACCTTGGTTTATATCTGCTTTGGGCTTAGTCCCATATATGGTTTCTTGGGTTAAATGGTTTTCGAATGCATGCATGTTTTTTAGTGGAGGGTACAAATGTCTTCTTCTGAAATGTTTTATAAACTCTTTATTTTTGTCCACTCAAAGTTTTTAATGTTTTGACTGCCCTTCAGGTTGACAGCGGATGTGGACTGTAGCAGAGACCGAGATATCACATGCCTCCTCCGGATCCTGGCGTACTCTGACAGCCCGGGAGGGCAAAGGTCGGAAATATCCCTTGTCTGACGGCAGCAGCAAATCGAGTCCCGATAATGGTGATCAGCTCGGGGAGCCGTATGGCACGCAAATCGAGGCGGCAGCTCGGACGGTCAGTGAGTGGACCTGGTTTTCTAAATTGGTGCATGCATAAATGTTTATTATATGTTTTATTACATGTTTGATGATGCCATGGGTGCATTTGTATGTGGTTACGTATAAGCACGTATTTCGAGGTTTCGGCCTTATACGGTGCTTATACGGGTCTGTATTTATTTATTGGTCTAAATGAAAAGGTTTTGGATTTCTAAAAGGATAAACTCGGGTATAAGACCCATTTGTTTTGGTCTCGGGCGTATGACACTATTTACGACCTTCGGGTTTAAATCGTGGTCGCGACGGGTACTATGTGCACGGCGATCGACGATACGACGCTCACCTCCGGTTTGGGATGTGTTCTTTCCGGATAGGTCACGATGCACGATTCGTGGTTGGGCAGCCTGGGGAGCCTCAAATTCGGTGTGCTGACGGTTCAGGATATCGATCGGTGATGAGTGCACCATGATCTTGTGATGGTCGCGTCGGTTGATACGTTCACGGCGACATACCAGGATTGAGGGCGGTCCTGGATGGATGGTTGCACGCATCACTATGATCGGAGTCGTGACTGACCTTTAGATATCGGGCACGGTGCCCAGTTGAGTCATATGTTTGGGCACGAGACCCAGTTACTTTACGGTTTATGATTTCGGGTCAGGGACCCTACGTGGATTTCCAAGTTCATGACGGTTTATGGGAACCGGCATGAACTCTGGAAAGGTCATTGTGGTTCATGACGGTTTATGGGAACCGACATGAACCTTTGTCAGGTCATTATGGTACATGACGGTTTATGGGAACCGGCATGAACCTTGGTTAATGGATGTTATGGATCATGACGGTTCAAGGGAACCGGGCATGAACATTTATGTTATGTATATATATGTATTCATATACCTTCCTTTACTTCTATTATCTCCTCCGGGGAGGGTCGTTGACCTGGGTGGACCCCGGAGTAGTCACGGAGCACCGACTGAGTGGAGTCACCCCCAGTTGGGTTCCTTACTATCAGGAAGGCTATGATTACTATTACCTCGGGTAGGGTCAGTGGTCTGCGGACATTGATCTTGACTTTGAGAAGACTCGGATTGAGACCTGGGTAGCATGCACGTAGCTTTGGAAACCATGACAGGATTGGTTGTGTGAATTATATGTGTATATGATATAAATATGATATATGATATGTGATGTGTGGTTACACAGGTTTTGGGCAGTAGCCCGTACGGTTGAGTCTTAATGATTCTTTCACTATGGATTTGGGCAGTGGCCCGTATGGTCGTTTTCATTATGGTTCTTTCTATCTTGGTTTTGGGCTTAGTTCCCGCATATGATTTCTGGATAAATGGTTTTCGAATGCATGCATACTTTTTAGTGAAGGGTACAACTGTCTTCTCGTTAAAATGTTTTTATAAACTTTTGTTTTGTCCACTCACAGCTTTTAATGTTTTGACTGCCCTTCAGGTTGACATTGGATGTGGATTGTAGCAGAGACCGAGATATCACATACCTCCTCCGGATCCTGGCGTACTCTGATAGCCCGGGAGGGCAAAGGTTGGAAATATCCATTGTCTGACATTTCGTGTCAGACGGGAGCAGGATCATCCCGCACTAATCCTGGGGGGATTGGGATGAGTCCTGTCATATGTGGTGTGCACAGGTGTGCACAGGATTTGAGCAGTGGCTCGTGTATTTGGTTTCAGTATGGTTATGGTTTTGGGCTGAGTCCCTTATTGGTTTCTTATGGATTTGGGCAGTGGCCCGTATGGTCTATTTCATTATGGTTTTGGGCTTAGTCCCACATATGGTTTCTTTCGGATAAATGGTTTTCGAATGCATGCATGTTTTTTAGTGAAGGGTACAAATGTCTTCGATAAACTGTTTTTATAAACTCTTGTTTTGTCTACTTACAGCTTTTAATGTTTTGACTGCCCTTCAGGTTAACATCAGATGTGGACTGTAGAAGAGACCGAGATATCACATACCTCCTCCGGATCCTGGCGTACTCTGATAGCCCGGGAGGGCAAAGAACGAAAATATCCCTTGTCTGACACTCCGTGTCAGACGGGAGTAGGGTCATACCGCGTTAATTCCGGGGGGATTGGGATGGGTCCTGTCATAGCCGACCATCGTTGTTGGAATTTGGAGTAAACAATATCAGTGATATTAACGGAATTTCATTATGTAAAATATATTTTTTTTATCAGCGCTCAAAAGAGCAAAGGAATCAAAATAACAAAACGAAAGCAAAAAATACAGAAGAAAGGCAACAAACAAGAGGAAAAAGAAAAGACTACAAAGGAGGCCGGCGATCAATCATGTAAAATAAAATTTAAGTCGATTGATTAATTTAACAAATATTAAATCTATCAACATTATAATATAAACCTACACCATAAAATCCTTATTATAGAAACCCCTGCAATAGAGCTCCATGGTCCACTCGCAATGGTACTATGCAAGCTCGACCCGATATATAGGAAGCCCAGTAAGCCAGGAACATAAGATGGGTATTGGGCCTGGATTATGGGACCATAATTTCACATCGATCCTTCTCTCTTTTAAAAACCTCGCTCGCCCACTGATTATTACAAGTAACTGTCGTCGGTCAACGACCGACATGCATCAATAAAGCAAAAGGCTAGTAAACAGCAACCACGTGTCCTCCCTCACTGCCACGTCACCAGTTAGTCCTGAAACTAAGGTGTGCGCAAAGTAAGCTCCGGCGCACGATAGAGTCGCCCACCAGTGTGGCCAGCATTGAAAACCGGATAAGAGTTTTCCTCAAAATGATCAAGTGAATCGGATAGGATTTACCCAAAAACAGGGCCTAATAATTGAGCCACAAGTCATCGCGAACAATACACCCTCCCACTCACAACCTTCCACATGTCCTCCACGTGTCCAACATCACCTCTGCCCGCGAAAGGTATGAAGATCCAAGGGTGTAGAATTTTAGTGTAGGATAAGGACAGTTTGAATCTATTTGACGTCGTCCTCAGCTTTTGTAGTTAAATACTGTCTGAGTGATCAAAACTCGTCTCATTCTGAGTAACAGAGAGAGAACGAGAGAGAGAGAGAGAAACGTCTATTGATAGAGAGAGGAAGTGAGAAAATTGTAATTCGGGTGTGTAGAGAAAAAACGATGGGTGTGCCGGCGACGACGACGGGGGAGATTGATAGCCCGAGGAGCCCAGAGGCAAAGCTGGGGATGCAAGTAGAGGATCTGTGGGACGTGCAAGAGCCTCAGCTGAGCCCAACTGAAAAGCTCAATGCTTGCTTTGAGAGCGTCCCTGTATCTGCTTTCCCTCCTGCTCCTTCTCATCAAGGTACCATCTTTACATAGACGCATAGTTTATGATTGAATTTGTACGGGTGCATATATATATATATATATATATATATATATATATATATGGTGATGAGCTGATGATGGTCGTCATTAATTTAATATGAATTTGATAATGAATGTTATTTGATGATGGAAATAAGTAATTCAGAGGAATTGATTATCTAGATTGGAATTTGCTGAAAGGAGGGCTTGAAATTTGATGAAAGGAGGACTTGAAATTGGACAGCTACTCCTTCGACCGTTTTCATCTACGGATTTGTTCGTGTACTATGTCATATGTCATAATCAGAATTGGTTTTTTCTGAAATCATTCATTTGAAGATCATATCTGCCAAAAAAAAAAAAAACCAAGCAAGTTTGTGGTGGTTTAGCCATCATATGCATAAAACAAATTGAAGTTATGACTCAATAGTCTCCATTTTCATTAATTTTTTTACAGAAATGATTGTATTTGATTATGACAATTTTACAAGAAAATTTTGAAAAAGGTGGAAAAAGGACGTTGCTCGAGGGATGGAAAAGTATTATCCATTATATTTGGGGTTGGAAATTAAATTAAGTTTCATTTCCTTTTTTTTTCATGGAGATTATTTGGGCTCTATGTAAGATTTGATTTTTATAATGGGAAAACTGTTGTTATCGTCCATGAATTTTACAGTAATTTTAGTTATCGTCTTGGAGCTTCATTATCATTATTAGTAGTAGACGTTCCTTAACTTTACACTAATTTTAGCTATCCTCCATGAACTTCATTATTAGTACCAGATGTCCCTAAATTATTCTTAAATGTGCATTGACAGTCCTATTAATATTCATAACTATTTCCCTTAAAATAAGGGTAAATTGTCTTTTTAAGCGTGTTTGTAAGGATAAAGTAATGATAAACTTTGGGCTTTATTTGTGCTGAGTGGAGGAAATTGTATAAACATGCTTAAAACACACTTAAAAAGACAAGTTTACCTTATTTTTAATTGAAATATTCAAGAATTTTAACAGAAGGGTTGTTAATGCACATTAGACCTAGTTAAGGGACGTTTGCTACTAATAATGAAGTTCAGAGACGATAGGGGACGTTGAAGTTCATGGACAATAGCTAAAATTAATTCAAAGTTTGGAGAAGGTGACAACAGTTTTCTCTTTTTTATAATCATTGATGTGGTTTTCTATTTGTCTATTGGATTAATGTTTTGATGAAAATTTGTTTGTATTTATTCAGTGATTGAGATAAAATCAGACACCAGTTTAGCTGAAGCTGTTAAGATACTGTCCGAACATAAAATTCTTAGTGCACCGGTGGTGGATGTCGATGCACCAGAGGACGCTACTTGGATCGACAGATACATTGGCATGGTCGAGTTTGCCGGAATTGTTGTGTGGATTCTGCACCAGGTTAGCAATTTAAGCAACCTTAGCATTGAGACATTTATTCATGTTACTTATTTGCTATAAATGCATTGTATTTTCGTATATGCTCAAAGATTGAAGTAGATTGTGGTATATCATATCATGCATTGGGAGATTCTGAAATCATGGCATTTGTGTTTTGATCTTGGCAGTCAGAACCTCCATCTCCGAGGACTCCGACTAGTCCATCTAGCGCAACTGCCATTGCGGCAGCGGCAAATGGACTGAAAGGGCTTGATCTTGCAGGATTTGATTTAGGCTCAGAATTTGCTCCAGACACTGCGGGAAGTTTTTTTGAGGTCTTGACTTCGTCTGAGTTTTACAAGAGCACGCAGGTCAGTGTATTGAAATATTCAATAACATCATATGCATTACTTTGTTGCGATGTGTATTGACTTTTAAGCACGCAGGTTCGAGATATCTCAGGGTCATTCCGATGGGCTCCATTTCTTGCTTTACAATCTTCCAACTCCTTCTTGACCATGCTCTTGCTGCTTTCTAAGTACAAAATGAAGAGTGTTCCGGTAGTTGATTTGGGTGAAGGAAAGATTGATAATATCATCACACAATCTTCTGTGATTCACATGTTAGCGGAATGTGCTGGACTTCAGTGGTTTGAGAGATGGGGAACCAAGAAACTAGCCGAACTTGGTCTTCCCATGATGGCAGCTAATCGGATTGTCAAGGTGCATACTTTTCTATCTTCTCATTTTTTGCTATCATTCAACATATTTTGGGGTTTTCAAACATGCATAGTTATGCTTAACTTGGTGTCTTAATTACTCAACTATGCATTAAAGCCAAAGATGTTGGCGAAGAACTTGTGACTAAGGGCCAATTGGCATTGCTGTATTTAGAAAATAATGGCTGTGATATTTGTTGTGGGAGAAATCTGCTGAAAATAGTTGTTTTCATATTTTTTTTTTTAATTGTAAAAGTTCATTATAAGTCTCATATGGATTCCCATAATATAAAACTGAAAGCAGGTAATGAGTTTCTTTAGATTATTGTTTTGGTTGACAACAATAATTCAAAATAGTTGATTTTTATAGCTTTACCAAACATGTTGGTTACCAATTTTTTTTTAAGAAATTACTTATGAGTCTAAATAAGCAATGCCAAACAGACACTAGGAAGATTGCTTTTAGTCTTGATATGTTTTCTGTTGCCAAAGATGATCCATTAGATTTTTCTATTTCAAGCACCAAGACGATTTTAGCAATTTTACATGTCATTTTCTTAGAGGCTTAATAATCTTTTACAGGTGTATGAGGATGAACCGGTGCTTCAAGCGTTTAAGCTGATGCGGAAAAAGAGGGTTGGAGGAATCCCAGTGCTTGAAAAGGGCGGTAGCAAGGCAGTAGGTAATATAAGCTTAAGAGATGTTCAGTTCCTGCTTACTGCACCAGAAATTTACCACGATTACAGGTTCGTAGCTAACCTTGTTTCATAACTATAAATGAGAAGTTACTAATTGCTAGCAATGTAATCCTTTTTGAGTTCTAATTTGACATGTTATGACAGATCTATCACGGCGAAGAACTTCTTGACGGCTGTTGGAAGCTATCTGGAGAAGCAGAACAAAGAAGTCTACCCAATGCCAAGTAGTATGGTGACCTGCAAAAAGGAAAACACAATTAAAGAGTTGATTCTGTTGCTGGATGCCGAGAAGATTCACAGGGTATACGTTGTGGATGATGAGGGGAATCTGGAGGGAGTCATCACACTGAGGGATATCATCTCAAAGCTCGTTCACGAGCCCCGTGGCTACTTTGGGGACTTTTTTGACGGTGTTCTACCCCTGCCACAAAACAGCAGGGTTTAAGATAGGTATGAAGAGCAACATACTGATCTTTTTGAGATTACTTTTTCTTTCTTTTTGTTTCTTGTTCTTTTAGCCCTTATATGTAATGATCTATGCCCTTGTCTTACGGTGATAAGTCCTTTTGTAAATATTGGTCTTCAGTTTCTGTATATTTGTTGTATCCATGAGAGCTTTTTTTGCAGCAGCAATCGAATAATCAAAATTTTCTCTTTTACTACTATATTATATATGAGGGGTCTCATCAAAATTTTCTCTTTTCTCATGTAAGCAAAAAGTGTACATTTCCCAACTTGGTTTTTGCTTCAAAATGCTTAGTAAAATGTTTGTTATGTAAAATGTTTCCATACAACGACCAACGACCTCGTTTTATCCAAGTTGAAATCTTTAACCATATAACGACGGAGTTTATTTTGCTAGTGAGTTATTCTTTGTGCAAGAACTTAAAAGCCTTCAATTCTTATCACTTGAGCTTGCGTGCACAGGTGGTTACTCCTCACTATGGTTTATATGAACATTAATCAGAAGGGTTAAGAGTAACTATTCCATTCTTTTTTAATTAACGAATAGTTTACCGTACAAATGTGATAATTCAGAACGATTCTGGTCTTAATCACTACTCATAGATTATCTAGTCAAGGTACATTCAAAAAGTGGCTAATTATTTCGAGAAGACAAAACAAAACCAATTAACATGGGACGTTTATGGTTGCACTTGCTAAATAGCAAGTGGGGTTTCACTAAAAATAGTGTCTTTTGCTTCACCTAACCAAATTATTGAGTTTGAGTGGATGCCTCTTTGCATCATTTTGGTTCTAAAAATATTAAAACTTATGAGGTGGAATGAATGAGAATTTATCAAAAATAGTTAAAATTTAATACCTAAATTTACAAATGTCATTTTTGATAATGGGTATTTCAGATTGTTGAACGATTGGGGGGCCACATCAAAATGGTGGGATTGAATTTTTTTTTGGCGGTGGCAAGATTTTGGATTTTGACATTCAGCTGGATTTCATCTTCATAAATTGGGGGTGTGATTCAATCTTTTTTAAATTTTATATATTTGTACCAAACAAGTTTTTTCTTTTTCATTCTTATCATCATATTCAGAGTAAATTATCAAATGAATTCTCAAATATTAAATACCCCAAAATCCTATTTGTTGTTATCATTTTACAAATTAATATTTCAATTTTTTTCTTTCAGAATGATACCAAACGGGCCCTAAAGTTTTTGTTATTAGAAAAATTTAAGGGTATTTAAGTCTATTTAACTTTAATTTTTGCTATATATGAAAGTTTTACAAACAAAAAAAAAGACATTTATGTATTTAAAGGCCAAATATCAGCTATTTTTGAAAATCTCGGTATGAATTTTCTACCCATTCATCCTTGTCACCCTCCACTACTTTGAATTGCAAACCCTCAAAATCGTCCATTCAAATAAGAATTGCTTTCATTTCTAATTCCATTCTTTGGTTCTTCCGAGGGACCAGAGTGCGAAGATTACAAGTCGAAAAAAATGGCCCAAGGAGTTTAGGTTCACTGTTTTAGAATTAGAGTATTAATAACAATTCTACATGGTATATCGAAAAAACTATGCCGAAATGGATGCAACAGTGCCTTGTAGAACCCAAATCCAGCAAATATTTCCGACTTACCGAAATTTAAAGTTAAATGAAAAGCAAGAGGAGAAAATTGGTTAAGACACAGCAGCAAAACTTATCGACATCACGGCTTGCGTTGCATCTAAGCAAATCTTTAGCTTGACCTCTTCCAACGCTACTTGGAGTACCAACATGTGTATCAACCTCCGCTTACTAACTTCAAACTATTAAATCTCATTGTTAAAAAAAGCCTATCGATACACAAAAAACTCCGATTCATCCATGAGTAATGCTTGAGTGCATGCCTAGTACTACCGATGCTAATTCGAAAAAAATTCCGGCCCTAGTGTCTCGTTCCCTACCGCTAAATGCAAATGAGATGATAAGCTACAATAAAAACTTAATGATCCTCCCTTACAAACAATGCTCTACCCAAGGTATCATAATTCAGCAAAAAAGAAATTGCTACACTAGCCATGGCTTTAAGAATCAATCTCGGGAATGTAGAAGTGGATTAAGTGAAGAATGCATCAGGATTTCATCTCTATGAACAGATAAACTGATACCTGGGTTTAGAGAGGAAAAAAAAAAAGACAAAAATGACATATGTTCCTCAATCTGTGTGTATATCAAATTAAATATTTTACAGTGATGGTTTTACATCTTCCACAGGCAAATAACATGGCAATCAAATACATGAACCATGAAAGAATCCACGCATACAAAAAACTAAAGTCTACAGAACCTATTTACCAAAGTTATTACAGCAGAAGATAGATGGATTGAAAAATAGCTAGCTTTCACGAAACCTGTGTTTTTATAACATTAACACCAGAAAAATAAATAGTTACCATCATCAAGCTACAATATTTTTTTTTTCCATTTTCAAAATTATGCCAACTAGTCCTTGATTAAAAAAAAAAGGCAAAGGGCTTACTATGTACTTTTTCTTCTCAAATGGTGCAGAACACAAGGTGTCCCTTCAAACAAATCCAACACATAGCTCTCTAAATCATCTGCTGTGTATTTAATATACTTTCCAGCATGTCTCCCACTCTCTAGCTGACTCCCAAACCTCCCCATAAACGATCTGTATGCCGGAATCACCTTCTCCGATATAGATATCCGAAGCTCCTCCCGAAGTTGAACGTCCGGGACCTTCCAAGCTGTCTGAATTCTATAGATATCTTCGAAGTTTGCATTGAAGTTCTTAAACCTCTCCTTCAAAGCCATCTTCGAAGCATTGCTAGTACTCCCACCAATCCCTTCGTCTTTCAAACAAGACAATACCTTACTCCAAGCAGCTCTAAGATACCCAGTAGCATACTGGCGCACCTGACCCCGGCGCTTGCGAACCCATTGATCTCCCAAGAGCTTTCTAATCTCGGAATCCTTCACTTTCTGCACTATGTACTGAATGTTGTTCATCAAAAACACATGCTGCATTGCTCCATCATCATAAACTCTAGATTTCTCTTGTAGATTGGACTCCAAATTCGAAATCAATAAAAACAATCTACGGCCTATGGGAGACATACTTTCTATGCCCAAATCATCATTTGGCGACCCTTGCGACTTTTGTAACTCTTCTTCACCAGTATCCAAAAGTGAGTTTAGAGTATCACTATAATCAACCAACAATCTAACATAGTTCATCACATACCGGGTAAGCGGGTGAATTTCGCCACTTAGCATTGGTTTCTTACTGGCCTCACTCTGAACAGCATTTTCAAACTCTGCAAATGTCCCTATGGCTGCAACACCAAGCCCATCCAACACTACCCTGGCCTCCTCAACCACATATTCATCAGTCACCATTTGCTGCAAGTCCGGTAACACATCAGCCATGGCATCATACATGTCAAGTATCCTAAACAGCTTTTCCGGGGACTTCCGGCAGATGGCCACTGCATCTCCGAATTTCAAGAGCTGCATAATACAACCTTTAGCAGTCTCATTGAAGCAAATCTCCCTAATTTCATCAGTCCCCTCAAAGATCTGATCACAAAGCCTCCTTTCGCCAGTTAACAGAACCTTAACGCCGATTTTCACAGCTTGGATCCACTTCTTCATCTTCTCATCCAAAATTTTCCACTCAGTCTTGTGAACCTCCTCAATGCTCAGCTTCTCAATCCCAAGAATCACCAAACACTCGTCTAAAGCGTCACGCCTGACATTGCTGTACACCTGAATACATTCCTTTTCGTAACCAGACCGAATCATACGCTCGGCGATCTCCTTCAGTTCGACGACGGCGTTGGGATGTATTAAATCCACTTCTGTTTCACCGAGGCTGGCACCGCGAGCGTGGAACCGGCCGGCGTCTCGATCCTCTCCGAAACTCTCAAAATCCTCGTCGATTTCACCGTCGTTGGACGCAAACGATAGCGAGACCCTACGGATCGAGCCGTAGAGCCGCTCCGAGTCGAGAGGGACCGTGTTTCGGATCAGAATGTGGTGGAACTCGTCCTCAAGCCGAGTCATCGCGATTTGGAGCGCGTTCTCAGCCCGGCCCACGAATTCGTTACCCGGCCGAACCGAAAGCCCCTCCATGAGGCTCAGGATCTCATCGACGGCCGATAAATACTCGCTGGCTTCTTCCGGCGACTCCTCCCAAGGTACCGAGTGTCTGTGAGCTTCAGAATTGGACTCCCACCGAAAAATTACCTTCTCAGCGGCCTCAAATCGGTCGTCGTCTGCCTTCGAATCTTCTCCTTTGATCAAATCGGTGATGTTAGACAACCGGTTATCAAAGCTGGAGAAGATCAAAAGCATATCCTCCCGTACCTCTTTAGGAGTGTTGAGGCTCTTAACGATCTGCTGAGCCGTGGCGAGGACCCGGTCTTCCCCGCCACCGCCTATGCTCGTGGTGGTGGTTGTCATTTCAGTGGGCGTTTAGCTGCTAGGGTTTGAGACAAGAGGTCGCTGCGTTTGGGAAATGGATAAAGTATAGAGGGAGTATTAGGATTTGGAAAACCTGGAATTGTGGGCGGCGAAGATCATTTGGTGGCGGCAGCGTTGGTGATTGTGGGATGTTTGGTTACGGGTGTAGAAGTGTTCGTCTTTGTTTTTCAGTATGCAACTGAAATGACCAAACTTTCTGATTGCTTGGCAGGCTGCTTCGGTTTTGGAAAGAAAAAGAATTGAGAGACGAGTGAGTTAGGGAGCTCCTTATCGTGCTTTGAACTTGAGTGTACGACGGGATCGGGTGCGTTGCTGAGCACCGCTGTTAACCTGCGGCCTAGTTTGGTTTCTTCGCCATTTCCAATTTGATTGGGTCAAATGGGCTCGGGCCCACTATTTAACCAACATGGTCCTCCTTTTTGCCACAAGAGGAAGGAATTTTTAAGTGGTGGACCATGAATTTTTGTTAGTTTCTCCACCAAAATTAATTAAATCTGAATTCATTAATTATATCATTATTGTTCCATATGTAAACGAACATTTAAAAAAATTAATTAATCGAATAATTAGACTATTTTGATAATTTGTATATAAAATGATATAGCTATTATAAAGATAACTATCGTATAAAATAACTAAAATACACATTAGGAAGAACCAATTAAAAAAAAATCAGTTGGTTCAGTGTTGATTTATAAACAATTAATCTAAAATTCGAATCCCGATGACATATTATATAAAAAAATTCCAACCTTCCCCTCCCCTATAATAAAAAAGAATTAAAAAAATTCAATATATCTTTCTGTTCCTTATTTTATTAAAAGTAAATGATAGACGTATAAAATAAAGAAATTTAAAATGCATACGAAATAGAAAAGTATTCATATGCTCTATGCAAGAAACAATAAAGTTGTTTGATTTATGAACTTATAATTGAAATATTTAGCTTTAGTTTGGATTAACAATTTGAAACGGGGTATATTTTATTAGGAAAAATAGTAGTTTTACCTCCAATTTAATCTCTTATAATGACATATTTATTGGTAAAATTTGGTAATTTACTCAACCTTTCATAGCACTAACTACTTAAAATTCCAAAATACGGTAGGGTTGTTAGTAAAACTTGAGATTCTCAAGAAAGAAAAAGAAAATGGATAAGCATTTTTTTTAGAAGATATAAAACATAAAAGAGAGAATCCCCTAAAAACGGCTTTCATCAAACAAGAAATGCATGTAAGGGTTAAAATGGAAGATACAGAATTTAATTATTTTAAATAACGAA
Organism: Prinsepia uniflora; assembly: GCA_032719365.1. NCBI lineage: Eukaryota > Viridiplantae > Streptophyta > Magnoliopsida > Rosales > Rosaceae > Prinsepia > Prinsepia uniflora. The sequence goes on along the minus strand of CM064865.1, from coordinate 68,137,726 downwards.
ATTGATATTCAATATATACTTTCATTCTTAAAAATTATCAGTGTATAAAAATTTAAAAAAAAAAAAAAACAGATAACTTCAATTTCAGTTTTCTCATGAATGTTATTAGATAAATAAAACTGGATTAAAAATCATCATTTTCTCTGACAAAGAAAAATAAGAACAGATTTCATTGTTTTTCTTCTTCTTGTGACGCCAGGACAGATTCGTCGTCGAAGGCTGGCTGCAGTTTACACTTCCTCACCTAACACGTCACATTTCATATTCATAAATCGCCAAATACAAATACAAACCCATATCCATATTTATTTCCAAAATTAGGTGTGAACAGTTGAATACGAGTTATTTTTCAATGTGACGGTTCTGAATTCCTAATCGTCATGTGGTTCCATAATGTTAGTACTTTTTATTTTTATTTTTTTTACCATCATATTGAACATTATCTAGTAATTCACTTATTTTATAATTCGCATTTTTATATATTCATATTATTTCATAATTAAAATTAATTATAACATGTAAATTACTAACATCACATGATAAAATTATCGATATTATCGAATAAGAAAATATAAAATTTGGAATTTGAATGCCACAAATCACAAGTTTTAAATTCCATACAGTACGTATAATTTTTAAAATTTTATCTTTATAATTACCATTTATATATAAACAATATATTATATGTTTAAATTTCATTTTACTTCTATGTTACCCAGACATAAAACTTTACAAATTCTAGAAAAACTATTTTTAGATAATTTAAATTCCATCCTTTAATAAATTCTTAATAATCTTAATTTTTTTTTATCTAAATACACCCTAAAGATTGCACGTCAGATTTTGATTTCTGATCTATATTATTTTATATATCCCATGTGTACCAGTGAAATTAGATTGCACCCACAATTTAGAATTTGGTCACCAATAAACTAATTTCTAAATATCTAAAAAAAAATACACGTACCTAATTTTCTTGGCCTCAAGTTGCTTAATTGTCCTAATCTATCCTCAATTATGAGATATTTTTATAATCCCATTAATTAATTAAATTTAGAGATTGTTGCTCGGGTTGTCACTCTCCCAGAATTTTCTAATTTTAGGGCTGCAGTTTGATTGGTTGGAAAACAAAAGCTTGACCATGACTCCACAAGCCAAAGACATAATAAGTCTTAAAACCATCCATCCTTCGGTTTCAGACGTGACAAATTAGAGGCTTGATTGTTATTAATATCACCAAATAAAGTAAATACTGAATGCTAGATATTAAGTTCCTTCCTGGAATCAAGAATTGCATCAGACAAAAGCCCAACAGAATTTTCTCATCAAAATGGTATGCCACTGAGAAAGTTTAAAGAGGTCAATTTCGACAACCGTTTAGAATGCACAATTAACATCAAAACTCTAGCCAACCACTGAGGATTCTTTTGAACTATTTTTTTTTTCAATTGTAAGTCGTAAGAAGAACGCTTGGAAAAAACTAGGAAAGGGAAAAGGGACACTCAACTATAGGGGTCACATATCAAACATTATTTGAGTCAAAAAGTGATCAAGATCATATAACTAATAAAGATCAATTACCGCACTTTTGTAACCGGAATAAGCAAGGAAATTAGGCTCCATAAAGTTGCATCTATCTCAATCTGCATTACAGTAACCAGATTAAGAAGCTAAGCTAGCAACATACAAGCACAGATTAAAATATTTCATTTGTGTGGGTTTTAAAGGAGATAAAGATGGCATGAAAAACTCAAATCTACTAGCTAGAAGGTAACTTAAATGAGCCAAATCTAGCATGCTTTTGACAGTATTTTTCTTGAAATTGAACATACTACAAAAGGACACTTCATCTCCGAGTGGAACTCTTGAGTTTTAGATGGCAAACCACCCTCTCTGTAGTTTTGGCATGGTGAAGTAAAAAGTAAAAAACTTGAGTCACAGTACAGATGCTAGATTGGACTCCCCCAAAAAAACACACAAAATTGAACAAGTTCACATCTTTCATTTAGGCAAAGTTTAGACACAAAAATGGTATCGTAAAAAATATTTGAACCAACCCATACCGTTGTATCTGAGGCACTGGGTTATCTACAACATATTCACTTCTTGAGAGAAAGGGTCATATGATGCCTCACCCTAAGAAGTAAATGAAATGACCTGATCAAATTCCCAAAAGCCAAAGAGCTGCATTTTACACCACAAGAAGACCAAATTAAAAAGGTAAATGGCAAGCATGATGCTTACCACAGTAGAAAATTGGTCCCTTATGCAATACATGGAATTGAGCATTGTTTGTAGACTATCATTAGCTAATTCAAACCTAACTTCCGACTCTTTTGAGCGTGACTGTGAATCATTTAGAAGCTGCAGAAAAATCAGTCATAAGTTAAAACAAATAACCAAATAAAACAACATCCTTGACCAAATTGAGAGTTGCTTGCATTTTGCATTTTCACATGTGCTAATAATGTTACTTTCCAGTACCTTCAACTTGATAACAGCCACAGGGTCCGTGGATTCAGGGTCTGGATTCGCCATGTCCCATGTCATCGTCTTCAACCTTGGCAAAGCACCCTATTTATATCATCGAGTATACATACACAGCATTTCATTAACCTAAAGTTTACCCAGTAATTCAATGTGCTATACATACAAATGTCGAAAATTTGTAAAGTCTGAAACTTTAACCTGATCCTTGAGAGCATCCTGCCGCCATTCTAGTTGAAATTTCTGCAGCAAAAGCGTCAACAGCCTCTGTAACTCAGGCAAAACTTCACTGGGAAACAGCTTCTGAATCTCATCTCTATTGATGTTATCGTAAACGCATCTCCGAATCAACATACGAAGGCATACCAAAAGCTGCCCCCAAAAAAAAAAAAGCAGACTTTTACCAATTACCCAAATGAAATTCAGCTGCAAATAATCGAAATTCAATTCACAAAAGAGTGACAAAGCGGGAGAGGGTACGGGGTCGATGTCCGATTCATTCTGGAGCTGGAGGATATCTCGGATAATATCTCGGTCGGCCAAGTCAAGACCGGTTTTTCGGGTCCTCCAAAGGGCTTGAAGAATGTACTCCACCGAATCCTTCGAATTGGACCGGACAAGTAGAGGCAAATGGCTCCACAGCGTGTGTTCCATGGCTCGTCAAGCTCAGAAACCGATGCACTAGCACTCCTCGACGTCGGTAATTGGGAAGGTTTTCGCGCCCTAGCGGAAGTCTGACTCTGCAGGGTTTTAGCTTCTAGATCTTCCTAGTGGAAGACCAGCATCGAAACCACGTGACGTGTGTGGTTTTCAGTTAAACTTAAAAGCTTTTTTCTGTTAAAACTTAAAATCAGATAAAAAAAAAATCAGTTAAAACTTAAAAGCTTTTACTAATATTGCAGTTCATCCCCTGTACGTTTTATTATTATCTTTGGAGGCCCCTCATCGGTTGTTTTCAAACTGGTAGAAGGACGCATATACCCAAAATTCAATTTCAGCAACATCCGAAATGGCGCCGCATGATGTCCGTCGCGCGTACAAGAGGCCGGCGATCTCAGACCAACAGAGGCGGCGAGAACTCTCACTAAAGCGCCAAGAGCAAGGCCGGCGCGACGCTCAGCTCCATGCTCGCCGCTTAGCCTCGACCCTACTCTCCTTCCCGGCCGATTTTGAACAGTCCTCCGAACCTGAACCCGAACCAGAACCCGAATTTGAACTTGGATCTTTATCGCAGGAGTCCGGTTCCGACCTCAACTTTGACCTTCGCAATGCTTCGAAGCTTAAAGGAACTGACGCTCGGAAGTGGTTCGCCAGACAGCTCATGCTCCCCGAGTGGATGATCGACGTCCCTCATCGCTTGCCCTATGACTGGTTCTCTTTTCACTTTCTAATTTGAACTGAGTTATTTATTTTCTAATAATTCTGATTATTGGGAAATGATTTTAGGTTTGGGTTAAGTGTAGGTATGTGTTTGCGAGGCCAGCTGGGAAGCGATGCTTCGTCGTTTCGTCGGACGGAGCCACAATCAGCAGGCAACGAAATGGCACCGTTTTGCACCGTTTTCCGTCTACTCTGCCTAATGGTGCCAGGACCAGAGGGGGGTCAGGTTCGGGTCAATCATACTCTATACTAGACTGTATTTTTCACGAGGTAACTTGAACTTCCATCATTCACTTGTTCATATTGCACTCCAAGTGTTTGTTAACATATGAAGCTTGTTCGTGAAATCAATGCAGATGGACCAGACTTACTATGTGATTGACATGGTGTGTTGGAGAGGTTACTCTCTGTATGATTGTACTGCTGAGTTTAGGTTCTTTTGGTTAAATTCTAAGCTGGCCGAGACCGGGGCTCTAGAGCCTCCATCTCAATATCATAAGTATAGGTTCAGCTTGGTTCCTGTACATATCTGTGATCAGCCTGGTCTATACGCAGCTTATGCTGGAGCATTACCTTATGTAAAGGATGGCCTATTGTTTTATAACAAGTAAGCCCACTTTCTGTTACTACTTTTATATGCACTTTCATTCCTTCATAATTTCTCAAATTTTATGCTATTCATATTTAGCATATCATTTGTAATTTTTTTTGTTTTTGCTAGGCATGCACATTATCAACTAGGAAATACCCCGTTGGCTCTAGTTTGGAAGGATGAAAGTTGTAGTCAATATGTTATCGACACAGATAGTAAAGGACAGGTTCCAAGCCATCAACAGGTATCTTCCATTACATATCTTATTGACTAGTGTGTGTATGTACTGTGAATTCTTGTTCTGTTTGCTCTATTTGTCGGTTGGACGCTATTGTACAACATACATGGTACTTAATAGTTTGATGTACATTGTGATTATGTTTGCCTGAAATCTTTCTCTCTCTCTCTCTCTCTCTCATTTCATGATCCAATGATCAGGTAGTTTTGGAGCTGCAAGATGATGGAAAAGTGACCACTTCCGACAATCCTCCAGTTGTTTTTGGTTGCTTAGATTTGGACTTCATACAAAAGGTCTGCTTTATAGTTGGTTTTCAAAAGAGAAATTGTCTTCCATCACTAGTTGACATGGATTTCTGCACCTGATGAGTGCTAGTCAGTGAGGCAAAGCATGGTTTTCAGTTTTTACTGAATGGTTCTTCTTCTCCATTCTTTACAATTTTCAGTGTTCTGACACCAAAAACAAAAATTTTGTATAGCTTTTTCATTGTTTTTTTTTCCTTCCATTCTTCTCTCCTCCGACCAATCCCAAATAGTTACACTTTCTCCACCGATGGTCAAAAGCCAGGACAATACCAAATTGGCCCTTGCCCTTTGTGTCATGATGAAAGTGTGGTTTATCTCAGGCCACTGGTGAAACCACTTTGGGGTCTGATCAAGCCAGCTGACCGGCTGGTACTACTGAGTTATCTGTAACCTTGTGTGAAGTGGTAGCCTGGACCTATTAACACTTTTTTTCTCTCTTTCCTCATTTTTTACATGCCATTTGCCTTTGTATTTTAACTTTATTTTATTTTCCAGTCAGGGTTGCATTCTGGTTGGCGTCTTCGTTTTGCAATTGGTGATGGAGGATTAAGCGTTGTGGATGGCAAGCTTGAGAAGGCTGATTTACATTACCTAGGCAAGTCCAGCAGAGGACGAGCTTTTGCAGATAGTTACTCCAAGGTTTGTAAAAAACTGTGAACTCCACAGTTGCTGGTGGACTTCACTCTTCAAAAATCTTTTGATATTGAATTAGCCTCTGGTACTGATAATCTCTTTGATACTGATATTGATATTGATATTGATATTGAATTAGCCTCTGTCTCTTTGGAATATAAACTTGCAGATTATGTTTCAGAACATGGTTCGGCAGTCTCCCCTGAAAATTGATGAGCTGGTGGCATCGATCAACTCACCTGACGATGAAGGAAACAGCCCCGACGCTGATATGGTTGGTTGATGATAAGTCGATAATTCTGACAGTAATGGAAGACAGAGCACATAACAGATGCATTATCCTTACTGGGATCACCCACCTTGCTGTTTATATGCCCCTAAAAACTTTCAGAACTTGCATACGAAGCCTTGAACCTGTTTGGCAAGCTGCTTGGTTAAGGGTGGAGGATTTAAATTATGCGTTTTGTAATTTGCAGTACTCTTTTAACACTGAGCAGCTATGTTTCCAAGCTTCCTCACCGTCGATTGATTGTTGGACGAACCAAAATTTTTGTATGCTTACTACGAAATGATGCTGGATGATCAATGTATATCAAATTTCTTCTCGCAAATTGAACTTAAAAACACCCACTGGTGTAATTATCCATCTATGTAACAAATTTAATAGTCGATAAAGATTTGAGCAAATAAGCAGCGTACGTTACATATTTCGTTATAGTCAATAAGATTTGAGCTAACGAGCATCATATGGTATATATGTACTCTCAGCGGCCAGCATGATCTAATTCTAGGACGCGGAGGTGGTTGGTTCGCAGCTGTCATGTACACAGGCCAATACATCTGTGTAGTCTCTCGATATGGTGAAGGAATCGTGCACTCGACCGTCGCTGCTCTTCTTGTACTCAAAGAGAAGAAATGAGCGATTGAATGCTGTCAATTTCACGAATCCGAAGTCGTGATCTCTGTATATACTCCAATTAGGTCTCATTTGGCTGAAGTCCGATAAGTGGCTGCCTGCGCCTCCAACAACGACATGGATTGTTGCATTGAATGGGCCGGAATAATGGTATTTTTCAGAAGTTGCGCATTGGTTCTACAACGATAGGACAGATTGAAGAACACGAGGATCAAAGACAAGAACTTTGTATTAAAGCTGAAGCTGAAACCGAAAGGATTTCTAGATAAACGGTTTGGTACCTCGTAGACAGGACATGACCTTTCGTAGTTATGGACATGGCCATAAAATGCAAGGTCTACCTTGTACTTCTGCCAAAGTTTCTGTAAGCTTTCCCTACCCATAGGCTCTTCGAATGCGCCCTCTTGCCCATACCAATAGTCAGACGAATAACCAAGCACGCGATGAGCGGCAAAGATCAACCAAGGTTGTTTTTGTCTGTCCACAGTTGCAAAGCAATTCTCGATGAACTTGTACTGCTCTGATCCCTCCCTCCAGTCATGCTCAGTGTCAGCAACACAGAACCGAAACATACCATAATCGGTGGCATACCTACATTCATACAATTTCCATTAAAATCTGTGGCAAAAAAAGAGAAAACAGATTATAACGAATTTGGGTAATTTACCAAAACTTTGCTCTGTTTTCAGCTGGAACATAGAACATGGTCTCGGCCAGCACACCACATTCTCCGCCTGAATCGGTTTTGTCATAAAAGGATCCTGAATCAGGCCAATCGCGTTCATGATTACCACTGCGGAATTACAAAGAAAAAAAGATTCACCAACTGAGATGATAAAGAAAAATTTTCAAATCTAATTTATAGAACTGATGTAAAAATGTACAGAAAATTTCCACAGACCTGCCAACCATATATGCCCTAGTTGATGCAACGGGTTCCACCTGTGCTGTGAATTGGTCCCATTGTGATATGTACCCATTTGCGTATGATAGATCTCCTATATGAAAAACAATGTCAATGTTTTTTGAATCTGCGATGATCGTATCGATAGTTTTCAATGCACCGGGTTGGTAATCGCTGTACTCATTTGAACCATCACGCTCTGCCTGAAAAGTGTATGAGGAAACATGTCTCGAAACTCAAATCCATGGAATTATAGAGAGAGAAAATCAAGCCCCAAATGGATTAGGGTGCCTGTGAATTGTTTCATTTCAAAGTAAGACTAAAAGTACCTTCCCCATGTCACCAAATATTACCACGCGCTGTAAGGAGTTCTGACCAGGATATGGAGATGCTCTGAATGAGTAGAGCTTGCTCCAAATAATCACACCGTTGGATAAACGATGGCCCATTCGGTAGACGTACCTGAAAAATATCACAACAGTAAGGAAACGAAAATACACAAAAACAAAAAGGTTTAAACATAAATATTCCTTAATATAATTACACAAAGTTTGGCCACAAATTCTTCAGGAAACTTGTGTGTATGAAACCAGGATCGCGCCATCCAACTGTCTTTGCAGGTGAACCTAAAGATGAATATAAAAAGCTCTCAGTATCCAACATGGCCTAACAAGGCCACACTGTACCAGTACAATCATTTAATGATCTAAATAGGAAGGATCGGTAAATCATGCAATGTAGTGCAATCATGAATTATAAAAATGAAGCATACCACACAAGCTGTTCCGATCAAATGTCAATGTTCCAGCTGGCGATCGCTTTTGGATATCCCCTTGCATGCCCCACTCAACAAATGGAACAGCTTCAGTAATGTCGTAGCCACTAGTCCAAGTTACTGTCATCTGCAAAATGTTGAGAGGAACAATTATAAATACCTCATTAGGAACCATAAGATCCTTTCAAAATCAGTAGCCAAAAGTCTAGGCTTAAAAAGAAGTTTAACACAATTTTTCTTTTTCTTTTTTGATAAATCAAAGTATATTAAAGGAAAAAGACAAAAGCCGGAGAACAAGCTGGAAGGGCCAGCAACCCAGGAGCCAAAAAGGTACCTAGAACTACAAGGAAATATTCCAACTCATGGCTACAAAAGAATTAGCCCTTGTGGCAGGAAAATTTAGGGAGCAAAGACGGTCCCTAATCATGTTAGAAACAGAAAGCAACACAAATCGCAACATAGTCACCACAACGATCAAGCAAGGGACCATTGGGAAGCCAAGAGTCATGCCACAAGAAGATAGTAGAACCATCTTCCACCTTGGCCTTGATAAAAGGTCTGATTAACGAACGAATCTTCATCAGCTTACGCCAGTTCCAAGAACAAATAGAGGGACACTCCAAATTCCAGAAACAGTTCCCTTTAATATAGTAAGCATTCACCCACTGACACCAGACCCCAAGAAACCTTAGCACAATAGCTTCCTAAAGTTTTATTTTCCCAAAGAAAACACCTACGCATTTGCTCAATACACTTCAGGACCCTCTTCAGAGGGAAAATGTGAGAAGCCCAAAAAACTTGCAAACTGCAGGGAACTGACTTAATACGCTGGAGGCGTCTAGCAAAGGAGAGAGGTCTAGACTCCCACCCAATAATACGGCACTCAATACGCTCTAATAGAGGCCTACAATCATTTAAGGCGAGTTTGGTAGTAATAAGTGGAATACGAAGGTAACGAAAAGGAATAGTTCCAAATTGATACCCAAGCATTCTTAAAATCCTGTCGGCCTCCCATTAGTCAAACCCTTCAAAATAAACATTACTTTTTCCCCCATTTACATAGAGCACGGAGACTAGGCCAAAGTCACTCGGAGAGTCTCTAATAACACAAACAGAATCATAATCACCATGCATAAACGACAAAAGGTCATCAACAAAAGCAAGGTGGAGGTGGGGAATTTTGTCAAACTTAAAAGCTACGTCACCTCTAACGGTATAAACCATCTTCTCTCCCTCACGTCACTTCTGCCAGCTTTGATGCTTGGTTGTCCACCCTGCCTCCTGTGTCCTACCTTCCCCCCTTGTCCATCACTACACCTGCCAGCTCACCAGCAGCACCTTCAGCTCTTCTGGTCCACGCAGATCCAGCGCTCCAGCCTTATCTTGAAGCAGCACCACCCCCTGCAGGAAGCCAGTCACTGCCTCAACCCTCACCAGCCCCCGGCAGCTTTCCCCTCAACTTTCCAGCGGCCGCAGCCACTCAACCAGCCACCACCATTATTCCCAATCCCTCACCACCCCTTCTCCCACTTACACCAGGCGCCAACCACATTCCCACCCTCAAACCACCACCACAATCTACCCGCACTCATCTTATGCTCACCCGCACCCAAACAGGAACTAGCCGACCAGTCTCCAGCTACACCTTAACTACAACCACCCACCCCATCCCTCCTTGGTTGAGCGCACGTGTGTGTCTCAGGCTGCCAAGGATCCCAACTGGCGCCAAGCCATGTCAGAAGAATTGAATGCCCTTATTCGGAATGACACTTGGGAGTTAATTCCCCCTCACGCTGCTCAAAACATTGTGGGCAACAAATGGGTGTTTAGGATCAAGAGAACCCCCACGGGTGATGTGGACAGGTTCAAAGCCCGTCTAGTCACCAAGGGGTTCCACCAACAGCCTTGAGTGGACTTTTAAGCCACTTTTAGCCATGTGGTCAAACCCACCACCATACGCACCGTCCTCCACCTTGCTGTCACTCAAGCCTGGCCCATACGCCAACTAGACGTCAACAATGCCTTCCTTCAAAGCACCCATCATGAGGACGTCCACATGGCCCAACCCAAATGCTTTGTGGATACAAAACACCCTTCCTATGTTTGCAAGCTTTGCAAAGCAATTTATGGCCTAAAGCAGGCCACCAAGAGCTGCACTCTTTTCTTGTGTCCCACGGCTTCGCCCTATCTCACTCTGATGCATCCCTCTTCTTACTCAGGCAAGCCTCCAATGTCCTCTACTTCCTTGTCTATGTTGATGACTTAATTGTGACTGGAAATAGCCCAGCCCTAGTCTCCAGGTTCATCCAAACCTTGGCTGCCCGGTTTTTAGTAAAGGATATGGGCAACCTTCACTACTTCCTCAGAGTTGAGGTTCTGCCCACCGCCTCTAGCCTATTCCTGTCCGAGCACAAATACATCCATGATCTCCTCACCATGGCATGCACAGATGGAGCCAAACCTGTCTCCACTCCTCTGGCTGTCTCCCCCACTCTCATGCTGCAGGATGGCTCCCCACCCGTAGATGCCACCCTTTTTTGGAAAATCGTGGGCAGCCTCCAGTACCTCAAGCTAACACGACCTGATGTGTCCTTTGCTATGAATAAACTGTCCCAGCTCATGCAAGCTCCCACTGAGCAGCAATGGCAGGCCCTCAAAAGGGTCCTTCGATACTTGAAGAGCACCTTGTACTTTGGTCTCCACCTGAACTGTACCTCCCACAACCAACTGCACGTAGTCTCGCATTCCTTCCACACCCTGCACGCATACTCCGATGCGGATTGGGCTGGAGACCCTGAAGACTGCAAGTCCACCACTACCTACCTTGTCTACTTGGGTGGAAACCTCATTTCCTGGAGCTCCTGCAAACAACGTGCTGTCTCTAGGTCCTCCACGGAGGCAGAGTATCGTGTTGTCGCCTCTACCACCGCAGAACTTCTCTGGGTCCAAGCCTTGCTGCGAGACCTTGGCATCTCTATCACACGGAAGCCAAACATCTCGTGCGACAACATAGGCACTACATTCTACTTCTCCAATCCAACGCTCCACACTCACATGAAGCATGTTGCAATTGACTACCACTTTGTTCGAAAGCAGGTCAGCCGTGGTCTACTTCAGGTCTCCCACATCTCCAGGGACGACCAACTTGTTGACGCCCTCACCAAAGCACTACCATGACCACACTTTCAGCTCCTCCGCTCCAAGATCGACGTCGCAGATGGCTCCACCGTCTTGCGGGGGCGTATTAAGGACCCCAACCGATCACAGGAGATTGAGGCCTAAGTCCACAGAATCAGCCCTGATTCTTTCCTACTGTAAAATTGTATATATTTGATTTTTTCCTAGTTTAGCTAGATGTACATACCTTGCTTAGCTACCTAGAGTTTATATATAGGACACTTTGTATACAATTCTAATCATCTCAATATACCAGAAATATTCATAACTTACAAGTAATCCCAATAAAGTTTAACATAATTGGTGAAAACATCAAAGAGCTCAATAATTAAATGCCCATGTGAAGAACAGGGAACCAGAAATTAAGATAAACTCACTTCATTCCAAGAGTTCCCTTGAGCTAGACGTGGATAAACAGGCGCGTTAGGATTGGAAAATGTTATGAAGTTCGAAATTGCCACCAGTTTTGGCTGCGGGATTCAGTCAGTCACATTGAAAGTCAGTACATCTTAAAAGTTGATAATTAGAAGTAAGGAAACGTGAGAAATAATGAGTAAAATAGGAAGGAAAAAAAAATACAAAGAGAAATATGAGCAAACAGGGACAGAAGATACATTTGACAAGCCGCCTGAAAATAATGAAAATGAAAAATCTGCCCGCTGATTTATAATCTGAAACTTCAAAGAAGCTTTTCCAGTCTTTGTATAACCTTCATCAAAATTTGCGTACTTGTACTGAAAACAGGTATTATATATCATAAATTTAGACAAGCTCACAGAATTTTTTTTCATCTTTACTTAAATTTCATTAGCAAAAGGGGAAAAATTACAAGCACAAACCTTTATAGGGGCAGTGCATATATAGGGAGTTTGTTCTTTTGGATCGTCCACCGGTGGGCAATTCGATGAGCTGCCATAAATAAACATCATTACTTCTATTTCCAACAAACAACAAACAAAGAAAGCTGTTCCTATACTAGCCAGTTATTAGTGACATGGTTTTTATTGACATTTATGGACAGAATATTCAATCCCTGAATCTTGTTTATCATGTTGAATCAAAAGAGTTAGACAGTTCATGTACATTACTTGAATATTGCTGGAGAAAAAACTCCAACCCAATCATCTCCAGCAGGATTAGGGTGCACAAGATCCACACTAACCCATTCAGTGTCCTCACCCTACAATCATATGAATCAAAACATACATCATGAGTCCTGGATATCTTGCATACAGATGATTATAATGTGTTTAAAGCTTGAAATTCATCTATATAAAGTCACCACCTACTCAGCCAACAGCAGTTCCACACACACAAAAAAAAAAAAAAAAATAGTTCCACAAAGTAGCCCCCAGATATCATTATGCGTTTTAGAGCTAAGAAATAGGAAAATAAAATTGGTGTATCGCAGTTGAAAATATTAGAAAAATAATATCTAGCTATGCGCTTTACTTCAGATTTAAAAAAAAAAAACTATGCGCTTTACTTATTACTTTTTGAGTTTTCACAATGCCAACTTCTGTTCTTCTTTTTTCAAATGTACCATGAACTTCTATTTGCATTTGTATACAACAAGGATGAATTTCAAGTAAGTTAACAGGTTATTGAAGGACGCAGAAATTGTTACCCGCAGGCCGAGAACGGAAGGGTAGGCATTAATGAAGGCCGAGGCATGGAAATCGAGAGTGACTTTCTCAATGGCAATCTTGGAAAGTGCCTGTTCCCCAAAACCACCGTTGTGAGCAGAAGCTAAGCTCAAGTGGGTCAAGCTCAAAATTGCCAAAATCGCGAAAAGTTGAAAGCTTTGTGCCATTTCTCAGGTGGGTTTTGAACACAATGAATGGAAACTCAAGAAACCCCTTATAGATGTACAAGGATCGGATGGCAAACCCACTTTGACGCGGCCAGTAACACTCCTATCAATATCCGAAATTCAAAACTCATCTATAAGGATCGGATAGCAAAATTGATGCGGCCATTAACACTCCTATCAATATCCGAAGTTCAAAACTTTGTCTCCAATGTTCCCTCTAATTCTCGGTATTGGGATCAAATTAGAGGCTGAATGCGAGAAGGATTCGATAGGGAGAGAAGAGAGAGAAAAATCAGCTTGGATTGTAAGAAATACAAGTGATACTCTCAGTCTCAGTTGCTCTCCCAAAATGAAATAAGCAGGGGAAGGGAAAGGCTTGGCTAATGGTGGCCATATCGGTTAATCTGCAAATGTTTAAGCTTTTGAAATCTTGTTCATGGATTTCTTTGTTACACGTGGGCACAAAGTTTACCGATGTTTTGCACAATTCCAAGTTTTTCAACCCATCTAATTATAGTTCGTTTGTATGAACATTAATTGTAGCCATTATAACCCTTTTTTGTTTTTGGGGTCCCCAGCAAGATGCTGCCATGACCAAACCTATATCAAATTATTGATGACTTTGTTTTTGTCATTATGTTGTGAAAAGCAACAAAAAAAAAAAAAACGTTCTTATTATTCATTGATAGACAACAACCAGAAAGCTCACTGAGGATTGCTGATTGCTGTTGGATCTACAACTTATAGAAAAAGAAAAAGAAGAAATTAAACTAAAATGATACAATGCCACTTTTCTAGTCAAGCATCCATACATAAAAATGCTTGATCAGAAAGGAAAAGAAAAAAAAAAACTAATTTCATACTTGATCATGTAGCCAAAGTGGATGGCTCACAACCATCATGAACACAAGCCAAGACATCTCTATAGTCCCTTGAGATTGTGAAGGAATCATAAACCTTGCCATCAGTGCTCTTCATGTACTCAAACAAGAGGGAAGATTTGTTAAAAGCTGTAAGCTTTGTGTAGCCAAAATCATGATCTTGGAAAATACTCCAAACTGTCTTGAGTGTGCTAAAATCTGATAAGTGGCTGCCTCCTCCACCAACAACAACATGGATTGTTCCATTCACGGTTCCTGAATAATGGGATGTTTCTGAATTCACACATTGATTCTGCGAAGTCAACAATGAATAAGGATCATTTTGGTTGGTGTTTCAACTATCTAAAACCAAAAGTAATTTATGTGTAAGTGATGACTGTCTATAATAATTTTTTTAAAGAACAAGATCAAAATTTCTAGACAATCAAGGAAAAAAGAAACCCAAAATTTGAGAATAAAATACCAGAAGTCCACAAAAATACCGCTATCCACGAAATTTGAAATTTCACAACAATGCTCATAAACCAAAATATGATGGGTTAATCTCACAACTTAAGAATATTTAACTCTCAAATTTTGGGCTATGCCCAAAATTCAAGGAAAACCGTAAGTAATAAGCTCTCCTACCACCATCTCTACCTAAACACCTCATGCTCCTTCCAAAAAATTATAATCTTAACTCATTAAATCTCATAAAACACACTTGATTCCATTAAGAGCAAACAAGTAAAATCATAGTTCTAAAAATCTCAGGGTTTGACTTGGCAAACAACACCTTTCATCCTTGATTTCCTCATGGGCAAATAATTAAAATCGCAATTCAAAGAAAGATAAATAAGTTTGTTTTTAGTTTTCAAAACAAAATCGAGAACCATCTGTATAAATTTAGTTATAGTTATGCTCTTAAGTGTAGGTATCTCATAACTCGGTGTTCAAATTTTTGCATATAGATATACCTGATAAATGGGGCATATTCTTTCGTAGTTATGGACATGGCCATAAAATGCAATGTCCACCTTGTACTTTTGCCAAAGCTTTTGCATGTCATCTCTTCCCATGGGCTCTTGAAATGAACCCTCAAGTCCATACCACGAGTTAGAGGAATAGCCAAGGACACGGTGACTGGCGAATATGAGCCATGGCTGTGTCTTCCGATCAGCTGCTGCAAAGCACTTCTCAATGTATTTGTATTGATCAGAACCTTCCCTCCAATCATGCTCACTGTCAGCTATGCAGAAGTGGAACATGCCATAATCTGCTTGATACCTGCAACAAAAAATTACAATGTAAAAAAAACTTCTACTTCTCTAATTACTCATAATAGTTAAGGGTGCAATTTGAACTGGACCAGTCCGAAGCTGTCCATGTCCAATTCAGATTTTGATCGGGTGGGGGAGTATTAAGTGGAAATAAACCCACCTAAACTCAACCCCAGCTTCAACCCGAATATTTATCGAGTTGAGTAGAAGCCCTAATCCACTTAACTCGATTTTTAACCCGATGAGGCGGATTCTAACTGAGAAGAAATCGCCTGAGTTTAACCCGAACATTTGTCAGGTTGGATTGATGAAGTTCTAACCTGCCCAAACCCGACTCATGCCCTACCTGATTTTGTATGAAGAATTCATTCAAAAATACATATAATTTTCTAATTCTATTGGACTCCACATATGTGACTAACAAAGCATGTAATTTTAGTACTTTTTACGTATATTAATTGATCCTAACTTATTTGTTTATTGTGTAACAATAATAATGCTAATATGGTCTAAAATGATGGTACCTGAGCTTTTAATCAATGTTGAGATTACTTGCATAGTTGAATGATATTGATTGAATTTTGGGTTGAACCTGAACTAACCCGAACACAACCCAAAATCCGTAGAAATCAGAGTTCACCTGAACCACATTAGCCCGGGTTAACCCAAGCCTAGATGATTAAATTTAGGTTAAAATTGACTTTCGAATCTACCCGAGTCACCCCCTTAATAAGAATAATTCACAAAAATCATTGATGTTGCTAATTATTACCAGAACTTAGCTCTGTTCTCAGCAGGGAAATAATACATAGTCTCAGCCGGCACACCACATTCGCCACCCGAATCATTTGTGAGGTCATAGAACCCTCCAGTGTTTGGCGTAGTTCTTTCGTGATTCCCACTGTTGGATCCACCAAATCTCATGTAATTAAGTTTCATTTCATAGCGATAATTATATATATTTATGTCAACTTAATTAGTAACACATTAAGCACAGACAGACAAGATCGAATAGCAAACCTTGCAATCATATAGGGCACAGCTGATGCAATAGGCTCAACCTGAGATGTAAACTGATCCCACTGAGAGATGTACCCGTTGGCATATGGCAGATCTCCAATGTGAAAAACTAGGTCATAGTTCTCTAAGTCCTTGATCAATGCATCTGTTGTAATGAGTGACCCCGGCTGATAATCAGCGTATTCATTTGAACCATCACGTTCAGCCTGAAATTCGAGATAGCTAGCAAGAGTAAGATTTTCGAACTCACTCATCCACATTAATTTTTCCCTTTGATAGTTAGCTTTCATTTTCTTGGAGTTACCTTTCCCATGTCCCCGAAAACGATCACGCGCTGCAGCGAGTCCTGCCCTGGATACGGCGATGACTTAAAAGAGTAGTACTTGCTCCAGATGTAGGTACCATTATATAACCTATGTCCAAGCCTGTAAGTGTACCTGCATATGCACAATCAATCAAATACTAAACCCACAAAATCACAATTCCTCGTAATTAACACAAGAAATCTAACAATGTTCAAGCTACAAATATATACTTTGAATTAGGCCACAAATCTTTCAGAAAACTTGTGTGGAAGAAACCAGGGTCCCTCCAACCAACAGTTCGTGCTGGTTCAGCTGCAAATTGCAATAACAATTTCATTATCAAAAATTCACAATCATTTTTCAAAGCCCAAACACAAAATTTCTATTTGATTTTCCTTGGATACTTTCGATTAATTTGTTTTTCATACCGCACATGCTTCCTCGATTGAAAGTAATTGTTCCTGCCGGAGATCGTACTTGAGACTCTCCACTGAGACCCCACTCAACAAAAGGTACAGCCTCACTAATGTCATAGCCACTCGTCCAAGTTACTGTCATCTGCAAATGAGCAACACAAACACTTTCAGAAATTAATTAAATTTCTCAGGGTATCGCTCATGATCGAGAGAATAAAATGGAGCAATTTGACATAAGATCTTACTTCATCCCAGTTCTTCCCTAGAGCAAGACGAGGGTACACGGGTGCCTTTGGATTTGCAAACATGATTGCGTTCGAAATTGACACCAATTTTGGCTGCATTGCAAGTAACAAGTTAGAAACTAATTAAGACTCTTGTATCTTTAGACCGACTCAAAAATCTTCACATTACACAGTGAGCAAACGAGAGGAGAAATGGTTGACTCACGGTTGAGAGACCGCCCGAGAACAATGCAAATGCGAAATCTGCTCGTTGATTGATCAATCTGAACTTCAAAGATGCTTTGCCTGTCTTGTAGTAGTAATTTGCATTGGAGTGATTGACATACTTGTACTGCAAGAAATGAAATTAAGAAGATTTTAGTTGAATTGCAAGAGGGATTATATTGTAATTGCAGCAAAGGCCAATAACAAGGTGCGTATATATGTTACCTTGATAGGAGCTGAACAAAGATAGGGCTCATAATAATCTTCGGTGAAGGGGCAGGTGGATGCGCTGCCATAATAGATTGATGTCTTTGATTAATCTCAAAATTCATAGAGAAAAAGAAAGGCTGCAATGCATTAGAGATCCGACTAAAGACAATTGGAAAAAATTGTATAAATACGTCATGAGTTGGACGATATTCAATTATCAATTAAAAAATGGGTAATATTGACATTTGGCACTAATTCTTACTTTGTATGCATAGATAATTACAACGATTTGTATTTACGGTGATATATTGAATTCCGTATTTAATTATCATTAGGCTGAATAGTTGTAATCGTATCTATATTTATCATCATTTTAATAATCGTCCCTATATTTTAATATCATTATACCCATCCATAAATTTTATTCTATTATTTTTATTAGTCAATCTATCTATGTTTAAATGAATTTCGTTATAAAAAATCACGTAAAATGCGCATAAATTAACAATTTTATCCTTACCTTGGTGGAATTCATTGGAGAATAAATAAATAAGGGAAACATTAGAATAAACTTCTTAGAGTAATTATTGTTTTGGGGGGTGTAATTCGTTTGTTTGTCTAAAAAAAAGTCCTCTTTAAGGAAAAGCACCTTGCACCTCCGTATGCTTTTACAAAAAGAAGGATTCTCATTTTATAACTTTGAATTTTTGTCGAAAGCTCTTCAAATTGTTTTATTCTTTCCATTATGAATCCAATCAATCTCTCACAGACACACACACACACTATATATATATATATAGAGCCGCATGAACTTTTTTCAAAAAGTAGCAGGAACTTGTTCATAATAGAAGAGGTCTAAAATTGGACATTACTTGAATTTTGCTGGAGAGAAGACTCCCAACCAATCATCAGTAGAAGGATTAGGACTAACAACATTCACAGTTACCCATTCATAATCATTCCCCTGCACATAAAGTCGACAAAAAATGTCACTAACATATTTCGCCACCAAAACTACCTATACCGACAGCATTTACTCATTAATTAACGATATATTCAAGAAGCAGCTAGTTGATGATGTTACCGAGGTTCCGAGAAGGTAAGGGTGTGCATAGACCGAAGCATTTGCATGAGTCGCATCAACCGTCTTGTGGATTTGAATCTTGGAGAGTGGTTGCACCCCATCACCCAGCTCTCCCTTCTTCTTCATCACATTATGAGCTGATGCGATATTCCCTAAGAAAACCAAGCCCAAAAAAACTATGACGAACAAGAAACTCAAACCCTCCCTCTTTGCTTCTGAAATGCCCATAATGTGTGTGTTTTGTGACCCTCTTCAAAAGTGCTCAACACCCCAATAAAACCCCGATGTGCTCAACACTTGAGCCTTCGGCTGAATTTATAGATAATTTCATAGCAAAGGAGGCCGACCACCCTTTTCAATTCTTTTCTTTATTTATTATTGCTGTATTTTCTTTTGGCCTGTACCATTAAATATATAATTGTTTGGTCTCGTTCTTCTTTCTTGAATCAAAGTTATAAAAATATAATATTTTCTTACCATTTCTGATGTCGGGAGATTTTGATAAGAACCACATATATATTCAATAGCAAATCAGTACTGTATGCGAAATATTTTTATATCACTACATCTTTAAATATATTTAAATTTATTATATATGCAATTTTCAATTTATATTTTTTAATATATAAAATATTATTATAATTTTTACTTTTTGATGAAAAAAATTGAATGTGGGACCCAAACTCAGTTGATATTAAAATATGTAATCAAACAATTTAATCATTAAATTAATCAAACAACACATAGATTAATTATTTGGAATTCTTCTAACATGTATTATTTTTACAGCCTTTCAACAAGCAAATTAACTACATATTCATTTATGACCTTCATTTATTTTTACCTTAGAATTCTTGATATATGATCAATATATAGAAGTCTATATTTTCTATTTCAAATGAATTTCTTGCTTAGAAAGTTGAGTTGCACAATTGAGGTCGCTGAATTTGAATTTTTTTTTTACCTTGTTCACACCCAAACTGGTCGGTCTGACTAAAGATCAAGTTGGTCTCCCTTAAACAAGTTCACAAATACCAAGCTCAAAGCTAACTAGCCACGTCTGATCAGCCAGCCCACAGGCACCCCAGACCAAGCCGGCAAAGCCCTCACAACCCAGGAAGATCGTATCCGACTGTTCCACCGGCAAATCATCCTTACAAACAATCTGTCTTCTTACAAACCAACCAGAGACCGACTCTGCCTAGGCCGCAAAGATCTGGTCGGTCGGACCCACTAACAAGTTATAAATGCTGTCCAGGACCACCACAGGACACCTGACACCTCCTAAAGACAGCAGTATTTATCCCACATTGACAAACACCAACAAACACATTCAATGCTATTATAAATATAAGGGCATCCCCTTCCAAAAAGGTAATGACAATTTTGCTCTTACGTTGCCTAAATTGCTACAGTAACTCCCCACTTAAATTGAGTTAAGCATCAGAGATTGTTAAGCCAGCACCCCACCGGTGTCTCTTTGCTTTTACCCTCTTCCTGTGGAGTTCGTACAACCCCGAGAAGAGCAGCAAAGAAGCTCAGCGAGACGAGTCTTGGTTGATCCATTTCTTGCATCGACAGACTGGCGCCGTCTGTGGGAAATTGAAACAACACCCCACGTTCTCATCCACCAGATCAGCTGTCCCGGATCGTGCCTAGCACCATCTTGGACGAATGAGACAAAGAAGAGCTCAACCATACCCCATTTTCTTAAGGGAACCCTACGGGAAACGCCCCTGATGCCTACCGGCAAACATTGGATGACCTAATGCGCGAAGTGGTTGCGCTAAAAGCCCAAAATGCAAAGATCGACGCTAAGAACCAACTTCTGGCCGAGTAGTACGCGAGTACCCTTGCAATCGAAAGGATGTCATTGCGCGAAAGCCAACGGGGGAAGGAGCTGGCCGACCAATATCATGCCGAGGTGTAACGACCCGTCCCGGGAGTCTGGATTAGTGAAGTGATTAGCGACGGATTAACTGAGTTAATCGGTGGTTAGTTGGTTACTTTGGACGTTAGGCGTAAAATGACGATTTTGCCCCTAGTTGGGCAAAAAAGTTGACTTTGAGTTCGGGCGGTCAATTGGACATTGACCGATGACCGTGACGTAGTTTGGGACGTCACGCGTCCGTAGACAGGTGGCACGCCTGATTCCGACATCCGAGGATGAAGTTCTGATGTTCGAAAGGTTGAGGGCATTATCGTAATTATGGAAAATAGGGGGAAAAGTTGACTTTTCGTACGATGAAATTTTTACGCGTAGACCGAGGACCGTTAGATAGGTCTCGACGTCTTGAGTACAACGACAGGCGGCACGCTGTTATCGGACGTCGGACGGTTAAGTTGTGATTCTAAGAAGTTTAAGGGTAAAATGGTAAATTGGATATTGTAGGGGCATTTTAGTCCTTTTGCACTTGGGCCAATCAGATAAGGCCATTTAGGGAGGTGTGATTGGATATTTTAAACTATGTCCATAGGATGATGGACACGTGGGGGACTCCTAGAGGGTTCTAGTCGAATTGGGTGTGCACGGGTACATTTTAGTGGTTGCTAATCGTCTATTTTGTTCACAGAGAGGGAAAAAAGGGAGTTGGAGATGGTGATAACAATCGATCAATTCCTGAGAGGGCGTGAGAGCTGTTGTTTCTGGGCTTGAGTAAGTGAGTGCATGTGTGTTTGTGTGAGATTACGAGAGTTAGAAAGGTCGAGGGACGGTGCTAAGGGAGGAGAAAACCCGAAACAGAGCAGGGGACACCGTGCACGGCTGTGCACCCCAGTCGATCAAACCATCAAAATTGGAAGAGTGGTGGGGATCAGTGACTTGAGAGGAGTCGTGTGGACCCAGTGGAGCACGGAGGAGCTCACGGTGGAGGTTAGAGAGCAAGTAAATTTCTCGGTCCCTTTTGCTTTCTCTGTTTTTCCCGTCTGCTTCAAAATGAAAGTCGTGATATTTAGAGGGGTGTCGAAGTTCTCTAGTGAACCTATTAGTTCTAGGAAGGTGTGAGGGACCTTAGGGTTTGAACTGGAGCTTCGTGGTGGCCATTGGTGGCCGGAGACAGAACCTCGATATTTTCTGGGTTGTCTTCGAGCTTTGGACGATAGGAGTTTGGATTGGTTGTCACAAATTAATTAATGGAATCGATTACCCAGACAAGGATGACGCTAATGGGATTGATTGGACTGAAAACAAACGGAAAACAGTGAAGAACCGCCCTCGCCGGTTCAGACCGGTCGACGGCTGAAGAAGACGATGAACAGTGATTCACGATAGTGGCGTGTGAAGCCCACGCACAGCCCCTTTGGGCGGCGCGTGAGGGCGCGTGGAGCAGAGTCTGGGGAAGTGTACAACATGGTTTTTACTCTAATCAATGTAACGAATCTATTGGGATAGGTTTCGGGATGATCGGACATTGTTTCGGGTTAGTTCTGCGGGATCGAAGGTCTAGGGTCCCGTTTAAAGTACGCTTAGAAGTTTGGGAAAGTTATGGGATTTGAGTAGGACTTTTGTGAAGTAGTTAATAACCTCGTTATGGGCTTTGGACAGGTTCGGGGAAGCGGATGATGGCGGAATGGCCGGGAACGGCATAAGTGCGTGCGTATCGAGGCGACGTCGGAATGGTCTGTGAGTGGACTTTTCTTTCTAACTCTTGGTGCATGCATATATGTTTTTATATGTTTTTTATACTTGATTCTATGACTTGATTTATGATTGTGATGGTTTACGATTTTGCACGTTTTTCGATGAAATTACGGAAATTCACATTTTACGATAAGTTGATGGATATTGTGATTTGAACTTGGTTTTAATGATTTGATTTCGGGATTTGAAATACGATTTGATTTCAAAGAAAGTAAAAGGATCTTGAAAAGTGTTTTCGGGCTTGAAGCCCAGTTCAAAAAGTAGTTTTGGAAAAACGTGATTTCGAGTTGTTAAATCGGAATTCCGGATGACGATTCGGGATTCGATTCGGGACTTGGAAGTGGATTCCGGGTTTGGGTTCGGAATGGTTATTCCGGATGCCGGCTTACGGGATGATGGTTGTGGACTCGGATCTGGAAAGGAGGTGGATATGAGTTCTGGGTTTGGATTTGGGATCCTGATGAGATTGCGGATTCGGATTCGGAAATGGAAAAAGGTTTTCAAACGGTTTTGGATTGGATTTGCTGGATCTGGTTATTGGGTTTAAAGACCCGGATTATATTTGACGGGGGACGGGTCCGGATTGGGTTTAAAGACTCGGATTGAGTTTAAAGACTCGAGAGTTTAAAGACTCAGATATATTGATATTTTCTCCCGTAGGCCTGTTGAGTTTAAAGACTCGGAGTTTAAAGACTCGGATTATATTGAGGCCTGGATTGAGTTTAAAGACTCGGGAGTTTAAAGACTCGGATAGATCCAGCAGGTTCGATGGATGAGAATGTGGCTTTAAATGTGTTTTGGATTTCACTGAGACTTAATGATGATGTTTTGGGCTATGCCGGATGAAATGGTTTTGGGTGGTTTTGGGCTGAGGCCCGAGAATTGGAAAAAGGAACTTGTATTCGGTTTTCTTATATGATTTGTTTAATTGGAATATTGAATGGTTTCATGACATGAAATTGATATGCATGCATTGGTTTTGAAACGGAGGGTATAAATGTCATTGTTTTATGAAATGTTTTTAAACTTAAACTTTATTTTTGTCCACTCACAGTCTTTTCGTGCTTTCGATATCCTCCAGGTTGTTGCTGCGCGGGCTGTTGGTCGAGAGAGACGGAGACATCACACGCACGATCCATAGTAGACTTTGCGCACTATGGGAAGTTCGGAAGTTTTTGGACGGTCGGATCAAGAATCCCTTGTCCGACTTACGTGTCACATGAAGGTTGGACGTCAGTTTAGCCTTCGTGTCATGCGTAAGTTAGACGGGATCGGGATTTAGCCCTTAATCCCGGGGGATTAGGGGTGGGTCCTGACACGAGGGCCCCCAGGCCGAACAAACACGGACCACTCAAGTGACAATCGAAAGGTGCTCGTCGGATCAACCAAGGAAGCAACAACCCAGGCTGAACCCCACCTCGTCCGGACGACTCCTCATCCAGCCATCTAACGCTGGGCCTTCAGGAACTAGGATTTACAGGGATGTTCAACAGTTGTTGGAAGAACGCCAAGTCTTGCCAGCTAGGCACACATACGAAACATCTGACCAGAGGACTTCGGAACCACGTCATTCCAGTTAGAGCGACCACCAGGTCATTGCTGGAAACTTAGGCCGGATGAGGAACAGCAGGGGTTGGCAGGCAACTCGAAGAGGCGAAGCTCACCCGCGGGAGAACCGTTACATAGACGAGACGGACTCAACGACAGGAAGCTATTCTCAGGGTCAGAATGCGAAGGCTCGCCAGGACCAAAACAGAAGACCAACTGAACCCCACGTCAGTCAGCCTACCCATCAAAACGAGGAGATTGAAGCCCTCTTGAGAAGAGTACGTGCCCTAGAAGCAAAGGAAGATAAAAGTAAGGAGCCAGCCTTGAAGAAAGCCAACCCTGGTCCTTTCTCAGAAAGAATCCTCTGATGTCGACACAGAATCAGAGTAAAGCCCTTGAATGTCAGGACCCACCACTAATCCCCCGGGATTAAGGGCTAAACCCTGCTCCCGTCTAACTTACGCATGACACGAAGGCTAAACGGACGTCCAACCTCCATGTGACACGTAAGTTGAACAAGGGATTTTTCAATCCGACCGTCCAGAAACTTCCAAACTTCCCAGAGTGCGCAGAGTCTACTGTGGATCGTATGTGTGATATCTCCGTCTCTCTTGTCCGACAGCCCGCACCGCAACAATCTGTAGGGCATCGAAAACACAAAAGACTATGAGTGGAAAAAAATAAAGTAAAAACAGTTCAATAAAACAATTACATTATACCCTCCATTTAAAAACCAATGCATGCATGTCAAATTCAAGTCATGAAACCATTCATATAAAAAACCATTATTGAACCATGATCGAAAACTGTAAGCAAATCTGTTAGTCAAATCCAGGCCTCAGCCCCAAATCACAAATCAATCTCAAATCCGAGAACTCAGTCCCAAAACTCGTCAAATCCAATTCATCCGAGCCACTGCCCAAAACATCAGAAAACCAGTGAAAAATCAGTGAAAAACATCAATCATACAAGTTTACTGGATCTCAAGTGCGCCCGAGTCTTTAAACTCAAAACCATGCGCAAATAACCAGGTCTTCCCGGGATATCAACGAGTCTTTAAACTCAAAACACAATCACAGGCCTCGGGGGGTATCTCAATCACCGAGTCTTTGAACTCAAAAAATATACCGAGTCTTTAAACTCAAAACATATCAATCCAGGGCCCTCCCCCCGTCAATCAATCCGAGTCTTTAAACTCAAAACCAGATCCAGTAGGTTTTTCTCTTTTTTCGGGTCTTTAAACCCAAAACCATTTTTCATTCAATCAGTGAAAACCACAGAAAATCCACAGTCGAATTCGCAACAATAATTCCGTAAGCCGGCATCAGGAACCACTGTCCCGAACCCAAATCCAGATTTCCTTTCCAAACCTCGAAAACCAAATCCGAAATCTTATTTCCAAAATCCAATCTCAAAACCGAAAGCTCATGAACAAGGCTTCAAGCCCGAAATCACTTTTCAAAAATCCATTTCAAATCATTGAAATCAAATCATATTTCAAATCCCAAAATTCAATTATTAAAACCCCAGTCAAATCACAAGATCGGACGAAATCTCGTAAAACGTAAAGTTCCGTAAAATACCTCGAAAAACGTGCAAAACCGTAAACCATCAAAATCATAAATCAATTCATAGAATCACGTATAGAAAACATTTAAAAACATATATGCATGCATCAAGAGTTAGAAATCAAAGTCCACTCACAGACCATTCCAACGTCGCCTCGATACGCGCGCACTTATGCCGTTCCCGGCCATTCCGCTATCCTCGGCTTTCCCAAACCTGTCCAAATCCCATACTAAGGTCACTAACTACTTCACAAAGGTCATACTTAAGCCCCGTAATTTTCCCGAATTTTTAACTATTTTTAACCGAGGCCTAAAAACTTCGGACCTCCCGAAACATATCGAGACGATGTCTGATCGTCTTGAAACCAGTGCCAAAATGTTCGTTACATCAAATACTTTAAAAGTCGTGTTGGAAGATTCCCTAAACCACCCTTCACGCGCCCCTACGTGAGTCTGGAAGTTTCTGCGCGTGGAATCCACGCGCGGTTATTGTTCATCATCCCTGTCCTCAAGAAACCCGGTCTGAACCGGTTCTGCAATCTTGTTCAGCCGTGAACCGGCGTTCACGGTTTGCGTTCAATTTCAACCCAATTTTAATCCTAACTAGTCCATTAGTTTCGTTCTATCATCCCTAACCTATTCTCATCATCAAACAAGAAGTTTCAGGCTAGAGATTACCTCCCAAATCGAAGGAGAAACTGCCCCCTGTTCGTCGTCCAGTTGCCGGAATTTTGGCCACCTCCTTCATTGGTTTCGATCTCAATCCATTCCTAGAACCTCCAGAAAAAAAATCCAATTACTCAAATCGAAAATCGAGCACTAAAACCATAGTTACCATTTTTAACTCTCACTCCTTACCTTGTCGCCTTTGCGGCTTCCGTCCACGGCGAGCCGCCGTTACAGGCTTAACCGACTCCTAGGCATCTCAGAAACAACATCTAATACTCAATTTGGCTCAAAAACTCTTCAATTCGATTCCCAAGTTTCAAAATCAACAGGGGACTTACGGGTTCTTTCTTTTGTTCGACCACCACCGTGCATGACGGTGCTTGGTGGCAGCACCACCATACTCCTCCCCTGCCACTCTCTCTTTTTCGTTCACAGTGTAAGCAAAATGGATGAAGATCGAAGGGAATCAATGGGTGAATTCTTCTCTGTTTTCCTCTGTTTGTAAGGCCACAACACACCCGTGCACAAACTTAAAACCCCTTGAGACTTCTACACCCATCCAGACTCTGCCAGGTGTCCAAAACCTGGTGGACACACACACCTGATGCTGATCATTGGGCACTAATCCCCACGCAGGAAATGTCCAGAATGCCCCCTCAAGGATAAATTACCGTTTTGCCCCTTGTATTCCCTAACCCGTAACTTCGTTGTCCGACGTCCGATGATGGCGTGCCGCCTGTCGTTGCACTCAGGGCATCAAGACCTTCCTAACGGTCCTCGAAGTTCGTGAAAATGTCAAGTCATTTGAAAAGTCAACAAAATGCCCCTTGTTAACCAAAATTACCAAAATGACCTTAACCTTCTGAACGTCATAAATTCCTCCTCGGTTGTCGAAATCAGACGTGCCACTTGTCTATGAACTCGTGACGTCCCAAACTACGTCACGGTCATCGGTCAAAGTCCTTTTGACCGCCCGATCGAAAAGTCAACATTTTTCCCATTCCAAGGGCAAAATTGTCATTTCGCACCGTCTGTCCGAATACCTCCAACTAATCACCGATTAACTGCACTAATCCGTCATTAACACTAATCTTATCCTGATTTGCGGAACGGGTCATTACATAGTGGCCTCAAGGGATCTCCCTTCAAATATGCAGCCCACACCGAGGATTGGGGCAGCTACGCCTAGCTTATGCGCAGGGCAGGCATCCATGCCAAGGCCGAATTCTTCCATACCCCTCCTAAGGAGAGCAGAGGCACGCACCCTACGCCCCAGCGACCAACCTGGGGAGAAATCACCAAAGCCCCAACCACAACCAAAGTGGCAACCCCTCTGAAACGGGTAAGAGGAAACTCAACTTCGAATCCCAATACCATGTCAAAAGGAGGCGATCGGGTCGCAATGATGGAGATTATCGGCGTGGGGACAACACCCACGAAAGTAAGGGATTGATGGGCAAAGGTTCAGGTCCCAAGCGTTGCTTCGAGACTTACACAGTTCTGAATACCACCCTCGACAATGTCTTACTGAACGTTAAAGAGATGATCCCGAAGGCCAAGCTAAGAAACCCCAACTACCGGCCTATCGTTAACAAGGAAGCCTTCTGCTAGTACCACAAGTACAATGGTCATACCATCGAAGAATGCATCGCATTCAAGGACATCATGGAGCAACTTGTAACGACCCGTCCCGAATATCGGGATTTAATAAATATTTAATGGTGATTTACTAATCTGGGATTAGTTGTGTGATTTCGGACGAATTGTGCAAAATGACCGTTTTGCCCCTGGGCGTGGGCAAAACGTTGACTTTTAATTCGGATGGTCAAATGGACTTTGACCGATGACCGTGACGTAGTTCGGGACGTCACGAGTTCATAGACAGGTGGCACGTTCGATTCCGACGTTCGTGGTGAAAGTTATGATGTACGGAAGTCCAGGGGCATTTTCGTAATTTGGACGATATAAGGGTGAATGTTGACCTTTCGACCGGGATGTCCGATGGCCGAGGGCCAAGGACCGTTACGTAGGTATCGTCGATACGAATCCAATGACAGGCGGCACGCATCAATCGGAGTCCGTATGACCGAGTTACGGGTCAGGATGCGTGAGGGGCATTTTGGTAATTTTCTGCACAGGGGCAGAATTGTAATTTCACGGGGGACTGTTTGATTGAAACAGCCGTGAAGTGGGTGGTTTGTGCGATCGATCCCTTGATTGTTTATCAATTAATGGACTGTTGTTGGGGCAGCTTTGTTGTGTGATTGCACATGTGAGGTGCTGGCAATCGATTGCACAACATGGACACTGGTTTTTCTATTGTTTCGGGTCAGTGCAGGGGACATTGCGCAGTGGCCGGTGTGGCACTTTTGGATGCTTTTAATGGCTGTTTAGGATTGTTAGAATGGAGAGTGAGTCGAGAGGTTGACTCTGAGATTGGGAATGAAAGGAATAGAGTGAAAATGGTGGAGGTTTGTCCTGAAACCCGAAACTGTGTTTAACAAATTCAAAAATCCAATTCGGGGTTCTGGGCCAGCCCAGGGCAATTTGATGACTCATTTAGTTCTCTGGGATCATTTCCAGTCGATCCAGATCATTTGGGGCAAGCTTGGGAGCTCCTAGGGCCGTGAACGGACATGGGGGACGGCCGGAAAACTCAAGCTAGAGTTGTGACGATTGAGGTATTGTCGAGTTCAATTAATCATGCTAATTAGTTCGTATTAGTTCTTATTAACTTCCTGTGAAGTTAATTTGATAATGGTTAAGGATTGGAGGAGTTTTGGTTATCGACCCGTTTTGGGTGATCACGGGTTGTCGACACGATTGATCGATGGTTGATGCTAATCATGGACACAGAACTGAAATTGGTGGATTGATGATTGTTGTAGGATCAAGAACGGATTGAATTGATATCGAATTGAGGGTGATTGAACCGGATCCTATCGCGGGCTTTCCAACCCGTTTACCAGACAAACGGGTGAAGAAGGAACACTGTAGCAGTCACTGTAGCAGGCGCGTGGCTTTCACGCGCAGCCACTCACGGCGGCTCGTGACGGCGCGTGACGGCGCGTGGACACGAATCTCGAGGTGAGGTCAACATGACTTTTATCCTATACAATGTAACGAACATTTTGGGATTGGTTTCGTGTCGATCGGACACCGTCTCGATATTGTTCGGGATGTCCGAAGGTTTTAAATCCAGTTTAAAAATACTTAAAAATTCGGGAAAATTACGGCACTTGAATAGGATGTTAATGATGAGGTTAGTGATCCTCTAAATTGATTTGAACAGGATTGGGAGTCCCGGTGATAGTGGTGTGGCCCGGGAAGGCCTATGGCACGCGTATCGAGGCGCTCGGTTAAACGGTCTGTGAGTGGACATTGGTTTTATAAATTCGATGCATGCATAACTGTTTCATGATTGTTATAAATTGTGATTAAATGATTTGTTTTGGATATCGGTGAATTTATATATTTTCACGCATTTCGAGGCGATTTACGTGTTTGCACGTAAATCGAGATTTTTCTGGATTTGCACGGATTTCCAAAATGTGGTTGGATATGATTTCATGAAACGGTTACAAATTTGATAAAGTGAAATCGGGCCAGGGGCCCAGTTGACTTATGAAATCGGGCTAGGGGCCCAGTTAACTTGTGAATCGGGCCAGGGGCCCAGTTGATTTATGAAATCGGGCCAGGGGCCCAGTTGATTTCTACATGTGATTGCGGGTCGGGGACCCTAAATGGAATTGAATAAATGTTTCCTGGTTTACATTTTATATATGTTCACATGCTGGAATCTATAAATGGTTTTGATGATGTTTCGGTCATGGCACGTTTTACGGTTTTGGGTATGAGACCCGTTTGATGAAATGTAACGATCGGTTCGGATTTTACCTATGTATACCTATATGTTTTGCATGTGGATATCGATAAAATGTATTTAGTACTGCACTGTATAGATCCTTCCATATTATATTGTCTCCTCCGGCGAGGTACCCCGGAGAGGTCACGGGCGTCTAGTACGTCCAGCGTCTATGATGCTAAGCATCAGGTGATGCTGCATCAGGTGATGCTGTACCCGAACGGGGTTCGGGGATTTAACTCGGAAAATTGAGACCCGAGTGGCACGCGTAGCCTTGTGATTGTGACCTTATTGACGTCAGGGACGTCAGACATCAGGGATGTCGGATTGGAGTGTATAGTGCAGTGGCTAAAATAATGGTTATGGTTTATATTATATGCCTTATGGTTCATATTACTGGATTTATGAAATAACTCTTGGATTTACTTTTGGAAATTGAAACTAGGCTTTGGTTTCCGGGCTAAGGCCCTAATGGTTATTTCTAAATAAATATGGGATTATTGGTTTGGTGCATGCATATGATTTTACTGAGGGGCATAAATGTCTTATAAATGTTTTAAACAGACTTGTTTATTTTCGTCCACTCACAGCTTTTGTTTTCAATGCCCTTCAGGTTGATTCCGGTTACGACTGTAGCAGAGACTTGAGCATCGCACACCTCCTCCATCGATCCTTACGCACTCTGGAAGCCCGTCTGGGCAATGGAATTCTTTTATCCCTTGTCTGACGCCTCTTGTCAGACGGGAGCATGATACATTCCATGGTAATCCCGGGGGGATTGGGATGGGTCGTGTCACAACTGGTTCGCGAGGGCAGACTCGACCAATTCCTACCCCGGACACAAGTTACCCCGGTATGCCTCCAAATCAAGCCAGCAAGTACTTAGCATCGGCGCCAGCCGACCCAGCAAGTTGGCAAAGTTCGGGTGGCAGGCGATCACCTTTTCCGAAGAAGAAGAAAAAGGTATCGTATTTTGACATGATGACCCCCTCATCATCCGAGCATTGTTGTCTAACTGTGACGTCGGCCGCATCCTCTTTGACATCGGCAGTTCAGTCAACTTTCTTTTTTGGGGAAGCTTTCCAACAGATGGGCTTGGAAAAGAAAGAGTTAGACCGCAAGCTCACGCCCTTTCTTGGTTTTTCAGGCGATTCCGTCTTGCCTAAGGGAATCATCACCCTGCTAATCACCATGGGCACCGACCCTCAAATTGATACCACTCTCACCACTTTCCTCGTAGTCGATTGCCCGACAACATATAACGCGATCCTCGAGCAAGTCCTATTGAACCAGATGCGAGCCATCGTATCAACGCACATGCTGCTGATGAAATTCCCAACACCTGCAGGAACATGCCAAGTACACGGAGATCAGCTCTCCGCCAGGACATGCTACGCCACCTCCTTCACCAAGACAAGCCCGTGTATGTCGGAGACAACAGAGACACTATCTGTCACAGAAACGGCACTTGGAGACGACCATGTGGACCCCAAGTACATGGAGGCACTCCGGGACAGCACCCTGGAGGACCCTCACGACCTGGCACATATGCCCCAGGCAGAACCCTTGGAAGAGAAGAGACAATCCCTCTTTCCGACATTCACAAGCTGAAGTCGAGCACCCGCTCTGCCCTCATCAAGTTCCTCTAGGACAATGCAGAAGTATTTGCATGGTCCTATGTAGTCATGCCAGGCATCTCCACTGATGTGATCTACCACAGACTCACCATCGACCTTACCTTCAAGCCAATCACTCAGAAACAGTGAAGCTATGTTGCTAAAAGGCAACTGGCTATGCAGGCCGAGATCACCAAGCTCAGCACAATCCATTTCGTTCGGAAGGCTATCTATGCAGCTTGGGTTACCAACTTGGTTCTGGTCAAGAAGCCAACGGGACTCTGGCACATGTGCATCGATTTCACGGATCTGAACAAGGCTTGCCTGAAAGACAACTTCTCCTTTCCCAAAATCGACATGTTTGTGGACGCCACCTCGGGGCACGAGCTGCTAAGCTTCATGGACGCTTACTTTGGGTACAACCAGATCCTCATGAATCTGGAAGACCAGATCCACAGCAGTTTCAGGATCAACCTAGGCATCTACTGCTACAATGACATGCCCTTTGGCCTCAAGAACGAGGGAGCAACGTACCAGCGCCTAGTCAACTTTATGTTCGCTGACCAGATTGGCAAGACAATGGAAGTTTATGTGGACGATATGCTTGTCAAAAGTAAAACGGCAGACGAACACATCCCCAACCTGGCTAGAATGTTCAAGGTCTTAAATGAGTATAAAATGCGCCTCAACCCTACCAAAGTGTGTCTTCGGCGTAGGCTCAGGCAAGTTTCTGGGATACATGATCAGCCAGCGAAGAATTGAGGCCAATCTAGAGAAAATCAAGGACATCCTGGACATGCAACCCCCTCAAACACACAAGGACATCCAGAGCTTAACAGAGCGAGTGGCGGCCCATACCTGCTTCATCTCCAAGGCAACGGAAAAATGCACCCCTTTCTTCAAGGCGCTGAAAGGCAATGGCAAAAAGATCAACTGGACAGAAGAATGCAATAAGGCATTTGTGGAGCTTAAACGGTACATGAGCAGTGCACCACTTCTAACCAGACTAGAAACGGGAGAACATCTCTTCTTCTACCTCTCAGTATCCACTTCCGCTGTTAGTTCCGTCTTCATCACCCAACGGGCAGGGGCCGAGAATCCTGTCTACTATGTCAGCAAAGTTTTCCAAGATGCCGAAACCCGATACCCCGACCTGGAGAAGTTGGCTCTCACACTGGTAGTAACTGCGAGACGACTGTACCCATACTTTCAGGCACACGAAATCAAGGTCATCACCAACTAACCTCTCTGATAGGTCCTCTAGAAACCCGACACCTCGGGCAGACTGATCAAATGAGCCAGTGAGTTCGACATTAGCAATGTCGCCAAAACGGCAGAAAAAGGGCAGGCCGTGGCTGACTTCATCGCCGACTATTCCTACCAGCCCACACAGTGCATGCCTCCCGAAAACACTGCCCAAGGATAATCTCCCGCCAGGGTCAAGCCAACGCAGTCTAAGGACTCCCCCATCGATTCCACATGCCCATGTTGGACACTATATGTCGATGGATCTGCTTGCCACTGCGGATTGGGAGCTGGTCTGGTCCTCACTTCTCCCGACCAGGTCAAACTCGAGTATGCTCTCCGCTTCAGCTTCAGAGCCTCCAACAATGAGGCAGAGTATGAAGCCCTCTTGGCTCGCCTATGTCTTGCCAAATACATGCAAGCTAAACAACTACGCATCTTCAGCGACTCTCAACTAGTTGTCAGCTAGATAAACGACAACTTCGAGGCCAAGGACGATTCCATGACTCTTTACCTGACCCTTGCCAAGCAGCTTCTCCAAGCTTTCCCAGAGTTCGAGATCTCAAAGATCCCACTGTCGAAAAACAGTCAAACAACGCCCTCACTCGACTCGCGTCATCTCTCGACGAGAAGGAAGGACGACGGGCCCAGCACTAGGCCAAACCCTGTGTGCACCATCAACACCAATCCAACTTGGATGGATCCTATCAAGGCCTACCTACATGATGGTTCTCTTCCGGACAGACAAACTCGAGGCTAAGAAAATAAGGTGACAAGCCGTTCGCTACACCATTCAACACGAGAACCTCTACAAACGTGGTTTCACCACCCCGCTCTTAAAGTGCCTTACACCAGAACTAGGGGACTACGTTCTCAGAGAAATGCACGAAGGCATATGCGGAGGCCATTTGGGAGCATGCACTTTGGCACACAAACCATTCCGTTAGGGCTACTTTTACCCAACGTGTCACGACTCGACCCATCTAACACAATATTGTCTGCTTTGGGCCCAGCCCTCACAATTTTGTTTTCAAGAGCTCACGTCCAACTTACCAGTGGGTCACCCATCATGGGATTGCACTAGCCTCAGCTCGCTTAACTTTGGAGTTTCCAAGGAATCCAAAATCAGTGAGCTCCAGAAAGGCCTTGTGTTAGATAGATACGTGCCCACACATATAAGACACTTCACCTTTCCCTCCCCAAGCGATGTGGGATTGTTCACCGATCTTACATTTCCAAGCTCACGGGTCTTGTTCACCGTTCTTGCTTCTCAAGCTCACGGGTCTTGCTCACCGTTCTTACCTCCAAGACCGGGTCTTACACAACGATGCTTACTGATGCCACTGTACTCACGCAGAAGTGCGACAAATGTCAACGACATGCCTATATTCCTCACTTACCTGCCGAACACCTCACTTCCATGATGAGCCCTTGGCCCTTTTTGTCAGGGCCCACCCCTAATCCCCCAGGATTAGGGACTAAACCCTGCTCCTGTTTGACAACCCAAAAACGAAAGACTGAAAGAACCTCACAAAAACCACAACTTACATTATCAAACGCAGGAGAATTTAAAACAATCCAGAGTCAACATTATACAGAGCATAGTACCTAACTAAGGAAATTAAACCCGATACGCAGAGTACACACACAACAGAAAATCGGAAACACTCCGGGAAAACTCTCGAGTACTCTATGCCTCCGACGCTGCCTCAACGTCGACCCCCGCGCTAGCTCCACAACCTGGAGGGCAATTAAAAACAGAAGGTGTGAGTGGACCGAAAAGAATAAAAGTTTCGAAAACCATTTCATAAGAAAATCAGGGTTTTAGCCCTCCGTTTTGAAAACATACATGCATAACCCATTAGCTTAAAAACAGTTATAAATCACATCAGGATCGTCACAAAACCAGTTGCAGAAACAGCATAAAAACAGTTATAGAAATCACGTCATAAGCATCAGAAAACCGTATCATAAAACATAAATACCAAGCAATCATTATCCGATCAAACATGCTGGACCTATCCGAGTCTTTAAACTCCCGAGTCTTTAAACTCAATCCAGGCCTCAATAATCCGAGTCTTTAAACTCCAAGTCTTTAAACTAAATCTGGGTCTTTAAACCTAATCCGGGCCCGTCCCCCGTCAATCACAATATCCGGGTCTTTAAACCCAATAATCCAATCCAGCAAATCCAATCCAATACCATTTGAAACCATTTCGAAATCCATATCCAAACCCGAATCCGAAATCACCGGTCTGATGCCCTTCCGGCGTCCAGAACCGTTATTTCGAACCCAAATCCATAATTCCACATTTAAACTTTAAAACCAAATTCCGCTTTCCGAAATCCGATTCTAAAACCGAAAACCTTGATCATTGAAATCATGTCTTAAATCCATTATAACCATTGAAAACCATTTATCGTTTGAAATCCCAAAACTATAGCATCACAACCAGAAATCAAACATTTCTCGTAAAACGTGATGAAAACTGAACTTTCTAGAAAAACGTGCAAATATGCAAAACAGTTATCACATATTCGAATAACCATGGAATCATATATAAAACCATAAAACAAGTAATTAAAAACAGTTATGCATGCTCAGTTATAGAGAAGGGGTCCACTCACAGATATCGGGCACGTCACTCGCGTCCCGAACGTCCTGCACGTTCCTCGACCTCCTCGGGGATTCCAGATCCTGTAACAAGTCACCAAGTACGTCACTAACACGATAACGAAGGTTCTCCTAATTCTCCACAAAAATCCCCGGGGTTCTAAACGTAACGAACCGAGACCCTAAAACTTTAACCTTGTCGAACTAACCTCAAACGACGTCCGATTACCTCGAAACCTATCCCAAAAGACTCGTTACAACTTCTAGACCAAAAACCTAGTTGAACGTTTCCCCAAAAACCACCGCACGCTCCCCCACGCGCCGCCCAAAGTGGCTGCGCGTGGGCCTCAAGCACCTGAACAGAAACACTGTTCATCGTTTTCCTCAGATACTCGACCGGTCTGAACCAGCGAGGGCGGTTCTCCGCCGTCCGTCCTCCATTTCTGCTCCTCTTTTCAGAATCTCTTCGTCCTCTTCCCAGTAATCGATTCCCCTACTCCA
Organism: Prinsepia uniflora; assembly: GCA_032719365.1. Classification (NCBI taxonomy): domain Eukaryota; kingdom Viridiplantae; phylum Streptophyta; class Magnoliopsida; order Rosales; family Rosaceae; genus Prinsepia; species Prinsepia uniflora. Next base: position 68,101,616 of record CM064865.1, on the reverse strand, counting down.
AACACTCCAATCCTAGCTCTAACCCGTCATCCCTAGTTCGAAACAAAACCCGTTCGATCCCCTGTTTTTCAATCCGACCACCTGCACACTTCCCCTTCACTGCTTCGACACCAAAAGGTTCCTAAGGACCTAAGGAATCAATTAGCACCTACCAGACCCCTCGACTCGTACTCAAAAACCACGACTTTAAGTTTGAACCCAAACTGAAAAACAGAGAACACTGTAACTCACCAATGTTCTAGCCTCCTCCGTGCACTCCCCCGTCACGGCTGCACAACTAGTAGCTACCTAGGACCCTAATGAACTCACTAGACCTCACCAAACACCTCGACTCAGCCCCTACCGTCACAACTATCGATTTGAACTTCACGGGAAAAACAGAGCATGAAGTTGGGTGGAAAGAATTACCTGTGTCCTGCTCTCCACCGTGCTCACACGACTCTTCTAAGCCTCCTCCGTCCTCTGGACACCACCACCAGCCTCGATTGATCGATTTACACAACAAGACCACCAAACACCCTCTCTGTTTCCCTGAGAATTCACCCCTCACCTCACACCAGTTTTCCTCACAAATCTCTCACTCCAACTCACTCCTCAGGTCTCACTTAGTCTATACTCTCACTCACCAGAACACAGCACCTCACACCGCCCTTCACCTGATCGATTGCCCTCTCCAATCTCACTCTGTTTCTTTCTTCTTCGAACACGATACACAACCCAAATAATTGGAACCGTGCACACGCCTAGAACCCACTAGAGCAACCCCATGTGCCACCATCCCCTCCGTCCTCTCACAAATATCCCAATCTTCACTGTACACTTTTCCTGATCCCATTTGCACAGATCCCAATGTGCAAATGACCAAAATACCCCTACTTGTGAGTCAAAATTATGACTATGCCACTGCCGTTCTAGACCTATATCTCGCTCGTCCGACGTCCAATGAAAACATGCCGCCTGTCGTTGAACTCAGGACGACGAGATCTGCCTAACGGTCCTCGGTCTACGTAAAACTGACAAGTCTAGCAAAAAGTCAACGTTTTCCCCCTTTTTTACCAAATTACGATAATGCCCTCAACCTTCCGAACACCATAACTTCCTCCTTGGATGTCGGAATCGGGCGTGCCACCTGTCTACGGACTCGTGACGTCCCGAACTACGTCACGGTCATTGGCCAATACCCAATTGACCGCCCGAACTAAAAGTTAACTTTTTACCCAAACTAGGGGCAAAATCGTCATTCTACCCTAACGACCCAACTAAACACCGATTAAGCACACTAATCCGTTACTAATCACTTCACTAATCCCGGCTCTCGGGACGGGTCGTTACACTTTTCACAATGGGGACTCAGCCTGATATGGTAGATGCCTACGGGTAGGGGAAAAGTAAACTTTGCCGTGGTGGCAGTAGACTATTTTACCAAGTGGGCTGGGGTGAAGCCCCTGACATCCATCACAGCAGCTCAGATCAAAACCTTTGTGTATCAGAACATCATCTACTGGTTTGGAATTCCGCACACTATAGTGACCGATAATGGGAAGCAATTCGACTGTAATCGCTTCAGAGAATTCTGCCAGATCTACGACATCAGGCTACTATTTGCATCACCGTCCCACCCTCAATCCAACGGACAGGTGGAGGCCGTAAACAAGAACATCAAATACAACCTAAAGAAGAGCCTAGACGAAGACAAATGCAAATGGGCAGACATCATCAATGATGTCCTATGGTCTCACCGTACTACATACAAGATGGCCACGAACGAGACGCCTTTCGCTTTGGCATTTGCCACTGAGACTGTTGTCCCTGTGGAAATTGGGAAAACATCCTACCATGTCATCTCTTATGACCCTGACACCAACAAACAGCAGATTGCACTCAACCTCAATCTACTCAAAGAACGACGTGAGTAAGCCAACATGAGGAACATGGCCTACAAACAAAGGGTAGCCAGATATTACGACTCCAGGGTTCGCCATCGAATTCTTGATATATGATCAATATATAGAAGTCTATATTTTCTATTTCAAATGAATTTCTTGCTTAGGAAGTTGAGTTGCACAATTGAGGTCGCTGAATTTGAATTTTTTTTTTACCTTGTTCACACCCAAACTGGTCGGCCTGACTAAAGACCAAGTTGGCCTGCCTTAAGCAAGTTCACAAATAACAAGCTCAAAGCTAACCAGCCACGTCTGATCAGCCAGCCCACAGGCATCCCAGACCAAGCTGGCAAAGCCCTCACAACCCAGGAAGATCGCATCCGACTATTCGACTGGCAGATCATCCTCAGAAACAATCGGTCTTCTTACAAACCAACCAGAGACCGACTCTGCCTAGGCCGCAAAGATCTGGTCGGCCGGACCCACTGACAAGTCATAAATGCTGCCCATGACCACCACAAGACACCTGGCAGTTCCTAAAGACAGCAACATTTATCCCACTTTGACAAACACAAACAAACACATTCAATGCTACTATAAATACAAGGGCATCCCTTTCCAAAAAGGTAATGATAATCTTACCCTCACACTGCCTAAATTGCTACAGTAACTCCCTACTTAAACTGACTTAAATATCAGAGACTGTTAGGCCGGCGCCACACCGGTGTCTCTTTGCTCTTACCTTCTTCCTATGCAGTTTGTACAACCCCGAGAGGAGCAGCAAAGAAGCTCAGCTCAGCGAGTATAGGTTGATCCAATTCTTACATCAACGTACCTAATTAAATTATTTGAAGACTCTTACAACTATGATGGAAGAATTTTTATTGAAGGAGATGACGAACACAGAGAAAGGGGGGTTGAATAGGAAGATGAACATGAAGAAAGAGAAGTTGAACAAGAAGACAAACACGGAGAAAGAGAAGTTGAAGATTTTGTTCTTCATTGAACATCCTAAAAATGTGACTTTAAAAAAAAAATTTTAATTAGTAACAATATGAAATTAGCTTTTAACTTGAGCTAGTTTAATGAGAATCTGGTATAAAAAATTTAATAAAAATATTATCTCTTAACTTAATAAGGTGCAATATTTTAAACATTGAATTAATATAATAACTTAGATTTAATAAAATGTAGTAGAATACGTGGAGTTTAAATATAAAGCCTCGTTTGGTATGCCGTATTGTACTGACTATTTCAGTCGAATAGACTAATCTGTTCACCGGATAGACTGACTTTTTAGTCGGGTGTTTGGTATTTTGCCGAATTAGAATGCCGACTATATTATACTGGCTGAATTATATTATAGTAGTTGATACAAAATATTTATATCTTAAATATTAATTAATTATGTATGTTATTATTATTATTATTTATTAATTTTTATTTTTATCATTATTAGTATTTATTAATTTTTTTTAATTATTAGTAGTATTTATTAAATTATTTTATTATTATTATTATTATTATTATTATTATTATTATTATTATTATTATTATTATTATTCAAAATTAATAGTTATCCAACTATCTATTTAATACAGATAATTTTGAGGCTATTATTTTAGCGTGTCTGAATCATGTAAAGATATTCAACCGTATTAACTTATACGGTGACTAATTAATACGACTAGTACCAAACACTCATTTCTTACTATATTATCTTATCTAGTCACTTATTTGGCCTATCAAACATAGCTACAACCCTTTTAGAAATTCTTTTCAGAATGCTTCATAACCAAAACAAAATGATTGTCCAAAAACTTTCAAATATTACCTTTTTTTCTTAAGAATTACTCAAACCTTTGTCCTTTCCTGAATTAAGATGTCTTTCAATCGTAATCATTACAATTTTGTAAATAACCTTTTACCTGTAGGTAAAAACACTCTAGTTTAATTTTCTTTTTCATAACCATATAGTTTTCTTTAATAAAGATTTAATTTTTAATTTTAAAATTCACTCTTTTTGCTTGATATATTGTAAAAGTAAATGAAAGTGATGAAAACAAATTTGAGGAGCGTAAACAATTTAAGAAAGGTTTTGGTTTTTTTTTTTTTATAAAAATTTTCATTTTGTATACCTTTTCTTTTGCATTTACTCTTAAGCTCTCCCATTCCTCTTCCATATCTCAATTGAAAAATATGGTAACCGAATTGTTATTGAGTGGGCCTTTAGTAGTTTGTTCATTTAGCATTTTTTTTTCCAAAACAGAAGTTAATTCTCATTGGGATTGACGAAGAGGAATTACATCGGTCTACTGTGTGTTAAAAGTTTGTTGGAGATTTTAATTTAGCTAAGAAAAAAGAATGTCATATGTTCGTATCTAATCTGATTGGTCTCACTAAAGGCCGAGCATTCTCGTCTTAAAAACCTCTCAAGCCCTCCAATTGTCAAATCGTACAAGACCACGCCTCAACCAACCAAGGCTGGCCGAACACATCTGATCGGCCAGGTCCTCCATGCAGCCATCCTAACCACCAACAATAAAGCCAGAACAGCACAGACCGATCATACCTGATCGGCTTGCCACACTGGTCGGCCTGACTTCACATTCAGTCACCATAATCACTCGGCAAGAGGCCACCCACATCACAGGGCGACCACATCTAGTCAGCCAGTCCTACTGACATGATAGAAATATTGTTCAGGATCACACCAGGACACGTGACAGCACCTAAAGGCAACGACATTTATTTCACATCGACAAACATCAACAACAACATTCAATGCTACTATAAATACAAAAGTACCTTTAAAAGGTAATGTCAATCTTACCCTTACGCTGTCTAAATTACTGCAATATCCTTCACACTTAATCTTACTCAAGTATTGGAGATTATTAGGTTGACGCCACACCGGTGCCCCTTTACCCTTACTCCTTTCTACGCAAGTCTTCCTACCCACGCGAGTAGCACCCAAGGGTGTCCAACGATGCGAGTCTAAGTTGGTCCATTTCTTACATCAATATCATGCAAACATTATTAACATCATATCAAAGAAACAAGATCAACATCTAGCTTTGAAATTGAGAGCCATTTAGGACCCTTTTCCATCCAAATCATATATAGTGTCATTCAAAGCATGACGTGTTAAAGCGTGAGTTATTTTGCTTCAGTTCTAAGGTTTAAACTGGCATGAAGTATTTCATTGTGCAATTTAAATTGAATAGCTCATTTTTAGATAACTAATGGTTAGAATGAGTTTGCATCCGTGTATTCGGTGATTTTGATTTCTTAGGATCAAACTAAAATTTAAATGGAAGGTTATGACGATGAATTGTTGCGTTAATCTTTTAAAAAATTTATTTGACAAGATTGAATCCAATATAAGTCTACTATTCCACATTAAGACGAAAAAAACTCCAATTGCAGTGCCCGGGAACTGCATCAAAAGATGGCCTGGGAAATTAACCCTAAATTAAACAATATTTTATTTCGTTTGATTTTTGGTTTTTGTGTTTGTTTTGGTTTTTCCATATATTTAGTGATTTACGCTATATATTTAACCCTTCCAGTAACAATAATTTTTCACAGTTGATATCAAATGAGGGATTAAAGCCAAATGGAATCAAACCAAAGTAATGCTGGTTTGATTTTATTTAATGCAATTAAGCCCAGTTTTAAATAATTAAGTCGAACTAAACCTATCTAATTGGTACCATTCGGCCAGTTTTAACAATTCGGTCGATTTTATTGTGGGTCCATATTTTTTTTGTAACTTTTTTTTTTGTAACACATTTTTTTTTTTGTAACACATTTTTTTGTTGTAACACTTGAGAAGTGAGTTCTCATTGCTTAATAATCTTATAAAGATTAAGATTATATAATTGGTACCACATGCACATAAGAGATGAAGGCCGTGATTTATTTAAATATATTAAAATCATTGGTTTCCGTTTTCCAAAGATAAAGTTTCATCATAAATTAAAAAAATGTGAGTTGTGTTTCATGTGTTGTGTTTCATGCAAGTTGTGTTTCATGTGAGTTGCGTTTCATTATAAATAATGATATATAATAACTGAAATTATTGTAGGGACCATTATTAATTGAAGCTCGGAATTTAAATAAAGCATTATATATTGAAGTTCAGAATTTAACCTATACAATAAAATAAAAAATTGAATCTTGGATTATTATTATTGTTTTCATTTTTTGATAAATAATTAAATCTTGGATTATCCCCATAAGTTTCATGGATGATATTGTTGTCGGTGCATTTTGTTCAATAGGTTATTTAATTACACTCAAATTCAGTTTTCGTTGTCTTCCCACAAATGATGTAATAAATATATCAACATCTATAAAGATCACACACAAGGAACACGAGAATATACGTAGTTAATCCAAGTTGAGTTACGCTCATGATAAAATACTCTTCTCATTAGTAATATAATTGTTTCTACATAGCACAATAGACCTTGAGCCGTAGAGGAAGATTAGAATGTAACCTAAGAGAAGATTAGAATGTAAGCTAAGAGAAGATTTGAATGTAGCATTAGAGGAAGATTGAAATGTAGAGAGATATGAGAGTTTTAGTCTAGAAAAAGAGTCAAACCTATTTCATCAGGGAGAAAAGTTCCCTTTATATAATAAAACACATAGGTTTAGGTCTTGGGCTACAATGGTGGGCTTAGGGACATGGACTTTGATGGTGGGCCTAGCCTTAGTTTTAGTCTAGTTTGGTCAGTTGATATGCTATCAACATAAGCCCTTTAAGTCGTTGATTGAAGTGGATTTATTAGGTCAAGGATTTCTAAATCTAGCCGATACCGATTGACTGACTAGAAGGGGTATATCCCTTATCTCCCAAGTTTTTGATTGAAGAAGTGTGCCTTAGGAAACTCATATGTCGTTGTTACAAGTGTCTGGTATGTCACTGGAGTGGGAGCCGTGTTGGCGAGAATGGAAGAGATTGAATGTTCTACTTTGTGATGGTCGGGGCCTATTTGGTCCGTCTGATTGGTCACTTTCGTACAAACTTGCTGATCGGAGTATATGACCGATAGAGTAACTCAATGCATCCAATTGGTAGCTACTGGGAGCGTTTGCCGATCGTACTAAACTTCCCAGAGGAAGTACATATGTGCTGGACCATATGAGTGAATGAGGCCTGAGCATGTAAGTGGTGCTTGAGCATATAAATGGTGCCTAAGCACGTAAGATCCACAAGATTAGCCATGCACTCTAGTCTAATGGTATTTCTCTCGACTATATAATAACTAATTTCACATTTATTCTTGTAAAAGTAGAGATCTATACTAAAAACACTTTGATAAAATAATATTAGAGAATAATGATATATATATATATATATTAAATATTGACCTAACTTGAGTGTCCAACATAATATTGGTGCCCAAGCATGCAAGTGCCTAAGAACATAAGTGGTGTCTGTCTAACGACCCATACCTTAATTACGGGATTAATGGAATTTTTCGGGGATTTTTTTTGGAGATTTGTCAAAATTATTTAGCTAGATGGGCCATTTTGCCCTTGAGTTTATCTTTGGCTTTCTAAATTGGGGAAGGGAAATTTTGGAAAGAAGGAAAATGTGGATATTTTGGGATTGTGTGGATAAGGATTGGGATCATCTTCCTCACTTTTCTCACTCTTTCTCACTCCCTTTTCCTGTGCAAGCAAACCACATACTCACACAAAACACACATATACCCATTTATCAAATCTTGATTTGGAGGAGGTATCAAATCAAGGCTAAAAATGTGTTCTAGGGACTCTCACGAGTAAGGCAAGCGAGGGTTTAAAGTGGAGGATGTTGGGAGTGCACTGTGTGAGCGGAGGAAGATGACTCGTAAATTTTGGAGCTTATATCTTGGAATCCAGGTATTATTTCTAAACTCTAGGCTTAGATTTGGATTACTGGGGTTGAGTTTCATATAAAGTTTGTCCAATTTGGTTAAGAAATGAGGGAGATATCGAAGGTTGAAGTTTCAACCTTTAATGGAGGTTTTTCAGCTGACGGCGGTGGCGGCCACGATGGCATCACCGTCGTCTCCGACGAGTGGGTGGTGTCAGCATTATGTCATGATGATTTCACCAAGTGACATCATGATGACGTGATGTCACCAAGTGACGTCATAATGACATCAACAGTGGCACGTAGTGGGTGGCACATGGCAAGTGGCAAGTGGTGCCATGTGGCAGGGTCAGAGTGTGCCACATGGCGGGTGTTGTCAGATGTCAGTCACACATGGCAGGATTCCACGTTAGCTAGGGCGGTGAAAATCTCAAGGTGGGGTTGAGCTTATTCGAAAGGTTTGAACGAGCTGAATTCAATTGGGTTGATTTCAGGCTAATCAGAGTTCGTTTAGAGATAGTTTTGGACATTTTTATCCTTGAGAAATGTGTTCGGGACGTGTTTACTATTCCGAGATTTAGGGGGTGTTTACTTATGAGCTTTTATGGATTTTTGGTGACCCCCAGGTGTTACTTTAGCAGGTTAGGACGCCCCAGAGACTTCCGAATAGCTTACAACTCGGGATTGAGCGATTGGTGGTACTATGAGTGGACATTTTGTTTAATAACTGTGATGCATTCATATTTGCATATTTTTATGGTTTTATGGCATGGTTTGAATGGTTATGGTTCAAATATATGATTCTAAATGTTTTCTGGACGAATGCCTAGTTTTAGAATATATATTCGGTTGTGGTTTTCTGGACACATGGTTTTGGTGGTTTTTGGAAAATCGGATTTTGGGCTGGTGCCCGGGTGATGAATTGGATTTTGTGGGTATTTCAAAAGTAGGTTAAAAGGTATTTTTTGGTAAACTGTTTTTCTAGTATGGTCATCCTCATGCGATTGGATCGCTATTCCGGAGTTAAACTTCGATGATTTCTAGAGACGGACTCGCACGTTGTTGGAGTTGGACTCCGTGGGATCCGTGGTTGTTTATGCGTAGCATAGGGGGAATGCTGGTTGGACCAGTAGAACGAGGTTTGACTGTCATTACTTGTTGTGTCTAGAGTTTTCATAATGGTTTATAACCAGGGATTTCAGGTGACAGGACCCGCCCCGATCCTCTCTGGGACCACATGGGGACGTGCCCTGCTCCCGTCTGACACCCAAAATAATGTTCCAATTTTAACTTTAAACGTTCAAATACATAAAAACCAAATTAAAGTTTTATATCAAATCCGAAATAAACAGATGTCAGACAAGGGATGAAATCCAAAACTACAAGTTGCGAGCACGACTCTAACATAAACCTGCGGGTAAAATCACCCAACAGGGATTCAGGTACGCAGAAGTAGATCTATGCCTCAGCCTAAGGTTCCTCCTCTACCTCATTAGCACGACCTGGAGGGGTTACCTAAACAATAAGGGTGAGTGGGCCGAAACTCAAGTTTATAAAATCGTTTAGTAAGTAAAACATATAATTTACTCCTCCGTTTTCCAAACATGCATGCATCAGAATTTAAAACCATAAATCATATAGTATGAACCATAGGCATGTAATAAAATCATAAGATAAATTTTAGCCACTGCACTATACACTCCAATCCTGACATCCCCGATGTCTGACGTCCCTGACGTCTAATAAGGTCACAATCACAAGGCTACGCGTGCCACTCGGGTCTCAATTCCGAGTTCAATCCCCGAACCCCGTTCGGGTACAGCATCTTCGATGCTTAGCGTCATAGACGCTGGACGTTCTAGACGTCCGTGACCACTCCGGGGTACCTCATCCGGAGGAGACAGTATCATAAGAATGGATCTATACAGTGCAGTATTAAATACATTTTATTGATATCCACATGTAAAAACATATATGTATACATAGGTAAAATCCGAACCGATCGTTACGTTTCATTAGACGGGTCTCATGCCCAAATACCGTGAAACGTGCCATAACCGAAATTTCAATATCATCAAAACCATTTCTTGATTCCAGCATGTGAACATATAAGTAAACCAGAAAACATTTAAGCATGCAAGGGTTTAATGAAATCGGGCCCACTCACAGTACGATCCCGCGGTGAACCTGCGCGTACGAACTTGTACCGGGATTATAGTACAATTCATGTCAGTCCAAATCACATGTAAGGGTCACTACAAGTCTTAAACGTTTAACCAAAAAGTCCGAAATAGAAACCGGCTCGGGGAACCCGTCGACACGTTTTCCGAGATAACCGGCCCTAAACTGACCCATCAAAACTATCTCAGATCAACATGGTTAATTCACCAAAAATGTTCAGAATGATGAGAGGAACAAAAGTCATGTTGATCGTGATCGGAGATAAGGTCCAACGCGCCCTCACGCGCCGCCCAAAGTGGCTGCGCGTGAAAGTCACGCGCCTGACACTGTAGCTACAGTGTCACCACCCTCACCTGTTTGTCTGTAATACGGGCCTGCCACCCGCGGCTTGACCCGGTTGATTACCCATCAATTCCTACTCGATTTCAATCCAATTTGATCCTAACATGTTTATTATCCTTCCAATTTAAGTTCTGTGACACTAATTTGCCTCGACAAGTCCTTTAACTAGCCATTCGACCCGTGATCAACAAAACGGGTTGATCACCAGAACTTCCTGGTTTCTAATTCAAACTTCAATTAACTTCACAGGCAGTATAATAGGATCAAAACGAACTAATATGAACGATCAATTGGGTCTGAGAGTACCTGAAGATTGTCGTCCCAAGCTCTGCAACTCCTCTGAAGACGGCAGCCTCCGTCCCAGCTCAACCGTGGCTGATGGCCTTAGCTTTCGGTGTGGTTGAGTTCCAAACACTCCCAGAAGACTAAACCAGGCCTTGGTTTGGTCCAACAGTCACCAGAAATCAAAACCCGATTTTCCCTCCAATTTTGCCCGAAATGGTTTCTCTGGTTTTCTTCACCTGTTCTCAGTTCTTTCAGCATCAGAGTGATGCTCACTCACGTTCTAATCAGTTTTAAATAACCTCAGCCGTCCCAGAGGCTCGTGGGAGTCCAATCTGTCCACTGAAAATTGTTCCCCGAAAAGCTTCGATCTTGAAATTAAAAATTGTGGCTTTGTTGGATGTATCCAGCCATGTGATGATGTCTAAAGGGTTTAAACAATTCCCAACTTTCCAACTCACACACAGATTAATCAATTGGGACACAGAACCACCGCACATGGTGGTGCCGTCCACGGTTCCCCCGCAGTTGCTACAGTAACCAGGGCGAAATGACCAAAATGCCCCTAGTTCAATAATTACCAAACTGCCCCTCACTTCCTTGACCCGTAACTCAGCCATATGAAGTCCGATTTCGGCGTGCCACCTGTCTACGGACTCAGGACATCGAGACCTACCTAACGGTCCTTGAGTCATGTGAAAATTAGTCCAAATTACGGTAATGCCCCTGAACTTCCGATAGTCATAACTTTTTCCCTGATCGTCCGAATTGGACGTGCCACCTATCTATGAACTCGTGACGTCCCGAACTACGTCACAGTCACTGGTCAAAGTCCATTTGACCCACCAATCAAAAATTCAATAATTTGGCCATACCATTCACAAGGGTAAAAACGTCAATTCATATATTAAATTACAATATTAAAATCCTCGAGTTTCCGGGGTGTTACATCAGGGGAATGTGGGTCAGAGACATTTATTTATTTTATCTGATTTGGCTTGGACCCATAGTTTTATTTGTTATTGTTTATTTGACTATGCATGTATGTTTTTATAAACTAGAGGGAAATAGGATTATTTCAGAAAATAGTTTTCCATATGCTTTATTTTTGTCTACTCGTAGTTTTTCTTGGTTTTTGGTACCCTCCAAGTTGATCTCGGGTCGAGGGTTGTATTAAAGCTGAGACATTTACTTGGAACTTCGCTCTTGTTAACTAGAGTAAGTTCTGGTGGTCTTTTACTTTCGTGTCTAGTGTTTTGTGTAATTACTTATTTCTGGGTTTTGTTTACACTTGACATGTGGGGTTTATCCCTTGTTTGATGCTCTATTTGTATTTATTCAAACTGAGGGTGCTTTGGGAATTTTAAACTGTTTGTGTCAAATGGGAGCAGACCCTTTCATGAGAATTGATGGTGATTTTGGGGAAGGTCTTGTCAATTTGGTATCAGAGCACTAGTTGTTTCTTGTAGGGTCGCACACTTGTTGTGCAGGGTAATTTTGTTTCTCATGACACGACCTATCCCAATCCCCCCAAGATTAATGCGGGATGTGCCATGCTCCCGTCTGACACCTCGTGCCAGACCACGGATACACCAAAACCCTCTTAGGACAGCTAGAGTGCGCAAGGATCTGTGAAGGCATGTGATGTCTCGGTCTCTACTACATCCAACATCCGCGATCAACCTGAAAGGTATTAAAAACAGAAAAAGCTGTGAGTGGACAAAAATAAATAGTTTTTAAACCATTTCACAAAATGACATTTACGCCCTTCATTAAAAAGCATGCATGCATATAAAACCAGTTACCACACCCATTTCTTTATTTAAATCAAATCATATGGATTTTCAAATCAATACACAGTGGAATAGAGTGGGGTCTTAGCCCAAAATCAAAACACGTGGGGTCTCTGCCCAAATTAGTAAAACAAAATTTAACCAATCTTTGGCATCCTAGATGCTTGACATCTCAGATGTCTAATCAATATTGTCACGGTTCTAAAGCTATGCGTGTTACACGAGGTCTCAAGTTCGAGGGTTTCTCTGGGTCCACTAGTGTCCGGGGCGGTACTGTAATGGTATGCCTCCCCTGGATAACTGCCTGGGGTATGTCGATCCATAGAAATCCTGATCATGAGCCTCTCTGTAGAGCGGCCCCTCTCAAGAAATGCTTCATGATTACTCCAAGATATTACGGGATCTCTAGAGGAGACAACCACTCGTAAGGATGGTATGTTTAAAAACTGAAATCAAACCAGTGGAAAACCATCGTAAAACCATTTATAAACATTTCAATAGGGTCTCAGCCCGAGGTATAACATCCATAAAAAATTTCCACAAAATCAGGATTCAGGGAAACTGATCCAATCCAAAACCAATAGGGACTCAGCCCAAATCCAAATCTTATTGGGACTCAGCCCAAAATCATCTCAATAGGGTCTCAAACCCGATATCTCATTTCATAAACCACAAATGGGACTCAAGCTCGATATTTCGTAAATCAACCACAACGGGGACTCAAGCCCGATACCACATAAATCAATAGGGCCTCAAGCCTGGGATAATATTTCCAATTCCAAAACATTTTATTGATCAATTCATTTGAAACCACAAGCACGTATAAAAACCTTAGGCCATGTATATCATAAATCATAAATCGTCGAAATACGTATAAATGCTAAACACCACAATCTTATGCACTCAAGGCATCTCAAATCACATATTTAAAACATATAAAACAATTATGCATGCATCATATTTAGAAAGTAAATGTCCACTCACAGACTGTCCATGTTGCGCGCTTGCTAGCTGCGCCGTAAGCCACTCAGGGCTATACTGAAATCTTCGGGTCATCCGGACGTATCCAAAACATACTTAAAGGTCACAACCAACCTAGACAAGTCCTAAGCAAAAACCCTAAAAACTCCCGGAAAAGTCAATGTGTCTCGGACACGCATACCTAGGCTAAAAACCTCAATTTAACCAACCTAACGATCTCTGATCGACCTGAAACCACCACCATTGGATTCAGATCATCGAAATCTTTTCAACAAGACAGTTCGACCTTGAAATTCGTGCCCACACGTCCCCATGCGGGGGTCAAAGTCAACGCTGATGTCAGCAGTCAATAGTCAAAGTCAACGGATGACATCACGCAGACGTCATGCTGATGTTAACTTGAAAAGTCTAACAGTGCCACGTGTCAGCACCTGATGGTCCCACATGTCTGACACTTGTCAGTACTGACTATACCTGACAACTGCCACGTGGCAACCCCTAATTGGCCATGTGGCCTGACACCTCTGACAAATGTTGACGTCACCCTACTGACGTCATCATCGTCTACCTCTCAACGGGTCGACCCGAATCCCTAGAACTGGGTTAACTAGACCCGCGACCTGACCCGACTGATTTTCACTCCTCTGGCCACCAAATCTTACCATTTTTATTCCTATAGACTCGTACTGACCTCTATAAGGGATCTATGACCTTAAAAACACGAGAAATTGTCTAGAAATTACCTTCCTCAGTTTGAACAGTAACGACCCCTTCAACCGTGCTTTCCGTCGACTCCGACTACCTCGATCCTTGGTTTTGGTCCATGTGAGATCGTACAGACTCAAGGAACACGTTTGGGTCATTAGAAATGTCCAATAAACTACCTAAATTCGAATTCGAAATTTGAATCTTAAAATCATACCTCCTCTATTTTCCAGCCACCGTCCACGGTTGCCCTCGCTGTTGCCACCATTCTGATCACCTCCTTTCACTCTCTCACATTCCTTCTCAGTCCAGAAGCAATAGGTGATGATTGGTGATTGTGTGTTTGATTTTGGGGTGGGGGTTTCTTTGGATTTTCGGGTTAGAGAGAACAATGAAAAAGATTGAAATAATATCCCAAATAATTGTGGTTTCGGTCAATCAGTTGAGAAACATGTGTCATTCATCAATTGGTCCATCCAGATTTCCTAACCAATCCAAAAAACCACTTGTACACTTTTCCTCGCAAAGTATGAATAGTATCAATTTTCTTTCGAGAACCATAACTCCCTCGTACGACATCCGATTTTGACGTGTCACATGTCTACGGACTCGTAGCATCCCTATTTATGTAACGGTCCTCGATCCTCATGCATTTGACCTCCCAAATCAAAAGTCAATAGTTTCCCATTTGAGGGGTAAAATCGTCCTTTTACACCGAATGTCCAAAAAATCTCATTAGTCGAGGATTTTATCACTTAATCCTTAATTAATCCCGTGAACTCGGGACTGGTTGTTACATCTTATGCTTGCCCCTTATCATACATTATAACTCCACGACTACAACCCCATCATCAGCATGGTAACGAGGATGAGGATATGGAAGCTAGGTGGGGAAATACTATGGATCGATTTGGTCAGGCATTGGATGCCGTGATTCAGAAGGGTAGGATCCCCCGAGGGAATATATCAAGAAGGCCAACGACTTGGAGCCATTGAGTTTACTGTGGAATGGATCCGATAAAGGCCGATCAGTGATTGCACACTTTGAACGGATTTTTTTGGGTGATGCTTTGCCCTCCCTAGCATATAGTTTAAACAACTGCATTTTTCTTTGATGATTCTGAATAGGTGTGGTGGCAGACCTTGTTGTCGATGAGTTTGGAGGAAACTACCGAGACTTGGGCGAAGTTCAAGGAACGTTTCTTGCATCAATTTTATCCCTAGTTTTATTGTGATTGACATGACCCATCCCAATCCCCCCGGGATTAACGCGGGATGACCCTGCTCCCGTCTAACACGAAGTGTCAGACAAGGGATATTTCCGATCTTTGCCCTCCCGGGCTATCAGAGTACGCCAGGATCCGGAGGAGGCATGTGATATCTCGATCTCTGCTACAGTCCACATCTGATATCAACCTGAAGGGTATTAAAAACAGAAAGACTGTGAGTGGAAAAAAATAAAGTATTTATAAAAACATTTAAATGAGATGACATTTGTACCCTTCACTAAAAAGCATGCATGCATAGTAAAACCATTTATCCAATCATATATGTTAAAACATCCATAATTAGGGTCTCAGCCCCAAATTCTGTAAATACAAGTCACACGGGCTCCTACCCAAAATCATTTACAGAAAACCATAGTATAGTAAACATACGTGGGATCTCAGCCCAAATCCATTTATCATTATAAACACAATTTCCAAACCAATTGAAATCATGTTTATCCATTATATTTCATATCCAAGAACTTGTCACGGTAAAATAAAGCTACGCGCGTGCTAACCGGGGTCTCAAACCCAAGTCTTTCCAGGGTCCACCCAGGTCAATGTCCGTAGATCAATGACCCTCCCTGGAGTGTAACGAACCATGCCCATCCTGAGAGTAAGGAACCCAACTGGGGGGGGGGGGGGGGGGGGGGGGGGTGAATCCACTCAGTCAGTGCTCCGTGACTACTCCGGGGTCCACCTAGGCCAACGACCCTCCCCGGAGGAGACAATCATATATAAAGGATGGAATATGAAAAACCTTTTGAAATCATTCTTGAAACCTTTCCAGGATTCATGCCCGGCCCCTCATAAGCCGTCATGAATAACAAAACCATTCAAGGGTTCATGCTAGTTCCCATAAACCGTCATGACCGTAAATCCATTTCAGGGGTTCATACTGGTTCCAAAAACCGTCATGACCCATAAAAACCATTTGTAACACATAACTGGGCGCTAGGCCCGAATCCACATACAAACTGGACCTCTAGTCCGAATCGTAAACCAACTGGGTCTCCGGCCCGATTACGTAAATCAAATGGGTTTCGAACCCGAGTTTACCTTTTCGAATCCAAAACCATTTCATGAAATCATATCCAAAACCATAAGAATGGAAAATCAGAGTAAACCGGAAAACCTCGATTTACGTGCAAGCACGTAAATCACCTCGTAAAGCGTGAAACCATATAATTCACAACCATCCAAATCAACATCATAGAATCATACTCATAATCCACATAAAACATTTATGCATGCATCACAGTTTAGAAATCAAGGTCCGCTCACAGACCGTCCGAAGCCGCGCCTCGATACGCGTGCCATAATCGTTTCCCGGGTCAATCACCATCACCGAGACTTCCAAACCTATCCAAATTGTAATAGAAGGTTACTAACTACTTAATTAACCTCCTACAAAAGCCCCGTAATTTTCCCGAACTTTTAACGATTTTTAAAACCAAACCTAAACTTTCTGACACCCCGAAAACTATTGAAACGATGTCTGATTGACACGAGACCAGCCCCAAAATCTCGTTACATCGAATAGAAGATTTCATATGTTGAACACTTCCCCAAATTATGGCCCACGCACCCGCACGCGCTCCTAGAAGATCAAAAATACTATTCATTATCACCAACCTTGGAAAACCGGTTTTTCCTGGTTTTCCGGTCCGGTTACTGTGCTGAACCGGCGTGACCGGTTCAGTGCTCTCCCTTCCTCGTTTTTGGTCCGTTTGGTCCCATTTTAATCCCTAAATTCCTATTTCTTCATTTCCTATCTAACCCAATCAATTAAACCCCCCCAAAAACCGATTGAAACCCATGGTTCCATTTAGAACCATACGGTTCAAAGTTTCCAAAACCGTCCCACGGCGTCACAGCCGTCTACCACCCACCAATACCATCCTAATAGCTTCCTATTAACCCCTTAAACTCATCATAATCGTCCATAAGTAGCCATAACATCACAAATCAATTTAAAAGAGTTTGGGCTTTATAGGGTACCCGCACGGGTTCGTCCCTTCCAGCCGCCGTTCACGGCGGCCCTGGCCATCCAGGCCGGCCACCACAGCTCCCTGAGCCTTCTGGTCCTCTGTCCTGGTCTTGGGTGGAATTTGGATGGGTTTGGGTTGCACGGGAATGAGAGAAATGGATGAGATCGGGTGGGTGTTTGGGTTTGAAAATGAAAATGGAATGGTTTTGTACGGTGCATGAAGGAAATATGGTGTCCATTGGATGGGTGACACTTGTCACTCATCCATTGGGCATCAGGACAAATATCGGGGCCCCACTAGAGTCCAAAAGTGAACTCATCTTGTAATTCGTGCAATAGTGCACTTGAACTTCCGTGAACCGTAACTTCGCCGTCGAACGTCCAAATTCGACGTGCCGCCTGTCCTATGGATTCGTATCGTCCTTATCTACGTAACGGTCTTCGGCCTTTGGCCATCGGACCTCTTGGTCAAAAAGTCAACATATGCCCATTTTAACCAAAATTACCAAAATACCCCTAAACTTCCGAACGTCATAACTTCCTCCTCGAATGTCGGAATTGAACGAGCCACCTGTCTATGAACTCGTGACATCACGAACTACATCACAGTCATCGGTCAAAGTCCATTTGACCGCCCGACTGAAAAGTCAACGTTTTGCCCACGCCCAAGGGCAAAACGGTCATTTCGCATCGTTCGTCTGATTTCACCTAACTAATCACGGATTAACCTCACTAATCGTGATTAGTCACTATCTAATCTAAGAATTGGGGACCCGGTCGTTACAAACCTTACCTCCTTAATTAATTTTTTCCTCGAAATTCCAACTGACTTAATTCTAACCGTTCTTCCCTCCTTAATTTAGTTTCATTCTCGAAACTCCAACTATTCTGATGCCACATCCACCTCGTGGAAAGTAGAATCAATCCTCGAAATACGTGTACACTTGTACACCCACTAACCCAAAATAGTACTCGTCTGCAGCCAGGACGTGCCACTAACGCTCTCGTCGTATCGACTACATTCGACCACGTCGAAAGACAGAAGTCGTACGCTCCGAACTGACACCACTTGTCAGATGTACCATGTCGTTGACACAAATAACTAGACGGTTTCTTTCTCAATCACTAACACATAACCTAACGTCTGCTCCCACAGGGAGTCACCAGACCTCGCTCGTCGATCCACGCTGACACCTTCGATAAACTATCACCACTTGACAGCCGTTAGTCGAAAACTGTCACTATACTCACTCGTGGTTCCACTAACCACCAACTCACTCATCTTGGAGTACACGTATACCAACAAAACACTCGACCTGTGTGTAACCAGACCCATCAGAACTACTATGACCCAATTCATAGTATCCAATGTCCAGTCCACGACCTCAACTAATCCAATGGTAGCAGAACCAAGCTGACTACCAACAAGCTCTCAACGTACCACTGGTTATAACCTATATACCGTCACCAGACATCACAAGTCTGCCCGGTTATCATACCTCGAACAACGTACAAGGTACACACATCTATCCATCAATCAGACTACAACCACCTAGGTCATAGCCAATCACGTTTCAATTATGGAGTTCATTTGTCCAATCCAGCATTAGACAAATCGAAACTCCAACCCATCATCTATTCCCAAATCTGAATCCGAATCCGCAATTTCGTAAGAAATCTCGAATCCAAACCCAGAAATCATATCTATAATCATGTCCAAATTCGAATCCGAAATCATCATTCCGTAAACTAGCAATTGGAATAACCATTCCGAACCCAAATCCATAAAAGAAAATCCACTGTCAAGCTCCAGAATCAAATCCTAAATCGTCACCCTGAATCCGATTCCAAAACCCAAATCCAGAAATCCACTTTCAAGTTCCAAAATCAAATCCTGAATCGTCATCCAGAAATCTGATTCCAAAACCCGAAATATCTTTCACGTTTACCAAGACGCATCAAAATCGAACCTATCGGTTACCCGTTTAAACAATTACCTCAATACCTTTGATTGACTTCATAGGAAGCCAATCCCAATATCAACACATCTAGGCTGACCAAAATCCGACCACGTCGGAAAACTACTCACCTGAGTAATATACCATACGGGATTCACTTCGAAAAGAAGTTCAGTCCCATCACGCTCCACTCAAACATCCCAGTAAAAGTGATAAACTTTCCAACTATCTGGATCATCAAAATCATGATCCAGATCCATAACGATACCCAAAGTCCTAAACCAATTCCCACATCTAAACAGATCAGTCAACGACGAGACACACCGAGACTGTGGGTTCTCACTGACTACCTCGTATCGATCTGGGCATTCCACATAGGAAAAACCAAGATGATCCAACACGATGACATCAAAAACTCAACCTACGTGAATGCAACCAAAAACTCATTGCATTCACCACGCCACGTAATCCAACATCGTCTGTCACCAAGCAGAAAATGAGAAATCTGAGTCACCTAACTTCGATATACTCAATTCCTCCTGATGACCCAAGACAAATCCCGGGTTCACCAACCAATACACAACCGATGTACTGGTGACAACAACCATCATCTAATGCCATCTACCATGCCATCTACCGTCATCTACCATGGTAGAACCTGAGAAGTCACCTTAATGACTTCGACATACTCATTACCAATGCGGAAGACCGCATTCCACTCGTCACCTCAATTGCAACCTCTTGCAATTCTAAAGTTCCAACAAGATTGGGAACAACATACCCGGACATCAACCACGTGTACCCTAACCAATTTAACTCTATTTGAGATCCACTCTAGGACCACAGATACCGAACATATGCCCATTACGATGGATGTGACTCAACGTCATCACCATTACCAGTACCAGCACCCGCGCTAGTACCAGTATCATCACCTGTCAGCGTCAGCACACAAGCATCAACACTAACCCTAGCACACGGTGTGCAAAACTGACAACCCTGGATCTCCGCTCATACCGAGCGACGACCCCGTACCTCTGCTCGAAAAGGAGAAACTCTGCCTCCCTCATACCCAACACCTCTGGGTACAGTCACCCTGATAACTCATACGAGAAAAGGAAACGTCCCCTGAACGTCCCCGTCTCATTCTGCCATCGCACTCAGCCGTAACCGAGTAGAATCCAGAATCACTGCTCGTACATATGCGTTACTCACGCACCTCGTATCATCGTCACGACTGAAAATCTCATCGTCACAATCTTCACGGTAACCTGAGTCTACTCGACCTGATAAGACTCGACTACATCCATCGACAGTAGCGTCTGCCACAACCTCGTGCAGACCTAACTATCAGACATCTCGATATTCAGACTTCGCATCCAACGGAATCAACCGCTCGTACCAACTACTATGTATCCCCATTCCGGGATTCCATCGACAAGTACCAACCCTGGTAACATGTCCAACCAAACTCTAACTAGTCGCAACTCGACTCAACCAATGTCGTCTACCAGGTCGTCCATGACCTTAGTTGCACAAACAATCCATCACAACAAAAGTAGCACGACAACCAATTAGGTCTAACCAATAAGTACAACCCTGACTGCGAAGTGCAGTCCCAACACAAGCTGACATGACTAGACCGACTAACGAATCCAAATCTGAATAGTCGTCCAAGTCAAATCACTCGTCAACTCACATTTCCGAACTATACACCCAAGGTAGGGTTCCACGATCACACCTAGGGTCTCCCTGAACCCAACTGCATAAGACAGTAAAATCCACAATTTGACCGTCTCCGCGGTCTTGACATCGAAAAGACGTCAAACCAATCCTACCGTAAGTGCAATTAGGATTCCACGAATCTGACTGCTAACTACCAACCGCAGTAAATCCATCTAACTCACCAATATCCGATCATCGGATGGTCACAACATCCAACCAGTCGTCGGAATCGATCCTACGACATCGTGAAAGACGATCCCAACTAACCGTCTCACGATCAAAATGCTCACGTAATAGTACGTTCATCCTTACATAGGGTCCCACACTGTCAACCCTGACAGAACTATGGTAACCCCTGCATCTAGTGCCGAACCAAAACATTTGTCGATTCAATCCTACTAACTATCGTATCGGCACCCCAACATCAGGTTGGTAACGAACTGTAGCCCCTTGAGATATCACATCCTCGACCTGCATACGGAGTAGTACGCAAAACACTCTGGAGTTCAGGGTAACACGAGCAACCATGCTCTGATAAACATTCCTATGCTCTGATACCACGTTGACAGTATCAGAGTATCCTGGGTATCCGATGAACTATCCGAGCGCTGATACCACGCTGACAAGACCCATCCTAATCCCCCCGGGATTAACGCGGGATGACCCTGCTCCCGTCTAACACGAAGTGTCAGACAGGGATATTTCCGACCTTTGCCCTCTCGGGCTATCAGAGTACGCCAGGATCCGGAAGAGGCATGTGATATCTCGATCTCTGCTACAGTCCACATCCGATGTCAACCTGAAGGTATTAAAAACAGAAAGACTGTGAGTGGACAAAAATAAAGTATTATAAAAACATTTAAACGAGAAGACATTTGTACCCTTCACTAAAAGCATGCATGCATAGTAAAACCATTTATCCAATCATATATGTTAAAACATCCATAATTAGGGTCTCAGCCCCAAATTCTGTAAATACAAGTCACACGGGCTCCTACCCAAAATCATTTACAGAAAACCATAGTATAGTAAACATACGTGGGATCTCAGCCCAAATCCATTTATCATTATAAACAAAATTTCCCAAACCAATTGAAATCATGTTTATCCATTATATTTCATATCTAAGAACCTGTCACGGTAAAATAAAGCTACGCGCGTGCTAACCGGGGTATCAAACCTAAGTCTTTTCAGGGTCCACCCAGGTCAATGTCCGTAGATCAATGACCCTCCCTGGAGGTAACGAACCATGCCCATCCTGAGAGTAAGGAACCCAACTGGGGGGCCGACTCCACTCATTCAGTGCTCTGTGACTACTCCGGGGTCCTCCCAGGCCAACGACCCTCACCGGAGGAGACAATCATATATAAAGGATGGAATATGAAAAACCTTTTGAAATCATTCTTGAAACCTTTCCAGGATTCATGCCCGGCCCCTCATAAGCCGTCATGAACCATAAAAACCATTCAAGGGTTCATGCCGGTTCCCATAAACTATCATGAACCGTAAATCCATTTCAGGGGTTCATACCGATTCCCATAAACCGTCATGACCCATAAAAACTATTTGTAATACATAACTGGGCGCTAGGCCCGAATCCTCATACAAACTGGACCTCTAGTCCGAATCGTAAACCAACTGGGTCTCCGGCCCGATTCCGTAAATAAAATGGGTTTTGAACCCGAGTTCACCTCTTCGAATCCAAAACCATTTCATGAAATCACATCCAAAACCATAAGAATGGAAAATCAGAGTAAAACCGGAAAACCTCGATTTACGTACAAGCACGTAAATCACCCCTCGTAAAGCGTGAAACCATATAATTCACAACCATCCAAATCAACATCATAGAATCATATTCATAATCCACATAAAATATTTATGCATGCATCACAGTTTAGAAATCAAGGTCCACTCACAGACCGTCTGAAGCCGCGCCTCGATACCCGTGCCATAATCGTCTCCCCGGGTCAATCACCATCACCGAGACTCCCAAACCTGTCCAAATTGTAATAGAAGGTTACTAACTACTTAATTAACCTCCTACAAAAGCCCCGTAATTTTCCTGAACTTTTAACTATTTTTAAAACCAAACATAAACCTTCCGACACCCTGAAAACTATCGAAACGATGTCCGATTGACACGAGACCAGTCCCAAAATCTTCCTTACATCGAATAGAAGATTTCATATGTTGAATACTTCCCCAAATTATGGCCCACACGTCCGTACGCGCTCCTAGAAGATCAAAAATACTATTCATTATCACCAACCTTGGAAAATCGGTTTTTCCTGGTTTTCCGGTCCGGTTACTGTGCTGAACCGGCGTGACCGGTTCAGTGCTCTCCCTTCCTCGTTTTCGGTCTGTTTGGTCCCATTTTAATCCCTAAATTCCTATTTCTTCATTTCCTATCTAACCCAATCAATTAAACCCCCCAAAACCGATTGAAACCCATGGTTCCATTTTGAACCATACGGTTCAAAGTTTCCAAAACCGTCACAGCCGTCTAGCACCCACCAATACCATCCTAATAGCTTCCTATTAACCCCTTAAACTCATCCTAATCGTCCATAAGCAGCCATAACATCAAAAATCAAATTAAAAGAGTTTTGGGCTTTATTGGGTACCCGCACGGGTTCGTCCCTTCCAGCCGCCGTTCACGGCGGCCCTGGCCATCCAGGCCGGCCACCACAGCTCCCTCAGCCTCCTAGTCCTCTGTCCTGGTCTTGGGTGGAATTTGGATGGGTTAGGGTTGCACGGGAATGAGAGAAATGGTGAGATCGGTTGGGTGTTTGGGTTTGAAATGAAAATGGAATGGTTTGCCCGGTGCATGAAGGAAATATGGTGTTCCATTGGATGGGTGACACTTGTCATCACGGTCATCGGTCAAAGTCCATTTGACCTCCCGATTGAAAATTCAACATTTTGCCCACGCCCAAGGGCAAAACGGTCATTTCACATCGTTCGTCCGATTTCGCCTAACTAATCACGGATTAACCTCACTAATCGTGATTAGTCACTAATCTAATCTAGGAATTTGGGACGGGTCGTTACAGTGATGCTGGAGAGACGGAGTTCCTGTGTAACGGCTCGGACATTGAGTAGGGTAAGAAATGACCATTTTGCCCCTAAGTCAAATAGTTGACTTTTTGACCAAAAGTCAAAGTGTTAACTTTTTGTTCGGGACCTCGTTTAGGTAATTTGAGAAGACCGTTATAAAGGTCTCAGCTTTCCGAGCACATTGGCAGACGGCATTCCGGATACAAAGTTCAGATGGTTTTGTTTTGGATTTAAACTACATAGGTACATAAGGGTGCTTTAGTAATTTGGCAAGGAGGGGGCATTTGGTAAAGTCCTTGGGAACTTTTTATTTGTGGCTGAATGGGATAGCGACAAGTGTCCCCTTATCCCTTGAGATGTGTGTGTCGACTTTGTGTGTATAAATATGTGTGTGTTTTATGTTTGAAGTGTTGTGTGTGTAAGTGTGGTTTTCGGTCGAGAAAGAGAAAAAGAAAGAAAATGAAGAGAAGAGAGGAGAGAGGAGAGAAAAGGAGAGTGGGAGGAAGAGACCAGAGAGAGAAGAAAACTAGTTGGAGGTTTTTGGGATACAAAGCCCAGCTTGACGTCCTAGTGTAAACCGACTCAAGATACAGAGCCTAGCTCGACGTCTGAGTCGCTATTATACACTAGTCCCAGGATGCAGGGCCCTACTCGATGACTGAGAGTGCCCATCATAATACCAAAACATATCGCCATGTAATCATATCACAAACCCATAGTCACATCCACACGTAGCACCCATCTCAGGATTCGGAGCCCCCGACTCGACGTCTGAGATTACCTAATTAACAAGCATCTCAACATATAATCGATCAAGATCCAAATCATAATCATTATTACAATTGACATCACTAATGCAACAACACATTCTCATATAACATATCAAAACTATAATCAGAATCTCGTTTCAGAAACCCGGGCCTAAGCCCTGAACCAAGTTGTGTCGTGCCTCGTCAAACATGCACAAATCGTATTTCTCATGAAAATCATTTGAAATCATAAATATAGTGAAACCAATTTCTTTCACAATTCAAACCTTTTTCTGCCAAATCTATAATTAAAACCAAGGTTCGGAACATATACTTGAGGAAAAGCTCGTAAAATGAGTCATCGAGTAACTTCCGTAAAACCCATCCCAAACCCATATAAAATTATTGAAAACCAACATCATAGTCTTTCAAATCACATTCCATGTCAAATCCCCAAAGTTACATTCAAATCAAAAATCAAAACGGAATTTACATAAGTCGTCGAAAATCGCGCATTAAAATAATTATAAAATATTCATAAAATCACTAAAATCTGATTAAATGTCCAATCACCCAATTATCATCAAAACACATAAAAAAACATTTAAAACTCATAAATATGCATGCACAAAAATTTAATAAAATAAAATGTTCACTCACAGTACAATTCCGTCGTAGCGTTTCAGATGTTCCCCGTCGATTCTAGAGTTCCGTATTCTGTCCAAAAATATAATACGATGTTATTAAGGCTTCTAGAACCCTTAGGTAACCTCCTTGTACAAACCATAGATCCCGGGAATTTTATAATAATTTTTAAATATTAAATACACGCTTCGAACACCCGAAGCTACCCTAAGACGATGTCCAATTGCCTCGAAACCTGTGCCAAGTGCATGCAACATCAAAAGGATTAAAGCACGGGTTGACCATGAACTGAAATTCTCAGCCACGCACTACTACAGTACTAAACACTATTCATATTGTTCTTTTCCCGTTTTCCTTACTATTCGGGTCCCCTGACTCGGTGACCCGACCCGAACTTTTCTCACCCATTTTACGTTGGTTTTACGTTCTGTTTTGACCAAAACTTCCTAATCTATCTAAAGGGACGATTGATGTGATCAAATTGAAGAAAAGCTTACCCAAAATACTCGACCCGTTGATGGATTCTCGGCCCCAACTGCACCCCTGTCGTCTAAATGATTCTAGTGTCCAAGTCCCTGCCTATGTGGCCTATTGAGCTCGTATGGACTACACAGGAGCGTATGCAACCTTCTTTCCAAGGGTCCTGCCCAAAACCAGGCCAACACAACTTAACTTAAAACACCTTCACCGGTTTCCTCTTCCTCACTCAGATCAGTCCCTTTCTCTTTCTTCCTCTGAATTTCTCCCTTTTTTTTCTCTCTTTCTTTGTCTCCTGCTTCTTCTTCCTTGTTTCCTATCTCGGCCGATCATCACCAATACGCACACACACACACACACATACCTAAATCCTACAAAAATAACTCAGCACCCACACCCAAGGCGGTGGCACACAAACCTAGAGGGATAAGGGACACTTGTCCCTATCCAATTGGATCACAACAAAAATCTCACACAACTATGACTAAAATACCCTTCCTTAGAAAATTACCATATTACCCCTATGTAGTTTTGACGCAGAACATAACTATTCGATCTCCGTTTTTGACATGCCACCTTTCAACGTACTCGAGAGACCAAGACCTTCCTAACAGCGTTTATGGATTTGCCAAAAATAGTCCTGGTCAAAAAGTCAACCCAAAAGTCAACCTGTTGACTTTGACCAAAAAAGTCAACATTTAAGTTTCAAAGGCAAAATGGTCAATTTCATCCAATTTTTTGGATTTTACCCTCTGTGAATGTCTGAGTCGTTACAATCTACCCTCCTTAAAAAGAATTTCTTCCTCGAAATTCACAATCTATTTAATCCAATAATTTAGCCTACCTACCATATCTAACCTAAAGTCATGCATTCAAATTCACAATTCTAAAGATACTTATTTACATAACACATAGATCACACACACACACACACACATATAAATATATATATATATATATATATATATATATAAGAAATGCTTCTGCCACCAACCTCGGTGTCTCTTGATCCTCTAATTGGCTCATAGAAGAAACTCGGGCTTGTGGCCTCGAAGATCGGCCACGTCCTCTAAATCCACCTCTGGCCCCATTTGTTGGGGTTTGACTTCCTTCCGACATTCCTGAAGTTTGTTCATAGTCTGGCCTAATCTGTGCTATGGTACCCTCACATGAGCGATTCGGGCAATACCTACTAATATGCCCAAGTTCATCACACTTGAAGCAACGAAGTATAGAAGTTCTGTCATCCCGACTAGTCCTTGTTGAAGCTCGACTAGACTGACCTGATATCTGGGGTTGCAATTCCACACTTCGATTACTGTACAGTCTAGCTCCCTAACTGCTATAACCTGTACCCTCGCTACTAAACGATCCAACACTCATACTATCTCTTCTCAGCACCTTCTGACTGGAAGCATCCACATACAAATTTTCACGTTTCTTACCAGAACTCACTCCTTGATAACACATAGACATGCTTGCCTCTACCCGAATAACGACATTAGATAATTCTCTCAGGGTAACATATGTACCAACAGTCACAGCAGCCTGGATCTCACATCGAAGGCCTAACTCAAATGGCTTACACTTCTCTACCTCAATGGCTACAACTGTCGGGCATACCAAGATAAACTCAAAAACTGTTACTCATATTGGGTCACTATCATGCTTCCTTATTCCAATCGCAGAAATTCTAGCTC
This sequence comes from Prinsepia uniflora, assembly GCA_032719365.1. NCBI lineage: Eukaryota > Viridiplantae > Streptophyta > Magnoliopsida > Rosales > Rosaceae > Prinsepia > Prinsepia uniflora. Next base: position 68,074,005 of record CM064865.1, on the reverse strand, counting down.
TTTGGAATCACGATAAGAACGAGGGAAAAACTGATGCAGAAATCACTCTTTAAAAGTTTCCCATGTCACCTCCTGGGCATCCCAGCCCGTCATCTGCAGCCCTCGCTACCACTCATAAGCAACCTCACTCAGCTGAAAGGTAGCTATCAACACCTTTTCCCATGGTGAACAACGTATTGTAACGAACCGTCCCAAATTCCATGATTAGATTAGTGACTAATCACGATTAGTGAGGTTAATCGGTGATTAGTTAGGCTAAATCGGACGAACGATGCGAAATGACCGTTTTGCCCCTAGCGTGGGTAAAATGTTGAGTTTTCGTTCGGGCGGTCAAATGGACATTGACCGATGATCGTGACGTAGTTCGTGACGTCACGAGTTCATAGACAGGTGGCACGTTCAATTCCGACGTTCGGGGAGGAAGTTATGACGTTCGGAAGTTTAGGGGCATTTTGGTAATTTTGGTTAAATGGGGTCAAATGTTGACTTTTTGACCAAAAGGTCCGATGGCCGAGGGCCGAAAACCGTTACGTAGATAAGGACGATACGAATCCATAGACAGGCAGCACACTGAAATCGGACTTCGAACGAGAGAGTTATGGGTCACGGAAGTTCGATTTCACTATCACGAACTTCGAGATGGGGATGATTTGGCGAAATCTGATTGGGCAGATATTTTAGTGGGTCCCATGGATGAGTGACAAGTGTCACTCATCCTATTGGCTAACTCCCCCAAATTGTGGATCTAATAATAAAATATTATTATTTAATTAATTTTTTAATCAAATCTTAACAACCTTAAATCCTAGCCAATTTAACTTTTAATCCTCACCACTCATCTCATCTAATCAATTTCTCTTCTCTCATCAGATTAAACCATCAATTATCATCATTTACTTCTATTCTCTTCATCAAACCCGAAACACCCCCCCCCCCCCCCCCCCCCCCCCTTCCATATTTTCTTCATTTTCTTCTTTGTTCTTCAAACAAGCACACACACACATACCACCATTCCTCATGTGCTTGTGTGTGACCGTGAGTGAGGTGATGAGAGGCAAGGAACGGCGAGCCACGGCGGGGGAAGGTGGTGGCCACGGTGGAGAGAAACCGTGAGGTAAGAAAATGCCCAAAAATTCAAATTTCAGTTTTGTTAGTTTTTGTTCGATTCTAAGGATTGGAAAACATTTCTGGGGACTCTAGGAGGTTAATGGGATTAGTTTTGGGGCTTGGGATGGCCGGAAATGGCCGTGAACGGCCGGAGAAAATCCGGCCACCATTGATGGCGGATGGAAGCTCCGTTTCGGGTGGTTTTTCTTAGTTTTAGGGATTGGGTTAGATATGGAATGAAGAAATAGGAATTTAAGGATAAAAATGGGACCAAACGGACCCCGAATCAGTCCGAAAACCCGAGAAAACCGTGCGGTGAACAGTGCCCGTGAATAGTAACTGGTTCAGTTCTGAGGAGGATGACGATGAACAGTAACTAGGGTCTTCTAGGGGCCCGTGAGGGCACGTGGTCCATAATTTGGGAAAGTGTTCAACATGGGAAATCTTCTATTCGATGTAACGAAGATTTTGGGACTGGTCTCGTGTCAATCGGACATCGTTACAATAGTTTTCGGGGTGTCGGAAGGTTTAGGGTTGGTTTAAAAATAGTTAAAAGTTTGGGAAAATTACGGGGCTTTGGTAGGAGGTTAATTAAGTAGTTAGTAACCTTCTATTAAAATTTGGACAGGTTTGGGAGTCCCGGTGATGGTGATCGGCTCGGGGAGCCGAATGGCACGCAAATCGAGGCGGCAGCTCGGACGGTCTGTGAGTGGACCTTGTTTTCTAAATTGGTGCATGCATAAATGGTTATTATATGTTTTAAATGCTTGTTTGTAATGCCATGGGTGCATTTGTATGTGGTTACGTATAAGCACGTATTTCAAGGTTTCGGCCTTATACGGTGCTTGTACGGGTCTGTATTTCTGTATTGATTTAAATGAACTAGATTTGAATTTCAAAAGGATAAACTCGGGTATGAAACCCATTTGGTTTTGTCTCGGGCATATGACCTCAGATATCGGGCACGGTGCCCAGCTGATGTCCTATGTTCGGGCACGAGACCTAGTCACTTTACGGTTTGATTTCAGGTCAGGGAACCTTAAATGGATTCCCAGGTTCATGACGGTTTATGGGAACCGGCATGAACCCTTATTATGGTATCATGGTTCATGACGGTTTATGGGAACCGGCATGAACCCTTGTTGAATATTATGGATATTATGGATCATGACGGTTCAGGGGAACCGGGCATGAATGTTTATGTTATGTATATATATGTTCATCTACCTTCCTTTACTTCTATTATCTCCTCCGGGGAGGGTCGTTGGCCTGGGTGGACCCCGGAGTAGTCACGGAGCACCGACTGAGTGGAGTCACCCCCCAGTTGGGTTCCTTACTCTCAGGAAGGCTATGATTACTATTACCTCGGGTAGGGTCAGTGGTCTACGGACATTGATCTTGACTTTGAGAAGACTCGGATTGAGACCTGGGTAGCACGCGCGTAGCTTTGGATACCGTGACAGGATTGGTTGTGTGACTTATATGTATATATGATATATGATATGTGGTGTGCACAGGTGTGCACAGGATTTGAGCAGTGGCTCGTGTACTTGGTTTCTGTATGGTTTGGGGCCGAGTCCCTTATGGATTTAGGCAGTGGCCCGTATGGTCGTTTTCATTGTGGTCCTTTCGACCTTGGTTTATATCTGCTTTGGGCTTAGTCCCACATATGGTTTGTTTTGGATAAATGGTTTTCGAATGCATGCATGCTTTTTAGTGAAGGGTACAAATGTCTTATGAAATGTTTTTATAAACTTTTGTTTTGTCCACTCACAATTTTTAATGTTTTGACTGCCCTTCAGGTTGACATCGGATGTGGACTGTAGCAGAAACCGAGATATCACATACCTCCTCCGGATCCTGGCGTACTCTGATAGCCCGGGAGGGCAAAGGTTGGAAATATCTCAGACGGGAGCAGGGTCATCCCGCACTAATCCCGGGGGGATTGGGATGGGTCCTGTCAACGTGTTATCAGAGCGGGGTTGTCTCTATTCGAGCAACCGTGTATCTCTCGGAGTAATGCACAGGTCGTGGATGTGATGTCTCAATGGGCTACAGTTTGTTATCAACCTGATAGTTAGGGTATCAATACGATAGTTAGTAGGACCGTATCGTGGAATGTTTTGGTTCGGCACTGGATGCCAGGGTTGTCATAGTTCTGTCAGGGTTGACAGTGTGGAGCCCTACGAATGGTGAACGTAGTATTACGTTAGAGTTTTGGATCGTGAGACGGTTAGTTGGGATCCTCTTCACGATGCCGTAGGGTCGGTTCCGACGACTGGTTTGGAGTTGCGACCACTCGATGGTCGGACTTTGGTTGGGTTAGATGGATTTACTGCGGTCGGCAGTTGGCAGCCGGATTCGAGGAATCCTGGTTGGATTGTTGGTAGGATTGGATTGACGTCTTTACGATGTCGGACCGCGGGGTCGGTCAGATTGTTGATTTTACTGCTTTTCACAGTTGGGTTCCGAGGAACTCTAGGTGTGATCGTGGAATCCCAAGGTAGGATGTGTATGGTTCGGAAAGGTGAGTTGACGAGTGGTGTGACTTTGACGACTATTCGGATTTGGGATCGTTAGTCGGTCTAGTCATGTCAGCTTGTGTTGGGACTGCACTCTGCAGTCGAGGTTGTACTTATCGGTTAAACCTATTTGGTTGTCGTGCTACTTAGTTGTGGTTTAGTGCAACTAAGGTCGTGGATGACTTGGTAGACGACAATGGTTTAGTCGAGTTACGACGGGTTAGAGATTGTTGGACAAGTTACCAGGGTTGGTACTTGTCCCTGAGCGGGATACAGAGTGGTCGTAGTTATGGTTGTTGGGAATCGGGGACGTTCGTGGGACGTTTCCTTTTCTCGTATGAGTTGGCAGGGTGACTGTACCCCAGAGTTGTTGGGTACGAGGGAGACAGAGTTTCTCCTATTCGAGCAGAGGTACGGGGTCGTCGTTCGGTATGAGCGGAGATCCAGGATTGTTTGAATGCACACTTTGTGCTGATGCTGACAGGTGATGACACTAGTGGTGGTGCTGATGCCGATGATCGTGATGACGATGAGTTACGGATCGGGGTGTGAAACCGTCGTAATGGGCATATGTTCGGTATCTGTGGTTCAGGAGTGGATCTCAGATAGAGTTAAACTGGTTAGGGGACAAGTGGTTGATGTCTGGGTATGTTGTTTCCAATCTTGTTGGAACTTCGAAATCGCGAGAGGTTGCGATTGAGGTGACGAGAGGAATGCGGGTTTTCCGCATTGGTATTGGGTATGTCGAAGTCATTTTGGGTGACTTCTCAGGTTCTACCATAATTGATGGTGGTAGATGATGTAGATGTTATTGATGTTGTTGGTTACCACTAGTACACTGATCGTGTATTGGTTGGTGGACCCGGGATTTGTCTTGGGTCATCAACATGTATTGTGTATATCGAAGTTAGGTGACTGAGATTTCTCATTTTCTGCTTGGTGGCAGACGAGGCTGGATTACGTGGTGTGGTGAGTGCAGCGAGTTTTATTTGCATTCACGAGGATGGATCTTGATGTCATAGTCTTGTATCATCCTTGATTCTCCTAGGTGGAATGTCAAGGATTGACACTAGGTAATTGGGGCGAACCCACAGTCTCGATGTGTCTCGTCGTTGACTGATCTATTTAAGATGTGGGAATTGGTTGAAGAACGATGTGTCAGTATGCAGATTCGTTGAGGGTGTAAGACCTTATGATCGGATCTCAGGTGGATTGTTAGCTGAGTGAGCTGTGTGATCCTAGGTGGATCCGGATTTTGATGTTGAGGACTTTGGACGTCGTGACGATCCTTGATCGTGACGTCTATGGTCGGTTGATATAGTAATGGATCTGGATCGTGATCTTGATGATCCAGATGGATGGAGAGTTTATCACTCTTATTTGGATGTTTGAGTTGAGCATGATGGGACTGAACTTCTTTTCGAAGTGAATTCCATATGGTATATTACTCAGGTGAGTAGTTTTTCGACGTGGTCGGATTTTTGTCAGCCTAGATATGTCGATATTGGGATTGGCTTCCCTATGAAGTCAATTGATGGTAATGTGGTAATCGGTGGAGCAGGTATCCGATAGGTTCGGATATGGTGCATCTCGGTAGACGAGAACGAGATATTTCAGGTTTTGGAATCAGATTTCTGGATGACGATTCAGGATTTGATTTTAGAACTTGAAAGAGGATTTCTAGATTTGGGTTTTGGAATCGGATTCTGGGTGACGATTCAGGATTTGATTCTGGAGCTTGACAGTGGATTTCCTTTTATGGATTTGGGTTCGGAATTGTTATTCCAAATGCCGGTTTACGGAATGATGATTTCGGATTCGAATTTGGACATGATTATAGATATGATTTCTGGGTTTGGATCCGGGCTTTCTTACGAAATTGCGGATTCGGATTTGGAAATAGATGATGGGTTGGAGTTTCGATTTGTCTAATCCGGGATTGGACAAATGGACTCCATAATAGGAACGTGTTGGCTACGACCTAGGTGGTCGTGTTGTTGTTATTGTTGTGGTTGTAGTCAAGTTGGTATTGATGTACGTATCTTGTACGTTGTTCGAGGTACGATACTAGGCAGACTTGTCGTGCCTGGTGACGGTATATAGGTTATACCATTGGTATGTTGGTGAGCGTATTGGTAGTCGGATTGGTTATGATACCATCGGATTAGTTGAGGTCGTGGACTGGACATTGGATACTGTGCAGTGGGTCATGGTATTTCGATGGGTCTAGTTACACACAGGTCGAGTGCATGGTTGGTTAGTGTTCACTCATGGTTGAGTAAGTTGGTGGTTAGTGTAACCACAAGTGTATCGTGTTAGTCTTGACTGACGACTGTCAAGTGGTGACAGTTTGTCGAAGGTGTCAGCGTGGATCGATTAGTGAGTTTTGGTGACTCCTAGTGGGAGCAGACGTCAGGATAGTTAGTGAGTGAGAAAAGGAACCTTTGAGTTGATTGTGTCAACGAAAACGATAGATTTGACAAGTGATGTCAATTCGGAACGTACGATTACAGTCATTCGACGTGGTCGAATGTAGTCGATACGACGTGAGTGTTAGTGGTACGTCTGGTTGCAGACGAGTTTTATTCTGGTTAGTTGGTGTACGAGTGTGCACGTGTGTTTCGAGGTCGATTCTACTTTCCACGAGGTGGTTGTGGAATCGAGATAGTTGAAGTTTCAAGTACGAAACTAATTAAAGAGGGAAGAACGGTTAGAATTAGATCGGTTGGAATTTCGGGGACAAAATTAATTAAGGAGGGAAGGTTGTAACGACCCGTCCCAAATTCCATGATTAGATTAGTGACTAATCACGATTAGTGAGGTTAATCGGTGATTAGTTAGGTTAAATCGGACGAACGATGCGAAATGACCGTTTTGCCCCTAGCGTGGGTAAAATGTTGACTTTTCGTTCGGGCGGTCAAATGGACTTTAACCGATGATCGTGACGTAGTTCGTGACGTCACGAGTTCATAGACAGGTGGCACGTTCAATTCCGACGTTCGGGGAGGAAGTTATGACGTTCGGAAGTTTAGGGGCATTTTGGTAATTTTGGTTAAATGGGGTCAAATGTTGACTTTTTGACCAAAAGGTCCGATGGCTGAGGGCCGAAGACCGTTACGTAGATAAGGACGATACGAATCCATAGACAGGCGGCACACTGAAATCGGACTTCGAACGAGAGAGTTAAGGGTCACGGAAGTTCGATTTCACTATGCACGAATTTCGAGACGGGGATGATTTGGCGAAATCTGATTGGGCAGATATTTTAGTGGGTCCCATGGATGAGTGACAAGTGTCACTCATCCTATTGGCTAACTCCCCCAAATTGTGGATCTAATAATAAAATATTATTATTTAATTAATTTTTTAATCAAATCTTAACAACCTTAAATCCTAACCATCCATTCCATTTAACTTTTAATCCTCACCACTGATCTCATCTAATCAATTTCTCTTCTCTCATCAGATTAAACCATCAATTATCATCATTTTCTTCTATTCTCTTCATCAAACCCGAAACCCCCCCCCCCCCCCCCCCCCCCCCCCCCCCTCCACACACATACCACCATTCCTCATGTGCTTGTGTGTGACCGTCAGTGAGGTGATGAGAGGCAAGGAACGGCGAGCCACGACGGGGGAAGGTGGTGGCCACGGTGGACAGAAACCGTGAGGTAAGAAAATGCCCAAAAATTCAAATTTCGGTTTTGTTAGTTTTTGTTCGATTCTAAGGATTGGGAAACATTTCTGGGGACTCTAGGAGGTTAATGGGATTAGTTTTGGGGCTTGGGATGGCCGGAAATGGCCGTGAACGGCCGGAGAAAATCCGGCCACCATTGATGGCGGATGGAAGCTCCGTTTCGGGTGGTTTTTCTTAGTTTTAGGGATTGGGTTAGATAGGAAATGAAGAAATAGGAATTTAGGGATTAAAATGGGACCAAACGGACCCCGAATCAGTCGAACACCCGAGAAAACCGTGCGGTGAACAGTGCCTGTGAATAGTAACTGGTTCAGTTCTGAGGAGGATGACGATGAACAGTAACTAGGGACTTATAGGGGCCCGTGAGGGCACGTGGTCCATAATTTGGGAAAGTGTTCAACACGGGAAATCTTCTATTCGATGTAACGAAGATTTTAGGACTGGTCTTGTGTCAATCGGATATCGTTTCGATAGTTTTCGGGGTGTCGGAAGGTTTAGGGTCGGTTTAAAAATAGTTAAAAGTTCGGGAAAATTACGGGGCTTTGGTAGGAGGTTAATTAAGTAGTTAGTAACCTTCTATTAAAATTTGGACAGGTTTGGGAGTCCCGGTGATGGTGATCGGCTCGGGGAGCCGAATGGCACACAAATCGAGGCGGCAGCTCGGACGGTCTGTGAGTGGACCATGTTTTCTAAATTGGTGCATGCATAAATGGTTATTATATGTTTTAAATGCTTGTTTGTAATGCCATGGGTGCATTTGTATGTGGTTACGTATAAGCACGTATTTCAAGGTTTCGGCCTTATACGGTGCTTGTACGGGTCTGTATTTCTGTATTGATTTAAATGAACTAGATTTGAATTTCAAAAGGATAAACTCGGGTATGAAACCCATTTGGTTTTGTCTCAGGCATATGACCTCAGATATCGGGCACGGTGCCCAGCTGATGTCCTATGTTCGGGCACGAGACCCAGTCACTTTACGGTTTGATTTCAGGTCAGGGAACCTTAAATGGATTCCCAGGTTCATGACGGTTTATGGGAACCGGCATGAACCCTTATTATGGTATCATGGTTCATGACGGTTTATGGGAACCAGCATAAACCCTTGTTGAATATTATGGATATTATGGATCATGACGGTTCAGGGGAACCGGGCATGAATGTTTATGTTATGTATATATATGTTCATCTACCTTCCTTTACTTCTATTATCTCCTCCGGGGAGGGTCGTTGGCCTGGGTGGACCCCGGAGTAGTCACGGAGCACCGACTGAGTGGAGTCACCCCCCAGTTGGGTTCCTTACTCTCAGGAAGGCTATGATTACTATTACCTCGGGTAGGGTCAGTGGTCTACGGACATTGATCTTGACTTTGAGAAGACTCGGATTGAGACCTGGGTAGCACGCGCGTAGCTTTGGATACCGTGACAGGATTGGTTGTGTGACTTATATGTATATATGATATATGATATGTGGTGTGCACAGGTGTGCACAGGATTTGAGCAGTGGCTCGTGTACTTGGTTTCTGTATGGTTTGGGGTCGAGTCCCTTATGGATTTGGGCAGTGGCCCGTATGGTCGTTTTCATTGTGGTCCTTTCGACCTTGGTTTATATCTGCTTTGGGCTTAGTCCCACATATGGTTTGTTTTGGATAAATGGTTTTCGAATGCATGCATGCTTTTTAGTGGAGGGTACAAATGTCTTATGAAATGTTTTTATAAACTTTTGTTTTGTCCACTCACAGTTTTTAATGTTTTGACTGCCCTTCAGGTTGACATCGGATGCAGACTGTAGCAGAAACCGAGATATCACATACCTCCTCCGGATCCTGGCGTACTCTGATAGCCCGGGAGGGCAAAGGTCGGAAATATCCCTTGTCTGACACTTCGTGTCAGACGGGAGCAGGGTCATCCCGCACTAATCCCGGGGGGATTGGGATGGGTCCTGTCACGTATAACCTCGAAAATCCTTTCCATGCGAGTGATCCAATCATCTACCTGTTCTAGTCTCACCCTACCCGAAAACGTAGTAGCCTCCAAACGTTGGGATCTTTCAATGTCCGGACCCTCACTAACTCGCTCAACTTGCACTTCAGACCGGATAAGGGGATCTCGTCTCGGAGCCATAGTTGTCACCTAATCCTTGGATCAAACACATAACATCACACACTCTGTACATACTAGTGCAGTCACAGATAAATCTGGCTCTGATACCAAGTTGACATGATCCTTCTCGACATAACTAGATAATCAAGAGGAATCCTGTTCCAGTCTGACAGTTGAAAAATCCAAAAGACGAAAACAACTCTGAATACATTTATATCAATCACAAAACAGTCAACTTCCAGACTAGGGATACCCAATTTCATGTCTTGTCATATACATAGCCTAAGTTCACAGTAAAAAACATACACACACACACACACACACACACACACACACACACACACACACACACACACACACACACACACACACACACACACACACACACACACACACACACACACACACACACACACACATATATATACATACAGAGCTTTTAAACTAACACACCAAAACACGTATGTCTCTATGCCTTCACTCCTAAATGGTCCCTGATGTCGTTCCATGGCCTGCAGGGCAAGTAAAACCATAGAAAACGTGAGTGGGCGAAAAATCAACTTTAGAAAACATATTTAAGAAAACATGCAGTTTACCCTTTGTTTTAGAAATCCATGCATGCATACAAGTTATAAGACTCCATGGAACACAAGACATTCACAACCTCATAACATATAAAACAATCATAAGGTATTTAACTAGAAACAACCACTAGTCATTAGACGAACTCAAGCCAGAATATCAACACATCACATCAAGATCACATAATCGAACCATAACTAGTATCAGACAGATCCACACATATCACAATCACCCAACCATAGAATCAGTGCACTACTGGTAGGCACATCACTCACTCACTCGGTATACAGAGCCCACCTTGACGTCCGAGTGTAAATAGACCCAGGATACAGAGCCAAACTCGATGACTGAGTCGCTATCATACACTAGTCCTAGGATGCAGAGCCATACTCGATGTCTGAGACTACCCATCACAATACTAGAACATATCCCTATGTAATCATATCACAAACCCATAGTCATATCCACACATAGCACCCATCACAGGATTCGGAGCCCCCAGCTTGACATCTAAGATTACTTAATTAACAAGAATCACAACATATAATCGATCCAAATCCAAATCATAATCATCACCACAGTTGACATCACTAATGTAGCAACACATACTCATATCACATACCAAAACTATAATCATAATTTCCTTTCAAAACCCGGGCCTAAGCCCAGAACCAAGTTATGTGTTGTGCTTGGTAAAACGTGCACAAATAGTATTTCTCATGAAAATCATTCGAAATCACAAGAAAATCATAAATATAGTAAAACCACTTTATTTCACAAATCAAACCTTGTTCAGCCCAAATCTATAATTAAAAATAGGGTTCGAAACATATACTTAAGGAAAAGCTCGTAAAACGAGCCATCTAGTAACTTATGTAAAAACCATCCCAAACCCATATAAAATTACTGAAAAACCAACATCATAGTCTTTCAAATCACATTCCATGCCAAATCCCCAAAATCACATTCGAATCGGAAATCAAAATGGAATTTACATAAGCCGTCAAAAATCGCGCATTAAAATAATAATAAATATTAATAAAATATTCGTAAAATCACCAAAAATCTTATTAAATGTCCAATCACCCAATTATCATCAAAACACATAACAAAACATTTAAAATTCATAATAAATATCCATGCACAATAATTTAATAAAATAAAACGTCCACTCACAGTGCAATTCCGTCGCTTAATCACGTTCCAGACGTTTCGCGTCGTCTCTGGGAATCTCCTATCCTGTCCAAAATAATAATACGAGGTTATTAATGCTTAATGAACCCTTAGGTAACCTCCTTGTACAAACCCTAGATCCTAGGAATTTTATAATAATTTTTAAATATTAAATACACGGTTCAGACAACCGAAACTACCCCGAAATTGTGCTTGATTACCTCAAAAATTGTGACAATACATCTGTAACATCAAAAGGATTAAAACACGTGTTGACCATGTACTGAAATTTTCAGCCACGTGCCGCCCAAAACGGCTGCACATGGGATTCATGCGCTGTTATAGTACCAGGCACTGTTCACCTTCGTCTTTGCCAGTTTTCCTTGCTCTTCAGGTCGCTCGACCCAAACTTTTCTCACCCATTTTACTTCAGTTTTACGTTCTGTTTCAAACAAAACTTCCAAATCTATCTAAAGGGAAGATCGATATGATCAAATCGAAGAAAATTTTCCCCAAACTGCTCGACCAGTCGATGGATTCTCGGCCCCAACTGCACCCCTGTCGTCTGAACAATTCCAGCGTCCAAGTCCCTGCCTTTGTGGCTTGTTGAGCTCGTATTGACTACACAAGAACATCTGCAACCTAATTTCCAAGGTTTCTGCCCAAAACCAGGCCAACCCAACTTAACCCGAAAACCCTTCACAGTTTTCCTCTTCCTCACTCAGCTCAGTCCCTTTCTCTTTTTTCCGTCTGAATTTCTCCTTCCTTTCCTCTCTCTTTTCTCTCTTTCTTTCTCTCATGCTTCTTCTTCCTTGTTTCCTTTCTCGGTCAATCATCACCAATACACACACACACATACACACACACACACACACACACACCCCCACATAAATCCTACACAAATAACTCAGCACCCACACCCAAGGCGGTGACATACAAACCTAGGAGATAAGGGACACTTGTCACTGTCCAATTGGATCACAACAAAAATCTCACACAACTATGACATAAATACCCTTCCTTGGAAAATTACCATATTGCTCATACGTAGTTTTGACCCAGAACGTAATCGTCCGATCTCCATTTTCGACATGCCCTCATGTCAACGTACTCGGGTGACCGAGACCTTTCTAACGACATTTACAGAGTTTCCAAAAATCATCTCGGTAATAAATTCAACCCAAAAGTCAACATTTGACTTTCAAGGGCAAAATTGTCAATTTCATCTGACTTTTCCGATTTTTTCCACGTTGAACTTCCGAGTCGTTACAAACCCACCAGCTCCGATGAAAAGTATAATCTAGTATTTCTGCTCTTTCTTGAGCGCTGATGTAACACCCCGGAAACTCGAGGATTTTAATATTGTAATTTAAGGTGAATTGACGCTTTTACCCTTGTGATTGGTATGTCCAAATTGTTGACTTTTTGATTGGTGGGTTAAATGGCCTTTGACTTATGACCGTGACGTATTTCGGGATGTCACGAGTTCATAGACAGGTGGCACGTCCAATTCGGACGATCAGGGAAGAAGTTATGACTATCGGAAGTTCAGGGGCATTACCGTAAATTGGACGGTTGGGGCGAAAATGTTGACTTTTCATTTGACAACTAATTTCCACGCGACTCAAGGACCGTTAGGTAGGTCTCGACGTCCTGAGTCCGTAGACAGGCGGCACGCTGAAATCGGACTTCGTACGGGGAAGTTATGGTCAGAAACGCGAAATCGGGAGGTTCGTGTCTCGATTTTCGTGTCAAATATTTTATTCTGGAAATCTGATGGGAGGACACCTGGTGAGTGACAAGTGACACTCACCCATTGGTTAGATTGGATCAAGCTCCACTAAGCATTTATTTAGAATTTAAATCGCCTTTTAATCACAGCCCTTGATCTGAAAATCTCCAGATATAATCCTCACCATTGAATCTTAAGTCAGATTCAATCCTGGCCCTTGATTTCTTATGCATATTCTGTATTAAAACCATGCGACCAAACACCTACATGTTCATTCTCTCAACCCGATTAGCACGGTTACCCCTTGGAATAACTCACCAGCACCTCACCACTCAACCTCACACCCCAGGCAGCCAACAGCCACCCCCAGACGCCGGCCACCACTCCACAGCCACCCTGCATGGCCGAATTTCCCCCAGACCCGAGAAGAAACCCGAACAACCCAAACCACCCAAACCATCCAAACCTTCACACCTGGATTCGAACCAACGTACGGTTGGGTTCACTGTGACGACAGGACGACCAGAACTGAACTGGACGGCGTATGACGGCGACACGGCGGCTGTAGGACGAAAAACCCGTGAGTGCCCGATTTCCTTCCCTACTTTGAAACGTCCGTTTTTGACGTTGGAATTGTTTGATTGTTGTTATGACACATTTAGGGGACCTTGACGACCAGTTTGAACCAAGGACCGTGGCTGGAAACTCGACGACTCGCCGGAGAAGAAAACCAGAACCGGCAGCCAACCTTCCCGTCGATTTTCAGGTAGTTTATTCAACCTAGAATCTAGTTTTATTTGCACAGAACCATTTATGAGGTAGAGACGAGTCCATAGGAACAAATCTCACCTGAAATGGTGATCGGAATCACGATCTGTGATCGGGTCGAGCCGTGGGTCTGCGGTGACCCGATTCTCTGACCCGGTTACTGTAGCTGATGACGTCATCATGCTGACGTCAGCAGTGACGTCACGATGACATCATCATGTCAGAAACTGTCAGACCAGGGACCAATGGACTGCTTACACGTGTCCTCTGACACTGTCAGTGATGACGTCATGCTGACGTCAGCAGTGACGTCATGCTGACATTACCAATACTGTAGCACAGTTGACCAGAGGGTTGACCAGGCGCGTGGGGGAGCCTGTGAATAGTACTTTTGGTGGGACCACCCCCATTCTTTAGGTTTCGACGATTCGGATCCAATGGCGGTGGTTTCGGGTCGATCGGAGATCATTAAGTTGGTCAAAATGAGGTTTATTGCCTTGGGAAGCGCGTTCGGGCGGCTTTTTCGGGCCAGTTTCGGCCTAGGATTTCATGGTTGAATGTTAGGGGTTTAAATTAACTTTTATGTATACTTTGGACATGACAGGGATTGTACAATTGTAACCGGACGAGGGTATACGCTCGGTTTTCAGCAGGATTGTACTGTGAGTGGGCCGTTTTCTTAAACCCTTGCGTGCATAAATGTTTTCTGGTTTATTATACATATTCACATGCTAAAAACAAATAATGGTTTTGATGATATGGAAATTATGGTTATGGCACGTTTCACGGTATTTGGGCTTGAGACCCGTCTGATGAAACTTAATGATTGGTTCGGATTTTATCTATGTAATTATATGCTTTGCATGTGGATATCAATAAAATGTATTTGGTACTGCACTGTATAGATTCATCCATATGATATTATCTCTTCCGGATGAGGTACCCCGGAGAGGTCACGGACGTCTAGAACGTCCAGCGTCTATGACGCTAAGCATCGGGGATGCTGTACTCGAACGGGGTTCGGGGATTGAACTCGGAATTGAGACCCGAGTGGCACGCGTAGCCTTGTGATTGTGACCTTATTGGACGTCAGGGACGTCAGACATCAGGGATGTCGGATTGGAGTGTATAGTGCAGTGGCTAAAATTATACTTAAGGTTTTATTACTTGCCTTATGATTCATGTTATATGATTTATGGTTTTAAATGATGATGCATGCATGTTTGGAAAACGGAAGGGGTAAATTATATGTTTTACTTATCAAATGATTTTATAAACTTGAGTTTTGGTCCACTCACCCTTAATGTTTTGGTAACCCCTCCAGGTCATGATACTGAGGTAGAGGAGGAACCTGAGGCTGAGGCATAGATCTACTTCTGCGTACCTGAACCCCTGCTGGGTGGTTTACCCGCAGGTTTATGTTAGAGTCGTGCTCGCAACTTGTAATTTTGGATTTCATCCCTTGTCTGACATCTGTTTAATTCGGATTTAATGTATGACTTTAATTTGGTTATTTATGCATTTGATGTTTTGAGGTTAAAATTGGTATGAATTATTGGGTGTCAGACGGGAGCAGGGCACGTCCCCTGGTGGTCCCTGTGGGATCGAGGCGGGTCCTGTCAGCTTGGTATCAGAGCACTAGGTTGTGGTCAGTACTAGGTTATGGTCAGCATGCTAGACAAGCGATTAGTACTAGTTACTTTTCGACTTTTAAGAATATTGTTATCTGATCTATGCCTCTTGACATTTGGTTATGCCTCCTAGGAGAATTCCTCATATACGAACGGACGAGGATCTGGAAAGGGAGATGGAATGCGCGAGCATTGAAAGGGCTCAACGTTTGGGAGCCACTCCTTTCTGCGGGGGATCAAACCCCGAGGATGCTCATGATTGGATCACCAAGTGGGAGAGGATCTTCTCGGTGATGCACTGCCCTCCGGGTGAACGAGTGACCTTGGCGACCTTCTTACTGAAAGGAGGAGCCTACCAGTGGTGGCACGGACTCGAAATGTCTGGATGGTCTATCCATCCACTATTTGGGAAGTTTTTCGTTCCCGATTTCTGGACCAGTACTACCCGCGGTCGTTCCCCGCAGCACGGGAGGCTGAGTTCCTGCGACTAGAGCAGGGTGATATGTCTGTTGCGGACTAGGAGCAAACTTTCGGAATATTATCCCGGTTCGCTGCATCATTCGTGAGCACGGAGGAGGACAAATGCCAAAGGTTTGAGCTTGGACTCCGAGGGGAGATCCGGGCAAGTGTGACTGCTGCTACTCATGCTTCTCTGAGAGATATGGTCGACGCTGCGGTGCGTGTCGAGGCCAGTCTGGCGGCACACCAGACACGACAGCCTTCGGGCGAGGGGCGACGTCAGGATCGCCCACATCGTGGGCCATCGGGCCAGAAGAACAACAAGGGAGGGGGCTATAGGGGAGCACCCTCATCCTTCAAGGGTCGTGGCTGGTCAGGTCGACGTGGAGGCTCTCAGGGCAGAGGATCTGGATAGAACTCTGGGCAGCGCTCATCTTGGAGCGGTGCTTCTGGTGGGCATTCGGACAGGCCGAGGCCAGTTACTTGTTTTGCTTGCGGAGAGGAGGGCCACTATGCCTGTGATTGCCCGTAGTTGTCCAAGAACAACGACGCTGGGGGCTCTAGTGTGGTGCAGAGCACGGCTTCCCACACTAATGGAGGTCGCGGTCAGGGAGGTGACCGTGGTGCTGGGCGTGGCGCGCCCGGGCGCGGACGGAACGGAGGGCCGAGGGCCCAAGTGTTTGCAATGACCCAGCAGCAGGCGAGGACTGCCCCAGCGTGGTTTCAGGTACACTACATATCTTAAACCTTCTTGTACGTGTATTGATGGATACGGGGGCTACATATTCTTTTATTTCGAAGAGTTGTGCTGGTATTCTTGATTGTGTGGTATCAGCCTTAGATTACGAAATGGGTGTTGGCACCCCGATGGGCATCATGTACCTTGTGAATCAGGTGATTCGGAGGTGCCCGGTAAGAATTGAGGATGTGGATTTACCAGCAGACTTAATTATTCTAGATATCCACGATTTCGATATAATCCTAGGGATGGATTGGCTATCGGAGCATGGATCGCTCATCGATTGCTGTAGCAAGCAAGTGATTCTGCGGAGCCCGAGTTTGCCAGAGGTTATCTTTTAGGGGGAACGTGATGGTTCGTCTCTTCACTTACTGCTACCAAACTTCTACGGAAAGGATGCCAGGGTTATCTGGCGCATGTCGTGTCGGAGTAGGTTGATAATCCGGGTATCGACGAGATACCGGTGGTATGTGAGTTTCCGGACGTATTCCCGGAAGACTTACCTGGGTTGCCACCATCACGGGAGATCGAGTTTACTATTGAACTACTCCCTGGTACCCGACCTATATCCCAGGCACCATACCGGATGGCGCCGGCCGAGTTACGAGAACTCAAAACTCAGTTGCAGGAGTTGGTGGATTTGGGATATGTCCGACCGAGTACTTCACCGTGGGGAGCACCGGTGTTGTTCGTAAAGAAGAAGAAGGGAAGTCTCCGTTTGTGCATTGACTATCGACAACTCAACAGGGTGACACTGAGGAACCAGTATCCTCTACCTAGGATCGATGACCTTTTTGACCAGTTGCGGGGAGCACAGTGCTTCTCGAAAATTGATTTGCGGTCTGGGTATCACCAATTGAGGATTTCGGAGGAGGATATCCCGAAAACTGCTTTTCGAACCCGTTATGGACACTACGAGTTCCTGGTTATGCCTTTTGGGCTGACGAATGCTCCAGCAGCATTCATGGATCTGATGAACCGGGTCTTCCGACCCTACTTGGATAAATTTGTAATTGTGTTCATCGATGATATCTTGGTGTACTCGAGGAGTGCCCGAGCACATGAGGAGCATCTACGGTTGGTGTTGGAGAAGCTGAGACAAGAACAGTTGTACGCCAAGCTGAGCAAGTGTCAGTTTTGGCTGAGCATTATTGGTTTTCTGGGACACGTGATATCAACGGATGGAATTAGCATGGATCCCCAGAAAACAAAAGCGGTGACTAACTGGACTAGACCGACAACAGTAACGGAGGTGCGGAGTTTTGTCGGATTAGCAGTTACTACTGAAGATTCGTGGAGGGTTTCTCCAAAATTGCTGCACCATTGACTCGTTTGACTCGGAAGGGAGTAAAGTTTATCTGGGACGAGCAGTGCGATCGGAGTTTTCAAGAGTTGAAAGATCGATTGACCACTGCACCTGTCCTTGCATTGCCGGATGACAGTGGAGAGTTTGTGGTCTTCAGTGATGCATCGCTGCAAGGTCTGGGCTGCGTGTTGATGCAGACTGGCAAGGTTATCGCCTATGCATCCCGGCAGCTGAAGTCTCATGAGTTGAACTACCCTACCCATGATTTGGAGTTGGCGGCGGTGGTTCATGCTCTAAAAATCTGGAGACATTACCTGTTCGGCGCAACGTGTCGGATATACACCGACCACTAGAGTCTTAAATACCTATTCACTCAGAAGGAGCTTAACATGAGACAACGGAGATGGTTGGAGCTGCTGAAGGATTATGACTGTACGATTGAGTACCATCCGGGTAAGGCCAATGTGGTGGCAGATGCACTCAGCAGGAAATCAGCGGGATCAATTGCACACCTGGGGATGGTGTACCTTCCTTTGCTGGTGGAACTCCGGAAGGCGGGAGTTATTTTGGGTACGGATGAGCATGGAGCTTTGTTGGCCAGCTTCCATGTACGACCAGTACTAATTGATCAGATTATCGAAGCACAACTTCAGGATCCGATACTCTGTATTTACAGAATTGAGGTCGATGCGGATGGGAGACAGGATTTTACCATCCGGGACGATGGAGACAGGATTTTACCATCCGGGACGATGGAGCACTTGTGAAATTGGGCCGTTTGTGTGTACCTGCAGTGGCAGAGTTACGGGCCGAGATTCTTGAGGAGGCCCATAGTTCGGCTTATGCTATGCATCCGGGAGGTACAAAGATGTACCGTACCCTCCGGAACCATTATTGGTGGCCAGGAATGAAGAAGGATATTGCTGAGTTCGTGAGCAAATGCTTAACCTGTCAGCAGGTTAAGGCGAAACGGCAGAGACCTTATGGGGCTATGCAGCCACTTCCTATTCCCGAGTGGAAGTGGGATCACATCACCATGGACTTCATCTTTAAGTTACCGAGGACTCAGAGTGGAGTTGACGGAGTATGGGTGATCGTGGACCGGCTAACCAAGTCAGCCCATTTCCTGCCAGTTTAGGAAACTTATAAACCTAACCGACTGGCTCAGTTGTTTGTGAAGGAAATCATACGATTGCATGGTACGCCGGAATCGATCGTGTCCGATCGTGATCCGCGTTTCACTTCCAGGTTCTGGCGGAGTTTGCAAGCTACTTTGGGAACAACCCTACGTTTCAGTACTGCTTTCCATCCTCAGACCGATAGACAGTCTGAAAGAACCATTCAAACCCTGGAGGACATGATGAGGTCCTGTGTGCTACAGTTTCAGGACTCTTGGGATACTCATTTGCCATTGATGGAATTCGCTTACAAAAACAGCTATCAGGCAAGCATCGGAATGGCACCTTATGAGGCACTGTATGGTCGACAGTGCAGGACACCTATCTGCTGGACGGAGATAGGAGAGTGAGCGGCTGTAGGGCCGAAATTGATGGACTTAACCATGGAAACTGTTCGAGTTATCAAGGAGAGATTGAAGGCGGCACAGGATCGCCAAAAGAGTTATGCTGACCGACGAATTCGAGACTTGGAATTTGAAGTGGGAGATTTTGTCTTCCTGAAGTTATCTCCGTGGAAAGGGATTATCCGTTTTGGTCAACGGGGGAAACTAAGTCCGCGTTTTATCGGACCTTATGAGATCGTGGAGAGGATTGGCAGAGTTGCTTACAGATTGGCACTACCTCCAGAACTATCTAGAGTTCACGATGTTTTCCATATATCGATGCTACGGAAGTACGTTTATGATGCTTCGTATGTACTAGGGGAACAACCTGTCGAACTACGGGAGGATTTGAGCTTCGAAGAACAACCAGTACAGATCTTGGATCGGAAAGACAAGGTACTACGTCGGAAGACGATCCCTCTCGTGAAGATTCTCTGGAGAAACCAGAATGTGGAAGAAGCCACATGGGAGCCTGAGGCTCAGATGCGAGAACAATTTCCTTATTTGTTTCTTTGAAATTTCGGGACGAAATTTCTTAAGGGGGGGAAGGTTGTAACACCCCGGAAACTTGAGGATTTTAATATTGTAATTTAAGCTGAATTGACGCTTTTACCCTTGTGATTGGTATGTCCAAATTGTTGACTTTTTGATTGGTGGGTTAAATGGACTTTGACCTATGACCGTGACGTAGTTCGGGACGTCACGAGTTCATAGACAGGTGGCACGTCCAATTCGGACGAACAGGGAAGAATTTATGACTATCGGAAGTTCAGGGGCATTACCGTAAATTGGACGGTTGGGGCGAAAATGTTGACTTTTCGTTTGACAACTAATTTCCATGCGACTCAAGCACCGTTAGGTAGGTCTCGATGTCGTGAGTCCGTAGACAGGCGGCACGCCGAAATCGGACTTCGTACGGGGAAATTATGGTCAAAAACGTGAAATCGAGAGGTTCGTGTCTCGGTTTTCGTGTCAAATATTTTATTCTGGAAATCTGATGGGAGGACACTTGGTGAGTGACAAGTGTCACTCACCCATTGGTTAGATTGGATCAAGCTCCACTAAGCATTTATTTAGAATTTAAATCACCTTTTAATCACAGCCCTTGATCTGAAAATCTCCAGATCTAATCCTCACCATTGAATCTTAAGTCAGATTCAATCCTGGCCCTTGATTTCTTATGCATATTCTGTATTAAAACCATGCGACCATACACCTACATGTTCATTCTCTCAACCCGATTAGCACGGTTACCCCTTGGAACAACTCACCAGCACCTCACCACTCAACCTCACACCCCAGGCAGCCAACAGCCACCCCCAGACGCCGGCCACCACTCCACAGCCACCCTGCAAGGCCGGATTTCCCCCAGACCCAAGAAGAAACCCGAACAACCCAAACCACCCAAACCATCCAAACCTTCACACCTGGATTCGAACCAACGTACGGTTGGGTTCACTGTGACGACAGGACGACCCAGAACTGAACTGGACGGCGTACGGCGGCGACACGGCGGCGGTAGGACGAAAAACCCATGAGTGCCCGATTTCCTTCCCTACTTCGAAACGTCCGTTTTTTACGTTGGAATTGTTTGGTTGTTGTTATGACACATTTAGGGGACCTTGACGACCAGTTTGAACCAAGGACCGTGGCTGGAAACTCGACGACTCGTCGGAGAAGATAACCAGAACCGGCAGCCAACCTTCCCATCGATTTTCAAGTAGTTTATTCAACCTAGAATCTAGTTTTATTTGCACAGAACCATTGATGAGGTAGAGACGAGTCCATAGGAACAAATCCCACCTGAAATGGTGATCGGAATCATGATCTGTGATCGGGTCGAGCCGTGGGTCTACGGTGACCCGGTTACTGTAGCTGATGACGTCATCATGCTGACGTTAGCAGTGACGTCATCATGTCAGAAACTGTCAGACCAGGGACCAATGGACTGCTTACACGTGTCTTCTGACACTGTCAGTGAGGACGTCATGCTGACGTCACCAGTACTGTAGCACAGTTGACCAGAGGGTTGACCAGGCGCGTGGGGGCGCGTGTGAATAGTACTTTTGGTGGGACCACCACCATTCTTTAGGTTTCGACGATCCGGATCCAATGGCGGTGGTTTCGGGTCGATCGGAGATCATTAAGTTGGTCAAAATGAAGTTTATTGCCTTGGGAAGCGCGTTCGGGCGGCTTTTCCGGGCCAGTTTCGGCCTAGGATTTCATGGTTGAATGTTAGGGGTTTAAATTGACCTTTACGTATACTTTGGACATGACAGGGATTGTACAATTGTAACCGGACGAGGGTATACACTCGGTTTTCAGCAGGATTGTACTGTGAGTGGGCCGTTTTCTTAAACCCTTGCGTGCATAAATGTTTTCTAGTTTATTATACATATTCACATGCTAAAAACAAATAATGGTTTTGATGATATGGAATTTATGGTTATGGAACGTTTCACGGTATTTGGGCTTGAGACCCGTCTGATGAAACTTAATGATTGGTTCGGATTTTATCTATGTAATTATATGCTTTGCATGTGGATATCAATAAAATGTATTTGGTACTGCACTGTATAGATTCATCCATATGATACTATCTCTTCCGGATGAGGTACCCCGGAGAGGTCACGGACGTCTAGAACGTCCAGCGTCTATGACGCTAAGCATCGGGGATGCTGTACTCGAACGGGGTTCGGGGATTGAACTCGGAATTGAGACCCGAGTGGCACGCGTAGCCTTGTGATTGTGACCTTATTGGACGTCAGGGACGTCAGACATCAGGGATGTCGGATTGGAGTGTATAGTGCAGTGGCTAAAATTATACTTAAGGTTTTATTACATGCCTTATGATTCATGTTATATGATTTATGGTTTTAAATGATGATGCATGCATGTTTGGAAAACGGAAGGGGTAAATTATATGTTTTACTTATCAAATGATTTTATAAACTTGAGTTTTGGTCCACTCACCCTTAATGTTTTGGTAACCCCTCCAGGTCATGATACTGAGGTAGAGGAGGAACCTGAGGCTGAGGCATAGATCTACTTCTGCGTACCTGAACCCCTGCTGGGTGGTTTACCCGCAGGTTTATGTTAGAGTCGTGCTCGCAACTTGTAATTTTGGATTTCATCCCTTGTCTGACATCTGTTTAATTCGGATTTGATGTATGACTTTAATTTGGTTATTTATGCATTTGATGTTTTGAGGTTAAAATTGGTATGAATTATTGGGTGTCAAACGGGAGCAGGGCACGTCCCCTGGTGGTCCCTGTGGGATCGGGGCGGGTCCTGTTAGCTAATCTGATATCCTAGCGCTTACGGCTCTTTTTAAGCACAAAGAAGATATTCTGGCTCCCTCCGAGCCTCAATTTGACTTGCTAATCATACAAGGAAATCATTATTCAACTCTCCAAATCCCAGGAGTTCCATACGTGCTTTAGCTAGGAATATCGTCATTTCGGACACTTAGAACTACCTCTAAACGGTGTCCAATTGTATCATAATCTATACCAATAGGTCTGTACATCGAAAGCATTAAAAGTCATGTTGATCGGACTCTGAGGAGATGCCACATGCTCCACCATCTGTCAGTGGACAATCGACAAGTCTCTCCCACGCGCCTCCACTCACAGTCACAAGTGCAGTTGCCTACTACCTCAAATTGAGTCGACCCAAATCTCTAGAACCGAGTCTGAACCCGACTAACTCAACCTGGCGCTAATTCTTCTAATTTCAGCCAATTCTTCATGTAACAACCACCAATCTATTATATCCAAACTCAGAAACATCAATCCAATATCAAAACATTAAAATCTCACCTTGATTTCATGGATAGATGTTTGTAACTCGCAACCAAGGTTCGAACGCAAATACACCAATCTTCCTGTGTCCAGTTCCCTTAGGATGTGTTTGGTACGCCGTATTACGGTCCGTATAGGCTAAATAATCTGAAACCTGTGTTTGGTACCAGTCGTATTAATTAGTCACCGTATAAGTTAATACGGTTGAATATTTTTATACGGTCCAGACACGCTAAAATAATACGCTCGAAATTGTCCGTATTAAATAGTCGGATAACTAGTAATCTTGTAAAATAAAATAATAATAATAATAATAATAATAATAGTAATAATAATAATAATAATAATAATAATAAATAGTAATATAATAAAAATAAAATATTAATTTAGTAAATATTAATAATAAAAAGTAATAAAGTACTAAATACTAATAATAATAAATTAATAATTAATGATATTTTAATAAATAATAATGATAAAATTAAAAATAATTAATTAATAAAAATGTAATAAATAGTAATAATAATAATTATTAAAATAAATAATAAAAAAATAATGACATACATAATTAATATTTAAGATATAAGTATTTCGTCAATTACTATAATATAATCCGGTCAGTATAATATAGTCGGCATTCTAATCCGGAAAAGTATCAAACACCCGACTAAATAATCAGTCTATCCGGTGTACAGATTAGTCTATCTGGTGGACAGATTAGTCTATCTGATTGAAATAGTCAGTACAGTACGACATACCAAACGAGGCCTTAACGTTTGAGCTAACCATGATCGCCTAGGTCCAAGGAAGGTGTTCGTGACCTTCGTTTTGTGCTTCCATGGTCCAAGCTGAGACTTCCACCTCAAGGGTCACGATTTCCCTTCTCCCTTTTCATCTATGTTCCTTCCCTCCAAAGCACGTATACCAGCATAAATACTTGATGTGAAGGTTTCCTATTTCTTTAGGCTTATCACGACTAGCCCAGACATAGGAGGTGGCCGAGAAGGATCCTTCCTACTTCCAACCGTCCTTCTTTTCTTTTCCTCGTTTCCTTTTTTTTTTATGTCCCAAAAAACCATTATAAAATCATAATAACATGAAGCCGAAAAATAGGTGTGAGAATAAAACCGACCAAATTGTTCAAAGTGGCCGAATGGACCAATTTGATCGGTTTAGTTTGAATTAAAATTTTAAAATTGGGTTTCCATTGAATAAAATCAAACCAGCATTACCTTGGTTCGTTTCCATTTGGATTTAATCCCTCAATTGATACGGACTTTCAATGTAATTACTTTATTAGTTTCTTACTTTGATGAAATGTTGAATATTCTTTTTTATAGTGGGATTGTTGGATATTTTTTGTTAAGATTATTGGTTCATTTGTATAAAGTAACTTTTTCTAATTTTGGTTATTCTTTGTGTTTATTTCAACTTTCAAGTTTACAGTTTTGTATATTAGAATTGGATAATGCTTGTATTCTACCTTAGTAGAATTTTTTCCTACTCTTTATATAATTGTCATTATTCATTTATCATAATCACAATTATTCAACTTATAAATCATCATTTCAATATCATTTACCCAAAAAATTAACAAAATTTGAAATCATTTAATTATTCATATGTATAAAGGAAATGGACAGGGTTGTCATGAAGATCTTAATTGTTACCAAAACTCTATAATAAGAAATTTTAGATTTTTTTTTCATAAAGAACGAGGTCGATATCTAGAGTGTGTAATCTTAAATCCCCAATATCGTTCAATAAAAAAAAGGGCCACACACATTTTAGTCTCTATACTAGTTTACACACAATTCGAATTTGGTACGTTAGTTTCAATTTAATCATAGTTGGTCAGTGTAGTTTCCAACTTGAGCAACTCTCGTCTCTCCGTCTATAACGACCTGTTCATGAATTTATTTAATTTTTAAATTTAAGTAGGAAACAAATAGTTTTACCCTTGAATTATAGGCGTTTTGGGGATCACTTTTCATTTGGAAATATATTTGGAAGTTTTCTTGGATCGTTGCATAGGTCTCCAAACTCACAATTTTGTAACTATGCGGAACACAAAAATCGAAATTCGTACAAAAAAAATTGTGGGTTTATAATGACCAATGACATTTTAATAGTCTGGGAAGGATAGATATTTTTATAACAGCGGCACTCTTTTTCCTCTCTCACTATTGGCTCCAACTTATTTTTCTTCCTCTCTCTCTCTATCTCTCTTCTTTCTCCCCGTCGTCCTCCATTAACATCCAAGAAATCACCCTCAATTTTTATCTCGTTTTGAAGCAAACTGACAACACCAAAATCTTCCGCTCAACATCATGAAAGCTAAACCAAAGCTTCGCGCCCATTTTTCGGCTAACAAATGTGAGATTTCCAACTTTTGACCTCATTTTGGATTTTTGAGTTTTAGTAGATGAGTTTAGACTAGTAAACCATGAAAAATGCACTACAAGAAAAATGGCAATACACTACACCCTATAGACAACACATATATTAAAAACTGTTGTATAATGTAGTTTAGACATCAGTTTAAATTTGGTGTTGTCTAATATATGATATAACAACAGTAAATTTAAACTCGTGTTGTCTAATCCTAATATATAACATCAGCAATAATAAACCGTTGTCTATTGTATCTTTTAACAACATTGAAATTAAATTTACTGATGCAGCTTCCCTTTTTTTTTAGATGTTGTCTATTCTTCAGCAGGTCCCTGGTTCGAGCACATAGGGTGCTAATAAACGTTCCAATAAAGCAAAAAACCTAGACTCTCGCGCGCCAAAGTTAAAGTGCAAATAGCGCGAATTGAATTTTTTCCTAAAATGAAGTCGCACTCTCTTCTCCTCACGGCCGCCAGTTCGTGAAGGAACCAAAAAATTTTCTTCTTCTTCCTAAACAAAAACCACCGTATCTCCCTCTTCTTCTTCTTCTTCTCACCATTTCTCCCTCCAGTCTGTTTTCTTCTCAGACGTGCGGCGCCGGCGACCGTTTTCTTCCTAGAAGCAGAAAGCTTCATTTCAGATCTGCTCCATTTTGGGATCAACGGAAGGCTGAGCCGCCATGTCTGTTCTCCGGCAAGAAATCCTGTATCTCCGCAGGCGGCTGATCTAAAGACCACTGCCCAGCTCTCCAGTGGACTCGACGAGTCGTATCGGTCTCTGCCGTCGGTTTACTTGGCCTTCTTGTCAATATGGTTCGTCTCCGCTTGCTCTTGGACCATCAACACCTATAAAAACCGCCATCTCCAGGTTGTTTTTTCGTTCATTTCTACATTTATTCTTTTGGAAATGTAATTTAAATTTTATCTATCGATTTTTTTTTCTGGTAACTTTTAGGATTTAACGTGTAATTTGGGTTTTAAGGAAAATTTTGAGAGGTTTTGGACTGTGCTATCTGCTCGTCCTCTGTCTGGCTTAGAGAATTCACATATTATTGTTATTTTTCATGGTGTATACGAAAACCATTGAATGACCTCCCTAGCTCACTTTCTTGATAACCAAAATGGGTATCTTTCGTTTTGTATTGGGAACCGGTTTCGATATTTGATCTCTTCCTCCTGTTTGGTTAGTGGTTACTTGGAATTTTTTGTATATGCTTATTAAGAGCAAACGGTATTTTCTGTTTACATGTGTATACTGCCTGTGTATATATTTATCTTCAGAGAGAACGGATTGTATGGTCCTAGAACATTTGTGCAGGCTTGGTCATAGCAATGTGGATGAAAATTGCTGCCAACTAGAATAGAATTTTGATTGTTTTAATTGACCAAAAGATTCTTTTTTTTTAGCTCCTCAAAGATATTTATTTAATAAAGTTATTTTCTTGAAAGGGAAGCTCATGTAAATTTTCATGAATTGTGGTTCTCAAATATCTAGAAGAGCTTTTTTGTATTGAACATGTTTGATTCTATTTTTCTTCCTTGGGTTTTGATGCAGTAACTTATTTTCTATAACCTTTTTGTTTTCTTTGTTGTTTAACTAGAGCAGACGAATAATTTGCAATGGACGCTCGCATCTGTTCCATTAATTAAAGCCTTGCAACTTAGCTTCACTTTCGTGTCTGGACTCTATTGGGATGTCAAAGGATTCGTCGATTCGTTCCCAATCTCAAATTCAATAACTCCGCGACACCAGTTTCTCTCACACTTTCACGTACTTACTGGGTTAGTCTCTCTCCCTCAATCTCTCTAATTGGAGACTTTAGACGATTGATGTAATTTTCTAATTTGCCAGCTACCCAATTTTTGTCAAGGGGAATTCCATTTAGAGATGATTAAAAATCACACAGCAAATGAAAATTTAAAATCTTCTATTAAAAATTCAACTAATTCATCCCCACGGCCAACCTAGTTGTTAGTAGCCACCTCTATATATAAATCTACTCTTTCTCTAGCTTAGGTCTGCTTTTTGGCTGGGCTTTAGTTTAGTCTAGTTTTAGGCTGAGTTTTAGTTTAGTTTAGGATCTATTTCGGAATTTTGGCCATTTGGATGCTTGGTCTTTAAAGATGGTGCCATTTTGGTGAAATTCTGTATATATGGAAAGGCTATGGCATTTTGATAATCATGTCCTCATATTATTTTCAAGTTGCCAACTCCTACCTTCAATGAAATCTGGGCTTGTTTTCGTTTCTTTGAGTTTGTTTGGTTGGTGAGAACGTTTGGTTAGAGAAGTTGAAAACGAAAAGTTTGAATATTTCTTTTGTTGATTTAGGAATTAATATAGCTAAAACCCTCCTCAAAAGTCTATTACATTGGAATTCTTTATTTGTTTTCTGGATCTTTTTCATGTTTTTGATTTAGGTGCAAAATGCTGATGTGGGCATTCTTTGTTGTTCTGCTTTTGAGGTATAATTGGGTTTTACATCTTTCTAAAAATGGAAGATTCTGTTACTTCAATTTTCCTCTAAGTCCTTCTATTTCATGATTATCTTGTTTGTAATGGTTGTTATTATAGATCCTGTACGTACGTAATTCTATTGGTTCATGATATTGTTTATTTTGAGTTTGGATGGTGTCTCAAAATGGTATACAGTTTAATTTAAAAAATGTAAATTTGCATATGAGTATGAAGTTTGAACTGTAGATTCTTACATAAGATTGTTTCCAGTCAACTTCTAAATTACAGTGAGATCATTTTTTGCTGCTTTGACTTCCTCTTTGTGATTCATGAACATGATGTTATGCATGCACATGCACATCCAACACACAGCTCGGTTTTGTTTCCTCACATTTAAGTGGTAGGGTTGTTTGATTCCTCGGTTGCTGTTTCATAAGTGGCTCAAATCAAATCCTTGTTATTGATTTCATACCAAATAAGATATGTCATGTACATGCTGTGATGTATTCTCAATACAGCTGAAGAGTAGATGCTACTTTTATATTTAGCCCTGGTATTTTTAATTCAGAATATTTTTTGTACAAGTAAATATAGATTGTCTTGTGGGTATATTTAAGAAAGAGCGCAACTTGGGTGTTGAGTATTTCAGTTGGTGGGTATGTTGCTTCTAAGTGAGGCTTACATATTTTGAGGCAGCTTGTCTAGAGTCACTAGTTTGACAATCTCTGTAGATACGGGTGTTGTGAATTAAGAAAAAGGTAAACTTTGGCTCCCATTCTAAGATGTCAAATAATAAGCATACACATCACAACACATACTGCTCATTCCCAATTCCATTCCCATTCCCATTCTGTAAGACTATATAACCAAAACATTCCCTTCCCTTTAGCTTTTTCCTGCTATCCTCCAAAATGAGACATGTAATCCGTTCATCTTCATTTTAGTGCAAGACTATATATTAAGACAATAAAGAAAGAGAAATCTTGAGGTTTGATTAGAATGATATTTCTTTATCCTAAGATTCTTAATTAGTTAGAGTGCCTGCCAACTAAACGCATCTTTATCCCATTATCTCTTAATTAATTAGCTCTAGTATCTAATTATCACATTTAACTATTCCATTATCTCTTTAATATCATCAACTTCACCGCCCCCTTCTGCCATTTGACAAGTTTGGACTTGCAGCAAAAAAAGAAGAAGCAAGTATAGCTCACTAGTTTGTTCATGTATCAAGAATTCCAGTTTTTTTTTTTTTTCTGGAAAAATAAGATATAGAAATTGCAAATGTTTCTAACCAAATTGGTTAGGAGGAAAATAAATGTGAAAGAGAGGAAGGTTTTTTAAGGGTATTTAGTGATGGGGTTGAATGCACACGTTTTCATAAAGAAAGTGATTCAAGTGGGTTGCAATAGAGCAATCATATCAATTTTAGAATAGTTCATCACAGTCATATGGATGAGTTTGTGGCCGTGTATTACAATTTACAAGTGAGTTTTGGTAAGGCAGGAACATGTTGCAGTCAAAACTGGCTGGCCATTTGCCCACTGCTTTCTCTTTCCGTTGAACCAATTTGCAACCACCATTTTCTTTAATTTCTTACCTATCAACTATTTCACTCCCTCAATCACTTCCACCAAAAGAGATGTAATTCTTTGATTTAATGAAACTACTCATATTGCTTTTGTTCCAGTGTTAAACTAATAACAAATATGATGCCACCATGGTATTCTTGGTAGTATTAGTTCCGATTTAAGGGGAAAAGAGGAAAGAAAAAAAAGACCTTACTTTCGATGTTAGGGAATGTCATCTACAGAATTTATTTTTTAGTAGTTCTATTGGTGCTAATAAGTAATACACCTCCCCTGAAGTTCTATTTGCAGACTTTTAACTTGCATTTCTGCATAAAATTAGTAACTTTGTTGGCCTCTTCAGTTTCTTTTTTCTTCTGATGCTGAGAGTTGCATAAATGCACAAAACATCCCTTTCTGTTTAGTATTAAAGAATTTTGACCTTTTGCACAATTGTACTCCCCATATTGGATATTGTTTTTTTTGGGTTTATGAGACATTTGTGCTCAAGTCTTCGGTTCAATCTTCTTTACAGTTGGGGCGGATCAAGCAGGTCCAAACTTGTGTGCAAAAACATTGAAGGTAATTTTACTGTCATTACTATGTCACTTGTCAAAAGTTGATTTCACTGTTAATCCAGTATGGATGATTTAATTATTCCAGAGTAACAACAAATTACGTTTGATCTATTCGTTAAATTACAATGGGAAATGCAGAAACTGAGGCATGGTTCAACGAATGGTGCTTTGAAATATACACATATGAATGTACCTACTGATTTCTGAAACTGACTGGGTAAACTGGTTTAAGAATTAAATACCAGAACTAAAACTAATGAATACTTCGTACTTTTTCCTCTCTTTCGTGAGAATGGTAAAATTGTATTTTGCATTTGAAACAAATGGTTTTGGTGTGATATATTTAGGAAAAATCGCGGGTTTAGGGCGTGCTCATACTTGTTAAGGATATTTAATTTGATTCGACGTAAGCTAGGTAAAACCTTTTTCTTTTAATCAGATAAGCTAGGTAAAAGCTCACTTGTGACTTGTTAGATACATTGATTAGTGACGCTGGATTAGGTAGGTTATATAACAGTGAATTTTCTAGAGAGAATAGAGATTCTCGTTTGTTAGGTAAGGTAGTGTCGTATGGTCTTAAATTTTGAGGCTAAGATGTTGGTTTATCAGAGCTGTGTCTCAATGTGCAGGCATAGCCTCGTGTCTTAGTTTAGATCAAAATCCTCCAATTACTTCAAACTTCATTTCATTTGAGAAACAAATTCTCTTCATTTTTTTGGTAACTGTTTCTACTCGTCTTCTTAGTTTTGATCAAAATCGTTCAATTACTTCATTTTCATTCGCTATCATATTAGCCAAGAATCTCTGAAAAAAATCAATTATCGAATGAGCCAAACAAGATTGAAAAGAAAAAAAAAAGAAAAAGAGGAGAAATGCAAAACATTGTTCGGAGAAAAAAAAAAACATTTGGTAACTGTGATTGTTGCAAGCATAGCCTAAATCATCACTGTAATATCTTATTTTTCAGTAACTGTTTTTTCGCTCGTCTTCTTAGTTTAGATCAAATCATCCAATTACTTCAAACTCCATTTCATTAAAGAAACAAAATCTCTTTTTTTTTTTAAGTCTTTCTAACTGGCTGGTTTCACTTTTATTTTTGTCAACAGTGCAATATCCGAGCCCAGCTGCATATTGGTGTTTGATCTATATAATGTAAGTTCACGTAACTCTTGAATTAATCTAGGCTTGACCCTTATGCGTTTTCTAATATATGATACAATAAGGAGTAGTTTGATTTCAAAGATTGTTAAGGACTTAAGTAATTTGATTGCTATAGTGTTAATGGTATTCGATGTTTGATTGCAACAAAGAACATAGTTGATGTGATTTGACTCAATAAACCATTATATTTTGGTTGTAAATTTGATTGTGTTAGGGGGATTGATAAATCTTGGATACATGTGAATAGGAGAAGTAAAGAGTATGATGATGGGGTTGAAAATTCCTTAGGACAGCATTAGGGGTTGCTACTGATCAGAGGCGTATTCGCTGTCCTTGTCAAAAGTGTGGAAATACTAGAAAATTAACAATTCGCTTAATAAGGGAGCATTTATATTTTAATGGCATAGATAAGACCTATGTTAATTGGATTTGGCATGGAGAGCCCCCTTTATCAACTGATAGTAAGAACAGAGGGGAGAGCGTACCTGTGAATGAAGAAGTGCATGAACCTTGTGGAGTTTATGATGAAACTGTGGAAATGTACGAAGCTGCACATGAGGATTTCACTGAAAATCCAAAGGCATTTAAGGAGTTTTTGGAGGATTCAGAGACTCCTCTATATCCAGGATGTTGTAAATACACCAAGTTATCGGGATTGGTTAAGTTATACAATATGAAAGCAAGGCATGGTATGACCGACGTATGTTTCTTAGATATGCTAAATCAGATCGGAGACTTGCTTCCGAAGGGGCACCAGCTTCCCCAATCTTTACATGAGGCAAATAAAACAGTGTGTGCCTTAGGGTTAAAGTATGAGAAAATACATGCATGTGAAAATCATTGTATATTGTATAGGAAGCAGTTTCAAGAAGCTATAAGTTGCCCTAAATGTGGCCTTTCACGATGGAAGGTGACAAAGGATGGTGTTGAGAAGAAAGGCATCCCAGCGAAGGTTTTATGGTATTTTCCTCCTATCCCTTCGTTTAAACGATTGTTTAAATCTTTGGAGACATCAAAAAATTTGACTTGGCATGACGAAGGTCGTATAAAGGATGGACACTTGCGTCATCCAGCAGATTCTCCTTCCTGGAAGATGATTGACTATAAATGGCCGGAATTTGCAAGTGAGCCAAGGAACCTTAGGCTAGCTCTTTCGGCTGATGGGATAAATCCACATAGTTCCCTTAGTAGTAAATATAGTTGCTGGCCTGTCATTTTGGTAACATATAAGCTTCCTCCGGAGTTGTGCATGAAGAGGAAGTTCATGATGTTAACCTTATTAATTTCTGGGCCTAAACATGCTGGGAATGATATAGATGTCTATTTGGAACCCTTAATTGAAAATTTAGGAACATTGTGGAATGGAGTGGATGGAGTGTATGATGCGTATCGTCAACAAACCTTCACTTTAAGAGCTGTTCTTTTATGGACGATTAATGATTTCCCAGCTTATGGGTGTTTGGCTGGTTGTCCAACGAAAGGGTATTGTGGATGCCCAATTTGCGGCGAAAAAACATTTACGGAAAGGTTGGTACATGGAAGTAAAATGGCATACACTGGCCACCAGAGATTCTTGCCACACTTTCATCCTTATAGAAAACTAACTGAAGAGTTTAATGGTAAGGAAGAACTTGAGGCGGCCCCAGTACCTCTAACCGGGGAGCAAGTGTGGGAACTCGTCAAAAATATCAAATATGAGTATGGAAAATTCCCTAAAAAAATAAAGATGATGGATGTACTAATTGTTGGAAGAAAAGGTCGATTTTCTTTGACCTTCCCTATTGGAAGTCACATTATGTTCGTCATTGTTTGGATGTGATGCATATTGAGAAAAATGTGTGCGAGAGTTTATGATCTACTTTGTTGAATATTCCAGGAAGATCAAAAGATAGCGTGGCATCTCCTTTGGATCTTGTTGAAATGGGGTTAAGAATGGATTTGGCACCCAGGGTTGGGAAAAAAAAAACTTATTTGCCTCCTTCAATGTGTACATTAGAAAAGAAGGAGAAAGTGTCAATGTGCAAAACCTTGATGAGTATAAAAGTGCCTGAAGGCTACTCTTCAAATATAAGAAGCCTAGTTTCAATGATGATTTGAAAGTAGTTGGTTTAAAATCACATGATTGTCATGTATTAATGCAACAATTGCTACCGATTGTACTACGTGGTGTGCTACCAGCTCAAGTTAGATACGCCATAACCCGATTTTGCTTTTTCTTTAATGATTTATGCAAAAAAGTGGTGGATGTACCTAACCTAGATAAGATACAATCAGATCTGGTTTCTACATTGTGTATGCTTGAGAAATTCTTTCCCCCATCATTCTTTGATCCGATGGTCCATCTAACTGTGCACCTTATTAGAGAGGTTAAATTGTGTGGACCTGTATTTTTTAGATGGATGTACCCATTTGAAAGGTATATGAAAATATTGAAAAGTTATGTTCACAATCGAGCTCGTCCGGAAGGTTGCATTGCAAATAGAAAGCTTGTTGAAGATTCTGTGGAGTTTTGTTCAGAGTATATGGATGA
Source organism: Prinsepia uniflora (assembly GCA_032719365.1). Classification (NCBI taxonomy): domain Eukaryota; kingdom Viridiplantae; phylum Streptophyta; class Magnoliopsida; order Rosales; family Rosaceae; genus Prinsepia; species Prinsepia uniflora. The sequence continues at coordinate 68,040,136 of CM064865.1, read as the reverse complement.
GTTAAATGCAATTGGGGTTCCTACATCCCGCGTGGAGCTAGAAAACACTAATGAAGCATTATCAAGTGCAACATTAGAATCTGTTCCACTTGATAAATGGGAGCAATCCCATCGTACCGTCTTGGATAACATAAGTGAAGTTGATCCTTACACGCTGTAAGTTTTCTAACTCTGTGTTTTCTAAGGTTTAAATCAATTTACACCCTTCACAGAATGTAAAACATCTACACTTAACATGTACTTTGCAGCGAACACAAGGATTTTTTGAAGGAGACTAACCCAACAAAAGCAAATAATGAAAAGTGGATACAAGATCAGCACAACCGAAAGTTTATTGGTTGGTTTCGTGATAGGGTGAGTGATTAATTTCCCCTTTATGATGGTTCTTAGTTTGTACCACTATGTATTAATGAAATAAAAGGTCTTATTCTAGGTTTCTGGACAATTAAAGATAAGCAAAAGTGAGGTATCAGACACTGTGAAGTGGCTAGCTCAAGGACCACGAAAAAGTGTGTTCAAATTTAAAAGTTATGCTATAGATGGCTACCATTATCACACCAAATCTCGAGATATTCAATGTGCGGTTCAGAATAGTGGGGTCTCCATAATGGCAAGCACTATGCAAGTGTCAAGTGCAAATGATAAGAATCCAATTGTTTCTGGTATGACATTTTATGGAGTTATCGAAGAAATATGGGAGCTGAATTATCATCAATTTCAAATACCGTTGTTCAAGTGTGCATGGGTTGAGAATGAAAAAGGTATAAAAAGTGATGGTGGATTAACTTTGGTTAATCTCAAAAGGAGGGGTTTTAGAAATGATGAATTTGTGATGGCTACCCAAGTTAGTCAAGTATTTTACATTGATGACCCTGCAAATGAAGGTTGGTCAGTCGTACTTCCAATGCCAACTAGAGTCTATTCCCGTGATGTTGAGATTGAAGACGCTATACTTGAGCACCATTCTTTTACCCATGGATTGCCACCAGTTGATGAATACAGATATGAAATTGATGAGGGATCCTCTAGATATGTTCGTAAAGACTGTGAGGGTATATGGGTTTTAAACCAGAAAAAACGGAAAACATAGCAATATAACACTCCACTGTGATTAAAAATTAATAGTGGAGTGTTATATTGATATTTTTCCTGGTTGTTTCTAGTTTGAAACCCATAGACCCTCACAGTCTTTACAGACATATCTAGAGGATCCTTGTCAGTGTATTAGAACTTGCTTTTTGTGAAATATGTTGAATTTTCTAAATTTGTGTGGAGTGCAACAAGAAGGTTCGTTTTTTATTTAGACTTGATGCATTTATTCAATTTGATTTTCTGCTTGTTGCATTCATTCTACATTCTGCAATCCTTCTACATTTACTTTCTACATTTTACATTTGTTATACATTAATATACTTTCACTTCATACATTCTGCTCAATGTGTGCAGCAAAAACTTGGAAAATCTACTATGAAGATTGATGACAAGAAACAGGGTCCAAAAGAAGCAACCCGAGGCTCAAAAAGAATAATGGAAAGTGTTGTGTCGAAAGCTTCACAACGACCAAAATCTGTTTCATCGAGAGAGTGCCCTTCTATATCTACAATTTCGAGTGATGCTCGATCAACTCGTGGACCAACAACTATGCATGAAATTCAAAAGAAGAAAAGGAATGGGAAAAAGATAGTGGTTGAGTTCAACTCACATGGGCAAGCATTAGGTGTCATTGGTCGTCAATATAAATCTTATATAGGTGTGATGGCTCGAAATTTAATCCCAATTTCCCTTGCTTTGTGGGACGAAGTCGATGATTCTCTAAAGGAGAAACTCTGGATTGAGATCTCGGTAAGTATAAATTTCATCGTATTATACTTGTTTTACATTATTATTATTGTTTTATTCATCAATGTTATATATATGACAATGGTTTTTTATATATAGACGGCATTTGTATTACCTCCTGAAGAAAAAAAAAATTTACTGTCTACGGCTTCAGAAAGATGGAGGCAATTCAAATCAACTTTAACAAGAACTTACATGCTACCTCACCTAGATGACATGGAAGCACTCAAGGAGCCCCCTGTAATTTATGATTTTATTGACCAAGAACATTGGGACTTGTTTTTGAAGCCAAGATTAACACCAGAATGGATGGAACTCCATGAAACACAATCAGCAAGGCGTGATCAAGTTGAGTATCCTATTAGAGTTGGCCGAAACGGATATGTGGGTGTAGAGGAAAAATTGGTAAGTATTTTTCCTACATAATTAACAATTCATACCAAGTATTTTTGCATATTTACTTCTATTTATCATATACAGAGAGAATAGAATAATATTCCAGATTGGGAGCCCATTGATCGAGCTCTTCTATGGAAGAAAGCACGTGAAAATAAAGAAGGGCAGATCACAGATCAGAAGACATCTGAAGTGGCATCTAAAATTGTAAGTTTGTAGATTATTATCTTTATTCAATTTGCATTTGAGTTATGGAGTTTCTTTTTCTTTCGTTTAGCATAAGTTGATAAAAGAAAAGGAAGAAGGTCTTATTACCCCATGTGGAAGCAATGATGTATTGGCAATGGCCCTAGGGGCTGATGAACATCCAGGTAGGGTGAGGGGTGTAGGGGCTTCTGTGAAGCCAAACGCATACTTCAACATACCGAGAAAGAAGAGAGACTGTGTGTCCAGAGACTTGTTGAGAGAACGTGATCTTTTACTTGAGGAGACAAGGAGAATGCTAGATGAGCAGCAGAAAATAAATGACATCAACTCGAAGAGAATGCTAGAGGAGCAGCAGAAATTTTTTGAAGCAACTCAACGTTCTATGCAACAACAAATAGAAACTCTAATGGCTAAGATTGAGCAAAAGGGAAAATCCTCTTTCAATAGTGAACCTGAGCTGAGGTATGCATCTCCTATACGTTCTGAGAAAGCATCAACAACTAGATCAGACTCATTTGATTATGGGGACAATTTGGAAAACAAATCAATAGAGGAAAATTTGGAAGAGAAATCAACTAAGGTGGACAACATGAAGGTAGTATTAAACTAATATTGAACTAGTTTATGTTTATTATGCATATAGAGTGTACATATATGACTTCTCACTTTTATGTATGTTAGGGTAAGGATTGCTTATTGGCTGAAGGGTCTAGAGCCAATGTAGTTGCTAGTGGAACGGTAGTTGCTAGTGGAACGGTAGTTGACATTAACATGCCAAACCAAGATGATTGTAATGTTCCTTTAGCAGAAGGAAACGTTCGAGTGGCTGTCCATGTTTGTATGAACCCAAAGGCTGTACTACCAATCCCAGTGAAAGGAGTGCTGCATACTGTTCAAGATGCCGTTGGGTCTCATGTCCCTTGGCCATTGAACCTAATTATCATTCCAAATGATAATAAGGTAAATGACTTAGAATTTTATCCTTTTGCTATCTTATACATCTTACAGGTATGTATGAAGTTGTTTACATCTCTATTTAAAATCCTTACAGAAGAAGCTGGAAACCAAGCCAAAGAGTAAAGTCTCAAAGACATTATTCACCTCAAAGGAATCAAAACTATCCCCATTTTGTAAGGCTTTGCTTGCATATAGGAAGATAAAGATGGGTGGACCTGAAGAAACTATTGTTGCACGTATTTCTACTGAAATATTTGGATGTGAAAGGGTTGCATATATACTAGCAGAAGAAATTGACGCCTTATTGGAATTTGATGAAATTGGACAGCAAGTAATAGTGATTTACATTAGGTAATATCAAATACCTTGGCATTAAAAATCATGTTACCTATGCATTTTCTAACTTATTATTGTTGATTCTTGCAGCTATCTATATGAGAAGCTTTTGGAGAATGGAAGAAATGAAATGATTGGGTTTGTGGACCCTGGTCATATGTATAAAGTTTTGGACCAACCGGAACAAAGAGCGAAAGACATTGCCAATGCATTGAAACGAATAAGTGCTGACAGTATTCTTTTGATACTGTACAACCCTAAGTAAGTCATGCTGCTAGTATTCTTTTGCCATAAAGTAAATTTATCCTAATATATATTTAACTATGTAGAAACCACTGGATCCTAACTATTATCGACGACAATAAAGATAATGTATACATCATGGATCCGCTTTACAATCGGTTCAATGATGAGATCTGGAGAGGTGTTGTAAACTCGTAAGTTGACCGTTCTTACTATTTTCGAATTTGATTATATATTCTTTTTAATTTGGCTGCGTTTTAGGTACTTAGAAATTATTTTTCTATGATGAAGTGGGATTAAACAGTATAAGGCCGAAACAGGTAGAGTATCTCGCAAAGGAGTGACTTGGACTTTCCTTCGGGTATGATTCTTCTTCTAAATATATATAAACTATGATAGTGTTTCGCTTATATTGTCTTTATAGCTAGCATGAGGTATTCTGTAATACATTTTTATCATATTACCTATGAGCTTGTAAGTTTAGATAGAATTAACTCATATATTCCAAATTCATACGTACATATATAGGGTGGTCCACAACAACCAGATTATAAAACGTGTGGTTTTTGTGTAATGAAATACATGCAAGAGATTTGTGGAGACTCAGATCTTTCATACATCACTAAGGTACGTACGTATTTAGCTTTTTTAACATTAATGTTATTCTTTGCAGTTGGTATTTCATAGCATGAAAACTTCAAGTCTTTAATTACCAAATTTAATATCAGTTTATATTTCTTACATAGTATTCGAAGTCTGCAAATAAGCCGAAGGTTCATTACACCTTTAATGATCTTGATGAGGTGCGAGAGGAATTGGCAGATCATCTAATATCAAAGTGGGTGTAACGGTGGTGAAAGTACAACTATGTTAGCATTGATCCTCATATGGTGTGTTTGTTTTCTGGTGGCTAAATTTTAGAATTGTTGCAACACTTGCTTATTTATTTAGAACATGCACACATTTATGATTTCGATTGGCTTTGATCGAGTTAGGTTGCAGATCGAATGTACTATGAGTACTCTCCAAAAATTACAATTCATTGTGATTTTATGTATTGTATTTATATGAAGTTCTTTTTTATTTGTATTGACGGAGAATTGTAATATGAATTAATTTTATGTTATGATACAGGATTTAATATGATTTTTGTTGTGTAAAAAAACTTTAGATAACGGTATATTTTTTTATTAATTGTTGTGTAAAGCACCTTGTAGACAACAGTATTTTTGAATAAACCGTTGTGTATGACACCCTTTAGACAACAGTATTTTTAAATTCAGCATTGTATATAGTCACTTTATACCACAGTATCAACAAAATACTGTTGTGTAAAGGGTACTTTACACAACGGTAATTGTGTATAAACTGTTGTTCAAAGTCCGTTTAGACAACGACATTCATAAATACTGTTGTGTAAAGGATACTTTAGACAACGGTTACAGAAAATACCGTTGTCTAAGGGGTACTTTAGACAACGGTATAAATAAATACTGTTGTCTAAGGGGTACTTTAGACAACGGTATTTTTCGAAACCGTTGTCTAAAGGGACTTTAGACAACGGATTTTCGCCGTTGTCTAAACACCCCCTTTAGACATCAGGGGCAATTGCAACGGTTTTTATGGGAATAGACAACGGATTTTATCCGTTGCGTAAAGGAAAATTTCTTGTAGTGATGGTTGAGAAACGAAGAAGCTTGAAAAGCATGAAAATCCAGCAAAAATGACAGACTCCAATCATCGGTCCGGCCTTTGTTGCTATTCGTGGTAGTCACTGTTGGAGCCGCCCCCTGATGGCTTCGTAAAAGTGAATTGTGTTGGTGTTTTCAATAAAAAAGAAAGACAAGGTGTGTATGGCTCAGTTCATAGATCCTCCCCGAGAAATTTTATTGCCGCAGGAGGAAAGGGGGGCTCTGCCATGTGCCAGCTCTTTGCAGGCTGAGGCCTATGCTCTACATGTTGCTATGGTTACATGTGTTAACTTTGATGGCAAGAAAGTAATCCTTAAGTCTTGTCCAAAAAAAAAGTAATTTGTTTCCCTTGATTTGACTCACACCACCACCAAACATAATCCTTAAGATAGATTCAAAAAGTCTAGTGCAATATGTGACAATAGGTTTTGAGTGGATGCTAACATTGAAGGAGTGATTTTTTATATCCTAGCTATAAATTTGGAAGCATAATATACACCTTGGAAGCATAATGTTATAGCCCTTGAAGTTGGTGCCTTCTACAAATGTGTTAAGCATTGTTGGAGATGAGAATGCCTTGAATCCTCATGATTATTTGATTTTCTAGCTAAAGATGTAAAATATTTATATTCACCTCAATTAATGAAGTATTCTTTGGGAAAAAATTAAAAAAATCACCGATCGAGCCGTCATCTAATTCAGGAGTTAATAACGGAATATTTCGATGCCATCAGAATATTTTTCAAAACCAATGAATTATTTCTTAGAGCGACGAAATTTTCTGCCATCTGGTTCACGAGTTATGTTGATAAGAGAAGTGAGAACTTTGATTACTTCTCAAAAATCCATCTCCTTCGCCATCATTGCCCTCTCTTTAAAAGGCATCTTTTTCTTGATCGATGTTACTTAGCATTGGATGGCAGTTTGTTAATAATAACAATATTAAACAATGTGACATATACGTTCATATACGATGCAATCTTCTCTCCTCACCCACCGCATCTATCTCTTCTGCTAACCCACGTAGCAGATAGCTTATGTATCTCTCCTGTCATGCTGAAATCAGTGATGAGTCGAATAATTTTTGCAATTTTTTTCTCACGAGATTGCTTACTGCTCCCTTTTCTCTACGGCTGTTTGGCAGGCAGAGCAGATTGAGAGCCACCAACACTTCAACCTGCAAAGAAGGACAAAAACAAAGGAAAATAAAACATTAGGGAAAAAAATAACAAACCATCCGAATTTTTTACCTTTCTCTGAACGATTGCAACACTTCTTTCCTCACTAGCAGATGGACTTTTCCTTTCCCACCTCTTTCTTTTCACATGCTTCAAGACATGATTTCATTATTTGAGAATACATGCTACCATTCTCTCACTTATATAATATATTTTTGCCCAAAATATCATTGGGTGAAATAATTGGTTATTAAATTCACGTCCACCTTTCTTATTTCTTCAACACCAAGGCAAGCAAGGAGTTCTGGAAATGGAGATTGCACATGAAAACAATTAAGTGGGAAATTAATTGTTTTAATCCTCCTATTTATTCCTCACGTACAAATGGCAAAGTAATGGGGAATTTTAGTTTTTATGGAATGGAAGTTACAAATTCCATTAAGTGAAAAGTAAACATAAACAAGAGGATTAATTATGGGCAATAAGTTAAATTCAATCACAAAAACTCAAGGTCAATGCCTACTCGAATCATTTTGATGTTATATTAATTTCCTAGCTCAACGGAACTTTTTCAACACATGAATAATATAAGACAAGACGGAATCCTATTTCAAACTAGTTTACTGGGACTATAAAAAAAACCTACATCCCTTAGAATTCCCTGAATTCCTAAGCGATGTAGTGACATTTGTGGAATCTAAAAACATCTAAAAATTATGGAGATGCCACGTGATCCGTAATTCATATAATATCCAAATTATTTCTAGTAATGACATTAATCGCACACAGACACTCACACATTAAATAATATATTTATCAGCTAAGTGTATTATTTAATCAGGTTAAAGCCTCAATAATAATAATAATCTCCTTGAAAATTAATTGTTATTAATATTTACTTATTAAATAATATATTTTATTAAAAAATTATTTATTAATTACAAATTTCATTGACTAATCAGAATGTTCCGAGGACATCAAATTTTAGTTGAGATTATTTCATTTTCAAGGTAAGTCATTCAACGTTTCTCAAGCTCTCATACTCTCAAAGCTAACTTAAGCATCAGAGCATTTTTTGTTGAACAATCCCGAGGGCTTCAACTTGACTTCGTTGATTTTTTTTTACTATTTGTAGGTATCGAGAAGACTTTTTTAGCAGGACTGATTTTTACTTCAATACCGAATAATAAGCCTTCTCTGTATTCATGCATTGATTCTGCAACACATAAAACACACCAACAATGTATGTTAGGATTTATCAATTAAGAATAGGACTTGAGATTTGTTTGCACATATGTACCTGGTAAACAGGGCAAGTTCTTTCGTAGTCATGAATGTGGCCAAAAAAACCAATTAATGTCGACGACCTTGTACTTTTGCCAAAGCTTTTGCAATCTTTCCCTTTCCATAGGCTCCCCAAATAAGCCATCTCTCCAGTATGAGGATGAATAACTAAGAACACGATGAGCGGCGAAGATCAGCCATAGTTGTTTCTGCCTATCCATAAATGCAAGACATTTCTTGACTAATTTGTACTGCTCAGAACCTTCCCTCCAATCATGCTCACTGTCAGCTATGCAGAAGTGTAACATGTCATAATCTGTTACATACATGTAACAAAACAAATGCACAATATCATTTCTACAACTACTTACTTTCTTGATTACTGTTGTGAACACGATAGAATCATATCTCATTTCATTCAGTTAAACCCCCCTTATATAGAAGTAGGGTTAGGGTTTAGTACAAAACACAAGATTACCTATCTACCCTTTTTTAAAATGACTAAACTACCCTTCATAACCTTACATAAATAGCCACACACTTTGATATATTTCCAACACTCCCCCTTGGATATTTCATGTAATGGTGCTGCTCGGCTAAGCACATACATGTTGCCTCGTTAAAACCTTGTCAGTTAACAAAAACCATGTGGGACAAAAATAATTCTGATTGAAGGAAAAAAGAGTGCAATGCGCGTTGATCGTGATTGCATCGAGATCTCCGGAGGTAGTTGAAGTCGTCCCTTCTAGAACATTGCTAGATAGCCCGCCTTTGAGATAGTATGCATAAAGGTTGCTACACCAAAACCTTGATCGGTAAACCATGTGGGAAAAACCTGTGGTCGAAGGGAAAAGATGAGTCAATGCATATAAGTCGAATCATGTCATCTTCATGATGCATTATTAATGGGGTGATCATAAAAAATGTGTTCCTCGTTAAAATCTAGTCAGGTAACAAAATCCAATGGGACAAAATAACCCTGGTCATAGGACAAAAGAGTACACGATGATCATGTGAATATGCTTTGGGATACTCAGTGACAGGACCCGTCCCAACTGGACTTTGATAACCGTGCCCGGTTCTGCTTCCGTCTGACAAGTCAACTGAAGTACCGAAACTATCCCTCAGCACCTGTCAGACAAGGGATAACTGCACTGATTTCCGCTCATGCCTCCGCCTCTCGATCAGCCCCCGAACGTCGTGCTACGGCCTGGAAGGTCATCAAAACAGGAAAGGTGTGAGTGGACAAAAATAATATCATTTAAAAATACATTTCAAAATACATCATTTACCCTCCAGTTTACCAAACCATGCATGCATAGAATCAAACATATGAATCATTTCATAAAATCATTTTATCATAAAATCATTTTATCATAAAATAAAGCACATAACTCGGGAATTACACATCTGAGGGTCCTATGGGAATTACACATCCAGAGTTATAATCCTTTTGGGAATTACACGTCCAGCCCTACTGGGAATTACATATCCAGCCTCACTGGGAATTACACACCTGGTCCCTCCGGGAATTACGCATCTGGAGTCCCTCCGGGAATTACACATCTGGACTCACTTCGGGAATTACACATCCGAAGTCTACCCAGGAATTACACATCTGGGGGCACTGAACATATATCCAAATCAAAATCTTTATTTCAAAATCATCATTAAAACCACGTCAAAACCATTTATCACAGGGTCTCAAGCCCAAATCTCATTTCTCGTAAATCCGAAAAATCATTAACTAATTCAATGCACGTAAATCTGTAAAATCATATCTGAAAATCATTCAATTCCATAAAATCATCTTTAACTCACATCCAAGTCAAACATCCTTTTAAAATCTAGGGCCTAGCCCAAAATCATCAATTGTATTTTCCTCGTAAAATGTGCACAAAACACTGATTAAAATAATCATTAAATCCAGTAAATAATCGTATCAAATCATCAAGCAATCATTGCAAATCAAATCATGCCATAAATCATGTAAAACATTTAACTATGCATGCATATCAGTTTATAAAACAAATGTCCACTCACACACCGTCCAAACAGCTCGTTTTACGAGCTACACGCGTTTCCGTAATTTTCGGTACTTTCCAGGAATTCCAAGTCCTGCCCAAAATCATTATTCAGGGTCACTAATGACTTAATTAACATCATATTAATTTTCCATAATTTTCCGGGAATTAATTATGAATTAAAAACGTGACATAAACCTTCAGACTTTCGAAACAATATCAAACTTCGTCCACGGAGGAGTTACGGTTCACGGAAGTTCGGAAGTACTATTGCACGAAATTCGAGACGAATGGATTTTTGTCCTAAGTGGGGCCCAGATATTTGGACACCATTTTACATTCATGCATATCATCCCTTTTTCTTTGTTCGAGCATACCAAACCCAAACCAGATCAACATCCAACCCCAATCCAAACTCTTACCCCATATGATCATGTTTGAGGAACCAAGAGAGTGAGAGGTGGCTGATGAAGCTGAGGACGGTGGCAGGAGGCGGCTGGGCCACCGTGCACGGTGGAGAAGAGGTATGCTCGGTTTGCCCATTTTCCTTTTAATTTCGATTTGTGACGTTAAGGATGGTTTTAGGTGTTTATAATTGGTTTATTAGGTTGCTTAGGAAGTTTAGAGAAGGTTTTGGGAATGGTTAGAGGTTGAGGAAGCCTGGGGAAATTCTGAATGTTGGACCGTGAGGAAGAAAATCAAACCGTTGGGTTTCCTATGTTTTTCCTTATTTTGATCATCCAAACAAGTTCCTAGGATCACATTAGGAAGTTTAGGATTAATTAGGAAGAAAACGGAACGAAAATGAGGGAGAAATGTGGCTAGACCGGTCACACCTGACACGACCCATCCCAATCCCCCCCGGGATTACCATGGAATGTGACGTGCTCCCGTCTGACAAGAGGCGTCAGACAAGGGATAACTGATTGCCATTGCCCAAACGGGCTTCCAGAGTGCGTAAGGATCGATGGAGGAGGTGTGCGATGCTCAAGTCTCTGCTACAGTCGTATCCGGAATCAACCTGAAGGGCATTAAAAACAAAAGCTGTGAGTGGACGAAAATAAACAAGTCTGTTTAAAACATTTATAAGACATTTATGCCCCTCAGTAAAACCATATGCATGCGCCAAAAACCAATGATGACACATTTATTTAGAAATAACCATTAGGGCCTTAGCCCGGAAACCAAGGCATAGTTTCAATTTCCAAAAGTCAATCCAAGAGTTATTTCATAAATCCAGTAATATGAACCATAAGGCATATAATATAAACCATAACCATAATTTTAGCCACTGCACTATACACTCCAATCCGGCATCCCTGATGTACTAGACGTACTAGACGTACTATGCCTTGGTGTGCGATGCTCAAGTCTCTGCTGCAGACGTACTAGACGTCCGTGACCTCTCCGGGGTACCTCATCCGGAGGAGACAATATAATATGGAAGGATTTATACAGTGCAGTACTAAATACATTTTATTGATATCCACATGCAAAACATATAGGTATACATAGGTAAAATCCGAACCGATCGTTACGTTTCATCAAACGGGTCTCATGCCCAAATACCGTGAAACGTGCCATAACCGAAATATCATCAAAACCATTATTGATTCCAGCATGTGAACATATATAAATGTAAACCAGAAAACATTTATTCAATTCCATTTTAGGGTCCCCGACCCGCAATCGTATGTAGAAATCAACTGGGCCCCTGGCCCGATTTCACAAGTTAACTGGGCCCCTGGCCCGATCCACATGTTAGCTGGGCCCCTGGCCCGATTTCATAGTTCAACTGGGCCCCTGGCCCGATTTTACATTATTCAAGTTCGTAACCGTTTCATGAAATCATATCCAACCACATTTATGGAAATCGGTGCAAATCCAGAAAACCTCGGTTTACGTGCAAATACGTAATTCACCTCGAAATACGTGAAATCATTTTAAATTCACCGATATCCAAAGTAAATCATTTAATCATAATTATAACAATCATAAAACAGTTATGCATGCATCGAATTTATGAAACCAATGTCCACTCACAGACCGTTTAACCGAGCGCCTCGATACGCGTGCCATAGGCCTTCCCGGCCCACACCACTATCACCGGGACTCCCAATCCTGTTCAAATCACATTAGGGGATTACTAACCTCATCATTAACATCCTATTCAAGTCCCGTAATTTTCCCGAATTTTTAAGTATTTTTAAATTGGATTTTAAAACCTTCGGACATCCCGAACAATATTGAAACGGGATCCGATCGACACGAAACCAACGCTAAAATGTTCGTTACATTGTATAGGACAAAAGTCATGTTGACCTCACCTCGAAATTCGTGCCCACGCGCCGTCACGCGCCGCCGTGAGTGGCTGCGCGTGAAAGCCACGCGCCTGCTACAGTGACTGCTACAGTCACCATCTTCACCCGTTTGTCTGGTAAACGGGTCTGATTACCCGCGATAGGATCCGGTTCAATCACACCAATTCGACATCAATTCAATCCGTTCTTGATCCTACAACAATCATTAACCAATGAATTTCAGGTCTGTGACATCGATCAGCAACAACCATTCCTTAATCAAGCCATCAACCCGTGATCACCCAAAACGGGTCAATCACCAAAACTCCATCAATCCTTAACCATTGTCAAATTAACTTCATATGAAGCATATAAGGATTAACACGAACCATTTAGCATGATTAATTGAACACGACATTACCTCAATCACCACAACTCAAGCTTGAGTTTTCCGGCCGTCCACCTCGTCCGTCCACGGCCCTAGGAGCCCCAAAGCTTGCCCCATTTGATCTGGTTCGACACGTTGAAGTTCCAGAAAGCTCAATCCATCATCAATTAGGCTTGGGCTAGCCTAAAACTGGAAGTTTGAATTTGATTTTCCCAGAAACCAGTTTCGGGTTTTTGAGCATTCCTCCACCATTCTCACTCCATTCCTCTCATTCTCAATCTCAGAGTCATCCTCACGACTCACTCTCGATTCTATCGATCTAAATCAACCATTAAAAGCATCCTAAAGTGCCCCTCAGTCCACTGTGTAAATTCCCTGCACTGACCCGAAAACATGATAAAACAGTGCCCATGTTCATGTGATTGATTGCCAGCACCATCACATGTGCAATTCCACCTCAAACTAACCCAATTAACTCAATTAATTGATAAAAAAATCGTGGGATTCGATCGCACAAAGCATCCACCTTCACGTCTGTTCAATGAAACAGTACCCCGTGCGAAATTACAATTCTGCCCTTGTGCAGAAAATTACCAAAATGCCCCTCACGCATCCTGACCCGTAACTCGGTCATACGGACTCCGATTGATGCGTGCCGCCTGTCTACGAACTCAGGGCATCGAGACCTTCCTAACGGTACTCGGTCCTCGGCCATCGGACTACCCGATCAAAAAGTCAACACTTCCCCCTTATTATGTTTAAATTACGAAAACGCCCATGAACTTCCGTACATCATAACTTTCACTACGGACGTCGGAATCGAACGTGCCACCTGTCTATGAACTCGTGACGTCCCGAACTACGTCACGGTCATCGGTCAAAGTCCATTTGACCATCCGAATTAAAAGTCAACGTTTTGCCCACGCCAGGGGCAAAACGGTCATTTTGCACAGTTCGTCCGAAATCGCCCAACTAATCCCAGATTAGTAAATCACAATTAGATATTATTAAATCCCGATATTCGGGACGGGTCGTTACAACCTTCCCTCCTTAAAGAATTTCGTCCTCGAAATTACCAACAACCTTATTCCACAAACACCTTGTGGAAAACATTTCGACCTCACATCTGTGTACACCTGTACATCCACTCACTGGAACAACACCAGTGTCGTCGTAACCTGACATCTCATCACAGTCATACGTCACAACAACAACACTCGACCACCTTGAGTGGACATAATCACCTGATTCGCGATAAAATCGCTTAACCATTTAGCTGACTTCTTCAGCTAAACGGTTCCCTTCCATTGTCAATATATCCTTACATTTGCTCCCATTGGGAGTCACCAAATCTCATTTGTCAGTCCACGCTGACACCACCAGTCAAACTGTCACCGCAAAGCTTTACCACCCTAGTAAAGCCCCAACCATCTGCCAGTCAGTGACAACACCACGTACGACATCACCCTCAAGGTAGCGTAAGATCAACACATGATCACAATTCGCAGGGCAAGCCCAATCCTGCGACACAAAATAATCTCAATGTCCATAATCATCGACTCCCTCAGCGAACATAAACGCTGGGAAATCACGGTGTGATCAAGTCACACAAGGCTACTCGTGGTTACTCAGACCACCAACTCACTCACCCTGAGTGTACGTATACCGTCAATTCCCTCAGTCAAGTGGTGTAACTGGAACACATTGAATACCAGCCCAGCAGTGAACACACATCTCAAAACTAGGGTTCCACAAGCCAACCATGGCTAAGAGCACCTGCTCATACAATCACTGAACCCGACAAAATCACTCTGCACAGCGCACAGTATTCAATGTCCAGTCCACAACACAGCCAAACAAATGATATCGGAACCAAGCCGATTACCAACACGTTTAGTTACACACCACTGGTATATCCCATGTACCGCCATTAGGCATCACTCAGCCTAACCAGTATCAATCCTCGTACAACGTACCCTGTACGTACATCAATCCATCAATCCGCCCACAACCACCTAGGTCGTAGCCAAACACGTTCCAATAATGGAGTACATTTGCCCAAACCATCATGAGACAAAACGAGCTCCACCCGTCATCTAGTTCCAATTCCGAATCCGAATTCGCAATTTCGTAAGAAATCCCGAACCCGAACCCAGACATCATATTTTATTCCATTTCCAAATCTGAATCCGAAATCATTATTCTGTAAGCTAGCATTGGAACAATCATTCCGCACCCAAATCCATTTTCGAGCTTCGCAATCGAATCCTGAATCGTCACCCAGAAATTCGATTCCAAAACCCAAAATCTCGTTTACGTCCACCAAGACGTAACAAAACCGAACCTATCGGTTGCCTGTCCAAAACACTCAATTGACTTCATAGGGAAGCCAATCCCAATATTCACACGTCAAAGGTTGACAAAATCCGACCACTTCGGAAACCTACTCAACCAAGTAACAACCATATGGACTTACTCCGAAAAGAAGTTCGGTCCCGTCATTTACGACTCGCATACCAAGGTAAGAGTGATAAACTCACACCCAATCTGGATCATCAAGATCACGACCCAGATCCAACACTACGTCATCCGACAAGTAATACCACGATCCTAGATTGTCACATCGACCAAGCCGACAACATCACAAATCAGATCCACCTAGGATCCACACATGCTCACATAGCTAACAATCCATCTGAAAGCTGATCGTCGGGTCTTACACCCTCAATTGAATCCTTCGCCAAATTCCCCTTGGTGGAAAGATGACCTCGCATTTCACCACCAAATCCAAGATCACACACAACTTCTTGTGTCCAATGACCCAAGGCCAAACATGGGTCCACCTACCAATACACGCTCAACGTACTGGTAGCAACAATCATCATCTGCCACGGCAGGAAAATATGAAGTCAACCCCAATGACTTCGGAATACCAATCACCGATGCGGAAATGAGCACTCCTCTCGTCTCCCAATCACAACTCTCCCCGAATCGGGAGTTCCAACCATGTTGGAAACAGACATGCTCCCAATGAGATGTCAAGTCCAACCACTGGACTGCCCACGTCCATACCTCACTTGGACCACCACATGTCCAAAAATCAATTCATTACACGGACCTCACGTCCGCCATTAATCGTGTACGCACACACCCCAATTCCGAACGGGATATCTACAATTTTGCCTGAATGTGCATACCATACTGCCATGTCTCACATCTCAACCTTTACAGGTTCAATCTTCAAATTCCAAGTGATTCACAATCTCAAAGTCACACCTTAATACCACAAATGGTTTCCCCAAATTTTCCAATTTCAATAATTTCCTTGTACTCTCAGGGGATATAAGCAGTACACAAACTTACCAATCTCGGAGTTGACCACAACTCCCCAAATCCACCAATTCTTATGACATAGGGAACATCGTCCCTAGATTCCTCAAGTCTCAAACATACCTTTTTATCCATTCATCATTTTTCATCGTAAATCTGTTGGGACTTGTCCCAACACGACACAACCTCCACTGGATCTCATCCAGTCCAAGACTCAACCACCTCTGAGTCGCAGATACCAATCACATGTCCATCATGACAGAGTCACACCCCAACTGGTGGCTCATCGTCATCACAATTACTGTCACCAGCACCAGCGCTAGTACCAGCACCAACGCACTATCATCAACACTAGTATCAGCACACAGGCATCCATACTAGTATTGGCATAAAGGTATCACCATACCAACATCCATACATAGCACACGAACATCCACACTAGCACACGAACATCCATGCTAGCACACTGTGTGCAAAGTTGTTACCCTGAATCTCCGTTCATTCCGAACGACGATCCCGTAACACCACTCGTACCCCACGACTATGGGTACCTCCAATTTGACCATCCACACATCAGGATAATGAACGTTCCTTGAACATCCCCTGATCCCCAAGTGTCAAAACCACACTAAATATCCTCGATAGCCAGTTATCTCGACACAACTGTCGACCAACAGTCATCGTTGTCAAGATCCGTATCCACACATCACACTAATATTCGACACGGGATTCCATATTTTCTCATAACCGTATCCGTAGATCCAAACCCATAAGACTCACTAGAGTCATCCACATGGTCATCCATGACCTCAGCCGCTCGTCGCAGCACAAGTTCTCACTTAAGGTTCACCTTTCGGTCCATCAATTATAATTTAGGGTTCCAAAATCACACCCTAGGGTTCCACCAAACCCAACTACCCTCTGTAGTAAAATCCACAACCTGACCGACCCCGCGGTCCGGACATCGCAAAGACGTCAAATCCAATCCAATTGTCAACTCAACGTGGGTTCCATCGTGGGTTCCACCACGAAGGTCATCGGCTAACTCCGATGCACCAACACCCCGTACACTAGCCAACACTACTAGGGTCCAAAACTTAGACCAATACTCAACTGAGTTTCGCATTTCCATAACATTATTCAAATGGGGTTCCCTGAACCCAGCTGTGCCGAGTGGCACAACAATCCATCATCACATGACAGAACCGACGGTCCCACATTACCAGTTAATCGTATACAACCCCACTTGGGTTGAATCGCGTCAATGCACGGCGTATCGGGCCACACACACCCAATTCACCATACAAACTCAAAACTATCTAGCAGGTTGACAACGGAACAGCAGCCCAAAGAGACATCACACCCTCGACCTTCGCGCACAAAAGAGCAAAACCTGCTCTAATACCACTTGACACGACCCATCCTAATCCCCCCCGGGATTACCATGGAATGTGACGTGCTCCGTTTGACAAGAGGCGTCAGACAAGGGATAACCGATTGCCATTGCCCAAACGGGCTTCCAGAGTGCGTAAGGATCGATGGAGGAGGTGTGCGATGCTCAAGTCTCTGCTGCAGTCGTATCCGGAATCAAACTGAAGGGCATTAAAAACAAAAGTTGTGAGTGGACGAAAATAAACAAGTCTGTTTAAAACATTTATAAGACATTTATGCCCCTCAGTAAAACCATATGCATGCGCCAAAAACCAATGATCACACATTTATTTAGAAATAACCATTAGGCCCTTAGCCCGGAAAACCAAGGCATAGTTTCAATTTCCAAAAGTCAATCCAAGAGTTATTTCATAAATCCAGTAATATGAACCATAAGGCATATAATATAAACCATAACCATAATTTTAGCCACTGCACTATACACTCCAATCCGACATCCCTGATGTCTGACGTTCCTGACGTCAATAAGGTCACAATCACAAGGCTACGCGTGCCACTCGGGTCTCAATTTCCGAGTTCAATCCCCGAACCCCGTTCGGGTACAGCATCCCCGATGCTTAGCGTCATAGACGATGGACGTACTAGACGTCCGTGACCTCTCCGGGGTACCTCATCCGGAGGAGACAATATAATATGGAAGGATTTATACAGTGCAGTACTAAATACATTTTATTGATATCCACATGCAAAACATATAGGTATACATAGGTAAAATCCGAACCGATCGTTACGTTTCATCAAACGGGTCTCATGCCCAAATACCGTGAAACGTGCCATAACCGAAATATCATCAAAACCATTATTGATTCCAGCATGTGAACATATATAAAATGTAAACCAGAAAACATTTATTCAATTCCATTTTAGGGTCCCCGACCCGCAATCGTATGTAGAAATCAACTGGGCCCCTGGCCCGATTTCACAAGTTAACTGGGCCCCTGGCCCGATCCACATGTTAGCTGGGCCCCTGGCCCGATTTCATAGTTCAACTGGGCCCCTGGCCCGATTTTACATTATTCAAGTTCGTAACCGTTTCATGAAATCATATCCAACTACATTTATGGAAATCGGTGCAAATCCAGAAAACCTCGGTTTACGTGCAAATACGTAATTCACCTCGAAATACGTGAAATCATTTTAAATTCACCGATATCCAAAGTAAATCATTTAATCATAATTATAACAATCATAAAACAGTTATGCATGCATCGAATTTATGAAACCAATGTCCACTCACAGACCGTTTAACCGAGCGCCTCGATACGCGTGCCATAGGCCTTCCCGGCCCACACCACTATCACCGGACTCCCAATCCTGTTCAAATCACATTAGGGGATTACTAACCTCATCATTAACATCCTATTCAAGTCCCGTAATTTTCCCGAATTTTTAAGTATTTTTAAATTGGATTTTAAAACCTTCGGACATCCCGAACAATATTGAAACGGGATCCGATCGACACGAAACCAACGCTAAAATGTTCGTTACATTGTATAGGACAAAAGTCATGTTGACCTCACCTCGAAATTCGTGCCCACGCGCCGTCACGCGCCGCCGTGAGTGGCTGCGCGTGAAAGCCACGCGCCTGCTACAGTGACTGCTACAGTCACCATCTTCACCCGTTTGTCTGGTAAACGGGTCTGATTACCCGCGATAGGATCCGGTTCAATCACACCCAATTCGACATCAATTCAATCCGTTCTTGATCCTACAACAATCATTAACCAATGAATTTCAGGTCTGTGACATCGATCAGCAACAACCATTCCTTAATCAAGCCATCAACCCGTGATCACCCAAAACGGGTCAATCACCAAAACTCCATCAATCCTTAACCATTGTCAAATTAACTTCATATGAAGCATATAAGGATTAACACGAACCATTTAGCATGATTAATTGAACACGACATTACCTCAATCACCACAACTCAAGCTTGAGTTTTCCGGCCGTCCACCTCGTCCGTCCACGGCCCTAGGAGCCCCAAAGCTTGCCCCATTTGATCTGGTTCGACACGTTGAAGTTCCAGAAAGCTCAATCCATCATCAATTAGGCTTGGGCTGGCCTAAAACTGGAAGTTTGAATTTGATTTTCCCAGAAACCAGTTTCGGGTTTTTGAGCATTCCTCCACCATTCTCACTCCATTCCTCTCATTCTCAATCTCAGAGTCATCCTCACGACTCACTCTCGATTCTATCGATCTAAATCAACCATTAAAAGCATCCTAAAGTGCCCCTCAGTCCACTGTGTAAATTCCCTGCACTGACCCGAAAACATGATAAAACAGTGCCCATGTTCATGTGATTGATTGCCAGCACCATCACATGTGCAATTCCACCTCAAACTAACCCAATTAACTCAATTAATTGATAAACAAATCGTGGGATCGATCGCACAAAGCATCCACCTTCACGACTGTTCAATGAAACAGTACCCCGTGCGAAATTACAATTCTGCCCTTGTGCAGAAAATTACCAAAATGCCCCTCACGCATCCTGACCCGTAACTCGGTCATACGGACTCTGATTGATGCGTGCCGCCTGTCTACGAACTCAGGGCATCGAGACCTTCCTAACGGTCCTCGGTCCTCGGCCATCGGACTACCCGATCAAAAAGTCAACACTTCCCCCTTATTATGTTTAAATTACGAAAACGCCCATGAACTTCCGTACATCATAACTTTCACTACGGACGTCGGAATCGAACGTGCCACCTGTCTACGAACTCGTGACGTCCCGAACTACGTCACGGTCATCGGTCAAAGTCCATTTGACCATCCGAATTAAAAGTCAACGTTTTGCCCACGCCCAGGGGCAAAACGGTCATTTTGCACAGTTCGTCCGAAATCGCCCAACTAATCCCAGATTAGTAAATCACAATTAGATATTATTAAATCCCGATATTTGGGACGGGTCGTTACACACCGGTCCAACTGGACCGGCCGAGCTAGAGAACCGGCCGGACCGGCCGTCGAGAGAAAGAAGACGCCACTGTAGCGTGGCGCGTGAGGCCCATGCGCAGGGCAATCTTGGGGCGCGTGAGTGTGCGTGAGTCCTCTTTTGGGGGTGGTTCCAACATGACAAATCATCTATTCGATGTAACAAACATTTTGGGACTAGTTTCGTGTCAATCGGACATCGTCTCAATATAGTTCGGGATGTCGGAAGTTTTAGGATTGTGTTTAAAAATAGTTAAAAATTTTGGAAAATTACGGGACTTTAGTGAGGGGTTATTTAAGTAGTTAGTAACCCTCTAAATTAATTTGGACAAGTTTGGGAATCCCAGTGGCGATGATTGGCCCAGGAGAGGCTTATGGCGCCCGTATCGAGGCGCGGCTTCGGACGGTCTGTGAGTGGACCTTTCTTTCTAACTTGATGCATGTATAAATGTTTTATAATTGTTTTAGAACATGTTTTGTGATGCCATGAGTGCATTTGTTTGTGGTAGCTTAGAATTGACATATTTGCACGTTTTTCAAGGTTTCCAGCTTTATGTCGTACCTTTGCGTACTGCGTTTTCAATGATGAATTGATCAATGGATTTTGGAGTTAGTAATATGAAATCGGGCACGAGACCCATTTGATATACGAACTCTGATTTGAAGTCCACTTGATTTGATGAGGAATCGGACCGAGGGTCCATTTGAGTTATACGATCAGGCCGAGGGCCCTGTTGGTTTTTGAATTCGGGCTTGAGGCCCAGTTTTTTGTAATCTCGGGCTTGAGGCCCCATTGACTATAGTATCGGGCTTGAGGCCCTATTGGTTGTAAAATCGAGCTTGAGGTCCCATTGAGTTATGGTTTCGGGCTTAGGGCCCAGTTGTTTGTGATATCGGGCGAGAGGCCCAGTTGATCGTGAAATCGGGCTTAAGTCCCAGTTCGATTTGTGAAATGAAAATTCGGGTATGAGACCCTGTTGAACTGAGGATTTAGGCCGAGGTCTATGAAATTGATTTGAATCGGATTCGAGAAATCCTATTGAGATGAATCGGGTGTGAGACCCAGTTGAAATATGATTTGAGAAAGAAAGTATTTGGAAAATGAATTATACCCTCCATATGATTTATATGGTCTCCTCTAGATGTCGACCTGGAGAGTCACGATCCACAGACCAGAATGGTTATCCCCATAGGGATCCTGTTCCAGGAGTGGAAGTTATGATGTGGTCCCAGACCAGATTCCGGAGAGATGTTCGGACTAGATCCAGAGATAGAGCTCGGACTAGATCCAAAGATAGAGCCTCCCAGACGGAGAATTCTTGGGGAAGACTCGGAGTGAGACCCCGAGTAGTGTGCACACTAATATAGAGATGAATCGTGACATATATCGGGGATGTGTTCCCTAGGGGCTCTGTACCCCGAGTTGGCATCTTCTCAGAAGTGCTGCAGATGGGTTATACGTATGAGTACGTATGAGGTTTTACAGAAAGTGATTTGGGGGCGGAGACCCCGTGTTTCATGTTTTAGAAAATGGTTTGGGGGGAGACTCTGTATTGCAAGTTTTGGTATTTCACGTTTACTGGATTTGGGCAGAGTCCCACTTGTGTTGATTTGGGCTGAGTTCCCATGTATTGATTCATGGTTTTAAGATTGTGATTTCGGGTCGGGACCCCAAATGATTTTTATGGGTCATGACGGTTTATGTGGACCGGACATGAACCCTTGAAAGGTTTTGAGAATGTTTTCAAATGGCTTTATGAACATTTTGGTAAACGGATTTTGAATGCATGCATATGCTTTTAGTGAAGGGCATAAATGTCTTTATGTGAAATGAATTTTATTAAAATATTATTTTGTCCACTCACGACTTTTGATGTTTTGAATGCCCTTCAGGTTGATCACGGATACGGGCTGTAGCAGAGATCGAGACATCACACTCCTCCTCCTACGATCATGGCGTACTCTAGAAGCCCCGGTGAGGGCTAGAGATAGAATTTTCTCTGGTCTCACACTTCGTGTCAGACGGGATAAGGTGTGTCCCACGTTAATCCCGGGGGATTTGGGACGGGTCCTGAAAAGCTGTGCCATATGTGCATTCTGCTTGACCATGCAGTCTTTAGCAATATGGCCAGTCTTCTTACACTTGAAACACTTGTACTTGTTCTTGGTCCAGCAAGGTCCAAAGTGATTTATGTCACAAGTTTTTCAGGTTGGTTTGGTGTCATTCTCCTCACTTTTCTGAGCTTCGGGCTGCTGTTTATCCTTAGCACCAAACCGGTTCTTATTGAAAATCCAGCTTTTACTAGTGGTCCTCTTCTTGTAACCTCCCTAAGTTCCTCCAAACTGACCCTCTGGACTGGTTTTGCATACTCATGCTAGAGAATGCTTTCACTACTTTACTGTCATCATGCATCGCTAACCTTTGATCAAAGGCCCTTATAGCTGCAGTGATGCTTTCAACACTGATAATATCAAGATCCCTTGTCTCTTCTAGGATAGAAACAAATGAATCATAGGATTTAGTTAAGCTAATGAGGATTTTCCGAGCCAAACGTTTTTCAGTTATGGTTTCTCTGTAAGTTTTCATCTGATTTACTACACTATATAATCTAGACATGTATGTGGAAAACGTTTCATCACTTTTCATCCTAGTATACTCAAAATCCCTTTTTAGAGATTGAAGCTTAACTGCTCTTACCTTAGGATCCTCTCTGAATTCTTGTTTAAAGACATCCCAGACCTTCTTTGCAATTTCTTCATTTGAAATCCGAGGGAAAATCTCTTCAGAAACTGTATTTTTTATCAGATTCAAGGCCTTGGCATTTCTGATCTGATCTGCCTTGGTCTGTGCAATCTCCACCTCTTCATCATCACTATCATACTCAATATCAGGTGCCCCTTGGTCCACAATTCTCCATAGATCTGTTGCTTTTAATGCCGTCTTCATCTTGATGTTCTAGAAATCATAATTGATTCCTGTGAAGACAGGTAGCTTGTGATCACCACTGGTTCCAGCCATTGTTCCTTGACTCACAAGAAAACCGTGCAGCTTCTCTTCACAACTTCACAACGCCCCAGAGATAGTAAATCTTACTGCTCTAATACCATGTTAGCAGAGGGACTTCAGAGGATGCAGGGGAACTTCTAGGATGCAGCAGTCGACTTGTGCACAGAGAAAACTTCTAGAGGCAAGCTTCAACCACTAACAGGTACACTTCCTCACTTGTTCACTCTCTAGCTGATGTATCGAGGCTAGCTCAATTGGATTATGATAGATTAGAATAGGAACTCTTCCTTCTTTATAATTCTGGTGATTGAAACTATGGAAATTGGATTGATTCTTGTAATGAAGAATTGTGCACTCTATGATTGTAATGAAGAATTGTGCACTCTATGTGTTTGTGAAATTGTTTGAATGAGATGATCTTGAATTTTATGTAAACACTCAGTATAGAATATCACTACCTTCTGAGTATTTTCCTCTCTTCTCATTAGATTGATCTCTAATCATTCATGTACACATATAGCCGTGCACCACACTCACACACACACACTCACACACACACACACACACACACACACACACACACACACACACTGTGAAAACGGTTAGAAAGGTTTTGTGACCTCAGCACACTTCACAGCTCACACTCACACTATCCTTGCTGATTTTCATTCATTGCACCTTCTCACACACTCTCACACACTTACATTCACTAACAGAATAGTAAGCACACACACACACACGATTACATTTGTTCACACACTCACTCACACGATTACACTTGCCATTTGGCATTCCACCTGGCATGTGCCAAGGCACACTGCAGTGATTGGCTTAAACGCTAACAATTTTTAGAAATATTGTGTCGTACATATTGATACTGCTCACCACATGCATATATAGCATAAATAAAAAATAATAAAAAACTTAAAACGTGCGTCATCCCAGTACTTCAATTGAGCAAGACGGGGGGGTAAGGGGTGCCTTGGGGTTCAAGAAACTTATGGCATTAGAAACTGCCACCAATTTGGGCTGCATTTTATGAACATAATTCGTGAGCTGAATTTTTATAATATAGATTGATATTTAGTATTGGATGAAACTTGAGAACAACGCGAACGAAAAATCTGCGCGCTGGTTGATCGATTGATACTTCAAAGATGCGTCGCCGCCGGTGTTGATATAACTGGCATTGGAATCTTTGGCATATCTGTACTGAAATGAGAGCAAAGAACATGATTTGAGTACAACAATGATGGTTGTATCAGCGCATATATTTTAAGAGATGTATATAATTTTCTCTAACAAATCGTAAGTGTGCATTAACATCAACCTTAATTGGGGCTGAGCATATATTGGGAGGCTCGAGAAAATCGTCACTAGATGGACATGTCAACGAGCTGCCATATATAAAACATTATGCAGCAAGCATCATATGCAAGAAATGCAGATACACTTCACTTACAAATTTTTATAAATTAAAATTAATAAAGAAAATTAAAAACTGAAATCGGATCAGTTATCAAACACCCTTAAAGTTACCAAGACGAGAAAATACTTGAAATTTTCAGGAGAAAAGACTGCCGACCAATCATCTTCAGGCTGCTTAGGACTTGTAACTTCAATGGTTACCCACTGAGAATCTTGCTCCTGCACATGATCAAGTGAAAAAACCATCATTTTATATTTTTTTTCTGAGCAAAGTTCACCATGGGCTTGTTCATCCAAATATGGTTTACCTTGGTACCAATTAAGAAGCGAAGGGTACACTTTGATGGAAGCATTTTCGACGAGCTCAAAAACGGCTCAGTGGATTTGAATCTTGGACGGTGGATGTGCGCCATCACCTCCACCATGTTTGTGATTATTAATGTGACTACGATCAGCTAAAATGAAATGCAACAAGAAAACCAGGGTCACCACGACTTTCATGGATAGGAAGCTGAAGCCCAGTCCCTTGCTGCATTGTCAACCTTTAGTTTGTTTACTTGGGTATTATATTAATGCATTATTTCTTCTTCATCATCATCCTTTGTGTTTAAATAAACTATTTTCCTTCTTGTTTCCATTGCTTGACCTTTTTTTTATGCCTGCATCACGTGAGTGAGCTCAAATATATATACGGTTTTAGGTGCCTGATACGAGTAATACTAGCAACTTTCTCCTTTAAACTTCTTTTAGCCGAACTCTTTTCTTTTACGATGTTACTACGTTGCTTGATGATTGGAACTGTCTATTTTCTAAGTCACCCTTTAACTAAAAGACATGATTTGTAAACGATTATAATAGACAAAATACCCTTAGTAATCAAACAAGGCAAGTCGCCCTCCTATTTCTTATTCTTCAGGCAATGACTAGAAGTAAATAAAATACAAACCTGATCGATTCCATCTAACACCGTATATTCGAATGCTTCTGAAATAGTATAAGGAACTATGTTGAGTTTATACTTTATACCAGTAATTAATGGCCAATGTCTTGTTATTACATAAATTGATTGATCAGACAAAAAAGTGTGAAATCATGAATGATATTTGATCATGTAGCTAAAGTTGTGGGCTCACAGCCATCGTGAACACAGGCCAAGACATCCCTGTAGTCCCTTGAGATTGTGAAGGAATCGTAAACCTTGCCGTCGCTGCTTTTCTTGTACTCCAAGAGAAGCGAGGAGTGGTTGAAGGCTGTGAGTTTTACAAAGCCAAAGTCTTCATCTTTGAAAAGGCTCCAACTCGTCTGCAATGAACTAAATAATGATAAGTGACTGCCTCCCCCACCGACAACAACATGAATTGTTCCATTCACGGTTCCCGAATAACGAGACTTTTCTGTATTCACACATTGATTCTGCAGAACATGAACGATCAAGGATAAATTCCGTGCAAAATACGTATTACTAAAATGTAATTGCCCCCTATATATAATTATATACCTGGTATATTGGGCATGTTCTTTCGTAGTTATGAACATGACCATAAAATGCAATGTCGACCTTGTACCTTTGCCAAAGCTTTTGCATGCTTTCTCTTCCCATGGCTCCTCGAATGAACCATCTTGTGCATAAAAGAAATCAGAGGAATAACCAAGAACACGATGAGCTGAGAAGATCAGCCAAGGCTGTTTTTGCCTGTCAGCCGATGCAAAGCAACTTTCGATGAATTTGTACTGCTCTGAGCCTTCCCGCCAGTCATGCTCAGTGTCAGCTATGCAGAAATGGAACATCCCATAATCTGTTGCATACCTGTAAACAAAAAATTACAATATGATCCTCTCTAATCAGTTGTAGTATGTGGCACAACTGTTTGTTGTTCGTGTCGATGATGTCATTCACCAGAACTTAGCTCTGCTCTCAGCAGGAACATAGAACATTGTCTCGGCTAGGACGCCACATTCGCCACCCGAATCGTTGCCATCGTAGTAGGATCCTGTCCCCGGTGTGTCTCTCTCATGGTTACCGCTGTTTTGGAGCATTTCATGAAAGTTTCCAAGAGAAAAATGTGAACTTTTAACACATCAAACACAACAGAAGGCGTTTTCGGTTGGTATTTCGTATTGCATTCGATTATATAACTCATCAGATTCACCCATTGTGAAGATAAAAGTGAATGTTTTATCCCTTACCATAAGTAAACATTCAGTTTATCTTTAAAATACCTTAAATCTAATAAGTTACGCAGTTAATTTAATACGCCGCACTAAACGAGCCCTCTATGCACATCAATAAGAGTGAAAGATGCTTTCAAACCTAGCAATCATATAGGGAACAGATGATGCAATAGGCTCGACTTGAGATGTGAACTGATCCCACTGGGAGATATATCCATTGGCATAAGAAATATCTCCAATGTGGAACACTATGTCAATGTTGTCTATGTCCTTGATCAGTTGATCAGTGGTGTTCAGTGATCCCGGCTGATAATTACTGTATTCATTTGAACCGTCACGCTCAGCCTGAAATTTGTGGGACAAAATTGATTTTTTCTGATAAAACCAAGCATAGATAACTAACCTATATCTGCAGAAATCAAAATTACCTTTCCCATGTCCCCAAATATAACGACGCGCTGCAATGAATCCTGCCCGGGATATGGTGATGACTTGAAATCGTATGACTTGCTCCAGATATAGGAACCATTAGATAACCTATGACCAAGCTTGTACGTGTACCTAAATACACAATCCCCAGAACATCCTTAAAAACAGAACAACAATCTCTCATGATCTTTGTATTTTTTCTTAAAAGATTTAAAACCTAATTAATACTTAAGATGCTTACAATGAATTTGGCCACAAATTCTTTAGAAAACTTGTATGGATGAAACCAGGATCACGCCAACCAACTGTTCGAGCTGGAGGACCTGCACATCACAAGAACCACGTCACAAATTTACGACAATTTTCATTTTGAATCTGTCTTTTTGTCCGAATTAGATTGATATAGATTTTACCGCACATAGTCTCCCGGTGGAAAGTCAATGTTCCTGCCGGAGACTGAGTTTGACCATCTCCCTTTAGGCCCCAGGCAACGAAAGGCACAGCTTCGTTGATGTTATAGCCACTTGTCCAGGTCACCGTCATCTGCAAAACAGTAAAACAAGAATTTTTTGGTACCATGAAAGTACACAGATCCTGTCACATAATCGAGAGGTCACATCTTAATTAATTCCAAGAAAAATAACCGGAAGAAATCATAACGACATAAACTTACTTCATCCCAGTGCTTCCCATGGGCCAGACGCGGGTAAAGGGGTGCCTTCGGATACAGGAAACTTACAGCATTTGAAACTGCCACCAATTTTGGCTGTATTTTATAGTGCACCAATTAGAAACTTATAGCATATATGTATTTTGTGGTAAGCAAATGAAGAGACATATACCCACGTTTGACAATCCGCCTGAGAACAATGCAAATGAAAAGTCTGCGCGCTGGTTGATCAATTTAAACTTTAACAATGCTTTGCCGGTCTTCGAATAATCATTACTGGATTCATTGGCAAACTTGTACTGAAACGGAAACAGCAAGATTTCAGTACAAAAATGGTTAGAGCAAACTAAGGGCTATAATTTTGTTGAATTCGTAACACACACTTTGATTGGAGATGAACATATGTATGGAGCCTGTTGTCTTGGGTCGTTAGATGGACAGGCCGATGAGCTGCCATAAGAAATTGAAATGCTTAATCCACAAGCTTTAAAGCAATTGGTCAGAAAACAAAAAGTTGATTTCGACCTTACTCGAATTTTGAAGGAGAAAAAACCGCCAACCAATCATCACCAGAAGGATTAGGACTCGAAACTTTCACAGTAATCCACTCAGAATCTTGCCCCTACACACATAAATTGAAACAGACATCATTTTACTGCATTGCCCGATAGTAATAGTGAAGAGAAACAGTTCACGTTACCTTGGCACCAAGAAGAACAGGGTTTGCATTGACAGAAGCGTTTTCGTGTAGCTCGTAAACAGCTCTGTGGATCTGAATCTTGGACAGTGGCTGTACTCCATCGCCGTTATGGTGACGGCTGCGATCTGCTGTTGTCAAGTGCACCAAGAAAACTAGGGACAATGTTGCTTTCAGAGACAAAAAGCTGGAGAAGCTCTTCATCTCTGGTTTCTGAAACTCCAAAAATGATCAAACCCCAAATTTCTCTTGCTTTGATTCCCTTGCTTGATTTATAGCAGGCCAAACAATTATTTCTTATTCTTTTATCTTTAACTAGAGATGGTTTCGTATTGGCTGTTAATTTTATTGCTTGCTCTATGTTCTTCTTTTGAGTTCAGAGCCACAAACGAAAAGAAGAACAGAGGATCAAGTCATTAAGATGCACACGTGCCGTTGACTTTCTTGTTGCTTGTGTGACACGTGAGAGAGCCTCAAGAGGGGCAGTATGCTCAATATTGTATTTTTGGTTTACTTCCAAGAAGAAGCATTTGAAGACTCTTAGAGGCAAAGTCATTTTTACAAGAACTACTTTAAAAAAGCTCTCAGCCTCATAAATTAAATTATTCTAATCCAATTGGTGGAAGAAGAGTTGAATGTAAGTGCTAAACGAAGTACATGCTGCCTTGCAATTTATTCGGATTTGGTCTTTTATGTGTAACTTTGGATAGCCTGTTGTCTCCTATTTTCATTGCACATGTGAGACAGAAACCAAACTCAAATGCAAATATTAACACAGTGCCTTAACTCGCTGAACCCAAATTTTCAAATGATAATTTTAGTAAACAAGAATTTTAAACATAGCAGCGCATCTCTGCATAACTATACATTTAGCCTTGCGTACTACCCAGGCCAAATGAGGTTTCGGTATTATCCATCGCATATGCTTGTTCATGGAAGATAGACCAATGAATAAGGGCGTTGACCCATGCACCCAACGTCTTGTGTTCAGTCATTCTCCCAAGTCCCAACAGCCGATCTGAAAGGGAAATGAGGACCAACCAAAACATATCCTGGGGGACGATAACATAGATTCTAGGCCCTAAACCTTTTTTTTTTTCCTGGTTTCTCTTTTTCAACACTTCCACACGGAATGTGTCCTACCATGTCAAATCAATGAGTCTAAGTCGACGAATTAAAGGTCTCAACTAAGCTTGAAGATTCTTTATCTAGGATAGGCATTGATAAGATTACAAGGAGATTAATTTATGGCTCTGCTTGTGCAAAGGTTGATTTACTGATAGTAAATCAAGCTTTTCCTAAAGATTAATATCATTCGGATTAGTGAAAAGCGATGAACTTGTAACGGAATCAGCAAAGCTCTTTCTAGATTAGAGAACTACAAAGCTCTTTCAAGATTAGAGAACTACAAACGACGAGGCTGGATTCAGGAGCACATTTGTGTTTCAAAATCCCTTCATTTGTTTCCATCTCCGCGCTTTAGAAAGGTCGGGGCAAGCAGCTTCACCAATTCCACTAAGCTGAAACCATATGGACATTTTGTTAGCAAGCAAATCTGGAGAATAAAATGCAACACAACGCATCCGTTTTTTACTTACATCTCATATTTTTTAATTGCTTCCTTTCGTTTTATCAAGTATGCATCGCTGTCTTTTGGTAAATTGATCAATGAATTGCAAACAGAGAGTGGAGCTGGGAAGCAAGTAGAACCAACACAAATGAGTCAAAGGACAAAAAATTAAGAATGAAAAATGCCGCATGTGAGAGAGTTTAAAATAGCTTCCATGGCTACCGATTGGCTTTAAATCAAGTTCATGCTTCATGCTTCAAAAAAATCTCACTTTCAAGACTTCAATAATCCATTTATAATGGCATTTAAAATTCAAATATAATCTAAGTAATGCAGAATAGCTATATACATGGCCCATACCTGGCAGCACAGCTGGTTGTTTCATTGGCACATCTTTGTGAAGCTTTAGAGGCACTGGCGTGTCAGCCTGCTGGCCACCCTGTTCCACAAGAGCAATAGAGTTACGTAATAAATCTATATCGAATTAAAGATCTACACAGCAGGTGAGTAAACATTTAGACACAATGCTTCGATCCTTCCCGAGATTAATAGAGAACGAATTTTTAAGGCCACACAAAAAATACTGAGACATAAAAATCTTACAAATGTGGACCATATGGAGGAAGCATCTTCAGACATAAGCCTGAAATTTTCAAGGCTAATTGAGCTAAAACAAGAAGTATTCAGTACCTTCTTCTTTTCCCGCCTCTTGAGTATCTTCATATGGCACTTCTTGATGTAGTGCATCAAATGATACCGAGAATGCCTAGAGCACAATTGTTCTTGGATATCTGGGTTCGCAGTTAGCCAGTCGGCTATGTCCTTGGACTTAACCACATCATCTTTATTCAATGATTCTAACCAAATATAAACCGGTCTCCATTGATCTGTGCGTTGAAATCGAGCACGTGGAATATCTCCTGGGTTTTCTTCCTTTCCCTCCTGCCATTTAATTAATATTATAGAAAGACTTGTCAAAACTTATGCATTGTATAAGAAGACCATCAGCCTAAAATTGAAATGAAAACCAAAACATGTTAAATGACATCTTCAGGTCAAACCTCAATGGTGTATTTTCCAAAATTTATGATCAAACTAATTTTACACATACCCTCAATTCCTTGTTAATTTCCAGAAGGTACCCAACATTTATATCACCTTTAAGCAGCTAATGTCATATTAACTTTATGAAGAATTGCTACAAAGTGTCATTTTTTTAAATCCCGGTAAGCTTAATTGCAAAAAGATTTCATAGTTAACATAAACGAAGCATGAAAGATGGTTTAAATAAGAGAATTAACAAAATTGAAACTGAATTGAAGGATGATGACCTGATTGGGGAGTCTCATGCAATTCTGAATGGAGATGAGGCGCTGGCAGACGTCAGGGCGAGGCATGGACTTGATGCCTTCGGGGATGATATCAAAGTTGGAGTCGATCCATGCTTCGACCTCGTCCATGGACACAGCTTTGGCCTCCGGGAACGAGCAAAGCCAAGCTCGAGCCATGGTCTCCCATTCTTGCGATTGCTCACTGGTGTCGTTATCGGGAACTCTTTGCTCCGCTGCTTCTTCTTCTTCTTCAGTTGTTGCTACTGCTCCTATTGCTAGGGCTTGCTCTGCAGGGTCCGACATTTGCGTCCCGCACAGAAGAAAGAATTGTGTGAATTTTAAGCAGAAACTGACATTGCAGCGGCTTGCGCAGGTCTCAGTGAGCTGCCGAGACAATTAAAAAGGGTCTAAAACGACGCCGTATATGCTTGTTTGTTGTTGATTTTAAATTTCTTTCTTCGGCCTTTGTATCTACTTCGTTTACAAATAACAATTTATAGTGTATTGAATTTAATATATACTAGTATTGAATTTGAAATTTAATTTAGGCTCAGGTACAATAAATTTAATTTAATTTATACTAGTATTGAAATTAAAGTTTAATTTGTCGCATTCTACTGGATGGTATTTCCTCATAATCAAATAATACTTGCATTCTACCCTAACAGTATTTCTTTATAACCGTTCATTTTCAAACTCATAATTTGAAGATTATCTTTATAAAAAATCAATATGATAATAGGCAAAAGTTGTCGGCTTATGGTAATAATAAGATCTTTCTGACGAACCATCTATTTAATTGATACACATAATGGCTAAATAATCCTCAATTATGTTATTTTATTTTGTTTGAATAAATGATTTTAAAATGATAATTTAGAAGTTAAACGACTTTAATTATGATATATATAACGTTAATTAGATAAATCGAATATCTATATATAATGACAATTAGATAAATCAATATAGTAGTGTGTAAGATGATACTATTAAAATGAGATGTAAGTATCATCGATAAAAATATAATAATAATAAAAATAATAAATTTTATATGACTTTTAAATATTAGATAATGTATAATATTTAATTTATTTGTATGTTGAATATGGAATAAAGTAATAAGATGTATTGAATTAGATTAGATAATTCTTTAAACTAAATATATTTTGAATGTAATCTAAAAATAGATGCTATTTCGTTATAAGAGGATTATATATGTTTAAATATAAAATGAAACTTACTTTTCTTTTTTCTAATTTTGCAATGAAGATATCTAATTTTTTATTCAAAATATATAAAATTTAATGAGTTATTCAATTCAGTCTAAAAAGTCATGTTTGGTACTTGTAGTTTACTCAGTTTCCCACTTTAGTCCATATAGTTTCAATTTAACTATCTTAACCTTGTAGTTTCATACTTATAGCAATTTAAGGACACATTCAAATTTATATTGAATTATTTAACGAAATATTCTTAAAGTCTACTTATTAAAGGATATTTTCGCCGTATTACAACCATATATCTATATTTTTGTGTTAGAATACAATTATATATCCTTATTATTTTTTTTATCTAAAAGTAGAATATTCATAGAACAAGATAGCGGAAAAAAGGAGAAATACAGACGAAAATCAGAAAAAACCCAAAAAGACAAAAACAAGAAGGGGATTCAGAGTATAGACGCATATTATACCATAAAACGTCCATTACTAGGCCCGAAACGAAAAGAAAACTTAGCTAGGGGCAGGGGAGACCATCATTGTTTAAAACAAACACTAAAAATGATGAAGGGCGATCTGACAGGACCCACCCCGATTATCACCCCGATAACCGAGGTGAACCCTGCTCCCGTCTGGAAAACCCAATCAAAAGATTGAAACGACCTCACAAAGACCCACAAAGTACATTACCAGACCAAGGAGAATTTAAAACATCCCAGAGTCAACAATTATACAGAGCATAGTACAAAACAAAATAAACAGTACTACACGCACAACGGAAAAGTTCGTAACGGAAACTCAAACCCCGGGACAACTCTATGCCTCTGACTCTGCCTCAACGTCAGCCCCAGCGCTAGCACCACGACCTAGAGGGCAGTTAAAAACCAAAGTGTGAGTGGACTAAAAAGAATAAAAGTTTCAAAAACCATTTACATAAACAAACCAGGGTTTTGGCCCTCCGTTTTGAAAACATGTATGCATAACTCAATATCTGATAAACATTTATAAATCACAGAGTAGTCATCATGGAAACAGTATCATAAAACATAAACTACCAATGTCATCATCCGATCAAACTTGCTGGATCTATCCGAGTCTTTAAACTCCCGAGTCTTTAAACTCAATCCAGGCCTCAATATAATCCGAGTCTTTAAACTCCCGAGTCTTTAAACTCAACAGGCCTACGGGGGAAAATATCAATATCCGAGTCTTTAAACTCCCGAGTCTTTAAACTCAATCCGGGTCTTTAAACCCAATTTGGGCCCGTCCCTCGACTAGGAAGTGTGCTAGCGAGGACGCTGGGCCCTAAGGGGGGTGGATTGTAAGACCCGTGTCTTGGAGGGACCGATGAACAATCCCACATTCCTGCGAGGGGGAATGGTCTGTGAGAGGATGGTGGTGTGCCTTAAAGGTATAGGCACACACCTATCTAGCACTAGGCCTTTTGGGAGCTCAAGTGGCTTTGGGGGGATTGGAACCCCAAAGTTAAGCGAGTTGAGGTTAGTGCAATTCCATGATGGGTGACCCCCTGGGAAGTTGCACCATGAGCTCCCGAAAAACAAAACCGTGAGGGCGAGGCCCAAAGCGGGCAATATGGTGCTAGATGGGTCGGGTCCTGACACGATCGATCCAGACTTCCCTGCATATTCTTCGTCAGGTTTGAGTAACTAAGGTATCGGCTACCTTGTTTGTGTTTCGAGGAATCCAAAGAAAGCGAATTCACTCAAAGTGGGAGCGGTGGGCACGGAGTTGGGAGAGGATGGGAAAGATTTCCCAGTTTTCACGATCAATACGGCCAGAAATACACTTGATCAGGTCTTGAGAGTCCGAATCCACTACCACATCACTGAACCCACGATTTCGAGTAAGTTCTACACCACTGAGGACATCCCAAGCCTCAGCAATGAGAACATTCTTTGTGCGCTTTGACTCACAGACAGCACCAAAGAATTCACCCCTCGAGTTTCGGATGATGGCCCCGAGCCCAGCAGGAACATTCGTGTGCAACCAGGAGGCAACGCAATTGACCTTCACGACCGAGTCCGAAGAAGGACACCAGGAAGTAGCAATAGCCTGGGGGTTGTACGATGAGCCATAAGGGGATTGGTGAGAAATAAGAGAACACCAGCATTCAGAGACATATCTGGAGATGGCTTGGATTATGATAGGGAGGTTAAACTGGTGGCCCTCAAAGAAAAGATTGCAACGGTGCTTCCAAATTATCCGGCATGTAAAAGTGATGACAGGTGCAATCCAATCTCGATTACCATCAATTCCCATAGAATGCGAGAGAATGGTACTCAACCATGCTTCAAATGAGGTCACTTTGGCAATGTCAATTCGGTAGTTGAGAAAGCCCCAAACTAAATATAAGTCACACCAGGATAGAGAAGAAATAGATGCTCAATGGTTTCAGGGAATTCCTCACAAATTGGGCACATCTGGTAGTAGCCCAGGTGATGGCGAAAAATCATGGTCCGAGTAGGAAGGCAACCACAGGAACCTTCCACATAAAATTAATGACTCGGGGATGTGCTTTCAGATTCCAAACAGTTTTCCAGAGTTTCGTTGGAAAAATAGAGGAACTTGAAGCCCTGGCAAGAGTAAGAGGGCAAGCAGACGAAGAATTCGTCTGAATCCAAATATAACCTAATTTCAACACTATACTCACCCGGTTTGCAGTAACGCCAGATAAGTCAGTCACTATCCTCCGGGTTTCCAAGGGGGGATAAAAGGAATGATCTTGAAATCTATAGCTGATATCAGGGGCTCAATAGATTCAAGATTCCAAGAGTGGGAGGATGTGTCAATTAGAGAGGACACAAGTTGAGGTGAATAGCTGGAACCAATGAGAGAAGGGGTAAGCAATCCGTCCGAGTTCCCCAGGAACTAGCGATCGGTCCAAACATTTGTATCAACACCATTCAAAAAATTTCAGCGGGTGCCCTCACGGATAATACGCCTGCCCTCCAATATACTCATCCAGGCTCAAGAGGCACGACTGCCCCTACCAGCATCCTAGAAATTACCATTAGGAAAGTACCTGCTCTTGAGAATTTAGGCTCAAAAAGAGTCTGGATCGCGAATAATTCTCCAACGCTGCTTTTCCAGAAGTGCAAGGTTATATTCCTCGAGATTTCTGAAACCCATACCACTGGTTGCCTTCAGGAGCCACAGCTCGACCTAACTAATCCAATGAATCTTATTACCACTTTCCGACTGACCCCACCAGAAGTTTTCTAAATCATAATCAATGGCCTGGCAAGTGTTCTTAGGAAACTTGAAAACTGCCATAGGGTAGGTGGGGACGGCTTGGGCAACAGCCTTAATAAGAACTTCCTTGCCGGCCTGAGAGAGGAATTTATTTTTCCATCCATGTATTTTCTTTCCAATTCTCTCCCAAAAAAACATAAAAGCCTCCTTTTTATATCTGCCCCACAGGGTTGGAAAGCCAAGGTATATACCGGGATCCTCAGAAATCTCCATTGCCATAATGGTGTTCAGCTCAGTGCGCAAAGATGGGGGAGTATTGGGACTAAAGAACATATTGGATTAGTTGTAGTTGACGAGCTGACCTGAAGCAAGATAGTAAACCTGCAATACTTTATCAATAACTAAACAATTTTTTCGAGTAGCTTTCATGAAAAGCAAAGCATCATCAGCAAATAGAAGATGTGAAAGCGTAGGCCCCTCGGGACTGAATTTGATGCCCTCAAGCATGCCAGCACGAACTGCATGGTTGAACATCTGAGAAAGAACGTCTCACACAATGATGATAAGGAGATAGAGTGTAACGACCCGTCCCGAAATCCGGGATTAGATTAGTAACTAATCATGATTAGCGGGGTTAATCGGTGATTAGTTGGGCGAAATCGGACGAACGATGAAAAATGAGCGTTTTGCCCCTAGTCATGGGTAAACGTTGACTTTTAATTTGGGCGGTCAAATGGACTTTGATCGATGACCGTGACGTAGTTTGGGACGTCACAAGTTCATAGACAGGTGGCACGATCGATTCCGACGTCCGAGGTGAAAGTTATGACGTTCGGAAGACCAAGGACATTTTTGTAATTTGGACGAAAAGGGGGAAAATGTTGACTTTTGACCGGGAGGCCCAATGGCCGAGGGCCGAGGGACATTAAGATGGTCTCG
This sequence comes from Prinsepia uniflora, assembly GCA_032719365.1. Lineage (NCBI taxonomy): Eukaryota > Viridiplantae > Streptophyta > Magnoliopsida > Rosales > Rosaceae > Prinsepia > Prinsepia uniflora. The sequence continues at coordinate 68,002,897 of CM064865.1, read as the reverse complement.
ATTCCCTTAGTTCGTAGGCGGGCGGCACGCGTCAATCGGAGTTCGAATGACCAAGTTACGGGTCGGGATGAGTGAGGGGCATTTTGGTAATTTATCAAGTGAGGGCAAAATGGTAATTTGGCTGCTGCACTTTGAGACAGCCGTGTATGGGATTCTGAGAATTCTTCAAAAAACAGAGCACGGGTGCAATTGTTTATGGAATCAATTGCTTGCGCTGGGTGCTAATGGACTGAGGGAATTGTTTATGCATCTGAGTGGGAAGACAAACGTGCCTGGAATGGTGAGGTGCAGTGCACGGGCTGGTTGTTTATTCCCTTGAGAATGATGAAAAGAGCACTGGTTGGTTGGGTGGATTAATTGGATGGTTTAATCAACTCTGGGATGTTTTGAGAAGGACATAGAGCTAATGAGAACTAGAGAGACGAGTTGGGAGGAGAAACAGATGGACTGGGTGAGAGATTGCACTGGAAACCCGAAACCACGTTTGAACAAATTCAAATTTCCAATTTCAAATGTAGGCCAGCCCAAGCCAATTTGAGGCTCAATTCAGTCTTCTGGGACTTCACTGAGTTGATCCAGATCATGACTTCGAAGCTAGAAGGCCCTGGAAGCCATGGACAAGGACGGCAAAACTTCAGAAAAATCGAGCTTGGAGTCGTGGTGTTTGAGGTAAGGTTTTGTGAAATTGATTGCGAAATCATCCTTAAAGTGAGTCTACGATGCTTCCTAACTAACCAATTGAAAGAATTAGTGACTGTGTGATGAATTGGAATGATGAACTTCGATTAAGACTTGAGTTCAATTGAGTTGGTTTTAGGCCGTGTCGACTTGAATGAGTAATACAGACCCCTAATTAAGTGTGTTGCGAGTTTACTTGATGGATCAATTGAAGAAATTAGATGGTTTATCGCAGGGATTGAATCGGGTCAAGATGCTGGTGGAATGGCCTGTTTACTAGGGAAACGGGTGAAGAAGATGAACTGTAGCTGGCACTATAGCTGGCGCGTGGTTTCATGCGCAGCCACTCAGGCAGTGCGTGACGGCGCGTGGGCACGATTCTCAAGGTGAGTTCAACACGACTTATTTCCTATACAATGTAACGAACATTTTAGCGTTGGTTTCGAATTTATCGGACACCGTTTCGATGTTGTTTCGAAGGTCTGAAGGTTTATGTTACGTTTTAATTAACGATTAATTCTCGGAAAATTATGGGAAATTAGTATGATGTTATTTGAGACCTTAGTGACCCTGAAAAGTGATTTCGGACAGTGTTCGAGTTTTCTGGAAATTGTCAGAAATTACGGGAATACGTGCAGCGCGAAAACGGACGTTATGGACGGTGTGTGAGTGGACGTTTGACAGGACCGCCCCCGAAGGGACATTGATAACCGTGCCCGGTCCTGCTCCCGTCTGCCAAGTCGACTGAAATCCCCAAGTTACCCTCGATACGTGCCAGACCAGGGATAGCCACACGTGCTTACTCATGCCTCCGCCTCTCGATTAGCCTCGAACAATACGCCACGACCTGGAGGGTCAATAAAAACCAAAAGGTGTGAATGGACAAAAATAAATCAGTTTATAATAACAGTTACAAAAGACGTTTTTACCCTCCACGTAAAACCAATGCATGCATACAAAAATATCATTTCGCAATCGGTTACATTTTCAACATAGGAAAAACCGTGTGTCAAATTTCAACATAAGGAAAACTTGTATGAAACTCAAATCATTTTTCCTTTCTCAACCATCGGGTCTTAGCCCGCAATCATAAACATCGGGCCTCCGCCCAAAACTAAGAATCAAAACCAAATACACAACATGATCCAAACCATCAATCACATAAACCGGGCCACTGCCCAACTTAACCGAAACATCATGAATTAACAATAAATCACAAGTCAATCATTTTGCTGGATATCAAGTGCGCCCGAGTCTTTAAACTCAAAATCATGCGCATAAACAGGTCTTCCCGGGATATCAACGAGTCTTTAAACTCACGAGTCTTTAAACTCAACATAGGCCTCGAGGGTATCACAATATCCGAGTCTTTAAACTCAAGAGTCTTTAAACTCAATCCGGGTCTTTAAACCCAATTTTCGGGCCCGCCCCCGTCATCAATTAACCGAGTCTTTAAACTCAAAACGTGCTCCAGCAATAGCACCCGGGTCTTTAAACCCAAAACAGTTTTCAAACACAACAACGTGGGATCCATCCCAAAATCACATTTTTCACAACAGGACTCATGGTCCGAATTTCCACATTCGAGTTCCCAAATCAAACTTCTCAAAACATATTCAAATCATCATTACACACGGGGCATGTACAATCATACCAAATCACTTTATTAAATCCTTTTTCATTCCCGAATTCGAATTCGCAATAATTATTCCGTAAGCCGGCATCCGGAAGCATCATCCTGAACCCAAACCAAGAATCTGCTTTTCAAACTTCTGAAAATCGAAATCTCGTTCATCAAAATTACTTTTACGCCCCGAGCATCAAGCCCGAAATCACCTTTTTCAAAATCCGTTTTAAATCCTTGAAAACACCTCATATTTCAAATCTCAAGGTCAAGACATCCTCATATTTCAAATCTCAAGGCCAAGACATCAAAACCACAATCAAATCACCAAAATCACGATCAAATCTCAACATACTCGAAATCTCGTAAAACGTGCAAACCGTGACGTTCTCGAAATACGTGTCAAAACCGTAAACCATACTCACAATCGAAATCCAACATCTTGAAAACATAATACGCACAAATCACATAAAATCATTCATTAACCCATCATCAAAATCCAAGCGAAACCATAGTCTCGGAATACGTGCAACTCGCATGTATAGCAAAAATACGTATAAATACGGAAATTGAACTCAATCACAATTCATAATCATAATCATAGAAATCATAGAAATATTTATGCATGCATTAAATTTTGAAAGCAACGTCCACTCACACACCGTCCTTAGTGCTCGGTTTCGCGCCGCACGCGTTTCCGTAATTTCCGCCATTTTCTAGGAAACCCGAATCCTGTCCGAAATCACATTCCAGGGTCATTAAGGTCTCAAATAACAACATACTAATTTCCCATAATTTTTCGGGAATTAATCGTTAATTAAAAACGTAACCTAAACCTTCGGACCCTCGAAACAACATCGAAACAGTGTCCGATAAATTCGAAACCAACGTTAAAATGTTCGTTACAATGTGTAGGAAAAAAGTCATGTTGGACTTACCTCGAAAATCGGACCCACGCGCCGTCACGCGCCACCGCAAGCGGCTGTGCGTGACACTCACGCGCCTGCTACAGTGACAGGCACTGTTCATCGTCGTCCTTGCCCGTTTCCTCTGCAAACGGGTCCTGCGACCCGCGTGACAACCCGGTTAGATAGCTATCAATTCTCAATCAATTCCTTTCCTTTTTGATCCTAACTCATTCCTTTACATTTTAATTTAAGTTCTCATTCATTAATTACCCTCAACAAGCTCTAAATCAATCAATCCACCCGTGATCAAACAAACGGGTCCATCTCTGAAACTCACTATAATCAGGCCAGTTTTCAAATTAATTTAAATAGGAGTTCGTATGACCCAAACGAACACTAAACCACAACCAATTTCAGGAACACTTACCCGTAGGTGATCGTCCACAAGCCTGAAATTTCTCCAAAATTGGAGCTTCCGTTCTTGGCCAATCTGGGGTCGATTTCCTTCATTCCTTGTACGGTTGAGTTCAACAAGCTCCCAGAAGACTATTCTTAACCTTGGTTTGGCTCAACTCAGCTCACAAATTAATTTTAGAATTTCCCCTCCATTTTTCGAATTTTCTCCCAGAGCTGGTTCTCTCAACTCTCAGCCTTCTCTTGTTCCAAATTAACCTCAGCAACACTCTCTGAACTCTGATAATCGAACGATGCGGCCAACAGCTCGTGGGAATCCATCTGATTTCACTGAAGATTGTTTCCCGCAAACAGATTCCGAAGCCAAATTTTAAACCAGCCCGTGCTCTATGTGGCCTCAGTCCCTTTAACAATGTCCCCAACTGCCTTAATTAACTTAAACAAACCACCCCACGCGGCCACTAACGGGATTAAACAAATACAATGATCAGAGCACTCACAGCACGGTTGGGCAGACTCTGTTTTTCATGGTGGTGCTATAGTAACCCCGTGTAAAAAGACTAAAATGCCCTCAGGGCAATAATTACCAAAATGCCCTCCAACTTCCGTGACCCGTAACTCGGTCATCCGATGTCCGTTTTCAGCATGCCGCCTGTCGTTGTACTCAGGGCCTCGAGACGAACCTAACGGTCTTCGAGTCGTGTGAAAATCAATTGTATTTCAAAAAAGTCAACTTTTTTCCCCTAATCGTCCAAATTACGAAAATGCCCTTGGGCTTCAGAACGTCATAACTTTCACCACGAACGTCGGAATCGAACGTGACACCTGTCTATGAACTCGTGATGTCCCAAACTACGTCACGGTCATCGGTCAAAGTCCATTTGACCGCCCGAATTAAAACTCAACGTTTTACCCACAACCAGGGGCAAAACGGTCATTTTGCATCGTTCGTCCGATTCCACCCAACTAATCACCGATTAAACCCGTTAATCATGATTAGTTACTAATCTAATCCCGAATTCCGGGATGGGTCGTTACAACGTTGCTTTCAAAATTTAATGCTTGCATAAATATTTCTATGATTTCTATGATTATGATTATGAATTGTGATAATTTCGATTTCCGTATTTATACGTATTTTTGGATATGGATACGAAATTGCACGTATTTCGAGACTATGGTCTCTCATATGCTTTGATGATGCGTTAATGAATGATTTTATATGATTTATGCGTACCTTGTTTTAATGATGTTTCGATTATGATTGTGAGTATGATTTACGGTTTTGACACGTATTTCGAGAATGACGCAGATTTGCACGTTTTACGAGATTTCGAGTATGTTGTGGTTTGACCGTGATTTTGGTGATTTGATTGTGGTTTTGATGCTTTGACCTTGGGATTTGAAATATGATGTGATTTCAAGGATTTAAAACGGATTTTGAAAAAGGAGATTTTGGGCTTGGTGCCCAGGACATAAAAGTAATTTTGATTAACGAGATTTCGGTTTCGAAAGTTGAAAATAGATTTCTGGTTTGTGTTCGGGATGATGTTTCCGGATGCCGGCTTACGGAATCATTATTGCGAATTCGAATTCGGAAATGGATGACGGTTTGATAAAGTGATTTGACATGATTATACATGTCCCGTTTTTAATCATGATTTGTTTATGTTTTGTGAAGTAAGATTTTGGGGATTGAATGTGAAATTCGGACATGAGTCCTGTTAGAACAAAATGTGATTTCGTTTGGGTCTTGGAATTTGGATCACGATGGATCCCGAGTTGTTGTGATTGACAAATGGTTTGGGTTTAAAGACCCGTTGAAAACTGTTTTGGGTTTAAAGACCCGGTGTTGTGGCTGGAGCACGTTTTGAGTTTAAAGACTAGTTTAATTGATGACGGGGGAGGGCCCTTAATGATTTTAAAGACTCGGTTACTGTTTTGAGTTTAAAGACTCGGTATGATACCCCCGAGGCCTATTGATTATGTTCTGAGTTTAAAGACTCGTTGATATCCCGGGAAGGCCTGATTATGCGCATGGTTTTGAGTTTAAAGACTCGGGCGCACTTGATATCCACCAAACTGATTGACTTGTGATTTATTGTTAATTTCTGATGTTTCGGATGTATTGGGTAGTGGCCCGGTTTATAAGATTTGATGGATTTGGATTATGTTGTGTACTTGGATTTGATTCATGGTTTTGGGCTGAGGCCATGTGTTGTGATTACGGGCTAAGACCCGAGGGTTAAGAAAAAGGATTTTGATTTTTCGTACACGGTCTTCTTATGATGAAAATGTAACGGATTGCGAAATTATTTTCGAATGCATTTATTGATTTTACGTGGAGGGTAGAAATGTATTTCTGTAACTGTTTTATAACTGATTTATTTTTGTCCACTCACACCTTTTGTGTTTTTATTGACCCTCCAAGTCGTGGCGGGTTGATCGAGGCTGATCGTGAGGCGAAGGCATGAGTAAGTACGCGTGTGGCTATCCCTGGTTTGGCAAGCACTGAGGGTAAGTTGGGAATTTCAGTCGACTTGCTAGACGGGAGTAGGACCGGGCACGGTTATCAATGTCCCTCCAGGGGCGGTCCTGTCAATTTGGTATCAGAGCACTAGGTTACTGATACTGTTGCCACATCATGCCTCCGAAGTGTAAGCCTCGTTCACGACCTGGTAGTGAGATGGGTAGACGAGGTTTTATGGGACCTCGTGATAGATCTCGGATGAGATTGACCCTGGATTGAGGGTCAGATGTCATGTAGTGTACACCGTGACTACTATTTGTTAGGCATAGAATTACGTAGGACGCAGGGACGAGTGAGACCAGTGGCTGGAAAGGCTGCATAATTGGGCAAGTTGCACTATCTCTTAGGCCTTATTGGTCATATAAGATATGGTTAAGCATTGGAAATTTCTCGGGGACTGGGTAAGTCAGTGATGACATGATTGATTTGGTATGAGATTGGACTCGAGAGAAGTCGAGATGTGGATTGTCAAAATAATGGTACCCATAGTTGTGGAGTACGAGTAATGATACGGGATCGTCGGTCGGTATGAGCGGAGATCCAGGGCTATCAACTTTGCACACTGTGTGCTAGTGTGGATGTTTGTATGTTGGTGATGGTACTAGTACTGGTGCTGGTGTCGGTGATTGTGATGACGATGAGCCACGAATTGGGATGTGACTCTATCGTGATAGACATGTGTTCGGTATTTGAGATTCAGTAGTGGTTGAGTCATGGATTGGATAGAATCCAGCGGAGATTGTGAGGTATTGGGATAAGTCTCGACAGTGATAAGGTGACAAGAGTTGAGTATTTTCCAATCGGAATCGGTGTATGTGCATAAATAGTTATTAACGGACATGAGGTCTGAGTTTTGGATTGATTGCGGATTCGTGGTTGTCCAAGTGAGTTGAGGAGGTAGGAAGTCCAGTAGTTGGACTTGACATCTCATTGGGAGCGCGTCTGTTCCCAACGTGGTTGGAATCTTAGTTTCAAGGAGAGTTGTGATGGTGGGACGAGAGGGTGCTCATTTCAGCTTTGGTAATAGGTATTCTGAAGTCATTAGGATTGACTTCTTATTCTCTACCCTGGAAGACGTTGATTGTGGTTACCAGTATGTTGAACGTGTAGTGGTTGGTGGGCCCATGTGTTTTTTTGGGTCATCAGGAGGAGTTGCGTACCTCGAAGTTAGGTACATGAGATTTCTCATTTTCTGCTTGGTGGCAGACGATGTTGGATTACTTGGCATGGTGGGTGCAGGTAGTTGTGGTTGCACTCACATCGGATGGATGTTGATGACATCGTATTGGATCATCCTTGATTTCTCCTAGGTGGAATGACAAGGATCGATATGAGGTAATTGGAGGAGACCCGCAGTTTTGATGTGTTTCTTTGTTGAATGAATGTTTGGATGTGGAAATAGTTGAGGAGTGTTGTGTGGTTGACCAAGGATTCAAGAGGGTGTAGGACCCTACGATCGGATTCCAGGTGAATTTCTAGCTATGTGAGCATGTGTGGATCCTAGGTGGATCTGGATTGTGATGTTGTGGACATTGGACATGGTGACGATCTAGGATCGTGGTGATACCAGTCGGGTGACGTGGTGACGGATTGAATCATGATCTTTTTGATCAGGTTAGGTGTTGAGCCTATCGCTCTGTCATAAATATTTGGATTTGAGAACAGTTGGACCGAACTTCTTTTCGAAGTTAATCCGTACTCGAGCGAGTTGGAATGTTCATAATTGACTCGAGGATTTGACTCGTGAACGATGGGATTGGCTTCCTTTCGAAGTCAATCGAATGTGACGTGGTAATCGTTGAGCGAGTATCCGATAGGTTCGAAGTTGGTGCACCTCGGTACATGTGAGTGAGGTTAGATTCCCTTTTGGCATGACTGTACGCGCCTTGGTGAGCGTGCTTGGATTGGTACACTTTGGATGACGTGTTTGGGAGTAGATGTTGTGTTACTGGTCGGGTGACCACGGGACTCAGAATGGATGATGAGATGGAATGATCGAATTGCTTAGTTTGGGATTGGAGAGAGGAACCCTAGTATCATATTGTGATTGATTGTGAACCTTGTAGTAGACTTGTTGGAGGATGGATGTACGTACCCTGTACGATGTATGAGAAACGGTACTAGACAGGCCGAGTGGTACCTGGCGACGGTACATGGGAGGTACCAGTGGTGTGTGGTTGAACGTGTTGGTAATCGGCTTAGTTCCGACACCATTGGATTTGGTTGTGAGCGTGAATTGGGCATTGAGTACTATGCTCGGGGCAAGGAAATTTTGTTGGGTTCAGTGATCTTGGAGCAAGTACTCTTAGCCACGGATGGCTAGCGAAACCACTAGTGTGGAGATGTGTGATCACTTCTTGGCTAGTACTCAATGTGTTTCAGTCACACCACCTGATTGTGTAAGATGACGGTATACGTATACTCAGGACGAGTGAGTTGGTGGTTAGTATAACTATTAGTGGCCTTGCATGATGTTATCACGTCTTGACATTCCCAGCGTCATGGTTCGCTGAGGGAGTTGACAGTTAGGGACATTGAGCTTGATATATTTCGCAGGACTGGGCTTGCCCTACGAGATGAGATCATGTTGTTGATCTTACGCTACATTGAGTGAGTTATAGTACGAGGTGATGACACCGATTGACTGATGATTGGAGCTTTACTAGGGTGGTAAAGCTTAGTAGGGTGATAGTTTGGCTGGTAGCGTCAGCATGGACTGACAAGTGAGAATTGGTGACTCCCAGTGGGAGTAGACGTCAGGTATATTAGTGATTGAGAGGAACCGACAAGCTGAAGGAGTCAGCTAAATGGTGAAATTGACAAGAGATATTAACACGGATCAGGTGATCAATTTCACTCGAGGTGGTCGAGTGTGGTCGGTACGACGTGAGACTGTGATGAGACCTCGGAGTACAAATGAGTTTAGTTGGTGTACGAGTGTACACGTGTTGCGATGTCAAAATGTTTTCCACGAGGTGGATGTGGAATAAGGATAATTGGAAATTTCGAGGACGAAATTCTTTTTTTGGGGGGGGGGGGGGGGGGGGGGGGGAGGGTGTAACGACCCGTCCCGAAATCCAGGATTAGATTAGTAACTAATCATGATTAGTGGGGTTAATCGGTGATTAGTTGGGCGAAATCGGACGAACGATGCAAAATGACCGTTTTACCCCTAGTCATGGATAAAACGTTGACTTTTAATTCGGGTGGTCAAATGGACTTTAACCGATGACCGTGATGTAGTTTGGGACGTCACGAGTTCATAGACAGGTGGCACGATCGATTCGACGTCCGAGGTGAAAGTTATGACGTTAGGAAGACCAAGGGCATTTTCGTAATTTGGACGAAAAGGGGGAAAATGTTGATTTTTTGACCGGGAGGCCCAATGGCCGAGGGCCAAGGACCGTTAAGATGATCTCGATGCCTTGAGTCCGTAGGCGGGCGGCACGCGTCAATCGGAGTTCGAATGACCAAGTTACGAGTCTGGATGAGTGAGGGGCATTTTGGTAATTTATCAAGTGAGGGCAAAATGGTAATTTGGCTGCTGCACTTTGAGACAACCATGTATGGGATTCTGAGAATTCTTCAAAAAACAGAGCACGAGTGCAATTGTTTGTGGAATCAATTGCTTGGGCTGGGTGCTCATTGACTGTGGGAATTGTTTATGCATCTGAGTGGGAAACAAACGTGCCTGGAATGGTGAGGTGCAGTGCACGGGCTGGTTGTTTATTCCCTTGAGAATGATGAACAGAGCACTGGTCGGTTGGGTGGATTAATTGGATGGTTTAATCAACTCTGGGATGTTTTGAGAGGGATAGAGAGCTAATGAGAACCAGAGAGACGAGTTGGGAGGAGAAACGGATGGACTGGGTGAGAGATTGCACTGGAAACTCGAAACCACGTTTGAACAAATTCAAATTTCCAATTTCAAATGTAGGCCAACCCAAGCCAATTTGAGGCTCAATTCAGTCTTCTGGGACTTCACTGAGTCGATCCAGATCATGACTTCAAAGTTGGAAGGCCCTGGAAGCTATGGACAAAGACGGCAAAACTTCAGAAAAATCGAGCTTGGAGTCGTGGTGTTTGAGGTAAGTTTTTGTGAAATTGATTGCGAAATCATCCTTAAAGTGAGTCTACGATGCTTCCTAACTAACCAATTGAAAGAATCAGTGACTGTGTGACGAATTGGAACGATGAACTTCGATTAAGACTTGAGTTCAATTGAGTTGGTTTTAGGCCGTGTCGACTTGAATGAGTTATACAGACCCCTAATTAAGTGTGTTGCGAGTCTAATTGATGGATCAATTGAAGAAATTAGATGGTTTATCGCAGGGATTGAATAGGGTCAACACGCGGGTGGAATGGCCCGTTTACCAGGGAAACGGGTGAAGAAGATGAACTGTAGCTGGCACTGTAGCTGGCGCGTGGGTTTCACGCGCAGCCACTCACGGCGGCGCGTGACGGCACGTGGGCACGATTCTCAAGGTGAGTTCAACATGACTTATGTCCTATACAATGTAACGAACATTTTAGCGTTGGTTTCGAATTTATCGGACACCATTTCGATGTTGTTTCGAGGGTCAGAAGATTTATGTTAAGTTTTAATTAACGATTAATTCCCGGAAAGTTATGGGAAATTAGTATGATGTTATTTGAGACCTTAGTGACCCTGAAAAGTGATTTCGGACAGGGTTCGAGTTTTCTGGAAATTGTCGGAAATTACGGGAATGCGTGCAGTGCGAAAACGAACGTAATGGACGGTGTGTTAGTGGACGTTGCTTTCAAAATTTAATGCATGCATAAATATTTCTATGATTTCTATGATTATGATTATGACTTGTGATAATTTTGATTTCTGTATTTATACATATTTTTGGATATGGATACGAAATTGCACGTATTTCGAGACTATGGTCTCTCGTATGCTTTGATGATGGGTTAATGAATGATTTTATATGATTTGTGCATACCTTGTTTTAATGATGTTTCGATTATGATTGTGAGTATGATTTACGGTTTTGACACGTATTTCGAGAATGACACGGATTTGCACGTTTTACGAGATTTCGAGTATGTTGTGGTTTGACCGTGATTTTGGTGATTTGATTGTGGTTTTGATGCTTTGACCTTGGGATTTGAAATATGATGTGATTTCAAGGATTTAAAACGGATTTTGAAAAAGGTGAATTTGGGCTTGGTGCCCAGGACATAAAAGTAATTTTGATTAACGAGATTTCGGTTTCGGAAGTTGAAAATAGATTTCTGGTTTGTGTTCAGGATGATATTTCCGGATGCCGGCTTACGGAATCATTATTACGAATTCGAATTCGGAAATGGATGACGGTTTGATAAAGTGATTTGACATGATTATACATGTCCCGTTTTTAATGATGATTTGTTTATGTTTTGTGAAGTAAGATTTTGGGGATTGAATGTGAAATTCGGACATGAGGTCCTGTTAG